>JAKGUB010000344.1:3315000-4515000 GCA_026261675.1 Hippocampus mohnikei
AGAGGAGGGGAACCCGCTTGTGAGGAGTCGGAGGGCACAACAGCGGGCTTTCATCCCAGACAGAGTGGACTTGAGTGGGCTGGTTCTCTGCCAAAACCCACTCAAGTGGCGGCCCTTGTACTCCCCCCCGCTACAGATCGCCCACACCGCCCGTCTCAAATTCACCCTTTTCCTTCCCTTTGCTTTTGTCTCTTCGCATCTCACAAGCCGCGCTGGCTTTTCTGGATTTTTTTTTTCTTGCCTGTTTTTTTTGTGTCCATGGCTCCTTGTGTTTTATTATCTGTTATAGTGGATATTATGAGCGATGACTTTTGTGTCCCCCTACAAGAGCTTTGTGTCATGTTGGAGTCTTTGTTGATCTTGGATGGTGACAGCTACGGGTTGAATGACACATTACAATTACATTTCTAATGGTTGTAAATGAATTCAATTGATCAGTTGTTCATTTTGGAAATGTGATATTCAATATGGCGGCCCGGTGGTCGACTGACTAGCGTGTCGGCCTCACAGTGCCGAGGTGCAGGGTTCGATTTCGGCTCCCGTTTTCCTGTGTGGAGTTAGCATGTTCACCCCGGGCCTGCGTGGGTTTTCTCCGGGTACTCCGGTTTTCCTCCCATATTCCAAAAACACGTGCGGCGTGTTAATGGAACACTCTAAATTGTTCCAAGGTGTCAATGTGAATGTTTGTTTCTCTAATCGTGCGATTGGCGAGTGGTTTGCGATCAGTCCAGGCCGCGCAAGGTTCGAGGTTTATCTTTATTAGTCTCCCTTAGGTAAAAATTGTCTTTGAGCAAAGCACAGCTGCATACACAAATACAAACAAATCACACATCAGCATAACCTATAAAAACCTCATCCACATTTCATGAGTGCAACCGCATCACACTTTCTGTTGTTCATGTTCATGAACTCACTTGACTGAGCGTTTTATTTGCTTTCCATGAGCGGGGGTCTGTTCTGCCTCCATCACCACACTGTTTGCCTCACTCTGTCCTCGAACGCATTTACCACCATGCGAAGGGCTCCAATAAGCAGCGCGTGTTTACGTCAGATATTAACGCCTCATTTCAGCCGCGTCTGTCGTTAATCATTTCGGAGTCCTCGCGACGTTTACGTTCCTCTTTCCAAAACCCTCATTCGCTGGCCTCGTGCCGCACTCGCACCCCACCCCAACCCCCTCTATACCAATCATTGCGGTCGAATGGCGCCTGACCTCTCTGTTACTATCGGTTACACTACAGCCACGACAAGCTCTGATGTCATACACTTCTATTTTTTTATTTTTTTTCGTACCTTCAACTCTGGGGAAATTGCCAGTGTGCTCTACGTGTGTGTGTGTGTGTGTGTGTGTGTGTGTGTGTGTGTGTGTGTGTGTGTCAGGATTTTCAGGCATCAATCAGGAAATTGCAGGTGTTGGTTTGTTTGCATCCAAAGCTCAACTGGGGGACTTTTAGCGCAGGTCACAATCCTCCTCCAAAGTTCCTTCAATCCTCCATAAAGTTTAAACTGGAACATCAACGTTCAGGAGAGGACATTAAAAAATAAAAATAATGGAGTCATTGTGCAGTTCACTGTAATAGCGATGAACCCGTCTCCCTCATAATTTAGTCCTGGGTTTGCGATTGGGCTCAGGCCCTCGACCACGAACCTTTTCGGGGGTATCAAACACACAGGCCGCAGCATAGTTATGGTTATGGTTTCATTTTGCGTCCGCATTTGTGTCTGCGTTTCATCGCTATCATCCAGCATATGTTGTCATGAGAACAAGCATGATACAAAAAGAATGGAACGACGTCGTCGTGTTTCCTGTGCCTCAGCGGCTTCTCTTCTTCTGTCCCTCACAGTAGGTTTGGTACTAAGTGTGCCCGCTGCGGGCGTCAGATCTACGCCAGCGACTGGGTGCGGCGCGCCAGAGGCAACGCGTACCACTTGGCGTGCTTCGCGTGCTACTCCTGCAAGAGGCAGTTGTCCACGGGGGAGGAGTTTGGCCTGGTGGAGGAAAAGGTGCTGTGCAGGATCCACTACGACACCATGGTGGAGAACCTCAAGCGAGCGGCGGAAAGCGGTGAGCGCGGGTTCGATTCTCTTTGTGCTGCATCTCTTTGTTGGATGACTACAATCCCCCGCGGATTCAGTTTCACGTCCGTCTTGACTTTCATTTCTGTCCCTTACACAAATCCGCTGACCATGGGGCGATTTTAGGATCAGAAGTTTAGGGGTGCCCATTTGGGCAAATTCAACACACCTTTTTTTTTTTTCAGTAGACTGCCATAACTACTACTACTACTACCAATAATAATAATAATATTAATATCTTGAGTATCAGTTATTTCCACTGTATTTTGATAATCCCCCCCAAATTGTTTCCATCTCTGTAGTTTTGTTTAATGAAATCCGTATGATTGTAAAAGCTAATATAATTGTTGATGCTTAAAAAATGGCCAACGCCTAAAAATTTTGGAACACAGTTTCTTGGCTTAGAAGGTGACATACGGTATGCATTTTTTTTTTTTGCATATTCGAATCATTGTTGGGATTCCTGAAGCTCAGTCAAAATACACAAAGGAGAAAGAATTAGCACTGACTTAAAATCCAATTTTCACGCTGTTTGAATTCACTGTTCTGGATTTTGGGGAGTCCGGTCCTTTGCATCCCGCTTACAGCTTTCGTTAACCATGAAGCGAACAGCAAATCCATATTATCAATTTACACTTTATAGTTCTAGAATTAGTGACATTCTTTGGGTGGGGTTGGGGGTGGGAGTGACGGGCAGCAAATGAATGCTGCTTGTACGATGCCACTGCGGACACATTAACGTATACACACCCCACTCAAAAGCGGGACAAGCAGAAAATCACAACAACAATGTTGTTCGCATTTATTACCCTGGAGGGAAACGGAAACATTTGAATTGCTTTTAACTGGACTGAAAACTCATCATCTGCTCATTGTGCTTTTTCAGGCAATGGTATCACATTAGAGGGAGCGGTTCCGACAGAACAAGACAATCAGCCCAAACCGGCCAAAAGGGCACGGACGTCTTTCACTGCCGAACAGCTACAGGTGACACAAACAGGAACCCTTCTAGCATTATTATTATTCTTATTATTAAAGCAGCAATGTGCAATAATTGGACCCTATTAGAAAAAAACCTGCATGGTCCAATGGCTTGTAAGAAGGAGAGTAGTGTCAAGAGGTCATCCACTAACTCAGGGCTAAGTCGCTGATGGTGTAGCGGTACACACACCGGACTTGTGAGTGGGTAACGTGGGATCGGTTCCCACTCAGTGACAATGTGGATGTGAATGGTCGCTTGTCTCTCTGTGTGCCCTGCGACTGACTGACACGTGGTTTCTGTACAGATCATGCAGGCCCAGTTTGCCCAGGACAACAACCCGGATGCTCAGACGTTACAAAAACTTGCCGACATGACGGGTCTCAGCAGGCGAGTTATACAGGTGAGTGCGTCCTGCGCGACCGTCACCGTCGTCGGCACTATCCCCCCCCTGCATTTGTGGACAAACATCACACCCGTTTGCATCACTCTTCATAGGTGTGGTTTCAAAACTGCAGAGCAAGACACAAAAAGCACACGCCCCAGCACAGCGGGGGCCCCCAGGGTCACCCCCAGTCCAGGATACCCTCGTCCTTGCCAGATGACCTTCACTACTCCCCTTTCGGCAGCCCCGACAGGGCGCGCATGGTCGCCCTACACGGATACATCGACAGTACGTCTTTTAGCGTTCCCTATTTTTGCTTGCCGTTTGCAAATGATGAAGACGGCAACAAATGCAGAAATTATACAAACAAAATAATGCTGACTTGACTCTGCTTGCAGATCAAATTTTCTCATTGAGATAAGTGAAATCATTTATACTTGAAAACAAAACTGTTACAACCATGAACTTCAACTCCGCTGACTTGAAGTTAGAAATAAAATAAATGCTGAGTCATTTTTGGGATGATTCCAATACAGTACATATGATTCGTTATATATACAGTAAATATAATTGAAAATAAATTACTGTCACCTCTAAAAACCTTCAAATAAAATAATTACAATGCTGGAAAAAAAAACCTCATCACTTTTCACTTGCAGCTAATATTATTCATGAATAAAATAATTGAAATCAAAACATACACATACCGCATACTTTACTCAACACAAAAAAAATCATTTAAAAAGTAATCACTTGAATTACAAATATATAAAATCCTTGTACAGGCCAACAATGATCATCAAAAAAGCAGTATCGCCATATCAACAAAAATCAAAAACAAATTTATATAACGTGTGTGTGCGTGTGCGTGTGTGTGTGTGTGTGTGTGTGTGTGTGTGTGTGTGTGTGTGTGTGTGTGTGTGTGTGTGTGTGTGTGTGTTATTCAGGTCACCCTTTCTCCGTGTTGACCTCCCAGGGTCTCCCCCACCAGGCCATGTCGCTGCCTCAGCTGCCCCTCAGCCGCTAGCATGCTGCCACGACTGCGACTTTTTAGGACCTGCCTCAAACCTCTGCGCCCCCGACACTTGACCTCCAATCACTCACACCCGCGCGGCAACCATCAGGTCGAGCCGGAGTCGGATCGGAGAGAGAGAGAGAGAGAGAGGAAAAAAAAACACCTTTTAGTGCACCGAATAGGAATATTCTGCCTCGTCGTGTATGATGTCATTGATCATACGCACGCCCGTGTAACAAGAATCGTTCCGACTTGGAAGGAGTTTGGAAGGCTGGAAGTGACTCAAGGAGAAGGACAGAAGCCTCTGGAGGCCCGCAAATGAATGGAAGAGGGGTCGGGGGGGTTGTCACAGGGACTCAGTGGTGGGGCTCAAACTGTGGTCAGGAAGACCTTGGAAGTCCACCCAAATGAAATTCACTCGCCCGACATAATGACTCACGGCGACAAAACGCCGTTGTGTTGGAAGGCCTCATTTCCAATTGCTGATTATGTCAATGGTTTCAATGACTAAAAATGAAGGATGGCCGCAAAGCACAACGTCGGAGTATTTTGTCCATTTCAGGGTTCTTTAAACAGACTGCAGACTGGTCAAACTAATATTCCTGTTGGGTGACGATGTACGCCACTAGCATTAGAGTTTAATGTTGGTACTATTTTGTGTGGAGGGATACCATGTTCTGGGGTGTATGTAAATAAAGGGGGTGGAGCTTCCCTGCAGTTCGCTTCTGGCAGTGAAGGTGCACTGTGGCACGCCAGGTGTTTAGCGACTCAGTGATAGCGACCACACAAAGAAAAATAAGAATCGTCTCCTGTCTTGTGCCTCGAACCGAGTGTAGTCACCAGCAATGATGCCTACACATGAACAGCGAGGGACTTCCGCAGCAGAAGGATCAACAGGTTATGGGCCCAGGTGGGTTCCAGGCACAGCGCTCCATGGGAGAGGATTACCGCCGCGATTTGACGGAGATGAGGCCCGCTATCACATCTGGGAGGCGAGGTTCCTAGCATACTTGAAAACCATCGGGCTAAAAGATGCTATCCTCGGTGTGATGTAGCTACGGGATCCAGCGAACAGGCCGCAACAGAAACCGTGTGGAAAACGAACTGGCATATGCTGAACTGTGCGGCTGCTTGGATGATAAAACACTGACACTCATCCTGTATGAAGCACCAGAAGATGGTAAGAAAAGTCTGGAAATATTGAGACGCCATTTTGAGTCCGAAGAAAAGCCGCGAATTGTCGGGCTGTACACAGAGCTAACCAATATGCTAATGGATAACGGCGAGGAGCTAGCGGGCTATCTAGCACGTGTCGAGAAGCTAGTGGCGCGCTACAAAGAGCTAAAGAGAACCTAAGCGATGCACTATTGGTGGCTATGGTGTTGAAAGGACTCACTGATGAATACAACCCATTTTCTGTGCATGTGACTCAAACGAGAGAAGTGTTAACCTTTGCTGAATTCAAGACTAGGCTGAGAAGTTTTGAATGCACCCTCCGCTACGAAGCAGGCCCAGACCAGATGAAGTAATGACCGCCAAGTCATTCAAGCCGAAGCCCAAAGAAAAAGACAAGAAATACGTCTTCAATGGAGAATGCTTTATTTGTGAGAAAGTGGGGCATAAAGCAAGAGACTGCACGAGTAAGGATAAGAAACCACACAAGCGAACGACAAAAGCTGATAAGAACAATAAAGTGGCTACAGTTATGGACGATTCGGAAAAAGTTTTCCGTGGCAGAGACCAAGCCAAATCTTCGAGGAAGAAGAAGAAACATTATTGCTCGGGTGAGTGAATGGCGACCCAAGGGAGCGCAGCAATATGGACTACTCGTGGACAGCGGTGCTTCTGCCCACATAATCACCGACAAGACCGCATTCATCCGATTTGATGAAAGTTTCGGCCTAAAGATCACATCATGCAGCTGGCTGATGGAAGACGGATCACGGAAGTGTCGAGAAGAGGGGACGCGCAAATCAAGCTGGCCGACAGCAGTGGACGAGTAGTGAGTGTCAAGCTCACAAATGCTCTCCTCATCCCAGAATACCCGCAGAATATCCTTTCTGTGGATGCAGCAACCGAAAGGAGCAAAGTTCAACTTTGCGAAGAATGACAACAAAATGATTCTTTCAGATGGGACAATATGCAAGATGATTGTAAAGGACCGTATGTACTATCTTGACATTGTCACAGAAAATTCTGAATGCAGTGAGGACTCCTGCAATGCATCTTTAGACATGAAAACATGGCATGAGATAATGGGCCATTGTAACTATGGTGATATTGCTAAGCTTGAAGCTGTGGTAGAAGGTATGAAAATTAGTAACAAAACTAGACCTAACCAGTGTGAAACCTGTATTCAAGGGAAATTCACCCAGAATAGAAACAGGAAAAGTGATGTGAGAGCTAAAGAGCCATTAGGGCTGGTACATACAGATCTAGGTGGGCCTATTGACCCAGAGTCATTCGACGGGTACAAATATGCCATCACTTTTACTGATGACTTTTCTGGAGCTGTTTTTGTATACTTTCTCAGGAACAAAAACATGGCAGTCGAGGCTACAAAGCAGTTCTTGGCAGACACAGCACCATATGGTAAAGTGAAGCGAATGAGATCGGATAATGGGACAGAGTTTGTTTCAAAGAGTATCAATCTCTACTTGAGATAATATGATAAAACATGAGAGATCAGCGCCCTACTCCCCACATCAAAATGGGACAGCAGAGAGGAACTGGCGCACATTGTTTGAGATGGTCAGGTGTATGCTGATTGAATCAGGCTTACCCAAAGAGCTATGGCCATATGCAGCCAGAACAGCAGCAGTTATACGGAACAGATGTTACTGCGAAAGAACAGGGGAGACTCCTTATTTCCTTTTCACAGGAAAAAGACCAGATTTGTCAAAAATGAAAAAGTTTGGTTCAGAATGCATGGTGTATGAGCAAAACAGGAGAAAGCTAGATCCAAAGGGCAAAAGGGGATCTTTGTTGGTTTTGACCGTCATTCACCTGCTTATTTGATTTATTTTCCAGAGACAAACAAAGTTCAGAAACACAGACTGGTCCACTTCATCACAAAGACCGTGACTGAGAGTGAGACGCAGACCGAGAAGACCCAACTGGAGGACCACTATGTAGAGTGGGTAACTATGCCTAAAGCAAGTCAGTTACAGACGGAATATGTAGGAAAAGATTCTGACACTGAACCAGAGCTTAAACCTGACTGCGACACGGACTCAACCAATGGTAATGAGACTCCTCGTACTTCTGGTAGAAAGGAAGAAACCAAAATATTTAGAGGATTATGAATGTGTGATAAAAGGCAATGAGATCACAATTGATTACTGCTATAGAGCAACAGTGGGATTGCCACAAACATTCTACGAGGCAATGGCATCGCCAAAGTCAGAAAAGTGGAGAAAGGCGATGATAGATGAGATGACTTCTTTTAAAGAGAATGACACTTTCACCCTTGTGCCATTACCGGAGGGTAGACAGACAGTGGGGGAAGGTGGGTGTATGCTTTAAAGGAGGATGACAAAGGCAATGAAACATATAAAGCAAGATATGTAGCCAAAGGGTACAGTCAGAGAGAAGGACTTGACTATTCTGAGACATTTTCGCCGACCGCTAATCTGACATCACTGCGACTACTGATGCAGCTTGCTGCACAGTATGAGTTGCTGTTACACCAAATGGACGTGAAGGCAGCATACTTACATGCACCTATTGACTGCGAACTATACATGGATCAACCTGAAGGTTTTGTGTGAAACAAAGGGATGGTGTACAACTTGTGTGTAAGTTAAACAAATCCATATATGGCCTCAAACAGTCTGGGAGAAATTGGAACATGATGCTTCATGAGTTTTTACTTGCGAACGAGTTTGTACAGAGTCAAGCAGACCACTGTATTTACACCAAAATGTCTGACAAAGAAAAGAAATTTTGTTAGTGTGGGTCGATGATATCATTGTGGCTGCCAGCAATGAGAGGTGTTTATGCGAGATCAAAGAGAAACTCAAGAGTAAGTTTAGGATGAAAGATCTCGGATGCCTCACTCATTTCATTGGGATTGATTTCAAGCAAAATGTGGGCTCAATCACATTGAACCAATCCAGATATATTGAGAAAATATTGGAAAGGTTTGGCATGTCTGAATGCAAAGCAAGAGCCACTCCAAGTGAAATCAAATGTGACCTGGCTCCAGAAGGGGACAAAACTGATCAGAGGAAATATAGAGCAATGCTGGGCAGCCTCATATACATCATGACCTGCACTAGACCTGATATTAGCTGGATTGTGAGTAGACTATCTCAGTATATGTTTGATCCAAGGGAAAAGCACTTGACAGCATTAAAACATGTGTATAGGTAACTAATGCAATGTTAGTGTATGTGGCGCCATCGAGTGGGGGTGTTGGGTGACGATGTACGCCACTAGCATTAGAGTTTAATGTTGGTACTATTTTGTGTGGAGGGATACCATGTTCTGGGGTGTATGTAAATAAAGGGGGTGGAGCTTCCCTGCAGTTCGCTTCTGGCAGTGAAGGTGCACTGTGGCACGCCAGGTGTTTAGCGACTCAGTGATAGCGACCACACAAAGAAAAATAAGAATCGTCTCCTGTCTTGTGCCTCGAACCGAGTGTAGTCACCAGCAATGATGCCTACACATGAACAGCGAGGGACTTCCGCAGCAGAAGGATCAACAATTCCGGGAAGAAAAAAAAAAGGAATAAAAATAATGCCTGTTTGCTTGGAGTGAAACAGTATTGGTACAAAACTGACAAAGATGGAACCTACTAGTAAGATGTGACTCTTTCTGTGTGTGTGTGTGTGTGTCTGTGTGTGTGTGTGTGTGTGTGTGTGTGTGCGTGTGTGCATGTGTGTGTGTGTGTTGGGGAAGGTCTGCGCGTCATGTACTTTTGTGCCACAGCCATCGTGTAAAGAAGCGGATCCAACGAGAACCTCAACGTCCTTGTATTTATTGAGATGAAAGAAAAAAAAATCCTGTAAAGCACTTTTTGTTTGATTTTTGTAAAATAAAATAAAAAATTTAAAAAAGCAACAACAATGACATGAAAACACAAACGTTTATTTGATAGACTGTGCATCATCCATGTTTTGTGTAAACAAAAGGCAATAAAACAGAATGTGATGACATTTGTGGTCATTCCCTCTGACTTGCATCACTACGGGTGGCTGGCAAACACAATTGGACACAAACCTGAAATTAAATTTGCGTTTGTATTTATTCATTGATTTATTTAGCACCAAGCGTCCCACACGCCACAATAACCCTTCAACCCCTAAAATGCTGTGCATTACAATAACAAGCAAACATGCTAAAGTTAGCTTGCTAGCTTGCGGTGTTGCAAATGCAGCCAACACATAAACTTCAGTTTTCCATTTAGTGCATTCTTTATTGTAATTGCTGACTTAGGTGCCAAAAACCATAAGAGAGCTTCATTAGTGACATAGTATGTCCCAACAAGTTAATCATTTTCATTTTTTAATCCATATGAGAAACACAGGACACTTCTTCTAGGAAGGACTCAGGAATCGGCTCCTCTGCCACTCGGCAGGTTCGCACGATCCACTCGTGTTCCGAGTCATCTGTTAAAAAACAAAACAAAAACATAAGCGAGTACGTTTTCAGGATACCTGAGGTTAATAGCAATATCTTTTTATGGGTTTTCATAATGGGGAGACTTACATCAAAGCTGCTGTTGGTCACAGCTCACACCAAGACACTCGCACACAAACTCACTGACGTCACGCCCCTCCCCACCAGGCTCAGCCTCTTAACGGCGGTCCACTATTGTCTTCACATCATAATGCATATCTGATTCCATTATATTGTGTTTAGTGTTTTAAAAGTGTGCTTGAATAATTCGAATTATGTTTAAAGCACTTGTAGGTGTAAAACTATTATGTTTTTTTTCATGTAGCCTTTTATTGCAGAATTTCGCGACTGGCGTCTGGGTGAAGAATGTATCACCCCCCGGCAATGGCTGGTGGTTCACTGTATATCAAATTAAGCACGGCGGGGCCTCTTGAAAATGTCTTCCGCTTGACCACCATTTAAATATCTATCGGCCCAGTCAACGGAATCGTAATCTCACACAGCATGAAAGGAGGCATAATAGCGACTGAGCCGCAGAATTAAAAACACAGGTCACTTTTGTGTGTAAAAGGCAGCTTGAGCAGTGAAGTGCCATTCAGGTCGCTGGTAAATTTTGTCAAATCAAGATAAGCCTCACAATTAGGAGAAAATAACTTCTCACAGCCACTTCAGACACCCGTAAACAATAACCCCTCGCAAAATGGTCGGCCCCTTCTTTTCCCCCTTTTTTTTTTGTGTTCTGCCAAAGAAGGACTGCCAGAGGAGCCGATAATGCTGCAGTTCGTCAATTGTTACGAGTGAAATGCGGAGCTAATTGCAGGGGAAGTCGCCCTTCTCTGGAGCGCGCGCAGCTGCATGCACTTGAGCGGCGCGCAGGCCTCACCCCGAAAGGCTGGCGCGCGCGTGGGGCTCCATTGTGGCGGGCGCGTGGGGGTGGGGGGTATTCAGGTCCGGGTTGTCGACTGATTGTGTGTAATTTGTCAGCGGCGGGCGTCAACGCTAACAGCCACTTCAAGCACAAAACTCTCCCAATCTTCTTCCTACCTGATCAGGAGGGAGACTGTGGGGGGATTTGGGCCGGGCTTGGTCAATTGAGCTTATCAGCAGCTGCAAACATTTTCCGTCCGTCTTTGTGGCTCTAAAATGTAATCATCGTGGCCTACATGTATCTCGTCATCGGGTCAAGAGGGAACCCCTGTAACCCGCATTGATGATGATTAGATTGACCCCTATTCACGTCTTCGGTAATGGCGCCCTCTTCAGATTGGACGCTGGTGATTTCAGTTGGCCTTAATTGAGGACACAGGTGGCCGGTAAGTATTGGCGACATTTTTGCTGTCTCGCATGTCCCAAGAACGTGCATGTTAGGTTCCCTGAAGATGCTGAATTGCCCAACGAAGTGACGGTAAGTGTGAATGTCTGTTTGTCTGCCTCTACCCCTTGTTTGGCTGGCGACCAATCAAAGGTGCCACCTTTCGTCCAAAAGTCAGTTGGGAAAGGCTCCGTCCCACCCGCGACATTTAGGATGAGCCGTAGCCTCTTAGTTGCTCAATTTAGCACAAACTTTAGAATCTCCTCGATACAAATTGTTAATCCTGAAACCACAAATCAAGAAACTTATTTTGACTCCACGATACTTTTGCGTTTGAACTCTTTCAGATCTTATTGTGGAACCGGAATGTCGAACCGGCGGAGCGAAACGGTACATGTGTAAGTCATCTGTGCCCAATTCACTTCTATGATATCATCACACGACAAAAACAGCATCTGGTTTGATACACATCTTAAAAATGATCATCCGTGCGCAACCGCGCTTTGGAGTCAACCCAAATGGTGTTTTCTGTTCACAGATGTACAGTAAGCGCAGCCAGGGTTTGAAATATTCCACTTCTCAAGGCCCAGGTTGATGTTATCTGTCCGTGGAACACCTCAGCCTGACGAGGACAAAGGGAGGGCCTGTCGTTTTAGTCACCAGAGGTGTTTTTGTTGGCACTGGAATGTTTTTCACAGTGGAGGCCTTTTCAAAGGGAAGTGCTTATCCCAGAAACAGGAAAGTGCGCCAAACAATATGGTAGCCCTGCAGCTGCCTGCTGTGTTGCTACTTGAGAGTCTGTCGACGCCTTTTCACAAATTAGCCTCGGCCTATACTATCAGTATTTTATTAGTTAAAAAAAAAAAGAAAATATCATGAAAAAGGATCATGGCGATTCATGATGACCACAATCATCAGTTGATATGTGGCATATCCACATTCGCCCGTGCCATTCATTTTGCGCGGAAAAGTGTTTTGCCCAATTTATAATTTTATCAGTTGGCTGGCAATTAAGAGTTCACTCAACTTTTTTTGTTTTTTTGCTTTGTAGCTGGTCAAAAGCGTCAGTTACGCATTGAATTGGGAACCATCGCCGATATAATTAAGAATACGCCAGTAAAGCTGCGATTGGATGAATTGACATCTGATTGGTTCAGAGCCCAAGGAATGACTCGACTGGACTTGGGACTCGCTTCAAACTTGACCGTTTAAAACTTCTGACTCACAAATGATGTCTTTCTCCCACCTCAGCATAACCGTGGTACGGTCCCCGCGCGCTCTCCTGTGAGAGTCGACTCCAAAAATAATCCCTGACCTCTTGGGGAATATTGGCCGACGATCCTATTGTTCTGCGTTTTTGGCACCGTGCCGGGCGGGAATGTTTGCCCGCGCTAGCAACGGTGTCTAAGGAGCCCGAGGGGGTCTGCAATAGGAGCGAAGATTATCCAGCGCTATCATCAAATTCATTCAGTTCTGTCGGGTGAATATCGGTGAGTTGCACCAGTTAGAACAGCAACGTGCACCCACTCCTTCCTCTTTCCTTACTGTGCGGAGGTGTTTCCCCACACCGGATTAGGGGCTTTTCTTCCCCCCGTGTGCCATCATCATTGCATCCTGGACGGGAAGCCCTGAGGCAATAAATCCCAAGTTTACATGCGCTCTGACAAATGCCCCTACACTTCCTTGGGTTGGAAAATAAATCTATACAGGATACAGGAGCATTTTTCTTTAAAAAAAAAAAAAAGTGTCACAAGACAAGAGGGTATGTCGAATCCACTTGCACACTCTTGAGTAAGGATGCTGCTGAATACAGAATGAAGAGTTGAGGACAGTGCAACTGGGACAAATGGTTGGAGTTGACTCTCAGGAGAACAAGCCTGCCACTCGAGCCGCCATACTCGATCAAATCGTGAGACCGGTGACGACAACGAGTGCAACGTGCAGAAATCAGGAATGAAAAGAAAGAGAAGCTCTCGTGGTTCTATGATCATTCCGAACAGAGTTATAGGATGTTTTGAAGCTTTAAAGATGGGTTGGTTATTGTATTATTATGCAGTGTAAAAAGTACAGTACTGAAGTGTCTTTTTTTTTGTTGTTGTCTCACCAGCATTTCTGAGGAAAGCACCATCGTAGGAAGTGATTATTCTCGTCTCGGGGTCATAGAAACCATCTCCACAGTCATAGCAGCCGTCAGGAATGACACGTGGAGGATGCAGGTCTGTCAGCTGGGATTCACCTTTGTGGGGGGGAAAAAAAAACAAGCATGTGATTCGCTCTTAAATCGTTCGATCAAATGACAACGATATCAACCTGCCGGGCGAAGGCCGTCGCATCTCTCGGTGTAGAAGCGTCTGTCATTGCCGTCGCAGTAATCCCAGTTCTTCTCTTGGTACGGCAGCCCATCAGCAAAGGTGAATGATCCCTTTTTTTTTTTTTTAAGGAATCACGGTGGAAGACAAAAAAAAAAGAAACTTCATAGATGAGCATTTATTGTGATGGATGACGATACATTTCATCCAATTGTTTGACATGCACATCTGTTTTTGACACAGGGGGGAAAAAACGCAAACATCTCTTCAGAACAAAACTATTTAAGAAAACAAGACTATAATCCGTTTTTTTTTTTCCATCCTTGTTTTTGGTTCAAGGCAGGGATGGAGATTCCAGTCTGCATGGATCGGCTCTAATGGGAGACAATGGGATTTGCCTTCTAGTAAACAAATGTCGACGGTATATGTTCGTGCGCGTGTGTGTGTGTGTGTGTGTGTGTGGAAAGAGACAAGGACTCATAATAGAAAAAAAAGTGAACATGGTTGGGGAATGTTGTTTATTAGAAACAGCTACTTTTCTAAGTAAACAATGCAATTAGAAAAAAACTCATGACATCTGTTCCGACATGGAAAACAGAGCGAGTGGGACAGTTGAAATTGATGTCATTCATTTGTAGCCCAGCCAAGATAAATCTGTCCGTGGAGATTACAACGGTTATCTAATTGGACTTGATTTTCTTTTGTTGGGAGGTTGGAAATCTTTAATGCAAGACATGAGCAAAGTGCGATGAGGAACTTATGTCGGGACGAGGGGTGACGGCGACTCCGTATCAGGGGCAGGGGCGACACTCGATCCAACAGTTGGCGCATTCAATCAGTTTTGTCAGAAGTACAGAATCAATTGTCGAAGCCACACAAGGTAAGTAAATCCTAATTATCTTTTTTTTTCTGTATATATGAAATCTGCCTAGCAACAAGCGACCTGACCAATTGTAAGTCATGACCAGGAAACTTCAAATAAATCTCTGTGTGATTGATAACATTTAGTATGTATATTTATTTTTAAATATGCAATATTCTTTTTCATGTAAATTGCTCTTGGTCAGACTAAAGCTGTGTTGCTTAGCCCCCGGGTTCAACGTGTTGCCGTTTGGGCTCAGCATAGTTGCATCATTGCAGGTGCGGGGAAGTCTTGGCTGAGTTTAGTCACGGTTCACCGCGACTATCATTTGAAGTGACCCTCATCGGAATTGATGATAATAATTGCAATGATTGCTGCTGTAAATGCACGTGAGCAGGACAGAATACACCTTTGTCAAGTATGACACGGAGAAACCTAATAGCCGTTACAAGAATGCGGAGTGATTACTATAACATGCAGCAGATGGAATATTAAGTATAACCGATTTGAAAAACATAGAGTAGACGTGTGCATAAAAACACACAAAACGCACACACACCTGCGTGGCAATGCCGTTCTCCCAGGTGGCCTCGTATTTACTTCCATTTGGAAAGTGGAGCACCCCTCCTCCATGGAACATCCCATCTTTCATCTCCCCTATGTACTTGGTCTCTGACGGGAAGGTGTACTCCCCTTCTCCTTCCATCCTAACAGGACAATAGACCACCATGTTAACATTCTTACGTCCTGCATCAATATGTATCAATTAGAATGATTGAAAAATGCATGAATTCTGAAATCTTTTATTCACCCGCAATATCACAGTATAATTGAGCGATCCGATGATACAATGCAAACACATTTTAGACCACTTCATTATCATGGTATGGCATGAGCAGATTTTTTACCTGTTATTTGCAGAAATCCCCACGTTATTATTTTCTTTTATTTATGTTTGCCCCCAAAAAAAACCCACACACGTATAATTGTTTTTTTCCACTGAATTTATGGATGTCTGTCTATCTGTCCGTCCATTCAATTTCAGAATTCACACATTGGTCAGTGCTAATGAAACGGATGCAATTAAAACAACTTATACTTACCTGCTATTTAGAGTAGGGCCTTCATAACTGCTTCCGGTGAGCTCCATTTTTCCACTTAACTTCTCTTTCAATAAGCAGTCTCCTCAGAATTGATTTTCTTCTGCAGTTACTATAACACAAAATATAGAAACCGATGTTTCCCCCCTGAAAAAAGTGCCACACGTAAACATCGTCGCATTGACGCGTGTAAAACAGTCACCGTCCACCAGTTTAAAAAGCGCGTCCATGTTACCATGGCAACGTGTTTAATTCAGTGTGAACACATCGTCTTGTGATATATTTATGCTGATGAAACATTTAAACTAAGAAAATGTACATAAATTCTCAAGTTTATGTACTCCCAAGACCAAAATAAGACTTCTATAAAACATTTAATTACCCGGATCCCCAGTGCGCACGCGTGTTTCGTTGTCGGGGTCACGTCACGGTGCGTCATCAACACTCGCCTCCGAGTTGCCGAGAAAACTGACCTTCTCTGCTCCGCCGTCGCTCGTCCTGAGCCAGACGAGGAGACCTTCAAAGTTGTGTCAGCGTCGTCGATTTCCCCGCGTGTGCTTTGTTACACACGCATGCAGCCATGTCGGTGGAAATCCCCAGTTTGCAGGAGCTAAACGTGGACGAGGTGAGCAGCAGTGCGAATGGAAATTATACCCAAGCTAAGAAGTTAGCATGTTAGCTATTCCGCTAACCCCGTTCGCTCATTGTTTGTAATTTGCCGGAATTTACAGCAAGAAACGTAATTTACCTGTCACCAGTCGTAGGACGTTGAGACAGAGTTACACTGCACTATTTTTTTTTATTGTTAAATGTCTTTATGCCAATGCGACCGGCGTCTGATCTACCAGATTGCACAGCAAGCAGCACAAAGGTCTGCATCATTAACACTCAGCATTATCTGTTTGATTATGTCTGCAATGTGCCGAAATTCTGTCAATCACAGCAACGTTATATGACACGTTGAACTTATCCTTGTAAGACGGGTTTTAGAAGCTTGGACCTCGGTAACTATGCTAACATCGTAACCAAGATAAGGTTATGTTTTGATGGACACTGCCAGACGTATTAATTTAACATATATATATTTTTAATTGTGCTTCAGATTTGCAGTGGTCTTGAGCTGCAATGTATCACACAGAGCGTAGTTTTTAATGTTTCTACCCACTCGTGTTGATAAAGAAGGTGACAAATGTTTGTAGCAGCAGTAGCTCTTAATTATCATGACACAACAACCATAATAATAAACGTTGTTGAATTGAAACAACTGATTGTAAAGTCTCCTTTTTTTATCTCTTCCTCATGCCATTGAATGCGACTGTATCAGTAACTTAATGGCTGTTGGAAATAAATGCAGTAAGGTGACTTGACGTGTCAAGATAGCACGGTTCCCTAGTGGCTAGTACATATGCCACACAATGCAATACTCTGGTTTGAGCCTCATCTTCGGTCTCGCCGTACTTGTGTGGGTTTTCTCGGGCCTCCTCATATCTTCTGAATACATACGTGTTAGGTTGATTGAATAATTGAATATGCAGTTGTTTGTCAGTTGACTGTTATTCATGACACCCGACCAGATCAGTGTGTCATCTGCGGTGCTGAAGGCGGCTGCTCACCACTATGGCTCCCAGTGTGACAAACCTAACAAAGAGTTCATGCTCTGCCGCTGGGAGGAAAAGGACCCTCGCAAGTGTCTCGAAGAAGGGAGGAAAGTCAACGAGTGTGCGCTCAACTTCTTCAGGTACGTTAGCACTACTAATTTCAGGGCAAGCACTCATGCTTCGAGACAAGTCTTACAGTTCTCAACTAAAAAAATGGCCATCTTTTTTGATTCTTTGAAGCATGCACCACGGTAGCTTCACAAAATTCTAACAAACTTGTGTGGCATATTACAACAAATAAATCGATGGCTGTATCACACATTCAAGTTTATTGAAGCAGCGATGCGAACATGGAGAGGGCACTTTCTAAAAACAAAAGAAAAACATCCCATGTTCTGATTTGTTGGACAAATGGATTCAAAACAGAGCACTTGTAAACAGTTATTTATTTATATTGTGTCAATAGTGAGTGCAGCGAGAGTCGTCGCATGTTTCCCATGTTGTCTGTCAGGCAAATCAAGGGGAACTGCGCTGAGTCGTTCACCGAGTACTGGACCTGCCTGGACTATTCCAATTTGGCCGAGCTGCGCCGTTGCCGCCAGCAACAGCAGTCCTTCGACAACTGCGTCCTTGACAAGCTGGGCTGGGAGCGACCTGAGCTGGGAGATCTGTCGAAGGTGAGCCTTGTTCGCGAGCACTTCAATTTGATGGCTGCCGTTCGTGTTGATTAGAGGAGCCTTTGATTGCATCGACTGAACTAGATTTAACAAATCATCCCCCCGCCCCCTTCTTCCCACTCTCAACTTTCCCCTGTCAGTCAAAGGTATTGTTCTCACACTTTAACAGACCTGGGGTGGAAAATGAGTTGCCATTCTCGCCTTGTCTGGATGTGACAGAGTTGGGCAAACGTTTTCTGAAAGGGGACCGTTTCAGTTTTGAGTTCCTCAGAGGCGCAGGGTGTCGACGTTTGAATGCAAGGAAGTGCGTGCGCTTACAACCACGTGATAGTGCGCCTGATTTATTTTCTAGGTGACCAGGGTTTCAACCTCGAGGCCCCTGCCGGAGAACCCCTACCACTCTCGCCCGCGCCCCGAGCCCAACCCGACCATCGGGGGTAAACTCGAGCCTTCTAAATATGGCAGCAGGTTGTTCTTTTGGCCTTGGTGAGGTCACGGGCTCTGTCCAAAACCAGCCAGGGGGGTCACCAAATGTTCTGACATCAGCGGTTTTGTCATTGTTTGGTCCTAAAAGTGGCATTTGTACAGCTTCACCATCTTCATAAAATTTATTTTGACGAAAGGATGCATGATGCATCGTAGCTTTCCCGGTCCGCTTCTGTAAATGTCATAGGTGAACATTGCTGTCACATAATAAAGAAATAAATTAAGGATTTTTATGTCTTTTTTTTGGGGGGGGGGTCTCAAAGCTGCTTATGCGGGGTTGTGCGTCGCTGTTTATGCACATCTGCGCTTTGTCTGAGCAATGTGCTGTCAGCCTGATTGAGGGCCAGTTCAAGGTCAAGAGTAAAGGTGACTACCTGCAGCCACAGAGAGCTGCTTCTGCTTCCTTCTTTTCTCCCAGCTCGCTTCCTGTTCCATGACCCGGCCGGGACGGAGTGAAAAAGAAGCACTTAGGCGATGCGCCTAAGGCGTGTTTGTGTCGCCAGCTCACGTGCGCAGACACGCGAGTACGCAGTGACCTCCAAATGAGACGGGAAGAGAAGCCAATCGAACGCCTCGCTGACCCGACGAACAGATGTGAGCAAAACGATTATTATTTTTTTTCCCTCCCCTTCTGTCCAAGTTTCAGTTGTAAGGGAGGTCTTTTGCAAGCTAGTAGTCATCACTCGGGTTAGGTCTTTAACCTCTGCCATGTTCTTGATTTCTACAGGGAACAATAGCAATGCTCCAATTGGCAGCTCCGCACACGAGGTTCGCAGGTGTTTACTTGGAGACGTCTCTCGAAAGCAGACAGTTCAAGGCTCGGCCGCCGATGGTCCTTCTGACTTCATCACAAGATCAAAATAAACACTCCGATACTCGCTGCTCGGTAAATATTGAGCCAGAGGTTTTCAGAATGACACCTTTAAATGAATACAAACCCGAAATTTCCATGTTAAGTGGAGCACGATCCGTTTCGGAACTTTGGTTCACCTCTGTTGGATTTGGAAACAATTTCTGCCAGTGGAAATCATGGAAGGGCAGCGCGATGCCGTAGTGGATAGCAGGTTTGCCTCCAATCTTCAGAGGTTCAGGGCTCGGGCCTTTCCATGTACAGTTGACATGTTGTCCCAAGTTAATCGAATACTCTTTGTCCACGTTTGTTGTCTATATGTGCCCTGTGATTGGTTGGCGACCAGTCCAAGGTGTATTCAAGCTTATCCGCGAGACCCATCAGAAGGACTAGCGCTGTTAAATTTTCTGTTCCCAGATGAAACAGGTAAGTCAAGCAATATCGCGAAAGCTTGGTGGGATTCCAATGGAAATGTGAGAAAATGGGATGCTAAGCAATTGCCTGCGGGTTTTATCGGTCACTTCAAGATGCAACTCCTCAGCAAACAATTCCAAAACAATTGACGAGATTCTTCCCACTCAGTTGGTTATCACGCCCATCCCCAGTTTGGTGCATTTGACCGTAGACTGCACGTGACTGAAGAAGAAATCCCCTTCCGAAGGTGCGGACTGGATCAGCGGCGTGCACGGGAAATGTCTGACAAAACCTCTTCTGACCTGCACGGAGAAGCAGAAAGGGGGTGGGGAAGATTGAATCCAAAGAGGAAAGGAGGTGTGGATTAAGGGAAGCACGGAGCAGAAGGGGGCAAGGCACAGTGGAGGAGGTAAGAAAGGACAAGGGTGGGGGGGGCATGCTTAGAGGAGTGATCAACATCCAAGTAAAAGGGAGAAGCGGGAGGAAAGTGAGATGCGGTCGAGGCAAGCTGGGGGATGACTTGAAAGCGTGGGGAGGGTGCGGCGGGACTCTCCGAGCATGTTCGGTGGCTGGCCAAGAGGCCCCCGGGGCTCGTGGCAGGGCCTCGCCTCCATGCGACTTGCAGGAAGCGGCGGGTCATCGTTGTTTGACACGGCAGCACCACAGGAAACGTGCTCTGGCACAGGAAAGAAATACAATACGGGGGCTTTCACAAAGCAACAGCCCGCCTGGGAGCTGGACACGCTAAAATACTCAAACAACTTTGCTGCTTTCTAACACGCCTGTCAATATTCCCAATGTCCAGTGTCACAGTGGAGGCAATTAAATGAATGTTTGGATTGGTGATGAGCGCCAAAACAGTGCAGGGTGGCAGATGTCGACGTTTTCTGCAAATGGATATCGAGTTGAAACCGGTGGGTCATTTTTCAGCATCCATAACGTTAAGAGCCACCCTGCGCAATGAGGGTACCCTCGAGATGGGCCCGAAAATGGAGGCGTGTTTTATCTGTTTACACTCCTTGCCTTTTCCCCCTGTGATCTTGCACTGAGTGCTACTTTCATGTCCCACTCGCACTTGGCTTTGAACCGCCATGCAGGTTGTTGCTTTATGTGGCAAAACGCGCCCACTGGCCACAAGTGCCCACGACCGCCCCCACCCCCGTCGTGTGGAGAAGAGACGGGGACAGCTGAAATGTAGCAGACATGGTTATGCAAGGTTTGATTTATTTCTGCATCTTTCAAGACTGTTAAACAAACAACATGGTTCAAGCGGGGATGAGGTGGCTGCAGTCTGCTTGAATTACCACCAGTGAAATAAATGCGACAAAGATACAAAATAAACTCCAGAGTTGACTTATTGGTGCTCAGTTCTTAAGCCAAGTATGTACTCTTCAACAGGTCTTACACCCAACAATTTTGAAAGCCTCCGACCAAATAAGACGGATGTTTTAAATCTTCAAATGTTGCTGTGACCAAAAACTTTATGAAATTGGCTTCAAATATATATGTTTATGGTCACATAACGCCATCACTGATTAAAATCTGATGTTATCAAATAAAAATATGGATTAATTAGATTATTTTTTAAAATGTATTATTACTTTCACACACTAGCGATTAAAGCAAGAACAGTTTAAAAGAATATCACACCTAAACGGTGTCATGATGGAAACCGGCACTGGCGACTACTGAGTGACAACCACGGCTCGTGTTTTGCATTCCAGGCAGACACGCTCGACAGACTCTGTTATCCCGCTACAGTTTCGCCCAACACCTTTTGAATGTCTCGCTTAAGAAAACACCGAAGCCCACATTGGAGGCTGCGTGCGTCGGGTGGTTGGGTGGCTGGTCAAAAACAAGACTGAGCAAGAGGGCCCTCGTTATGTTGGCAGCACGGCAAGCTACGCTCGGTCACACGTTAATGGAGGCGTCACACACAGCCGTGCCAAAAAACAAAAAAAACATGGCGCTTGTCTGAATGCTAATGCTAGCACGGCAAGCTACGCTCGGTCACCCGTTAATGGAGGCGTCACACACAGCCGTGCCCCCCCCCCCCCCAAAAAAAACATGGCGCTTGTCTGAATGCTAATGCTTATGTGGTCGATGAAATCCGCTTATGGTTTTGTTGACTTTTATTGCAATATCACTCAATGGATTTGAGACAGGTGAGCCATTATTTTTCTCACTTCAAACCATATATTCGAGAGGTCAAAGTTTGAGGCCTGGTATCACATCCAGTAAGATGTATTTCAAATTCAAATTTCGGAAGTCACACCTCTGGACGCAGTCCTGAGAGGATTCATCTTAACGTATAAATGTTGTCACAAACATCAGTTTGATTTCGACCACGTCTTTTTACAATGGGGTCTGCTTGATGGCCCTGAAGATTAAGCATTTCTAGTTTTGTGGCTTTTTCAAGCGATACTTGATCTGAAAGATGGACTAACTACAACAAGGTGTGGGGAAGTGAAGAGAATTTATTGTACTGGTACATTAGAAATTAGTGGAAGTAAAGCATGGTACACATAAACAAGTACTATCCAAACTAAATTTTCATATTTGCTTATTTATGGGCATATTTGTATCATATGTGGATTGCTCTGATTGATTCAGACACTTTTGTGGCATTAAGCAACTTCACTGTTGTCCTCAAATCATGCTCCCCCGCCCTCCCCCTTTTTTAAGATAGGTAGCATCTGTCAACATTCACATGCACACAACGATCGAATTGCATTCTTACAGCGAAAACAATTTTCAGTGAGCTGTCCAGCATGGCCTAGAAGCGATTTTCCGCGGGGCGCCGCTAACTCTCCTGTGTGTTTATTTCACATGTGTAAAAATAAAACTGCAGTCTTTTTTTGAGGGGCGCTGCATGTTTATTCTGTGGTATCGTAGCAAAATGGACTAATGTGAAGTATGTGATGAAATGAAATGACATACGGCTTAACACTCAAGATGTTGCGGTTTGGGCGCTTGCCTTCTGGAATGTGTGTGTGTGTGTGTGTGTGTGTGTATATGTGTTCATACATATAGTATGCGTGTGTTACGTAAAAATGTGCAGCCTTAAGTGTTTACATGTTTGTGTGTTTGTACGTATTGTGTATGGACAAGGCCGTTTCAGGCATGTATGTTGCCGCAGCTCCTACAGGGCCGCCGTGTGTTTATGTTGGCTCGAGCCCAGACCTTCATCGCTCCTCTGCTGATAGCTCCATTTCTCCATCCTTTCTGTCCCTCCGGCTATTTACGAGTCTACCACAGACTCTCTTTCCCTGCGTGCCAACATCCAATCCTTTTTTTTTTTTTTTGCTTCTTCTTTTTCTCCTCTCCTGCTGTAAGTCAGAGTCAATTTGCCTTCACGCTGTCTTCCCCTTTGCTTTATCTCGCACTGTTTCACTGGTCTCGTCAGCCAAAACAGACCTTACCCAGCTGCACGTTCAACCTCTACTCATTCTTTCCTTCATTTCATTTTTTTTTTGTTTATACACACTGGCCTTCTTGTCAGGAAAATGATACATAATCATTTTTGGAGTGAGGTAGTGTGAACAATGAGTGAAAAAAACAGGGCCCCTCTGGATACATCTTGATTGTTTCCTGACATCACTATAAGGACTCAAGTCACACGCTTAATAAATTTGATCAGTTTGGTTTTGCTAATCCCTCGGTACTCCATTCATCTTTTATATTTTCCAATGTCCATCGGGGGTCTTGGGTGGGCTGGAACCTATCCTCGCTCAACTTTGGCAAATAGCAGGGTTACACCCTGGACTGGTTAGCGGCCAATCACAGATTATCACAATCCGTTAACATTTATGAAATTGACAAAGAATCACTGGCCAATATGGACATGTGGACAATGTTGGCTTCAATCACCTCAGTTTGCCCAGGAACTTAATTCCTCATTTGTACGAAGATATTCGCACAATTAATGCGTCCACCATTGTGGGAAAACTGTGGAAAAAAAATCCTTCTCCTTTCCAGCCGAGGACACACTTGGAGGAGTTTGTTGTGTAAGAACATGAGCCCTGACTTAAAAAATTCCAAGAGACACTCCAAAAACCATGGAGAAAGTTTGCTGCCTAAAAAGGGAAGCAGATCCAACTACAAGAGGGCAAACAAACTCCAAACTTTTAAGGTCAGGTGTCCCATTCCTCTTTTTAAACCATTCATACACACTCCATAATGTCCATTTGGTAAGGTATTTTTAATATATTAAAAGAAAAACCCAAATTCTAAAAATAATATACATTTCTCGGCACCGTTTCTGTTTGTTATATTTTTAATCTGACCATGTTGTGCTTTTTTTCCAGGGCATTCATCCATTTGTTGTGTCATTCTCTCTTGTCAACAGCAAATAATTTTACATGTCCTAAGTGAAAAATCAATTTTTGTGCTTTTTGGATGAAAAAAAAAAGCCAAAGTTAACTTTTCAAAGCGATCCCTTCAAAGTAAGGCTTTTGCAAAGAGATTTTTAGTCACTTCCTTCCACATTTTGTCATGTGGTTGACTGGCTAGCTAGCTAGCTAGCTGCCTAGCATAAACATTGTTGCGTATATATTTGACGTTTTAGTTTGTTTATCCAATCTTCAGTTGTTTTCAAAAACATGTTTTTTATGTATCTCTGAATGTTTAGCACAACAAGCCCCGCACAAAAATGTTTCCCACAGAAAAAAAAGAAAAGTAGTTGTTTCAGTGGTAAGTATTTTAGTGGGTCATAACTATTGGTTTCCAGTCTTTTTTGTGAAAACAAAGTCTGTTGGCAGTCGGCACTGTAACTTTGCACACAAGTGTTGCTTTTTTGTTTCCAAACTGTCTGTTCCCATCATGTCACCGGAGCTACTTTCTGAAAATCAGTCCTGACTCAAATCCACATAGGAGTCACTCTGCCCTTTTCAATTCCCATTAAGCGTTTGCTGACAATATTACAGCATCCAAGCTAATATTGACTGAAGGACACAATCCTATGTACTGAACACGCGCGCACACACACACACACACACACACACACACACACACACACACACACACACACACACACACACACACACACACACACACACACACACACACACACACACACACACACACAGAAGGAGGGGGAGCCGAGTGTTGCCTTTCTGTTGGTAGCCGAGCAGAGTTGACTTGTTCCCATGGCGGGGAGCTGATGTGCCGCTAATGCTGTTGTGCTTGTGGTTTCTTCAAGGTATACTGGAGCATTCCTTGGCCACGCACTCATGTAAACAGTGCTAGTTAGAGAGGACACACGGCGGCTCAGGCTACACACTCCTCTGGGTGGCTCCTATCTGACGGAGCTCTCGCAGCGTTTTGGGTTTCCTACGCATGTCAAGGTATATTAGCTGCTTCCCTGTGTCGGCTGGCTCTGTGGGCCCCGGTGGGCTATCAGTCATAGTAACCTTCCCTTCTCAGCGCCCCCCCAACCCCATCCCGCCCCGCCCCGTGGAAGTCTTCCTTCCTTCCTTCCATGCCCCTCCTCGCCTTGGATGACGCACACAAAGCTGATTCCTGGCTGTCATGCCTGTTTCGCTTGTCCCGTTTTACCCTGTTGGCTTCACCCCCCGCCCCCCTTTTCTTTACTTGTCAGAGTAAGCTCATTACGTTTTTCAATTTCAACAAAAGACAACACATTTGGCACAGGATTCGCACGAGATGTAACGCACCCGTTTTTCGTTCCAGGTTCGGGACTGACACTGGCTGGGGATCGAACCGATGCCCTTTGCACAGAAGGCACTAGCATGTATCATGACACCACCGGTGCAAAGTGATTGCCTCAAAAGGTTATGCGGGATTTCTGCTGGACCACAAAAATAAATCAGTGTCTGATTTTAGTTTCAGTAAATTGTTATGACAGTCCCCTCCCCCCCAACCGAATGGGATCAACAACGTTGCCCGCGTGTGTATCCGTCAGCCGAGTGAAAGAATCTTTAAATGTAGTAATTTTCCTCTTGCGGTTCATTCTATGAAATGATGGTGTTGTTTTGATCACGCATTCCTCTCATTTGTGACAGGCACGCATCGGGGCAAGAGACCGTCCAATGCTGTGGTCTCAACTCGCACAATCGGCGCAACCCTTCCGGGTTTGCTTTGTGCTTTTGCGTCGTACGCTTCACAGGCCCGTTTGCTTACTTGTGCATGGAGGCAGCTTGGTGAGTCAAAACCAACTTTTTGCGGAGGAAAAATAAACTGTCAGGGATTTTTCCTGAGAGGAAACCTTTAGTTTACTATATGACATGTTGCTTAATAGTGCTAAAGTGTTCAGCGTTCTTTAAATAAACAATGTGGACTTTTGCGTAGTGGGGGCATGAAAAAATGCAGGAGCCTCGCCGTCCCCGCTCCCCCCACACATGTCAGCAATTTGGCCGCCTTGTGTATTTTGGAAGTTGGGGTGGGGTGGGGGGTGGGGAGGTGGAGGAACATTTCAAAGTAAACGAAAGAAGGAAAGTCTTATCCGCCTGGCAGCTGCGCTCGGGACCAAATTGCTTTCAGCTGATGCGCTGCATCTCAAACTTGCTTGGGTAATGTCAAGTGATGCATTGCAATGCTGAGAAAACAACACAGGCAAAAATAAATAAATAAATAAATAAATAAATAAATAGGAAAGAGCAGAAATGAACATCAAGTAACACGGAAACGCGCAGACAAATTAGCGCTCTCTTCTTTTATAAATGACCAGTGGTGTTGATAATTGATCATTTCGAATTTACTTTTTCCCGAGCCGCGTTGAAAGTTACATTGCAGATGTTGCTTCCCCCGTTGTGTACGCACGCCGTCCCCCAACATATTACACTGAGGACCTCATTTCATCGCATCATGTCCGGTCAGGTGTAGGATGACACCGAGCGAGGCGGTGGTGTGCATTTTTTAAGTCATCGCAAAACAAATCTAAACTTTGTGTTGATTTAAATTCAATTTGTTAATTTTGGTGGTGTTAGTCTGTGTGAGTCCTTACATCACGTCATTCAAATATATTTTTGAAAGCGTTAAACTGAACGCGCACGTCTTATTCTTTGCTGTGTCATGAAACCACTTTGCCAAGATGGCTGCCGCAAATTTCTACCCGGTGCCAGTCTATTTATAGTCGATACGTTTCTCCTCAGTGCGAGGTACAGTATTAAGTCACTCGTCTGCATCGATCCCCCTCCCTGCAGTCTGTTTACAGTAGAATCCTCCTCACAATCGTGAGATCTTGGGAGAGGGTGATCCCCCCCGACACTCCCCTCCTTGCTTTTTGTCAATTCACAACACGAAAGGAACTCTCTGGCTTCCATGCCCGTGTTTACTGCTCGGGCCGTGCGAGCAGGCCCCAGAGCCCAAAGGCAAGTCATGTTCTCAAGGAAAAGAGCAACTCTCCACAGGGCCCCAATATCAAAATAGTTTAAAATGTGAATTGCCTGATCGTTCCCAGTGAGCGGCAGAGCCCCGGCCAAACACTTCCAGATCGCCCTGCTAGCGGAAAGTAAACAGAGCCGCGGGCCCGCTGCAAGAGAGCAGCGAGGCGACCCGCGCGTTGGACCTTTTTACTGCCACGCTTCGCGAGCTACATGTCTCACCGCCGCTGAGCTCAGCCAAGGTTCCACAAAACACGATGCATTTCTTCTTTTTTTTTTTTTCGTCTTTCTACTTTTCAGCTATGTTGTCATTTTTGTTCTTGTTTTTGTTTTTAGCCTGTTAAGTTTGTGATGCTGCCGTTCTATTTCCCATTGAAACTTTCGGAGCAGATGTTACACTAAACTGTACGAAAACAAGTACAATAACTCAAAATCTTTTTGGATTGACTTATTTTTTATTTTTTGCATGAATGCTGACAGACAATCAGTCGCACTATTGTCATTATCAGAGAAGAGAATATGCTTGGGGAAATTGGACTGAAGTAGCGCAAAAGAATCACATCAAAGCATCCAAAATATCTATTGACAATGGGTCATGAGACTGACCGGCAGCGTATGTGGCAACCGTACATTGATAAGTATATTAATGCAGAAGTGAATGTGAAAACCCCAAAACAAAACTACATGCAATTCCTACTTTACAGTAGCTGCGTAAATGGCACATATCATGCTTGCTTTTTTGTTCATCCTGAAGCTCACTGAGTTTATGCTCGCCATCGAAATTTACAATGACACTGTTTTGCCGACTTGCACGTGATTTTGCGTC
This sequence comes from Hippocampus mohnikei, assembly GCA_026261675.1. NCBI lineage: Eukaryota > Metazoa > Chordata > Actinopteri > Syngnathiformes > Syngnathidae > Hippocampus > Hippocampus mohnikei. Next base: position 3,342,855 of record JAKGUB010000344.1, read on the forward strand.
TTTTCCGCATGTACCCGTCGCCGATGATGGCGTCCACGAGAACCAATCGGCTGGTTTTGCCAGGATGGAATGACCTATTAGCCAAATGTGTTTATTCAGCGTTTAGTCACTATTACCCTCAGTATGATCCCGGAGCTAAAGGGCTAATGGTTGAAAATGTCCCCCCACCTTCCCCTCCCTCCTCCTCCCTCCAGCTCCCACAACTCGACTTCACCGTTAAATAATTGGTCGCATATGAGAGCGACTGGCACGCGTTTCCTCTTGTTTTGCTAAAGAGGTGATATCATGGGCTAGGCTCGAGGCCTGCTCGTCGCCCCCAGATAGCGCGATTTGTTTTCTGGCGTGAGGATGATGTGTGCGAGGGCCGCGCCGTTTCCCCCGGCGAGGTGCTGCCATCAGCCGCCGCTGTGTCCCCAATCACATGGCTGGTTTATTTTCGGCCTTGTTGCGAGATACGAGGAGCCGGCAAGTGAAAACGCGGAGTGAATCCTTGAGTCAGAACACCATTTGTTTCACAAGTCGCTTTTTAAATGGTCTGTCATTAAATCGGCAGGAAATTGGCCCTCATCAAAAAACAAAAAAAAGGACTTAAAATAACATTTCAGTTGCAGGCGATATTATTTTCTCCGACGTAACATAAGAGAGGTTTTTCTTTTTCCCGCAATATATTCAGCACCACCCGTTGCATGCATAATAAAATATTAATACCGAAATCATTCAATTTTTTAAATTTAATTTAATGAATGTATTTATTTTTGTTGGACAGAAATGAAGAAATGTTGTTTTGCTGCCTAATGTGTATTTATTTTGTATGCAAATTTGAATATAATTGTAAAAATGTCCATACATATTTAAAAATAAATAACTGAAACTGGCCAAAATGGACCGACTGTATTTTACTGTTTTTAAATTTGGGAAAAATAGCAACAAAAAAAAATCACTTGAGGGCTCCTCGTTTTGCATTGTAACATCACGTCCTCTGTAATATGTTATCATCTATTTGATGCTGCGTGTGTACAATTTATGATTACCATTCAATGACGTCATTGTAACACAACCCGAAAAGCTTGGTTTGCATGGCGTACAGTGTGTGTGTGTGTGTGTGTGTGTGTGTGTGTGTGTGTGTGTGTGTGTGTGTGTGTGTGTGTGTGTGTGTGTGTGTGTCCGTCCCGTATAAGTTACATTTACCTAAACTGCAGTGCTCTCTCTCTTTTTCCTGCTTCATTTTGACAAATTTGAGTTTCCAGGAAGCCTCTGAGGTCACACGCAGCATCTGTTGCTACTTAGGCGCGCACACACACACACACACACACACACACACACACACACACACACACACACGGATGCATAATACACACCCTCTAAAGAACTCAGGAACAATCAGACATGAAAGTGTGTTTAAAGTTCCCAAAGTGACTTTAAAGAAGACTCCAGGTTAGAGCTCATGGATTAATATGGGAGGTTAAGAGTGGGTATGTGTGTGTGTGTGTGTGTGTGTGTGTGTGTGTGTGTGTGTGTGTGGGAGGAAACAATCTAAGAGCTATGAATTAGCAACACAACGATATTATTTCTAATAAGGCATTGGACTTAATGTGCACTTGTGGATATGGGCCGTGTCCTGATCCTTTTCTGTCATTAGGCTCCAAACCACATTCATGACCAAATATGGCCCAATCCCATCAACATGGACCCTCGAGCAGACTGATACACGGGCAACGGTATTTGGACACACCTCGTCATCAATCAATCGGAGGTCGGACGAGACCTTTCTTGAAATGATTTGGACAATTACAGCTTTTAGAGGGAAGTTCGGGGAAGGCCAAAACCCAAGTCGGTCAAGCTATGCTTGGAAGCTTCGGTGTGGAAGAATGTGTGCAATTCCAACGCCTGTGTAACATTGTCATTGTCCCAATCATTTTGCCTGTGCAATGTGTTTCAGCGGTGGAGGCAAAGGAGGAGAAAAGTGGATGATATGGACACCGTGGAGCCAAGGTGAAAAGGTCTAGAGGGACTGCGGGGGTCCTGGCGTAGTCTGACACTACAGCATCAGTCTTTTGTGCGTTCGTATTGTTGTCCAAATGTCCTTTTTAAATTTGTATTATGTTTTTAGACCGTGTTTCTACCATGTGATGGCAGTCCTTGGTGAGGTGAAACTGTGATGATGTCATCAGGACCTTTTGGAGGTTGGTCATCTTCTCATGGTACTGCCACAGGAATGCCATTGACAAGCAATCACATCATTGCTAGTATAACGCAAAACACATAAATATTTTTGGATTGTAAGAATAAGGGAACGCTATCTGATGATGTTTATCTTATAAGGGAAGTCAAGTCAAAAATGTCCGATGCAGCCTGACTGACTAGTTGAAACACGGTATTCTGATGAATGGCGGCCATTTTGTGACTGGCTGTCGTCTGAAAATGAGCTGCGCATGGATCAAGTAACAGCCAATCACGGCTCAACTTGCGAATTTCAGATGACCATCCTCGGAAAATGGGTGAGCCGTGATCGGTCGTTACCTGAGCCCTGACCAAATGCGATGTCATTTTTAGTCGACGGCAAGTGGCAAAATTGCCACCGGATGAGATGAATTTTAAAAAACGGGTTGATTTTGCTGCTTAGTTTACATTCTACAAACACAGTATTAATCAGAGTGCAGTGTTTAGCATTGTGGGGGACCCTAGAACATATCAAAGAGAAAATATTTGACTTGACGGTGGGATTTGCGTTTGGTGATGTGTCTATGCTCCCCCTCCTTACTGTGCAGTGAATGAACTGCTGCCTCCATGAGTGAAAATTATTTTATTTGCGCCGTGGAGAAGTGTGACCTGTTCACTGTGCCACCCCAAACCGTCAGGGAAATTTAAAAAAAAATCACTCATTGAATAGCCAAATCCACGGTAGGGAAGCCTCAAGTCTGCTCATGGGAGTACTTGCAATACAGTATATCCGGGTATTGCTCGAATATCTTGCCATGCGTTCACAAACGTGATCCCGCAATGCTTCTCAGCATGTAATTCTTTTAATTATGCAGTCAGTCGTGAGCCTCCCAGGTGTCGCGTTGCAGCGCCCAGCGGAGATGTTAAGACGTTAGAACGCTGGCGGCCCGACCCGTGTTAACAGGACAGATGTGTTGGAGGAGAGAGGACCACCCTAACGCGGCTTCCCCCTTCGACAAAACTCAACCAGATGTTTAATGAAGGCCAGTACATGCGTGACCGTACTGTGCGTAATCATTTTCACCTGCCTTTTTGGACGCTAATGGATGCAACTCAATGGCGTCCCAACAGGCTGGCTGTCCTCCCTTCACGCCTCCCTCCAACAAAGTGACATCACTCGACATGCAGCATGTTGGTTGTTGCCAATTAGGGGGCCATTTTATTTGTACGGGCACTTCTCACAGAGTGGACTCGGCGTTCTTGACGTCGCTAAAAATCACAACACATTATATCATATACATGTGCGGTTCATACGAGAAAAGTTGGGCAGGAGTGCATTCCACTGATCTGTGCAAAGATCAGGCCCCATCTTGGGGACGCTCAAAAACGCCCACGTTGAGAAGAATGAGGAGAGAATCAAAATCGTCCAACGTGAGGAGACCAAAACAGGAGTACTCATTTCTAATTACAAATTGAATTTCAAAATCGTTTTTTTGTGGAAAGAGCAGGGAACAAGTTACAGTCATCTTTTTTATGCCGGCGCTTTTCCACGCAGGGTTCATTTTTACCTCCTGTATAGCTGCCCCCCCTGCCCGCCTCCCCCCTTCCCTCCTTACCTTACAGCTGTTGTTTTGGATTAGCCAAATAGCTCCTGTCAGAAGCAGCCATCGCTCTCCTTTGCCACCCACTGAGCTCCACGCTCCTTCTCTTCACCCCCCCGCACGTGCACACACGCCATATTAAGGTCCCTGACAGGTGCGTGTCAAGGTGTTTCAGCGGCTCCGAAACTGTTCCCAGGAATTCACCTCGCTTTTAACCGCTCCTCTCTTGTCTTTTCACAGCCGAGCGGATAAAGAGGTTGGGCGCGTGGGGGGACGGGGGGGGGGGGTTGCTTTTTGACAGCTGGTCAGACAGACTGACAGCGAGAGGTGTTTGGACACGATGATGGCAAGCGTAATAGTGTTATTGCAGTCATCTGGAGAACGGTTGGTCGGAGTCCGGTTGCAGAATCATCAGAGCGGCGTCCTTAATAATTTGACAGAGGCCCGTCAGTCTGAGGTTTTTTTTTTGTTGTTTCTGCGACGGCAGACACTCGCCTTCGACTGCCGGCGGTGCGCGCCGACGGGGTGGAAAGGTGCCGTGCAAAGGCAATAAAAAGGCTGTCACGAGTGAGAGGAGGAAATGTGCTCACGCGTGGAGAAATGAGCTGCGATTCGAGATCAAGCACACCAAGTCAAAGGGGGGAAATTGGGGCCTTTCCCCGGCCGTGTATTGACAGGTTCATCACAAGGTCAAGTCGAGCTGTGATTGTGGTCATCGGTGACTCGGCTTTAGGGGCACACAGCCAGCAGGTGGTGCTGTTTTCTCCTGCCAATATTTGTTGATGTCATTCATAAACAACAAAGTCTATGGTTATCATCGCCCTTTCTCTCACCGGCATCACCGGTATCATAATACAAAGTCGTGAGACCCTTCAACTATTATTTCAGTTGTCACTTTGTCACAAAAGACCATTCAATTATATATATATATATATATATATATATATATATATATATATATATATATATATATATATATATATATATATATATATATATATATATATGTTGTGTACACAAAGGAGACTACACAGTCTGAAGGCCGAAAAGAATGAGCGCCCGCGAAACAAGAGAGGGTTTGTTCTTGATATAAAACATGCTTCTTTCACTTTTTTTTCCATGCAGGAGCAGAACAATGATGCTTTAGAAGAAAACAACATCGCAACATGACAAAACTTTTCTGTGTTCCCCCCCCCCAAAAAAAGAGCAAAGCTGAGGCAACTGCACTCAACAAAACAAATGGCAGCCGCTTCGCCGATACCCGCCCTATGCTACGCGCTGACGAATGCATTGATGTGTTGGCTTTAATCAGTGTAATTGCACTCGTATTGAATGAGTAGAGGCTCGGCAATAGGATTGTGTTCATTGCTTTCCCGATTGATTACAATTTATTTACACGTGTGCTTCAGAAAATCCCGCAGTTCGTGCCCTCGCCGGTCAAAACATTAGGTACATTTCCCAACACAAGGCAGGCAACTGGGAGTAGAAAACAACAAAAGGATCTGATTAAATATGGGACCCACACACACACACACACACACACACACACACACACACACACACACACACACAGTGTGTAACATGTAAAATGGGATTGTCCACGTGAAATGCACTGTTAATCTTCTTAATGTGCAATCTGGATGGGATCCGAACAAAAGTTGGTTTTCCGTTAACCGTTTATGACCCCAACAACCGTATAGAACATTTAGTTTGTTTTGTTTTCAAGAGAGCTTTATTGGCATCGCCCATTTCCACCAAAATGGAGTATGAGGGAGAAACCTTGAAAGGAAAAACGCAGGTTGATTTGTCAAAACATGGTCAGGAACTTTACATAACCCCTTTGATTGACACTGTCGTAGTCATACAACGATTGACATCGTGGTAATCCAGCACCTCTCGGGCAATGTCAATCAAAAATGAATGTGGCTACGTTTCCATTCATAGAAAACCTTTTTTGTTTCATTTTAGGAAGCTATAATGGCCCACTTTGTATTGTGCAGCAGTACCTAATGACGAGTGTCTTCATTTATAGACAAAGAAGGATGTAAGAGAGCCTGGCGGATAAACAAATATGGACGCAGCGTTACCTTCGTGTGTCAACTACAACATCAAGTGAGTCAAAATGACGTTCACCTGTGGCTCCTCCGCATTGCTCAGACCCCACCTGCCCACAGGGGATACGCACATTGGTGGACTTTCACCCTTTCGGGCATAGCGGCCACTCCAGTGGACATTTTATCATGTTATCGGATTACCGGATGCACGAAAGGGTTAAAATACTTGTTTCTCGGCCCGGTGTCAGACTCGTCCTCACCATGCGTCCCCCAGTGTCAGGAATTAAGACGGGAAGCCGCACACGGGAGCGAGCGACGTGGCGCGACAAAGAGAGCAAATCAAATCTCGTGTAATCTTGACGAGACAATAGCCCTGAGTGACAATCGTCTGTGTCTTGTCTCGACGGTCGCGGGCCCCCCACTTCACACGGCCGCAGACGTCCCCACCCCCCCCCTTTGGGCTGCGCGGTGATTGAACATTCATGCCATTATACGCTTTCATTGAGCTTTCTTCATCCAATTCTCTTTCCACAAAGCGCCACCAGTCAATCACCTGCGTAAAAACCCGCCTAAATATAGGGTGTGAGACGTGTTACACCACTCGGCGCGGCCACGGCTTGTAATTGAAACTTTTCCCCATTTGCTGTCTCCCCCCCTGCCCGCCTGCCCCCTCCCTCTCCGCATGCTTTGGCTGCCGCCGGGAGATTGGCAGCTCTGAGTGGCCAGCAGATGAAGCGGCAGGCGCACTAATGAATAGAACGCTGATTGCAGGATCCCCGAGATGCAAATTACGGTTCCTGCCACCCCTGACGACCGGCAATTACCGGGCCTTCGCAGCCATCGCCGCTGAGGAGGAGGAGGAGGAGGATGAGGAGGAAGACGCCTCGTGCATATTCATCACAGGGCGGCCATATTGATCGACAACTTCAGGCAAGAAATGATTCAATGTAAAAAAAACAAAATTCTCCGAAATTGTGGCGGGATTATTTTAATCCGTTTTATGACACATTGGGGACAGCGGTGGCTTCATTTTCTTACATTTGTTTCTTTATTTTATTTTTTTACCTGGAGAAAAGGTTTGATTATGACAGAAAGAGGTCATGTCAGATTATACTGTATTTATAATTTTTCCTCATTAGAATATCTTGATTTTAAGTGACCAAATTGTTGTTTTGTATGACTTTCAAGAGTTTTAAATAGATTTTTTTAAATAGAAAAAGTTATTCACTACTTTTTAAAAAGTGTAAAAAACTTTGGATGTAATTTATCCATTTAAAATGTTTGTTTTAATCAGCAACAATTATTTTAAATTGGATCGGCACCTTGATCATTTTTTTCAAGTCAATAAAATTTTACATTCTTGTACAACAAACATTCATCACACTGACAGTTGTTTCTAATATTTTGACTCTCATGTACAGTAGCTTCATATGCCCAAAATTTCGACAAACTTGCCAGAAGATAAGTACCCGCCCGACAGTATCCATCGAAACAGAACATCATTTCATTTTTATTTTATATTCTTATTATTAGACCCACGTGTGCGCACGCACACCCCGAGGAGAAACCGCAGCACACGTCACCACAATATGAAAAGGCCCGGTTTAGACAACAAGGCAAAAACAAGGCCGCTGCCAGCTCTTAATGGCCCCAAAGGAAGGAAAGCCGAGCGTCTTCCTCCAAACAAACATCTAATGATCACATTAGCCGCGCATCACAGCGCTGTGTCATTATCGTCTTCTGTGTCCATGTCTCCTTGACAAACTCGAAGTCACAACTTGAATTATTTTTCTTTTAAATCCAAGATGGAGAGTTGGATTTATTTGGGGATTTTCGGATGAGGAGTGAGGGGGAGGGGTGGAGTTGATTCTCTGTTGACTGCATAGTCTGATAGTGTTGTGTGTAGTCTGGGGCCATCCGTTGAGCTGATCTGCATCTTTTAGTGAAGAATTTTCTTTTGGAACTATGAGAAGGATCCTGTCTCAGCATTTACACGTGTGCGACAGAAACGTTTTTAAAAATCTTGTCTAATTCATGGAATGAATGCTGCGAGAGAGGCATTCCATCACAATCATAATCATAATCTTTATGGGTGTTACTGCTGGGACATTGTTTGAAAAAAAAAGTCCAGTGAGCATGCTGACACCAAAACTGTTTTGGTTTTGCATGAATGCTGAGAGATTCATATTTCTGTATACACCTGCTTTTCCATGAAAAATGAAATGAGACAAATATTTAACTCAATGAAATTATGTGCTTTTAATAAGAGCTTTACAAACACTTTACAACTTTACTGTACAACGATTCTTAGTTTAAAAAAATTATAAATATATATTTGACTGCAAAACGGTGGATTAGACAGAATCGTCGCACCTTCATTTTCAAATTTTCATTTATACTTAAAATAGCCACTAGAGGGCATGTTTTGGACCGTGACATGCTGTGACGTATTCAGCTGTAGTTTGCATTTCCTGAATTGTATGCTTTACATAGTGACCCAAAAAAGGACCTCATTTCATAGTTTCTGATGACATAGCGAATTCGTGCTCACATGAACTCAGATGTGAATGAGATGTGTCAAAGTTTGTACAACATCTCGCCAAATTAGCCTGTTTTGAGGTCACTGTCCTGTCTCATGCAAATGAGCGAGACCTCACCCCAGCCCGGTAGACAGCAGGGCCCGTTTATTTTTGTTACCAAGGCGACTCGTAACAGCGCAAGGGAGTGGCGACTTGGTGAGCAATTGAAATTTTTTTACGAACAAATCTCCTGGTTTTCAGTTTGAGGACTATTTAATTTCATTTGCCGAGAATATGATGTCACATAGATATTCATATTTCAAACGGTGTCGAATTGTATATAAAAATCGAACTGAAATTTTATTTCATTTTCCCTTGAGGGAGAGGATTGGAAATGGTGCTCTTGAGCAAGGCATCGCCACACTCGCGCCGGAGTTAAGAAGACGAGGACTTCCCCGGAGGACAACGCTGGGCCCCTTGCCAACTTTCCACTTAAATAAAAAGTACACGCACGCACGCGCACACACACGCACACACACACACACACATGCGTCACTTTTTCCTTTCAACTTCCCATCCACTCAGCAGCTAGGCTTATAGATGCATATCTAAAATATCACAAGCCTTCTGAAATCATCTGCGCTCGCACACAAACATGCACGCTGATGTTTGTCTGACACACAAAAGCAGCACTCAGGCAACGGCAGGGGGGGGGGGGGTGCGTGCTTTTACAGAGTGGTTAACATATGTTGTTATATGTGCCTTTTTTTTCCTCTATTGCCCACTGATTTGTATCTTATCAGAAAAGAGCTCGTGGGCGCAGCATCAAACTAACGTCGGGGCCCCAAGAGCCATCAATCTGAGCCTTTAATTATTTTTTTTTGTTCAAATTGAAACCTATTTTCTGAGAATTTCACTGTGGTAAGCCATGACTACATTTTTAGTCAGTTAAAAATCCGCCAATATGCAAATCCATGGGCGTCGAACTGTAGATATGCCGTTAACTGTAGTATACAGTTGTAATATCACCAATCACCACTAGATGGTGGACAAGTCGTAGTTGCGTTTGCACTGGGTCGTATGCTGCCTTATATTGCAACGTGAGTAGGCCCAACAATTTTTTTGCGGATTTGGAATGATATCTAGGACATAGTACCTCAATAATATTAAAATTTTGAGTGGGTTGATTTTTGTGAAAAAATGCACGGAATATGTTGTTGAACTTTGTTTCTTGTTCAGCAGACTTGTGCCACGCTTGAATGTTGTTTTGTTTTTTGCTTCAAACCGTTTGGGTTAGGATAGTGGATGCTTTATACAGATACTTGCATTGGGCGAGAGAAACTTTTCGCTCCTTGCACACAGTAATCATGTCCATGTTTGTTTGTCTACGAGTGAGAGTGAAAGGCAGCACCTGAACTCAAACAGGAAGCAATCACTTGAGGAGCTATTGAGAGGCTTCACCCATGCTCCGTCCGGCATATTCTATTCAATCTTTTTTTTTCGTGGACGTGACCCGATGGTCAAAGTTGGCAGCCTGGCCTCGGTGTCAAGTCGCATGCGCCACCGAGGGGATCATATGATCACTTGTGACAGGAGTCACAGGGAGTCAAGTGGGGTCAGCAGGAGTATCCTGGCGTTCTGTTCGTTTAATCACCCATTTATTTGTTTAACAGACCAAACTCTGTCGGGGACGGACGCGAGAGAAGCAGGAAGTGAAAGTTAAGGGATAACAGTGGATTTAGCTCATGTTTAACCTCACTTTTGGTACGTTGATCGAGAGATCGATAGACGGAGAGCGCAAAAGAGAAATATCGAGAGATCAAAACATAGATACAGGAGACCAGTGGTTCTTCAACTTTTTACACCTAAAATGAAATATCTTGGCCTTCCAAGTACCGCCATCATGAAAACATTCAACTCAACTCCGCTTTATTTAAAGAGCAACCATAGTAGCAGCAAGCCTAAATGTTCATCAAAACACGGTGGAATTGTTTTTCCGAAAGCATGTTTAATATTATTCTGAGGTACTGTAACGTGATGCACAATTTGAACATTAACGCGGCCTTTAAATACGGGTAACTAAAACAAAAGTTTAAGGTACTGCAACGTTATGCGCCGTGACTCTAAACGTGAAACTCTGATTTGTTTTCGTGCTCACCACTAGAGGGCGCTCTTTTACCACACTTGAGAATCACTGCAATAGCGATCAAAAGATACAATGTATCGATGGATGGATAGATTAAGTAAATGGACGGACCAAAAAATGGATTTACGCTATTTTTATATTTAATAAAAGAAATGAATCTACTTTATAGGAATACAAGTTGGAATTAAGTACTGTACATATACATATAGTTTATGGTAAACAATCAGATATATTTTCCCTATGAAATATCTCATTAGAATCCATCCATCCATCACATGGTTTGTATTCTGTTATATTGTAATTTTTATCATACATTTAGTTGAAGAAAGCGTATCTGAGAACAGCACTTTGAAAACTGGCACTTGTATTCTCAAGTTATATTATCTTTAATATCTTAATATCATCGATCAAATCATATATGCGAGAGGTGAGCAAGTTTTTCCAAGGTAGCTTATTGCTGCCCTCTTTTGGCAGGGAGGCATAACTGCTGATGTGAAGCCTCACAAATGGAAGATACTGGCTACGAATATACTCTATCTTTTCAAATTTTCCTAACTGCGCCTTTCCGTGTATTCTATATCTTTCACTAATTTATGTCTATTTTCAAAATGTTGCTTTTTATCAGAGAGGCTTGATAATTGTATCTCAAATTATGATGAAAGTGTGTGATATCTTAAAGTGACATCGGGCCTGTTCAGTATTATAACAGATTTAATAACTGCACTATATGTCACTTTTCTATGCTGCCTTTTTAGGCAAATCATCTCATCACTACGGAGGCCCCAAACCTGTTTTTGTCTCTCGCACACCAAAAAATAAATAAAAATGTTGATTAAGGTCATAATGCAAATGATGGAAGCGGGATATTTGCATCTCATTGAAATTATAATATCCTCGTCTGTGGCAAACAAATGAGTGCTGTGCTTCAACGCTGAGTTCATTTGCATCGACCGAATTCACCAAAGTTACGGTCATGAACGTAGCATATTTGAAGGCAATGTTGCGGTTTTATCGCTCGAACCGGTGCTCCCCATTCTTGCATGTTATCCTGCTCATGCGGGTCTTTGCACATGGTGCGCGCAAGCCAACGTTCTCATCCTCTGAGCCACCACGGTTTAATAATTCACTGAAAGGACGTTCAAGTTACAGAGATGGGAGGTGGTTGGGGGAGTGTGACTGCAGGCTGCTTCCACGACTGTGAAACAGTGACAGCGATGAGACATTCAATAGCCTTGACACACGAGAGGGTTATTGTCAGACAGCGGAAGGCATACTTGATGCCACACTGACATTGCTGAAACAATATCAATGGCATCTTCTTGACATACGTATTGTATACATTGGACTTAATTGACAAATTTACAGTGCTAATGACCCTTTTCCCCCCAACCCCATCAAGCGATGCTGTACTCCTGTTGCTCACCACCTTTATTTTCTGTGAACAGGCCACGCCCACTTACCCGCTCACCTGAATATAAACTCACCTTGCAGCATCAGCAGCGCAGAGCCTCCTTGAGCCCGATCGTCATTTCTCACCCGTTGTTTCGAGAACATCGCGGTAAGTTTAAGACATCTTTTATTTTGTTTTATTACCTTTGAGATAATTGACTCATGGAAATGATCTGCCTGAGATTAAACGAGCCATCATTTGACAATAAAACACGTGCATGAGATTTGTCACGGCTTATGCTGTGATACACGTGAGAGAAAAAAAATATATAAAAAAAAAAATATCAATCGAAAATTGCATTTTGTAGCCAACAAAGGGTTACCTTGTCTCTGTTCCGGAATTCACAATGAATCATATTTAGGCCGTCATTTCCCCATTGAACAAGGAGTTCATCTGTGCCCTGATGGCTCCTCTGTCGCGTTGCCAGGATCAAGTGACAGACAAACAGAGAGGTTCCCTTGATGGCTAATCCGCCTCTCAAACTCTGTTGAGAAACGCACCAGGGCCAGCGCATACGGACAAGCCTCGAATCCCCCCTGCCACACACACACATAGACACACACAAAGGCTGACTGTCCAACATCCACACATTGATGTGTCCAATGTACAGGAAGTAAGGTGATATCAGGAAAAGCGAATGCCGAATAAGCCTACAGACAGAAAGAGAGAGAGAACTGCAACGACATTATGACTTAATTATGACTTGTTTTTCCCCTCTTATTAAATGATGAATGCATTGCATTGCAGATAGAAGATAGGTGCAAAAGCACTCATGCAAATGTTGCCACTGTCAACTTGTCCTGTCAGGGCCTTGCCACAGCGAGTCACTTTCATGATTTGTTTGGCACAGTTTTTTTTACACAGGACGCCCTCTGCGCCCCATATTCATACGCTGAGATTATTTGCTCTTTGTGAATACAAAAAGGATCTTATTATCATAGTCATTGACTTTATGAGTGCGTTCTGATATGAGAATTTACATTTAGATTAGATTGGTTTTATTTTAATTTTTTTTTTTTTTTTTACTGAACTAAAGTGAGATGGACAAACTGAAGAGGTGCTGACCACAAAGTCGCTGGTGCCCCGGATGGCGCACAATGGACTCTCACACATTTTGAGAGCCATTTTCTCATGTTGAGTGGACTTGAAGTGTCCTTGTGCCTATGCAGGATGAAACATTTGTGTATGGATTTGCGCAAATCTTTTATGATACTTCAGAAGAATGTTCGTGACTTCTTATTTATGATGCATTTCACAACCTGGCTTTTCAACATTGGGGCAAGAAGACTTTTTTTGATGTCCATTGTACATATGAATAGGACTGTTTAGATGTTTGCATCACTAAAGCCACAATTATTAGCATCAAAGTCAATATTGTGCATAAAATGTATCTTTTCACAAAAGGCTTGTAAATCCTGAGGGGTCACTCGAATGCTGGTATGTGCCGACCCATCTTACATTCCCGTGTACCCCTCGACCGCAGCCCATCATCATGACCTCCAGCATGTCACTTCGGGGTTACTCAGTAAGTCGCCAGCCATCGTTCTCCAGCCGCTCCCTGATGGACGCCGGCCGCTCCCGCGCATCCGTCTCGCGCTCCGCCGGCGGCCCGCTGACCCGATCGGCGTCCGTCAGCCATGACCTCAACGGGCCGACCGGCCTGCAGCTGAACGGGCGCCACGGCAACAGCGCCAACGAGAAGGAGGCCATGCAGAGTCTCAACAGCCGTCTGGCCAAGTACTTGGATAAGGTGTGCTTCTGTTTTTTGTGGGGGGTTCTTGGTCAGCAGCCAAGCGGCAGATGAGGATATGATGTCGCGGATGCGCTTTGATCAAACTGTCTCTGTCGTCGCAGGTGCACTCGCTGGAACGCTCCAACGCCGACCTGGAGATGAAGATCAAGCAAGTGATGATTGAGCGCATTCCCAAAGGTCATGACCTTGACTCCATGATGACCCAGGCTCATGCAGTCGAGCAGGAGGTAAAGACACACTGGAAAGTCAACTTGATTAAAAAAAAAAAAAAAAAATGCGGCGCACACCCCAGATTGGTTGCCAGCCCCTTTTGTTTTGGTTTCAGGAAAACCTCTGTTGGTCTTTAATGCGCTATATTGTCAGTTCAACTATTTAACAGTTCATTTTTTTTAGGTGAGGAAGAAGACCTTGGAAAATGCTCGCCTCATGTTGGAGATCGATAATGCCAGACTGGCTGCCGATGACTTTAGGATCAAGTGAGTCATTCATGATCACACTGGAACGTCGTGTATGTCCTCGACACATCTGCCAGCCTCGCACAAAAAAAATGTTCAACTGACAAATTCCAACTAGGTGGGAGACGGAGCTGGTGATGTGTCAGTCGGTGGAGCGAGACTGCGTGGCCCTGAAGAAGGCCAAGAGTGACCATGATCAGATTATCGCTTCCCTCAGGGGCGACCTCGACAGCCTGAAAGAGGAACTTTATTTCCTAAGGAAGAACCACGAGGAGGTAGACTCCGTGCCTTGTCCGCTTCACTGGGCTCCGCGTTTTTATTTCCTCTTCAGTCATCCCATTGCAAAAAGAGACTGAGTCATGAGCAAGGCAAAATAATCTGACAGCCAGTTGTTGGCATGGCTGGGTCTATAAAGGCAGCTGGATAATGAGGCAGATTAGCGACAGGTGTCGCTCTGGAGGGAACACCCTCCCCTATTGCCTGACGTGAAAAAAAACAGGACAGTATCGTGACATTTTTGAGTATTTTTAAAAATTTGATGGTCACTTAAAGACATGAAGAAACAAACCCCCTTTCAGTCAATATTTCAACCACAATTGTTTGGTTTTTTGGTTATTTTTCGCTCCCATTCAAACCACAAGAAGACAGATTGTAGTTGACTGACCTCATTTGGTGGCTGAAAGTGGTCTTCTGGGGGGGTCCTTTGGTTACAACAGACACAAAGAACAGCTAGATCGTATGACAGCCGCTTCTGTCCGCTCATTCTATGTGAGGTGTACTATAGCCAGGAAACGTTTCTATGACAAAACTGTCTTTATCTGCACGCAATGGCAACGTGAGCATACCGACACAAATCGGAACATTACAATTGCACACTTTTTCCAGCGGAAATAAACGGCAGAGCATAGATGTGCGTCCACCGTCGCTGCTTATTCAATTACTTCTACAATAAAGCGTAGGTTGACGACTTTTACTTTGTTTGGATGGTAAACCGAGCCGTCCTTCATTAACTATTGATGGAAAAGATCTAAATAATGTACTGTCGATGCGGGGGGAATATTAATTCCGACTCTGCAGGAACTGGAGCAGATGAAGTCTCGTATAGCCCGGGATGAGGTAAACGTGGAGGTGGACTCGGCCCAGGGACCCGAGCTGGGAGCCATCCTGTCTGAACTGCGGCTCCAATATGAGGGCATAGTCAAGAAAAACAAGGAACACGCCGAGCACTGGTACCGCAAAAAGGTACACAACTGTCGCTATCCAGTTGGCCACGAACGTGTTTCATAATACTAATTGGGGAAAAAAAACAAACGTTGTAGCTCAGTCATTTTTGACCTTCTCCTGTGTCAGCTGGAGACGGTGCAGAACGACGTGAAGGAGAGCAACGAGGCCCTGAGAGTTGCGCAGAGCGAGCTGGTTGAAAGGCAGCGCTTCCTTCAAACCCTCGAAGTGGAGCTGGAGAGTTTGCACAAGCAGGTGATTAGCCGCACACCAAATGTCCGATATGACGAAAGCATACCATCCATTCACACAAAGTGTCTTTGGTGAGATTTTTTTTTTCCTTTCCCTCCACTATTTTCACTTGGCATACGATGGCTTTTCTGATTTTCTGACAGTGGGAAGTACGGAATTGACAAACCAGCAGATTAAAAAAATCTAAGAATAAAACCTAGCTACTAAGAGTGAGTGGTAAGAAGTAAGTGGTGTCGGTTTTCTGCAAGTCGTTTTTCAGCTGCTGGCGCAAGTCCAGTTTCGCAGTCAAACTTCCTCGCGCTGGATCATATTTGCACCTTCAGAAACGCTCGTTTGACTAGTAAGCGCGTGTTGACAGTCAACATGTTTCGGCAGCGACAGCAGCAGACTGCTGAGTCAGACTCGACTCCCAGCGAGGCGTCAAGTGAATGAGTCTCGCCAGACAGCGTTTGCTTTGGAGAGCAGCGTCTTGTCTGTTTGTTGAAGTTTCTACTCAAAGCGCACGCGGGACAAGAACAGAATTGAACCGTTGCCATCCTGCGTTGCCTCGGTTTCCACCCTCAGGTTGCGGCCCTGGAGGCGAACCTGGGCGAAGCCAATCAGAAGTACGCCGCCGAGATGGAGCGTCTGCACGTCACCCTGAACCAGCTGGAAGAAGACCTCTCGCAGCTCCGACTTGACATGCAGCGCACCAAGACGGACTACGAGCAGCTCCTGCGCATCAAACAGAACCTGGAGATGGAGATTGCCACCTACAGGCGCCTGCTGGAGGGAGAGGAAAGGTAAAGCTGCTGACTCATTGGCCAGGGAATACTTGCCAACGTTGGATTTGCATCAGGGTTTGTAAAAAAAAAAAAAAGATACCGCCTAGAAATTTTGAATAAGAAAAAACTCCAGAATAAATAAAAAGTGTCTGCGAACTCTTGGCAGTCTTTTGCAACCTTCTTACAAACCGACGCTTGCAAGCATTGACAAGCACAATGAGATGCCAGCTTTAGTACCAGCCGAAAATGACATGGAAAAAAAAAAGTGAGGTGGGTAGAGTCTTCGATTAGATGGCAAAAAGTATGAAATTAATATATGTGAGACAATTTTGGCGATTTTGGCGATTTTCAAACAAACATACAAAAAAGTGCCTCGGTTCATGGGAATCACGGCATTAGGTGACATCCTTTTGTTTTATGCAAGATGCCGTTGAGGAGTTTTAGCTGGATGTCAACATGTGGAAGCAGAGGCGCAAGTTAGTGTGTGGGGATCTATCGCTTGAGTGTTTGTCCTTTTTGTTCCAAGCAAGTTTTTCTTTGTGTTTCAGCATTAAGGAATTTCCACCTCCACCAAAAAGTGAGTACTTTTAACCATATTTTATCTCTCTCTCTCTCTCTCTCTCTCTCTCTCTCTCTCTCTCTCTCTCTCTCTCTCTCTATCTATCTATCTATATATGTTGTCGTTTTTATGATTGCGTGTGCAGAAGAGCCCGACGTGCGCACCAGGAAGATCGTGAAGGTGGTGACGCAGACGATGGTCAACGGCAAGGTGGTGGATGAATCCAGCGAGGTGGAGCAAATCGAAGAGACCAAGAAATAGGAAGGTGCATTTCGGAGCCAATTATAAGGAAAGCAAAAGAAAAAAAATGAACGTGACAATTCTTCGTTACCGGAGAGACGTTCTGTCTCGTGAAACGTAATCTAACATCGCGATACATACTCATACTCTGCTAATATTATTAGACTTGTAGGTAGGGGGAAAGGGTTTTACAAAAGAATACTGTGTACCCCGAGATCTTTATTTCTTCGGGTATCAAAGTTTACTGTAGCATCCCGAAGTCACGTGCAAGGATAATGTTTAACTCCTCCTGTCTTCACGTGTCACTGAATAAATCTTGACCTGACTCACTCTTATGATCATGTGACGAATGCGCGGGATGTCAAATTTACAAAACATTGATTGATGATTTTGTCGGGTACCTGAGACGGCACAAAAAGGCCCACCTTGGGTATACCAAGCGCAAGACCCACCACTGCTTTCTTCCAAATCACTAATCCGATCAATCTGACGGTCGAATTAGCATAACAGGACTGATGCGCCAAAATATCAGGCCAGCAGTAAGCCCCTTAAGCGCTGTGTTTCACACGTCTGCGGGTTGTTACGGCGGTCCAGGAAGGTGATCAGCAGCTCAGCACGTTTCAGACTTTCCTTTATTCACAAAACAAAGCCCGGTGTGGTTTTAGAAAAAAAAATTGTTACATTCATTTAAAGACCGCTGGAGACAGCAACTTCGTAAACTTGGACTGCAGGTATGGGGTTATGTAAGTTGGTCTTTTTTTTTGTTTTGTTTAATGCTCATCTCACATCAGTCCCATGCAAACATTCTGTTCCAATTCACTCTTGCTTTCAAGCCACGACAACCGCAGCCTGGTGTCGCCGCTTTGCTTCTTGTCTCGGTCGCCCGCTTCCCCCCGCTTTGCCATTCTTAGCACGCTCCGGATTGCAGCACTGGCTGGAACTGTCCGACCATGCAGATGTCTTCCTGCTTCTGGCGCACGATGCGCTGGATGGCCGGGGGCAGGCCGCGGGGGTTCCTGGAGAAGACCAGGGCGTAGCCGTCATCGCAGCTGCCGTCCTCCTTGATGGTGCGGCAGGCGTAAGTGATGGCGTAGTTGTCGTAGTCGGTGTCGATCACCCAGTAGTTGTCCCCTGGTGAAGGTTGGGGTTCACATTTTTGTTAGGAAAGGTACGCCAAAAAAGGCGTTTTTTTTTGGGGGTGGGGGACACTTGCCTCCGCTGGACAGGTAGCTGGCCAGTCCCTGGTAGTTCATGAACATCTTTCCGGGGGTTGCGGGGTCGGGGACGGAGTACTGGGCAGCCATGTCGGCGCATACGACCCAGAAGCTACGACATAAAAACATGGAAAATTCCTATCTTGAACCCAACGCATTTCTCATCTTTTACAAATTTTGAAAATGCGGGTGTCCGACGAACCCGAAGAGGGTGACGCGTCCCTTGGAGGAAGCCGTCATGCTGCCGTCGTCGTCGATGGTGTACTCCGCCGAGATGTTGTCCTGTAGGAACAAACCCTCCGGATCCTTCTTCTGCAAAGCGTACCACTTCCCGGAGTACTGAATGCAGAACATGAATCGGGTTGTCAGACCTGCTTTCCAATTAATTTGGAGTTGTTTTTCATCAGTGGCAACTTTAAGGGTGTACTTACTCTCTTGGGATCAAAGTCCTGTTTGACGGAAAAGCTGTCAACCACGCATGGGGTGGACAGACAGCTCTCAATGCAGGACAGAACGACCAGCAGGAGGGCCAGCTTGGTGGACGCCATTCTGGGCGGGCACACACAAGATCACAACATCACGTTATGAGGAGAAAACACTGGTTGAAGTCAACCATCCCAGACAAAGTCTTACATCCGACATTCAATTTGACCTCCCAAAAACGTGACCCTGTTAAATCCTGTCACTTCGTGTAGTGTGACAATCATCTTTTTCTTCACAAGCAGAATCAACTTTGCTGGTAACCGCTCATACACCAAAAAAAAAAAAACACTTTGTCCTACCTTGTTTATGTCGAAGTATGAGCAAGAAGTCTACGTCTGTGGCCAAACACCAGATTGGGTCCGGCGTTCTACGCCGCCTCCTTTATATACGGCTAAACGTAGACCAGCTTACGACTGATTTTCATTGCCGGGAACTAAATAAGGTGCTTAAATCTAGAGGTAATCTCATTGGGGAGAAGTCCTTACCGTAAGCTGGTTTCTGTGTTCAAACTTGCCAAAGATTTACCATTAAAAAAAAAAAAAAAAAACAATGAGACTTTTATGTAAGTAGAGGCGCAATCACTTGCATGTTACTTGGAAAGACCGCCCCCAAATCTTTCAAGAGAGACTTCAGCCCAAGTCCTTTTTGCTTAAGTTGTACAGTTTCTGATTCAGGTGGCCCAAAACCTTTTTTTTAGAAATGACGCTGTTACCATGAATGTTGAAAATGATCGTCTGTGCTGCCCGAAATAAAGAGTTAAGTCTGCTGTACATTTACATCCTTTGATACCGCGTCCCCACTCAAATCATGCTAGCAAATGTCATGGCTAAGCAATGTGCTTTTAGAAGTACATCAAACGTTTACTGATTTCAAACCGCATCACACAAATCCAAATGGAGTACAGTACTCAAATAAATAAACAAATTCATTTGAAAAATTGTGCGGCACAAATGCAGCTTTTAGCGACATCGAAGCAGTCCTTCCACGGATCTTCAGAGCCGACGCAAAAACAAAAGTGTTTGTTTGCATTGTTTTATTTGTAAGAAAACAAACTACTGTTGTACTTTCCTAAAAAGAAGAGAATGAAAATAAGAAATGTATTTTGCTCCCTTTCTGTACCCAATGTGAACTGAACTCTCATGAACCCATGTTACATACTGAACCCTGATTTTTTTTTTAGGGGGGGGGGGGGTGAGCACCATAATTGTTGTCTCCTGAATGAATGCTTGCCGACAGATTGTATGGCGCGCAAACAAACACACTCCCATCTTCTCCGCCATGTGAACTCACGAACTTCCCAGATTAACCTCGGTCACCTGCGATTACCGCTGTCATAACGTAGCAACGTGACAATAACCCACCAAAATAGTCCCCAGACTGCCTGCTGCCGCGCGTGTCTCTTTTACCCGATTAAAGCTAGCCACAAAAAAAGGACATTAAGTTCACGGCCTGCACATAAACATAGTAAACAGTGTCCCCGCTGAGACAGACGACACACAAGCCAATCAAGTGAGACGATCTACTTTCTCCTCTGGGCTCTAATCCGTTTTGTGTGGGCCTAAAAACGGCTCACGGACGCAAATAGATTCACTGCGCAACTGCAGCGATTGAATAAAAACCTGCTATGTCTAATCATGTTGAAGAAAGAACTGCCAATTTGTGATTTGGGGTTGAAATATTATTTTTTGTGATACCAGTCCTGTAACCTTTCTGACATGCCGTGGACTGACTATTGAATGGGGTGAATGTCATTAAAGACTAAAGAATAATACATTCTGCAACATACTGTATTTTTTAATGTTTTATGTCAATGAATTTTCCCACCCAAGAAGGAAAAGACAGCACCGAGGGAGTGGAAAAGGAAAGGTGAAGTACTAACGTATGACTTTGATCCCACCTGGTGGTCATTATTTGTACTGCAGCTGGTGAGTGGTGGTTGGAATTGTTCCCATCGTGTCTCCAGCAGGTGGCAATGGAGGGCTTCTCCTCCATCTTGCACACCTGCTGCCAATTTGATCATCATGATGAAGCCATGTATTTTAGGACTGCTAAATCTAGACCTCTCGTCCTAGTCGCTTTTGCCTCTAGTTCCTCGGTAGTAAGTATTGATGTAATTTTGTCTTTGATCTTGTTTTGTTTTCATGTAATTGGACTCTTGTCATGTTGTGTATATTCTCTGCGTTACTATTACCTTGCTTTTTGTTTATGCCTTGAGCAGCCATTTTTGTTTATACTTTGTCGGTGTGCTTTTTTTAAATAAATATTTTTGTTACAAATTTTTGTCTACGTTTCTGGGATCCAATCACCATTCGGTTCATTCCCGAACTGTGTCAGATGGCATCCGTTTCACCCTGGAACTAATTTGGCAAAAAAACAAAACACGGATACACTGCTAGACTGTTGTGATTGATTATAGTGGAAACAGATTATTAATATGACCTTTTCTGAAGCGCTTATGCAAACCTTGTTGACACAATCCGTTGCCGCAGCCTTGTGATGCAAAGGTGTGAACAACAACAACAACAGACATGGCATTTAGAACAGCGCAGACAGTTGTGGTGCAGAGATAATCAACCCGTGTCCTAACTTAATCGGGCTTATGCTCGACGAGGTCTTGTTTGATAAGCGCTTAAAGAGCTTGCACGGGCCTGCGTGAGATGGCCATAAAAGACAAGCAAAAATACAAGACGAGACGATGAACAAAAGCACAGCACCAATGCGGCAGAAATATATGTACGTGAAGAGGCTCTACCCTGCAAATTTTTTGAGCTCCATAATGGGGGAAATGTCTTAAAGTAGCATAAACAAGCGCCTACAGTCACAAGGTCGCAGCTGCGGGTTGTGACCAAAAGAACAAGATCATGAAAACAAAATAAGTTTCCTCCACAGGGTGTCCGGAATCTCCTTGAGCAATAGCGTGGGAAGTTCAGTCCTCCGGGGACGCTGCTCCCTCTTCTGCATCGAGACGAGGTGGTTCGGGGATCTGCTTGGGATGCTTGCTGGGCGCCTTCCTGGCGTTCCGGGCATATCCCACAGCGAGGAGGTTACGGATACCACCCGGGACACCCTGGGGATGCTGCCTCCCGGTTGGCTTGGGAGCGCCTCAGAATCCACCCCCGGGAGAGCTGGAAGAAGTGGCCGTGGAGAGGGTAACTACTCGGATCCGAATGAGGCCCGTTGAGCACAAAAGCCAGTCCAAGTCATTGGTTGATACTCCTGTGATGACTGCGATCACTGTGGGGCCCATATGGGCTCGGAGATGATCACCTGACTAGGTAGATCCCCTGCTAACCTTTCAAAGTATCTGCTGAGGGCAGGAGGATTGTTTGCATTCAGCCCTCTGCCTTCTCATGAGGGCTCTTCATCCAACGCGTACACAGGGGGCGGGGGGATTATTAATATTACTTCTAACCAGCACTTTATACCATCGTTTTGCTCCCCCATTTTGGATTCCGATAAAGGCCTAAAGTGGATCTCGCATCAGCTTTTTGTTGCTTTTCGGGTAGCCTTGTCAGTTCATAGTTGGAGGTAGCATAGTGACAGCAAAGGTCAAAGCCAGAGATTTGCTGTTGCCTTTGAAGAGGCATCATTTGGGTGAAGAGGACGCGGCGGGAAAGATGAGCGTGCAAAAGGAGGATGTAGAAAAGTTCCTCAAAGGGAACCCGGCTTTTACGAAGGAGTACTTTGCCAAGAAGATGTCTCAAAGCGACATATCCAAGCTGTCGGGACTCCCGGAAAAACAGGTGGACTTCAGCCAATTTCAGGAACTCAGCCAGGTAGTCTACTTTAACTGAAAAACACGCGTCCGAATCCAAATCGGGAAGGTTACGCTGCCTTTGTCCCCCCCCCCCCCCCCAGGTGGAGGAAAGTCGGATCATGTATGACCTGATCACAGACATGCAGGAAAACATCAACATGGAGAAAGTGGTCTTCAAGATCCTCAAGAGAATCAGTGCGCTGATCCACGCCGACCGCTGCAGCCTGTTCATGTACAGGCAGAGGAACGGCATCGGTGAGTTGGCCACCAGACTCTTCGGCGTCAACACCCAGTCTGAGCTGGACGAGTGCGTCGTGCCGCCCGATTCCGAGATCGTCTACCCGCTGGACTTGGGGATCGTTGGTCACGTAGCCCAGACCAAGAAGACGGTCAACGTGAAGGATGTCAAAGAGGTAAGAGGACCAACCGTTACTCAGTACGACCAACAGGTGGCAGCAAACTGACACGAAGCCACCTCAATGATGTTTATTTGGCAAGATTTCCAAGTCAAGCTAAAACAGACAAAAAAAACTATATCCGTACATACACAATAGGTGATATATAAGTATAATGCTATTATAATTTGAGGCCCCTGTGAACACTTTTTCAGCCTAGACAAGCCATTTGCGGGTGAATGCAGCCATGCAGCTATATTTGACCAAGTGAAGGTTTAATCCACCTGTGAGACATAATCCATTTATTTGCAGCTCTGCTCGAGTGGATTACACGACTCGTGTATTTCGTCAGCAGGATTGGACAACAGATCTAGTTTCGTGCCTGCATACATTTGTAATCTTTTACGTTAGTTTACTGTAGTAAGTAAGTTCAAATCTTGGTGCTCAAATCCATCCAGCTAAGAAAATGATGTTTTGCTAGCAACATTTTGTGCCTCTCCTCTACTGTATGTTTGAGCTGTTTGGTTTGAATTGTGCCAGACTGTGTAAAACTGACACTCCTGAGAATTCTGTACAAAGGTAATATTTGAATTAAAGCGATGATCGCATTGTCGTTAAACTTGATTAGCAAAGCATATTCAGTCGCGGTATTTCATCGTCGATGCTAAAATGGATATTTTGAACCACTGTTACCTTCTGCTAAAACTGTTTACTCCATGTTGTCATATTACAGTCCAACTAATATTGTGTATTTTCTGTTTTTCAGAACCAGTACTTCAGCTCATTTGTGGATGAGCTCACTGATTACAAGACCAGGAACATTCTGGCCGCGCCCATCCTCAACGGCAAAGACTTGGTGGCCGTGATCATAGCCCTCAACAAGACCACCGGGCCTCATTTCACGAATGAGGATGAAGATGTGAGACCCACTCCGCTTGACTTTTTGTAGCTGTAGAACAATTGTAATCATGCACGCGTGTTCTTTTGCAGCTCTTTTTAAAGTATCTGAAAATTGCCACTTTGAACTTGAAGATCTACCACCTGAGTTACCTCCACAACTGTGAGACCCGTAAAGGACAGGTGAAGCACAGGACAGTGACGGAAGTCGCCATACAAGGCCCATGGCTTCGAGCTTTGCCTGTTGCATTCTATTCGGTCACCACTAGATGTCACTAAATTCTACACAATGCACCTTCAACACTGTAGCTGGTTTTTTTTTTTCTCCATGAGATGAATCCACTGTTGTGGCATTTGAATCAGCTACAATTCTGTAGAATTGCTTTTAAGGTATTGTAAAAACTAAGTGGTCGTTTTCCAGCTGCTGCTATGGTCTGCCAACAAAGTGTTCGAAGAGTTGACCGACATCGAGCGACAGTTCCACAAGGCCTTGTACACGGTGCGAGCCTACCTCAACTGTGACCGCTACTCTGTCGGCTTACTTGACATGACCAAGGAAAAGGCGAGTTTTCTATGTTTTGCTCTTCCATCATTTTTTCTTTTCTTTTTTTAGCCAAACATAATTCTGTTTCTGTCTTTCAGGAGTTCTTTGACGTATGGCCAGTGTTAATGGGAGAGCAGCCTCCTTACTCTGGACCTCTAACTCCTGACGGAAGGGTACTTATTTTTGTATTGCCCAGAATTAAAAAACATATTCGATAAGCTAAATATTTCTCTTTATTTTCAAGGAAATACATTTCTACAAAGTAATTGATTACATACTACACGGGAAGGAAGATATCAAAGTAATACCGTAAGTAAAGCCTTTTTTATTTGGACTTTTAACTTGATATACAATATCACACCATCAGACTCGCGTCTTTATTTGTCACCTAGTAATCCACCGGCAGACCACTGGGCCTTGAGCAGCGGCTTGCCTACTTATGTTGCTGAAAGTGGCTTTGTGAGTTCCATTTACAGCAATATGGTTTTCGCTCTGTGTTTTCATGAGCAATCCATTTAATTGGTTTTGTCCTCCTTAGATTTGCAATATTATGAATGCGGGGGCGGACGAGACGTTTGATTTCCAGGTAGGAGAGGCGCAGTCGTGAAAGGGAAGAGTGTCAATGTGCCGCTCAATGAACACGATACGTTTTGTCGTTTGTACGATCCAGACTGAGGCGCTGGACAGCAGCGGATGGACCATAAAGAATGTTCTCTCCCTCCCGATCGTCAACAAAAAGGAAGAGATCGTCGGCGTGGCGACATTTTACAACAGAAAAGATGGAAAGCCTTTTGACGAGCATGATGAGCAGCTCATGGAGGTATGATATTTTCAGATCGCCATTCCATATTCCGCTGAATTTTCGGTACCGGTCCTGATTGTTCTGGTGTCGCTTGTTTCCAAGGCTTTGACTCAGTTCCTGGGCTGGTCAGCTTTGAACACGGACACGTATGACAAAATGAACAAGCTGGAGAACCGCAAAGACATTGCCCAGGACATGGTGCTCTACCATGTTAAATGCCGGGACGATGAAATTCAAAATATCCTGGTCAGTACCAGATTCTTGTTGAAGATGTTTCAAGAAACTTCAGTTCTACATTTTGAGAGTGGAGTCTCCCTACTAAAACTCATTCACTGCCAGCCCTATGGTAAAACATTTTGACGTCTCTAGCCGTCAATGGGAGTCAACGAGAAAACAAACGTCCTGCATATCAAAACTGCACAAAAGCTCATTACTGACCAAAATTCCCATAGGAATGAGACAATCTTTAGGGGGCGAGATGTCAGGACATTTTTGTAAGTGGATGATAGGTGATGGGGCAAACATCCTTTGTTTAGAGGTCAAAGTTCAAATCCAGGGATTAGCCTTATGGTGAAAGGTTTGTTTTCTTTTAGGATTTAAGGTTAGCAGTACAAACACATTAAATTCAACACCACCTTGGACTTCAAGAGCCAGTACGAATTAAAAAATGTTTCTATCCACTCCCAGAACACCCGAGAGCTGTATGACTGCGAACCATGGGAGTGTGAAGAGGAGGAGCTTCAAAATATCTTGGTAAAATGGTGAACAACGGGATGTCGAGCGGGTTGAATGCAGTTGTGTCAGACTTTTTATTTTGTAGAAAAAAGACCTGCCGCCTCTGATCAAGAAATTCGAGATCTACGAGTTCCGCTTTTCGGATTTCAACTGCACAGAGATGGAACTGGTCAAGTGCGGGATTCAGATGTACTACGAAGTGGGCGTCGTCAAGAAGTTCCAAATCCCGCAGGAGGTAATTGTCCACACTCTTGTACTTTGTCTAATCCAACATTTTGGGGTTCCTTCTGAGCTTTGCGGTTCCATCGGCTTTCTCCTCAGGTGCTGGTTCGTTTCATGTACTCTGTCAGTAAAGGCTACAGGAGAATCACTTATCACAACTGGCGCCACGGCTTCAACGTGGGGCAGACCATGTTCACGCTTTTGACGGTATTTATCTACATGCTGATTCAGCCTTAAAAAAAAAAACCCAAGGAAAGCGGGATTTCTTTCGTACTTGCGTCTTTGTGCCAGACGGGACTGCTGAAGAGGTACTATACCGACCTGGAGGTCATGGCCATGATTACAGCAGGCTTCCTTCATGACATTGACCACAGAGGGACCAATAATTTGTACCAGGTCAAGTAAGTGTTGCTTGCTGTATTTTCTATGTGACGTTGGTCTTATCAATCACCTATCAATTACAAATGTGCATTATTATGGCTCGACAGTGTTTCTGAAAATGATGGGGATTATCATATATTGGATGTGTAATCCAGATGACATTGTTTTGAAAGAATACGAATTGTGTTCACATCAAAACAGATCAGGCAACCCTCTCGCCAAGCTGCACGGATCTTCCGTCTTGGAACGGCACCATCTAGAGTTTGGGAAATTTCTCTTGTCCGATGAGGTGAGAATGTGCAGCGGACCGGTCGACAGCCATTTGTAAACAAGCTAACTGTACCCTTTAAAAAAACTTTTTGTATTTTATGTGATCCCAATACTTCTTTCGTATAGCATGACAAAAACTAAATGTGCATGTCTTGAACCTGAAAACCCAACAACGTACAGTTCTTCCTTTCCTCCCTCACCCGTAGTCACTGAACATCTACCAGAACCTGAACAGGCGACAGATGGACCACGTCATTCACCTCACTGATATCGCCATCATCGCCACTGATCTCGCTCTTTATTTCAAGTGAGCCGACGTTATGCTTGCGCGTACAAGGGTAGACCACCACCAAGAATATGAGGGAATAAATGCTCATCCTTTCTCCTCGCATGCCAGAAAGAGGACCATGTTCCAGAAGATTGTGGACCTTTCGCACACGTATGAGGACGAAAAGAAGTGGGTTGATTTCATGTCTCTAGAAACAACCAGGAAGGAGATCGTCATGTGAGTGGACTCTAAACACACACCCAAAAAAAATGTGACTGCTCATTGTCTCGAGCCTTACACAAATGTTTTGTCACTGCAGGGCCATGATGATGACCGCTTGCGACTTGTCGGCCATCGCCAAACCTTGGGAAGTGCAAAGCAAGGTGAGGCGTATGCGCAATTCTTGAAATACCTCCGCAGTACTCACCGTGTGTCTGCGTCATGCAGGTTGCCCTGTCCGTGGCGGCGGAGTTTTGGGAGCAAGGTGACCTGGAGAGGACGGTGCTGGAGCAACAACCCATTGTAAGTCATTGCAAATGATTTCAACAATGAGTAAGTTCTAATTCCGTGTACTTTTGCATCCGCCAGCCTATGATGGACAGGAACAAAGCAGCAGAGCTCCCCAAACTCCAATGTGGTTTCATCGACTTTGTCTGCACGTTTGTCTACAAGGTGAAGCTTCATTTGACTGGTTCGATAAACCAGTTGTCAATCAAACCATCTAACAGGAGGATGAATTGTACTCTCCTCCCTCCCACAGGAGTTCTCCCGCTTCCACCCCCAAATCCAACCCATGCTGGATGGAATCCTGAACAACAGGAAGGAGTGGAACGCCAAAAAGGAAGAGTACGAGGCGAAACTCAAAGCCACCGAGGATGAGAAGGCGGCGAAGCAGGCAGCCGCAGCCAGGAAAGGTGCCAAGAGAAATTGAATCGTAAATGCTCGTATTTCTGTGTGATTGAATGCTCAGCGTGATTCTGAGTAACATTTTGCCTTTGACCATCAGCTGATAACGCCGGCGGCGGAGGCTCCAAGACCTGCTCGGTTTGCTGAAACACTCGCAGGAGAATTTGATCACCGCTGTAGTCTCCGCCAAGGAAGGGGAGGAAAAAAAAACAAAAAAAGTCAGGGAGATGGACGTATGTGCAAACGTGGTCCCATAGAATTTCTGCAAGGAAATTGGTGCTTTTCAGGAAAGAGCAGAAAGAATCGGAAGCAAGAGAAGCATCTTCTAGTCTTTGTCGAATATTTACATACTTGGGACTGTGTAAGTGTGCATGTACTGTACATATGGGATGTGAGTATGTTCCATAATTTGGGGTTGCTAGTCAACTCTAGCATACTGTAAATACACCCTTGTTGCGAAAAACACGATTCCTGTGTGTTGTTTACTCGAACGGTTCCTTTTGACAAATACCGACACAATAACACTAAACGGGTGCAATTTAATACATTGGAACATTGTGGAAAACAATTTGTCTCAGTGGTTCGATTAAAATAGTTTTTTCATTAACTATTTTGAATGCTGCATGCTCCGTATGTGACACAAAGAACCAAATATATTTTTAGTGTGTTGACAATTTAGAGAGGAGTGCTTATGTCCACAGTGCACTTTCTACTACTGGCGGTTGACCCCAATCCTGGGATTATTGTTGCTAAACAACGCCAGGATTACAACCGGCCTTGAAATCAAGGACACACACGCCCGCCCGCATCCCAATGAACACTCTCATTACCTCACATGAAAAATAATCAGCTTTTATTCATTTTGGAACATAACAGACGGGAAGTGATGGCTCACTTGAGGATGGTGTCTGAATTAGCTGTGGAGAAAGGAGGAGAAACATTGAGACCAGGAAATAGACATGTATCGAGTGATGATGTCACCGTCGTGTGCTACCTTCGGCCAGTTGTTTGGCAATGCGCTCCTGTTCCTCTCGGGCCTTCTTTTCAGCCTCCTCCACCTTGCGCTCCTCCTCAGCGATGGGCTTCAGGTATTCTGAATAATAACAATGTTGTGATGCCATATCTCGCGATAACTAATGTTTCTGATGTAGAGAAAAGGTAGGGAACCTATGGCCGGTGAAAGCAATTACACCGACTGCACTCTTTTTACATCACTACTGAGAGGAAGAGGAGTGCTTTATAAACTTACCAAACCTCTGTTTGCCATACAAAACGCCAAGCAACAGGGCAGACCACCGGGCCGTCTGAAAATATCACGCACACCATTAGGTTACGTATGTTAATAGAAATAACACCATAAAGTTCAAAATGTGTCTTTCAGCAATCCACTGCGCTTTAAAAACAAGCACGCTCGCGAAGTCCTCTTTGACCTTCCGTCGGATGAGTTTAAAAATACGCACGCATTTACCAAAAGAACATGTACACGGATCTTATCAAAGTGGTTCACTACAGACTATGGGAAATAGTTGTCCGATAATTTCTGCGTAGTTTTGCGTATTTATATGAAAAAACACCTCAATGTCATTGCAGTGACATGCGTGGGACAAACTTAAACGAGCTTACTACGCAACGAAAATAAAATACAACTTTGACCATCAGACGCATCACAATATGATTAATGAGAGAATGGTACCGTAACGAAAACAGAGTAGCGTTAGAATAATCTAAGAAGTGTTTGTTTCACCTTAATGAGCGGAGAGACAGCTACAGGGGGAGCCATGATGAAGACAAGAACATTCACTTCCGCCTTTTTCTTCTTCGGGTAACTCAAAGGGGCTACAGCGCCACCACGCGGTCTGAATAGTGTTAGCGCAACAACCACAATTGGACCTCAAAGCACAGGGAAAAAAATTACACCTTATAGTTTAAACATTCGCTTTGTAAAGCATGGCTATCTGTTACAAACAGCGTTTTTATCTTCTCCACTTGCTACAATATTTAAGCTTTTATTTTCAAATTTCCTGTTGGAGTGAATTTTTACTTTGAAAGCGCAAGGAAAAGGTTTGAACAACCATCCGCGAACGCTGCACCTGTGCACGATGAGGCCAAACGTGCTCACCAGTCAAACTGATTAGTTTTATAAAAAAATAATAGGAAGATACACAGACGACGAATACACCGAGCCCGGTTGAAAGTGGCAACAAGGTAAAGAAATTGTGCTTATCAGTCAATGTATTTGTGTTTGTCATTAGAGTTTGACGTTAATTCACCACAGCTTCGCTATATGGAATTAATTGCAAAAAAGGTAAGTGACAATAAAATTATTATTTTTGTAAGCCGTCAAGTGAAAAGAGCTTGAATAAAGGAAACGGTGTTTGAATGTTGCCAATATGTTAAGATTTGAGGAAGTGACAGTTTTAAACGTTTATTGTTAAAAAGCGATACAAAATTCATTTGCACAGCTCCACTTATGCCCACTTCAACCTCTGAAAATATAGCACAGTATTTTGGATTTTATGGGCATTAAGCTTTTTCTATTTCATTCTCTATTGAGAAAAAACTGATTGTCGCATACTATAAAACTACAATCTGTCTCTATCAATATTGATGTGCATGTTCTCCACCTATGCCCAGCTGAACTTGAGAACTGTGAAAATGCATGTCATGATAATTGATATAAATACAGGGATAGCTTTTTTTTGTTAACATATTTATTCAACAGGAAAAAAAAGACTTTTACATGATTAGATATGTCACATGAGTCTATATACATTATTTTAGAGTCCATAACACATTTAAACTTGTAAAGGTATTTTACAGGGAAAGTGACCAAAGCGTTATGTTTGCACAAAGCTGAGAACATTTGAAAACAAAACGGAAAAGGTGTAAATACTGCTCTGTTTTATATTTTCAAAAATGTCGCCAAAAGGCCAAGCGCCGATTTCCAAAACACAATTAAATAACACGTTCCACATTGTACACAGGATGCAGTCTTCTTCATTCATTGTCATAGATGCACTCTGAGGAGGAAGATGCCATCATGATTAAAAGATCCTTTCATTTAGAATTTGAGATTGATTGGAAAAACATACCATCGCCGATATCGTCATAAATGTCGCCGTCGCTGTAAATAAACAAACAAACAAAAAACAAGTCAGCTTTCTTGTTTACTTGTCCCTCCCTGTTTTGCTATATGTGAACAACGTGAAAATATGTATGCTACTCACTCCATGCAAATATGACACATTGAAACGTAACCAACTGTGAAGGACAAACACACATAGATTAGAATTTGGCCATCAGGAAACCCCCCCCAAAACGGCCATGTGTCCCAATACTTTTGTTCACTCACACTTGCCCTCCTCGTTGCGACAGATCATTTTGTTGTCGGTGGGCTTGACGATCACGTCAAGTTTCTCCCCGGCTTTGACCGCCAGCTCTTTGATGCCCCACTTTTTGTTCACCGCAGTGGGGCTAATGGTCACCTGATACAGGACCTGGATCTCACCGTCATACTGAAAGCACATTGCATGACAAGGACATTCATTTTGTGTGTGTGTGTGTGTGTGTGTGTGTGTGTGTGTGTGTGTGTGTGTATATATATATATATATATATATATATATATATAAAAGAAAGAAATACAAACTTTGAACTTTTTCCTGAAGTCTTTCTCTTCTTTCTCAAGCTTCTTCGTCTTTTTCGGGTCAGTCTCTTCCGCCTTGCCTCTGCCTCTCGTGGACGGAATGCTGAGGAAACAAAAAATGGGGGCGCAACTTGGGAAAAGGCCGCGACAAAGTAGCGCCGAATGACACGATCGTACCTGCTGATGGGTGGCGGAGGCGGCTGGTTTTGGGCGTCGACGTCGTAGTAGAGCTCGTCGTCAACTTCAAACAGATGTCAGAGGTTTTCGTTTGTCGTCTTTTCGTTTTCGACTTGCACTCGAACACAATGGTCGTCGAAACAAAGACAACTGTTCCTTTGTTCTAATTTGATCCAAATTTGCCAGAATTATCCAGAACAAACCACAAACCAAATTAGCCTTCTGTCTTTAAATTCTACTTTCAAAAATATCCTAATTGATATATGATATAAATAATATCGTCGCACGATGCTGAACAGAATTTGAAGTGTCAAAAATGGATGAATGGCTATTTAAAAAAAAAATCAACAAAAATCCACAAATGATCTTTTTTTTTCCTTTCTCTTTAAAAAAAAAAAAACAACTATTATTTTGAAATACCTGCATTGTCCTCGGCCGTAAACTGGCTGGGTGGAGGAAGTCTGGCACATCAGAAGAAAGGAGAAATGTCAAACGTTATCCTGCATATCTGCCGAAAGAGCGTCACATCACTTTGGCTCGATCTGCTTGGCAGCCGATGCCCTCAATTTCCGGATGATCGGCGTCATGCATCAGTCCCGCCAACGTAATCAGCGGATTAGTGATCGACAAACACAATTAGTTGATTGCACACAAACAACAAGCCAATTAAAAAAAAAAAAAAAAAAAAAAATCAATCTCATGCAACGTGAATGACATCAGCAGTGGTCGGCAAAGAGTCAAATCAACAGAAGGCGGCATCATCTCCTCCTTCTCTCCGCCTTGACGTGACGGCTCGAGCGATTGACGTGAAAGATTGCTGGATTAACGGGTGAGAACCGGCCTTACTACCGAGTGTATTTTTACACTTTAGTGCTGACTGGACGTCTGTTTCGCTCAAAAATCTTCAGGAGGCCCAGCGACTTTGGAACGGACAACCTGGGCCGTTGGTGACTAAACAGCCAAATATATACAGAGATTTTTTTTTAATACGTTCTTATTTCATCGTGTCAGTGTTTGGCATTACCCACCTCACATCCAAATCCGGATCGATGATGTCATTATAGAGTTCGTCATCCTCTATTGGGGGAGGCGGTAAAAACACTGGGGGGAAGGGGGGAGGAATTATTCACAATTTATTATAATGAGTCAAATGAATTATAACAAAATTCAGTGATGAGGGTGAGCCAAGTTACCTCCTTGTCCACTGATCCCACTGCGGAGAGAAAACGGGTTGGAATATTGATATCAAAGCAAATTTGTTATTTGATTAAAAAAACAAAATCAAGCAGAATAGACTTGACTTGACATGGATTGAAAGAACCCGCCCCCGCTCCCAGACACGCACAAACAAAAATGTATCGATCGACATGATCGATTTGAAAGTTACTCGGCACCTGCTGTCCGACGAGGCCACGTCCACGTCATCGTAGACGTCAAACCTGGAGCCCTGCTGAGCTTGTTGCGTCTTCAGAGTGTTGAAGTCAATCTCCACCGAGGTCGTCTTCACGTAGCCAACTGGCAAAGGAGCAAACAACTTTTGCGACATCGTACCAAAGTTTTGGTTTCGATTCGGAGGAATATAATGCAGGTGACAAAAAAAAAAAAAAAAAAATCAACATACTGGATCCATCTTGTTTTCGTCCCAACCATTTGCCCTCTGGGTTGCCTTGAACTCGAATGATGTCCAGGCAGTCGCCTCGCTTGAGCGCCAGCTCCGTCTTACTCCCTTTGCAGTCCCCGCGAGCTTTGCCCTGATGGATCGCTTCCACGGGGCCCACCAGCTGACGTGCCAAAACAATATCGGAGGATAAAGTTCCAAAACTATCCGGCAAAGTGTCAAAAGGGTGTCGCGTCTCACCTTGAATTTCTTTCTGGCCTCTTGTTCTTTCTTCTCTCGCCCCTTCTGCTCCTTCTTCTCGGCCTCCAGTTGTCGTTTCTCCTCTTTCTCTTTCCTTTTCTCGTGTTCGTCCCTGTTGATGAGCAGAAACCGAATGGGGGAAAAAAAATCTCCGACTTGGTTAAAACAAACAAAAAAAAAAGTTTTCTTACCACGCGTCGTCAAGAGGCTCGTACATATCGCCGCTGTCGTCGTCCTGTTCTTCCTCCTGGACACACGTGGACGCAAATTAAAACAATAAGCAAACTTTACGATCAATGATGATGACGCGATGATTGTGTTAAGCGTCGCGTCAATGTAGCAAACGTGTCAGATTCGGATCGAAGTGAAAGTAGGAGTGAAGCGTTTGTCACCTTCGGCTTCAGGCTTGGATGACCTGAAGGGAGCCCCCCCAAAAAAAAAAAATTAGGTTTGAAGCTTCAGTTAAAACTCACATGTGACAAACGATGACATTTACTATGTTGGACTTTGTCGTCTAAATAATTTCTAGCATGTGTTTGCCCAAAAGCAAAACCTCAAAGTTGCAGCATCATCCGTGGCAGGAAATTAAATGTAGTGGTAAAAACTTTACCTGAATAATGTCTACATGTCTGACGATAGTTATTTTGAAACTGTTCAAACATTTACAAGAACTAAAAAAAAAAACAAAAGTTATTCCATGATATTAAAGTCATCATTTTTATGACAAATAATATCCTCAAAACATCTCGACACGTTTGATGCCTTTCAGCGTCGACCGCACCTGCAGACGGCGGTAGAGGAGGAGGAAGGGAAGAGCTGATCTTGACCGCGTCGACATCGTCATAGGATTCTTCCTGGTGCACGCTGCAAGGTACAAGTTGAAAATGTCAATTTCTAGATAGGTGTTTGTGCGGCGTGCGTGCGTGCGTGCATTACATGGTTCCCGAAGGTCGCGGGGGCAGACTTGGAAGTGCACTTCGAGGCGGCTGAGGCCGGTTTGCGTCAAGGTTACCGCAGGCTGAGCCGGTTGGGGGAACTGTTTTGTTGAAAGTGTTATTATTTCCTGTCACCAAAAAAAAAAAAAAAAAATCATACACAATTGTGTGACCGTATGTTTATTCCGACATTGCAGTATATCGAGAGAATACTTGTGGGCCGAGAAAGCCCTTATAATGGCTTTTAAAAATGACATGCGACTTGAGGATTGCTCGATGTTGATTATGGACTTTGGTAATAGTTTGTCACTGTATTTGGAACGCAATAGACTCAAGCAATAATCGATACTGGCAATGCATCGATATCCAGGTGATTGAATTTAACGGGAAAATAAACGGTCTGATGAAGGCCTGAGTGCATCGGCCCTTATCTCGTCTGTCTATAAAGAGCCAAGCTCTCGCTCGAAACTCTCTCCCTGCTTCCTTCTTCACAAGTTCCCCATACGGCAAAAACAAAGTGAGCCGGCCGTTGAGGGGGGCGGAGCCAAGAGAGAAAATGGACAGTGAACTTGACTGGACAAATGGAGGAAGTCAATATGTGACTCATGCAAACCTTTGAACAAGTTAAGTCACTCAGTTGTAATTCGAAAGTCTTTATGACTTTTATTGGCAGTAAAAAAAAAAAAAAGTTTTCAAATCCAAACAAATTTAACTTGGAGCTTAACTCATTCACTCCCAAAGACGTTTCTAAACGTCTTTTCAGACTTGGTCCAGAATTGGTTGGTACTGAATGAGTTAAGCAACTCGTCCAACTTACCATGAAAAATCCCCGCAGCTCTTCTGAAGTCTTCCAGGTCTACTTTGGGCGGTCGTTTCGGTTTAGCGGGCGCAGGGCCCAAAGTGTGCGTGTTTGGAAGCGGCTTGCGTTTCGGTTCCGAAGGGGAATCATCATCATCGTTGGTGTCGGTGTTCTGAATTGAGGCAATGGGCGGAATTCTCAAGCTGGGCTTTTTACTGGCCGGGGGTTTGGGAGGGGGGGCGGCAGGGTTGGCACTGAGAGGCGGTCTGGCGTCCGCCTCCACGCTGAGGTCTGACTCGGACTTGTCCTTCGGCTTATTGAAAGCCTCTTTGGCCGCCAGGAAGTTTGACGGAGGCGACGCTTTGTCTGTGTTGGGCTCATTCTGTTGCCGTAACTTGACGATGCTGCTGTTGGGTTTTCGGTGCAACGGGGGCACTTTCGGAGGCGTGGGCTCGGTCGGCGAGCCTCCGCCGCTCTCTTCTTTAACCCAACTTGGTTTGGATCCTGCCAGAGGTGGTTTCGGACCGGGGGGTTTGGGGTTTGAGAGGCTCGTGCTGAGAGGCGGTTTGGGGGGGGTGGGCTTCATCACGGGACTTTTGACTTCAGGTGACTTCAGAGCTGTCTGCCCCCTCTCAAATACAGCTTTTATATCCGTCATCTCACTAAGGGTGTTGTTAAATCTGCTCGCCACTTTAGTTGTGCTTACTCCCGGCACCTCTGTGTCACTTTTCATTGTGCTTTTAAGATAGGCCGAGGGTTTGGGCGGTAGATTTGACGAGGGTCTGGGCGGTAGATTTAAATTACCGCCCGAGAGACTCTCCAAAATTGGTTTCTTGGACGGTATGGCGGGACCAGATGAGAGGGTGACGTTGAGGGGCGCTTTGTGTCTCGGTGACGGCGAGGAGCTCTCCTCGGCGCCCCCGGCGTTGGCTTGAAAACGAGCCATGATGGCCTTGACGTCAGCCTTGTTTTCCTGCAACCAATGGGAAAGAGAACGATAAGGCAACTCCAGGCGAACGCCCGCGGACCATTTAGAGGAGCGGTGACACTTTGGACGCGGAGGCGCACTGGGACTGCAGCGTCAAAGAAGAAACAAGCGTACAACACAGTACGAGGAAGTACAGATAAGAGTCAAGGACGGAAAGCTGCTGCTGCTGCTGCTGCTGTCATGGCAGCAATGTCATTGCAAAACATTTGCCACTTCAAACGAGCTCCAACTTCATTTGTTGTTCCACTCGGCGGCCCCTCAATGTAAAACTGGAAAGTCATTAAGAAAGGAAAAATGGTATACAGCACCTATGCCCCCCTGCCGGTAACTTGGCAACAACAACAACCATATATATTTTTTCAACATTTACCAATTGCACAATTTGATTTTAGTAGAAATAAACACGCAAATGATAAACACCTTTCCTGACTGTTGTTAAACGCTGCCAACCTTATTGTGGAAAATGTGCAAGTTCGAATTCGCTCAATAATTTGATTGACATTTGGATTATTTTTTTTCAATATACAAAGTTGGAGTTTACAGTCGAGTTTAATCATGAGGAATATGAAAGAACCTCATCTTAAACTCAAATTTTTGAACATCCACCTGCCCCTGATGAAAAAGTTGTACGAGCATCATCCACATGACAAGCTGGGAAATGAAATCAGTCGAAAAATACCCTCCGTCACGTGTCTGTTTCTCAACAAAAAAAAAAACAACCTAAAATTACCCAACATGTATTGCTCCAGAAAGCTGCAACTGTGCCTCTTGGACTAATGCAGCAGACTTTTACAAAACGTTGTCAAAACAATCAAAACCTTTCTCGTTGTCGTTTTTTTTTTTTTTTTCCCCAGATTTGCACATAATGCGCATATTCATGCCTGGACGAATTTCATGGCCACTATGCGGATTGGTCAATTCCTCACGGCGATGAACCACTGCATAGCAAAGGATAGTTTAGACGCCGGCTTTGAAATGAAATTGTTTGTGCGATAGGAGCCAGGTTCTCTGGTCAAAGCAAAGAGGAAGCAGACGTTTCTATTTACACTTTGATGAGAGGCGAGGGCCAAAGTTGCACAAGAAAGAGTCGCAGAAGCGAAACAAAATGGCTCCCTTTTCAGATTGAGTTGAATATCCAATGAATTAAAAAAAAAAATAGCGGAATCATCCTGTTGACCCTACAAGTCTGTCAATATTCCGATAAGCCCTGTCTAATTGCGCACTTATAGTTTAAATAGCTGCTGACGTCATAAAAATTGAAGGTCAGTCACATATCTTAGTAGTTGTCGATTGTTTTTAATGTTTTTGAGGGACTCACCATGTTGAGAGCAGTCCCGTTGGCCTCGGCTGTGTCTGAAGAAGTAGCTATGCCGTGCGTGCGTATGCGTGTGTGTGTGTGTGTGTGTATGTGTGAGTTGTGTACCTGACCAAGAGAGACAGAGAGAGAGAGAGAGCATTAGTGGAAGTCAGAGAGC
The DNA here is from genome assembly GCA_026261675.1 of Hippocampus mohnikei. Lineage (NCBI taxonomy): Eukaryota > Metazoa > Chordata > Actinopteri > Syngnathiformes > Syngnathidae > Hippocampus > Hippocampus mohnikei. The sequence continues at coordinate 3,380,779 of JAKGUB010000344.1, forward strand.
GATATAAAGCATTTAGTGTGTGAGTGAGTGTGAACTGCTGTGGGTTAGGTGTCGACTACTTCCTCTCTCGCCCCGTGCTGCGTGTGTGTGTGTATGTGTCACACTTTCTATTATCTCGGTGTGTTGATCTCATGGTTTGCTTGTCGCTGGCCATTTTGCTTCTTGCCTGTGTCCGCCAGCTTGGTTCCAAGGGACTATAAAGACGGAAAAAAAAGTGTTCGCTTCAATCAGGGGTGGCGAACCGCTGATTTGTAGGCCTTCTATCGGCCTGGGAGGATAAGCAGTCCTCAAATTTGAGATGAGCAGATCCCGATCAACTCAAATGGGTTACAAAATGTACTTTTGCCGTACATCAAAGTCCAAAAACTGAAAAAGTGCACTTATCTTGGACCCAGGTCATCCAAAGCGCTCTATCAAGCCTCATATTCACTTTTTTGAAAACATGTCGCAGTGTCCACCGACACGCTAAAGCAGTCGCGTCAACTTACGGAAAGGTTTTCCTTTTTAGTTTAAAATAACTCAGTTTGACCGCCAGGATTCCTCGCTGGCCAATGACAGAACCCAGTGTTGTTTTGTTTTGGCGTTTAAGTTTTAAATCCCCCCTGCGTTCTGTTGTACCAGCTAGCTAAAGCAAAGCTAACGTGCGAGTGCTAATGTCCACGTTTGCAAACTGCCTTTGCGTTGGGACGTCGTCAGAGGCCAACAGAAATGTCACGACAACGATGTTGATGGGCGCGATTGACTGATTGCTCAACAGTTTAATTTAATGCTCATTTAGCCGGCGAAACATACATCACACGTGTTGCCATGCCAGCATTCCTCCGACACTCGTGCAATATGCTACGATTCATTCCCAAATCGAATCCAGAAACTCTCCAAGCAAAGTCTTTGGTTTTCCAATACGTCTCGCGTGTGATCAGAGGTTCATTCCTTTTTAGCGGTGACGCTCTTCCCCGTAACCGTGGTAACGTTCCCCCTCTCCTCCTCCTCCTCTCTCGTGCACCTCCGGGCAGTGGATCCCGAGCCGTCTCTGCAGCTTCTCCTCCTGCAGGCGCAGCTCCAGGGAGTCGACCAAGTCGTATACGTTCTCCAGAGACCACATGGGTGAGGGGAACCACGCCTTGACGTCGCCGTCCTTGCCCACCACCAGCATGCTGAAGTAGTCCTTGCTGATTTTCAGCTGCTCGCGCAGGTCGTTGACCACCACGCGGGACAACGGCTCCACTTCACTCTGACTGCGACCTGGAGGGGATGGTGACAGATGTACGTGATATGAAAATAGAAAATGGTGAACCTCTCAAGATGAAGGCAAAAATCCCCCCCAAAAAATGAAATGACAACCATAAACCAGGAAATGCAGTCACCATTGAGCGGAAACAGCTCAACAGTCCCGGAAGCTTTCTCTCCAACCCCGGTTAGCTTCAACATGGCAATGTGACGAATACCTGAGAGAAGCAAAGATACTTTCGGCAAGGCAAGATAGCGGACATCTATTTTGCGTATTTCATACATAAGGTTAACTTACCGTATTGGCCCGAATATAAGACGGCCCTGATTATAAGACGACCCCCTCTTTTTCAAGACTCAAGTTTGAAAAAAGAGTTTTTGAACACCATATTAATTTTTTAAAAATAATTACAGTACATCTGAAACAAATTATTATAACAATATATGTGAGAGAAAAAGTTATTTTGCCTCATTCAAATCTTAATATCTGAACATTTCAATATGTAAACTAAAGTGCAATCACATTCGTAAATAAATGGCTTCTGGTTTTTGAAATGTAAATTACATCATAACTTCTCAGCTGCCGGTTAACCTGGCCGATCTTCGACCCACTTTTCTCTAGATTGTCACTACGTTTCTCTATTTTCTGTTATCTCTTCTATTATTTTCTTCTCTTTTCTTTCTTACCGCTACAGTATTTATTTTTCTTCTTTGTGCTACCGCTATTTTTATTTTTATTCTTTGTGACAGGAGTGCACTTTGGCCTGGGGAGTCAAGTTCAGCGTTCGCTTCAATGATATATGGCGCCATCTAGCGTTGTGAATGGGTATAACGTCTAGACCCCGAATATAAGACGACCCCCACTTTTTCAGTCTTATTTCAATGCAAAAAACACCGTCTTATATTCGGGCCAATACGGCACTAGTTAAAGTCTTGGTGAATTTTTGCTCCTTCGGTTTCAAACATGTTCCTGACAATGTCGCTCAAAACACGTCGAAGTAGAATTTTTGAATACAGCTGCTGTATTGGCTCTCGGTAGATTTCGCCACCGCCGAGTGTGAGTGCGGCGCGTCGCTAACCAAGGTGACATTCTTGCCCGTTGAGAGCGGACAGCTGCTGTTGAAACGAGTAGTCGTCCTCAGCTGGAGCAGAGACGATCAGCAGTCTCCTCTTGGACACGAACCTAACAAGGATGGGTCAGTCTCAGTGTGAGGATGATGTTGGAAAACAGTTGGGTCGTTTGGCGTTCGTTGCACGTGTGTGGGCATGTGGACGCTGCTTTACCTTAACAGGGAATTCTCCGTTTTGGGTTGTTGCATGTCAGCTCCGCATGCTGGAGGACTTTTCCTTTCTTTTTCTTTCTCGGGGCGCCTTGAGGGAAAGTTGTCGATGTAGTCGAATATAGCGAGGCTTGATGGAGGCGCCTCAAACACTCTCTGGGGTGGGGGGGTGGAATCAAAACGGGATGCAACAAGCCTTATCCCCGGACTTCATCAGTGCCGTAAATGATATTGTCAGGAATTTGCATGGAATCCCAAATGTAATCTTACGTTGGGCCCGATGTCGTAGTCTGTGACGGTCATGGAAAAAAGATCAGGCGAAGACAAACCCAGATGGGATCGCAATAATGAGATCAGGCCTGAATCGGACAACTGTTCTGGTAGCTCACTGAATGGAGGCTCGGACTCTTAAATGCAAAGAATACACAATGAGCGCATTGTGAAAATAATTTCAAAGGACTTCTTATTAAAAAAAAAAAAAAATAGGAAGGCAGCAGGACGACATCCCTATGTAGAGAAAATGAGGACAATTTTGTGGTATATTGCTGTGGGAACCCATGTAAGTTTTAGAATTAAAAAAAAATCAGAAAATAATATTCTCGTTGTGTTATCTGTCATAAATACGACTACACAAGGACCACGAAATCCGCGCCAAGCTGTCCTACCGAGTCGGGGGTGCTGCAACGTGAGGGTGGCGTCGTTGCCTTTGCCCACGATGGTCGCCACGGTGACCTTGCGGGTGGCCAACTCACAGCGCTGCTTCTCGTTCTCGGCGCTCTGCTGCACGTACAGCGTTGCGTCTCTGCTCGGGGTTGAGATTAGCTTCCACCACGACGACACACACACACACACACACACACACACACACACGATCAAGCACCGTAAACTGTACGGCACGTGACGCTTCAGGTATTCTTACCATCAACCTTCTCTTCCCCTTTAAATGATCCAGAAAGTCTTTCAAGGCATTTTTGTCCTTCTCACTTGCTTCTTTATGAGACTTCTTGCCTCTTCCTTTCCCTTTCTTTCCCTTTTTCCCTTTGCCCTTTTTTTTGGATTTTTCTTTTTGCTCATTTTCCTTTTTACTCTCCTCGGCGTGATTTTTAGGCCCTCTGTCCGATGTGGCGTCAGGCCTGCATAACAATGGGGACAAAGGGGGACACGTGATGTAAAATGGTGGCTTCAAGTGAGCGCCATTCACTCGCAGTTTGGACATGGAGGGGTGTAATGTAACAAAGACGAATGTTTTGTTGGATGCACCCTTCTCCCCCCACCGCGACTTGGAACGGTGACATAATCCGTGCTTGCTATTGGCCAAGCAGTTTGTTGAGTGGCATGAAAGCTGGTTTACAAGAAATCACATGTTTCGATTTTTGGTCCTTGTCAGTTTTGGTGACAGTTTTGCATTTGAGAGTGATTGTAAAAGAAATCTGAAATGAAATCACCTTTCTTGCTTCACTTCCTCTTTTCCTGTTGAGACAGCAGAAGGACGCTGTGTATTCTTCTTTTCCTCTTCCCGTTTGCCACCGCCAGCAGCGCCGCCGTCACCGGTGGGCTCCTTTCTCCTCTCAGCCGGCACTTTCCAAATAACAAACCTGGACTTGCCGCTCAGAATGTCCTGGATCTTACTCTTCAGCACGGCTTTTTTGTCCATCCGGGGCTTCCTTTGCAGGGTCACCTCAGAGGTCCGGTTGCTTTTCCTCTGAGGACTCAGAATGATCTTCTTCTTCTTCTTCATCATCTTTTTCCTTTTCACCACAACTTTCTTTTTCGTGCTTTCACACCTGGGAAATTGTAAACAATGCTCACATAAAGCTTGTATATTTTCTTTAGTAATCGTACCGTATTTTGGGCACTATAAGAGGCACCTAAAAGCATTCAATTTTCTCAAAAGCCGACCGTGCGCCTTATAATCCGATGCGCCTTATATATGGATCAATATTCAGATTTCTTGGACTTAGTCATTTAAATGTTCTGTAAAGCGCTTTGTTGTGGCTGCAGCGGTTTTAAAGGCTCTGTATAAATAAATCTTGTATTCGCTTGAGCGTAGCTCCATCTAGTGGATGCATAATGCAACCGCAGCCACGATTGTAGCTTCCATTCAATGCGCCTTATAATGCGGTGTACCCTGTATATGAAAACCGTTTTAAAATAGGCCATTTATTGAGAGCGCGCCTTGTACTCCGAAGCGCCTTACAGTGCGGAAAATACGGTACAAAGTGTTAACCCAGAACCTCAGTTTGGATCCTTTTCTGGTTATCTTCTCCAGCTTCCTCATGGGCAATTGATCAATGACCTCCAAAATCGCCTCTACCCGAACCGGGTAGGGGAACCGCTCGCTGACTCTCAGGTTTTTTTTCAGCACCAACATGTGAAAGGCTTGGTCCTGAAACCAATCAAAAGATTGGACCGTTACGGGTCACCGTAGCGCATCATGCTTTTCCATATGAGTGGACCGTTCCTGATTGCGCAGATATAATTCTTTTACCTGGGTGAGCTCAAGATAGTGCAGCAGCTTGGTGACAGTGTCGGGGTCCAGTGTCTCCACCGTGGCCTCTCCTTGAACGGTCGTCTTCTGGATCCTTCCTTCCATCATAGCGTTTTGGATGACGGTGACGATGAACGTGTCTCTTTCAGCCAGACGGCAGTTTAGCGATTTCTGAAGGAGCCCAAAAAAATAAAAAAACGTTTGAGCACGTGCACAAAGCCCATCCTTGTTTTACGACTCAAGAACCTGATCCATCTCTTCCAGCTGTTTCTCCATCATACGAAGGTAGTGGTCATTGTAAGTGGGCGCTGTCATTACCCACAATCGCTTTTTACCTGCGGGCGAGAAAAGAGAATGGCGGGTGCGCATATACTCGGGAAATAAATTGTTGGGTGAGTTGGAGTCTAGTGCAAGTCTTCTTGAGCAGGGGCACCCGACGGCTGCTCTGAGATTTCAGTCCATTACGGCGCCATGTTTACCCAACGGATTTCATTGGGACTGAAACATGACTTCTCACGCAACCAAATGTTCCAAACATGCATCCGTTCTATTTTGCTTGCCTGCATAGTCGGAGAGAAAATCTAAATCAGGAGCGAGGCTCGATGACGATCCCCAACCCTCTCTGTTGTCGTGTCCATGTCGTCTGTCTTCATTCAGGCCCAGTCCCAGCGCCGTTCCCGGGGGAAGATCCGAATAGTCTCCCCAGTCCTTCACATTGGGGTCCAGCTGGCTTTTGGACTTGCTGGATGTGACTTTCCTTCGTGCGGCCAATGAGCTTGAGTGACTGAGGCTCCACAGGGCAGCGACGAGAAGCCAGTGTGTGCAGAAGCGGCAAAACATTCTCACTGGTTGGTCAGAAAACACATAACATTCATTCAAGCGTTGCTAGAACAAGCTGTCAAATGTCACACCAAAACAAGCCAAATACACGAATCCATGTGGAAAAAAAAAATCCAAATAATGTCGTCGTCATTAAGGTTGGCAAAAATTAGGGAATAAGATCGCAAAAGGACAAAACGAGACTTAACGTGAGACCCTCAAGCCTGCAGACAGAGTGAAGGACCTTCCTCTCTCTTTCTCCACATTCAGTCCTGGTTTGCATTAGGCTGAGGCTTGTTAACACGGCTGGAATTTTCTTCAAAGGCTTGTGCGCCACACACACACACACACACACACACACACACACATCATAACATATCTACATCAACTCTAAATCACCATACGAAACACTATTGTTGTATTGTTGCATCAGCTCATTCTGGCGTGGCGTGCAAAAACGTAACTGTGCCAAATAGTTGCAGATGGCGATGGGAAGAAATGTTCAAACAAGAAAACAGACATCCTTACTATACATTCCTCTCCCTGAGCCACATAAGCAAGTCCAGATGAATGGTGCCGGGGAAGAGCGTTTGTCCTCACCGTGACCTTTTGTTTTTATGTGAAGATAAAATCCATTGATTGCAACTTGCGTTCAACATCAAACCAAACTAACCTCGGAAAATGTGCAATGGCTACTCATGCATTCATTATATCAAACCTTTTTTTTAACCGAAAAAAAGTGACAATATTATAAGACCTGCATAAAATTCTCTCAGAAGGTGTGTGGGGATACAAGGATAGGTAGGAACTGCAAATGACAATGCTTGTACACTCTAATGTTGGAATGCGCTCATCCCACCAATATTTTGCCTTTTTCTGCAAAGTGGCTGCAAATATCGGTTATCAGCCTCCTTGCTTGCTAATAATCAGTATCGGCCCTGGAAAAAAAACATATCGGTCTCTCAGACATACATATGTTACATACATTGTACATACATAATAAGCATGTATGTATTGTTAGTTAATTATATAACCTATTGTAATCAGTACTACATGTTTGCCATTTAAAAAATAGTGACACCAAAAACTTTCCCAATTGGTTAAATAATTAATATAAATCATTATGCAAACTAAAATTCGGTGGTTCTTTTTTAGAAAAAGCTTCACTTTGCCCGCAGTGTAATTGCCATGTCATTACTGTGTTAAAATAAAATGATTTAAAACATCAGAAACGGTCAAACAGCGCCTCCAAGTGGACGCGGGACGGAATTCATTTTCAGATTTCTATTATGAGATGTATTTATATTGTAAATAATGTAAAATTCTCCTCGTTCATATTTTATTTTCTATAAGAAATAATTTGTAACAATGGGATACAATTGCTTCCAGGTTGTAAAATGATAGATGGATTAATCTCACTTGTATGGAATAAATTGATAAACATGAACGTAACCGTGTCAGTATGTTGGAATGGCGTTCCCAAAAGCATAACCGGGGGTTTGCACATTTAGACGAGTTCGTCCTTCCTCAAATGCTCCAATGATATTCCGGCCGCTTCGGCTGACATCTTCCGGGTCGACTCAAATTCGGCCGTGCACACTTAAAAAGACAGCGACGAGACCCCTGCAAAGGTCAGTGGACTTTATGACGTCAATCCCTGTTGTTTTTGAATGTTTTTCAACGTGCATTCGTGTCGTGCAGCCACACGTGCACGTGTGCGGGCCTTTCTGTTCTTTTAAATTTCACTCGCTGCCCTTCCAGTGCGCGAGACAGATGTGCATTTTTCAGCGGCTAGCATGCTAACCGCTAGCTCGTCCCGCTACGTGCACGCCGGCTAGAGGACACAATCAAATAAATAAAAAACATTAATGGGTCAATGTCGCTGTGGCTCGCGTGAGCGTGATACCGTGGACATTCTTAATGGAAACGCACGTTTTCCGTTTCGTACTTAAACTTCTCAGGGCGTCTGAATGACTCTGTCAATGTGGCATTTGGAAGCCATTGAATGAAAGTCGTATTTAAAAAAAAACCGAATTGAAATTTGCATCCGTCAATACGCTGGACCGGAAGAACTAACTGCCTACGTTCCGCACTTTTATTGCGTGACATTTTCAGCAGAAGCAACTTGATTTTTTGTTTTCTCCACAAGCTCATGAATTGCTGGACGTGTTGGTGACGTGTTAAGTTTCATTCATTTTGGTGACGACGGTTAAAATGATGACGTGCTATAACGCGGCACCATCTGGCAGGTTAACCTGCTGAATTTGATAGATCGATCGATCCATTCATCCATCCCATCAAACGTTCCCATCAAACGTTATCTCATCTGTAGCCTATGTCTATCCATCATTTGGATAACTTCATTACTTGCTGAGAACTTAATCGAACTGTACCTAAACGCGTCCTTTCATTGCAAAGCATATCAGTGTTAGACATTCTGTGTTAATTGCCCTCTGACAACATATTGATCGTCTGGCTAATTTCGAATCAAGTTGACCAATATAGGTCACCTCTCTGTGACGTGACAGCGTTAAGGCGATGGAGTTAATGTATGAATGGTTGTTATTGTTGTCGGTGCTGCAACAAAGGATACTGGATATTTTAATGTTCAAACTAATAATGTGACGATGCACATTTTATTTAAGAAAAAAAATCAAGCTTTCCCCTTGGCAGTGTGACGTGAATTAATGTGAATGCGTCAGCTTTTCTGTGACCCTAATGAACAATAAACAAGATGGGGGGAAAAAAAAAGTACATGAATGAATTAATGTTTCAAAAGCTCAAACGATCATTGTAACACCTTTATTAAAAGTGATGTATAATTTAGTCCCTGATTGGGTCAGCTCCTGGACCGTTACGGGTCACCGTGGCGCATCATGCTTTTCCATATGAGTGGACCGTTCCTGATTGCGCAGATATAATTCTTTTACCTGGGTGAGCTCAAGATAGTGCAGCAGCTTGGTGACAGTGTCGGGGTCCAGTGTCTCCACCGTGGCCTCTCCTTGAACGGTCGTCTTCTGGATCCTTCCTTCCATCATAGCGTTTTGGATGACGGTGACGATGAACGTGTCTCTTTCAGCCAGACGGCAGTTTAGCGATTTCTGAAGGAGACCAAAAAAATAAAAAAACGTTTGAGCACGTGCACAAAGCCCATCCTTGTTTTACGACTCAAGAACCTGATCCATCTCTTCCAGCTGTTTCTCCATCATACGAAGGTAGTGGTCATTGTAAGTGGGCGCTGTCATTACCCACAATCGCTTTTTACCTGCGGGCGAGAAAAGAGAATGGCGGGTGCGCATATACTCGGGAAATAAATTGTTGGGTGAGTTGGAGTCTAGTGCAAGTCTTCTTGAGCAGGGGCACCCGACGGCTGCTCTGAGATTTCAGTCCATTACGGCGCCATGTTTACCCAACGGATTTCATTGGGACTGAAACATGACTTCTCACGCAACCAAATGTTCCAAACATGCATCCGTTCTATTTTGCTTGCCTGCATAGTCGGAGAAAAATCTAAATCAGGAGCGAGGCTCGATGACGATCCCCAACCCTCTCTGTTGTCGTGTCCATGTCGTCTGTCTTCATTCAGGCCCAGTCCCAGCGCCGTTCCCGGGGGAAGATCCGAATAGTCTCCCCAGTCCTTCACATTGGGGTCCAGCTGGCTTTTGGACTTGCTGGATGTGACTTTCCTTCGTGCGGCCAATGAGCTTGAGTGACTGAGGCTCCACAGGGCAGCGACGAGAAGCCAGTGTGTGCAGAAGCGGCAAAACATTCTCACTGGTTGGTCAGAAAACACATAACATTCATTCAAGCGTTGCTAGAACAAGCTGTCAAATGTCACACCAAAACAAGCCAAATACACGAATCCATGTGGAAAAAAAAAATCCAAATAATGTCGTCGTCATTAAGGTTGGCAAAAATTAGGGAATAAGATCGCAAAAGGACAAAACGAGACTTAACGTGAGACCCTCAAGCCTGCAGACAGAGTGAAGGACCTTCCTCTCTCTTTCTCCACATTCAGTCCTGGTTTGCATTAGGCTGAGGCTTGTTAACACGGCTGGAATTTTCTTCAAAGGCTTGTGCGCCACACACACACACACACACACACACACACACACACACGACCATCATAACATATCTACATCAACTCTAAATCACCATACGAAACACTATTGTTGTATTGTTGCATCAGCTCATTCTGGTGTGGCGTGCAAAAACGTAACTGTGCCAAATAGTTGCAGATGGCGATGGGAAGAAATGTTCAAACAAGAAAACAGACATCCTTACTATACATTCCTCTCCCTGAGCCACATAAGCAAGTCCAGATGAATGGTGCCGGGGAAGAGCGTTTGTCCTCACCGTGACCTTTTGTTTTTATGTGAAGATAAAATCCATTGATTGCAACTTGCGTTCAACATCAAACCAAACTAACCTCGGAAAAGGTGCAATGGCTACTCATGCATTCATTATATCAAACTTTTTTTTTAACCGAAAAAAAGTGACAATATTATAAGACCTGCATAAAATTCTCTCAGAAGGTGTGTGGGGATACAAGGATAGGTAGGAACTGCAAATGACAATGCTTGTACACTCTAATGTTGGAATGCGCTCATCCCACCAATATTTTGCCTTTTTCTGCAAAGTGGCTGCAAATATCGGTTATCAGCCTCCTTGCTTGCTAATAATCAGTATCGGCCCTGGAAAAAAAACATATCGGTCTCTCAGACATACATATGTTACATACATTGTACATACATAATAAGCATGTATGTATTGTTAGTTAATTATATAACCTATTGTAATCAGTACTACATGTTTGCCATTTAAAAAAATAGTGACACCAAAAACTTTCCCAATTGGTTAAATAATTAATATAAATCATTATGCAAACTAAAATTCGGTGGTTCTTTTTTAGAAAAAGCTTCACTTTGCCCGCAGTGTAATTGCCATGTCATTACTGTGTTAAAATAAAATGATTTAAAACATCAGAAACGGTCAAACAGCGCCTCCAAGTGGACGCGGGACGGAATTCATTTTCAGATTTCTATTATCAGATGTATTTATATTGTAAATAATGTAAAATTCTCCTCGTTCATATTTTATTTTCTATAAGAAATAATTTGTAACAATGGGATACAATTGCTTCCAGGTTGTAAAATGATAGATGGATTAATCTCACTTGTATGGAATAAATTGATAAACATGAACGTAACCGTGTCAGTATGTTGGAATGGCGTTCCCAAAAGCATAACCGGGGGTTTGCACATTTAGACGAGTTCGTCCTTCCTCAAATGCTCCAATGATATTCCGGCCGCTTCGGCTGACATCTTCCGGGTCGACTCAAATTCGGCCGTGCACACTTAAAAGACAGCGACGAGACCCTGCAAAGGTCAGTGGACTTTATGACGTCAATCCCTGTTGTTTTTGAATGTTTTTCAACGTGCATTCGTGTCGTGTAGCCACACGTGCACGTGTGCGGGCCTTTCTGTTCTTTTAAATTTCACTCGCTGCCCTTCCAGTGCGCGAGACAGATGTGCATTTTTCAGCGGCTAGCATGCTAACCGCTAGCTCGTCCCGCTACGTGCACGCCGGCGAGAGGACACAATCAAATAAATAAAAAACATTAATGGGTCAATGTCGCTGTGGCTCGCGTGAGCGTGATACCGTGGACATTCTTAATGGAAACGCACGTTTTCCGTTTCGTACTTAAACTTCTCAGGGCGTCTGAATGACTCTGTCAATGTGGCATTTGGAAGCCATTGAATGAAAGTCGTATTTAAAAAAAACCGAATTGAAATTTGCATCCGTCAATACGCTGGACCGGAAGAACTAACTGCCTACGTTCCGCACTTTTATTGCGTGACATTTTCAGCAGAAGCAACTTGATTTTTTGTTTTCTCCACAAGCTCATGAATTGCTGGACGTGTTGGTGACGTGTTAAGTTTCATTCATTTTGGTGACGACGGTTAAAATGATGACGTGCTATAACGCGGCACCATCTGGCAGGTTAACCTGCTGAATTTGATAGATCGATCGATCCATTCATCCATCCCATCAAACGTTATCTCATCTGTAGCCTATGTCTATCTGTCTATCCATCATTTGGATAACTTCATTACTTGCTGAGAACTTAATTGAACTGTACCTAAACGCGTCCTTTCATTGCAAAGCATATCAGTGTTAGACATTCTGTGTTAATTGCCCTCTGACAACATATTGATCGTCTGGCTAATTTCGAATCAAGTTGACCAATATAGGTCACCTCTCTGTGACGTGACAGCGTTAAGGCGATGGAGTTAATGTATGAATGGTTGTTATTGTTGTCGGTGCTGCAACAAAGGATACTGGATATTTTAATGTTCAAACTAATAATGTGACGATGCACATTTTATTTAAGAAAAAAAATCAAGCTTTCCCCTTGGCAGTGTGACGTGAATTAATGTGAATGCGTCAGCTCTTCTGTGACCCTAATGAACAATAAACAAGATGGGGGGAAAAAAAAAGTACATGAATGAATTAATGTTTCAAAAGCTCAAACGATCATTGTAACACCTTTATTAAAAGTGATGTATAATTTAGTCCCTGATTGGGTCAGCTCCTCTAGTGTGGCGTGGTTTAATTCTTTAAAAATTAATTAATTTTAAAAACGTTATTTATGTACAGTACAGTATTTATTTGTTACCAAAGTTCTTGTCCAGTGTCTTCTCATTTACCTATGATGCTTTTCCTTCTTCGTCAGGAGGAAGTGCTCTCTGCGCGGCTGAGCTCCTACTGCTGTGTGTGTGCGAGCACCATGGCCAGCCTCCTACGCGTGCTTGTGGCTGGCTCCTCGGCCCCTGTCCTCAGCGGGGTGTCTTGTTTAAAACTGCAACATGCCCCAACTATCAAAACAACATGTGTACGATTTTTCAGGATCAATCACGCCCTCGGAAGATGTGCCAGTCCAGGTAGTGTAAAATGCCACAGAAGAATTGTGCTCATTAGTAGGGCATTTGCTGCTGTGACAATCAAATTTTGATTCCTCCCTTATCTATCTAGTACGAAATATGAAAAAAAAATATATCTAATAGATCGTAAATGGTATTAATGGCTGCACTCTTTGGAAAAACTGTTGCTGAGCTCAGGTGCGCCTTTGTCGTCTGCCCTCTTGCCTCTGCAGGAATTCCATACAAACAACTCACAGTTGGCGTCCCAAAAGAAATATTTCAAAATGAACGGCGTGTGGCGCTCTCTCCCGCTGGTGTCCAGGCGCTTGTCAAACAGGGCTTCAATGTTGTCGTGGAGACCGGCGCGGGAGAGTCTTCAAAGTTCCAAGATGAGCAGTATGCCCAGGCTGGAGCTACAATGAAAGCCCTTAAAGATGTATTTGCAGCTGATGTGTTGGTCAAGGTAAGCCCTGCGTTGTCCAATGCCCTTCATTTGGAAATTAACGTGCTGTGCGTCCTTAACAGCTAAGGGCTCCAAAACATGAGCAGTAAAGAAAGCTCATCCCTTCCAAATCATCTGCTTTCAGGTCCGTGCTCCTGTTTTCAACCCGGACTTGGGCATCCATGAGGTCGAGCTGATGAAGGATGCGGCCACTTTAGTCAGCTTCATCTACCCGGCTCAGAACCCCGAGCTGATGGACATGCTTTCTCAGAAGAAAGCCACCGTCCTGGCGATGGACCAGGTGCCCCGAGTCACCATCGCCCAGGGTTACGATGCCCTCAGCTCCATGGCGAACATTGCAGGGTGGGTACATGGTGCCTTCAATGGCAGCTGGTGCTAATACAGTTGCTACTCCATTTACAGTATATCATTGTGTCAAAACCAAAAATAAATAAATGCATTTCATTCCCTCTTTTCGTTAGGTACAAGGCTGTCGTGCTAGCTGCGAACAACTTTGGGCGCTTTTTCACAGGACAAATCACTGCAGCCGGGAAGGTGCCACCCGCTAAGGTATGTGTACTCTGTATGTGTACTCTGTATGTGTAGTATGTGACCTTTAATTGCTGCTCTTTTAATAACGTTTTTCTACATAAGCATGTAAAAGATCACCTGACACAGTTCTCATTCAGAATGGTGACCTGCGGAAGGAGCAGCGTAACTAAATCCTCTTGAACCGATTTCAGTCTGAATATTAGAAACTGTCATGTTGAAGATGTCACATGACCGCAGGGTGTAGTGGCTTGTGGACCTTCGGAGAAAACGACCTAAATTCAACAAAATTGAAACCAATGAGGGTCTTGGAGATCAGGGTCAACCAGTATGTGTGTTTCTCTGCGGAGAGGGCGAATCGGTATTGACGTACAGATCAGAGTGATGTCAGGTGACTGCACTCAGTTCAGAAAAGCAAAGTACGGGATTAGTCCAGTGACTAAAGACATTTGGTGGAAGCGCTCAAAGATTACTATTTAACATTGCTTTTGACAAATTTTACACAGATTGTTTCCGTAAATACAGAAATAAAATGAGCCCTAAGATTGAACCTTGCGGCCCACCTCCATTAGGTGCTAATCATTGGTGGCGGAGTGGCTGGATTAGCAGCGGCTGGCAGCGCCAGAGCCATGGGAGCTATAGTTCGAGGCTTTGACACAAGGTGTGTTTCTCTCTCATATGTTTCACACACACACACACACACACACACACAAAACAAGCTTACGATTGGCTGCCGTCATTTTCTCCTACAGGGCTGATGCTTTGGACCAGTTCAAGTCTTTGGGCGCCGAACCGCTCGAGGTGGACTTCAAGGAGTCTGGAGAGGGCCAAGGAGGCTACGCCAAAGTGATGTCAAAAGAGTTCATTGAGGCTGAGATGAAGCTGTTTGCCAAACAGTGTCAGGAGGTGGACATTGTCATCAGCACCGCGCTCATTCCCGGTATGAACGGAAACTGGGTTCTAAGCAGTACCGTATACTGTGTCTCAGCGGCCGACTGCGGGACATATTTTGCAACCTCACTTCACCCCTACTTACAAGATTTGATCATGATGTGGCCACAAATGTATCGTGGGTTCAACAGCTCCTTGCTTTCACGCGTCAGGTAAGCGGGCCCCCATCCTTATCACCAAGCCAATGATAGAGAGCATGAAAGATGGATCGGTGGTGGTGGACCTGGCCGCTGAGGCCGGTGGAAACATCGAAACCACGGTCCCCGGGGAGCTGTCTGTACACAATGTGAGTGCGCCTGAGAGTTCCTCAGTCATTACGAGTGACCTGTTTGAAAGACAAAAAAAATCTCAGAAGTGTGATTGCTCTCGTTTTCGCAGGGTGTAACCCATATTGGGTACACAGACCTGCCCAGCCGCTTGCCCACGCAGTCCAGCACGCTCTACTCCAACAATATCACAAAACTGTTGCGCGCCATCAGTCCAGACAAGGACAACTTTTACCTTGATGTGAAGGACGCGTTTGACTTTGGGACCATGGATCACGTTGTCAGAGGCTCTGTTGTCATGCAGGTACGAAATGTGAACATGCGTGCGTGTCTTTGGAATTTCTCGCAATCCTCTTGAGTTTGATACGTGTGATTTAGAACGATGACTCCCAAGCGCCATATTGCAGCTGATTAGCACGTGATGATAGGTCATCGGGTGTCCTGTGGGAAATTGTCTAATACCACAAAATTAGTCAGAAAATGATTAGTTATTGACTGCAAAGAATGTAATTTGTCTGTCAACCGTGTCGTGACAGAAGGAACAATTAAATGATGTTCCACTAAATGGTCGAAGGTATAAATAATCTGTGAATCCCAGACTCTTTCAATTAAAAAAAAATCTGAATGATCGCTTTTGGTCAACGGGCCCCTGGCGTTGGGGGGTGCTAAGAGATTTTTGCAAGGGCAAAATGTGTATCTTCCTCTCATGGTCACTAGGTGTCACCCTCACAACAAGTTACAGTTTATGATTTTCAGACAAAGCCGACCCTCCCTCAAATGTAACATACTGTTTGTATGGCAATGTCCCTGGTTTGGAAATATTCTATTTTCCAAACCAGTGACTGAATCTTTTATTTTATTTTTTATTTTTTTTTAATGTTGGGATGGAAATTACCTTTTTTTCCTACACAGTTCACCGACTAAGCGACAAATATCCAACATGTTGTTTGAGTTATTTTACACAGTTGAATGTTTTCATCGCTCCGTTTTCTCTCGCGTTTATCCTCAGTTGGGGCACCGTGATGTCGATAAATTGCTGAGCCCAAATTATAAGAGTGACATCTTTAAGTACACTGACTGCCATTTCAGAAGATCTCCTGCGTTTTCTTTTACACGGTGTAAGTACTGAGTTGACTGCAACAAAGTTGAAATTGCAGGACGCGAGTATGATGTGTAGTTTTACAGCACTACGCCGACTGTATTTTTTTTTTCATCTTAATTATCTCTGACAGTGTCAATCAAAGCGAGTTATTGGCCTCGTTCAAGGTAGACAGGCGGCGCTCATGTTAGATTGTGGGCGTGTACCTCATGTTGTGGCCAGCGAGGGTTCAGTTACAGGCCTTGAACTGAAGCGTGACCTCTGCTTTCATTACCAGTCATGGCAGAGCTGATGCATAGCTGATCGTTTTTCCGACCGCACTTTGTCATCCATCCTCATCATATTGTTGGGAAGCTTCTTGTGCTTTAATCAGTTTTGGGCCGGCGTCTAAAAGTTTCTTTCCAGTAAACAAATGATCTGTAGTTGACTATTTTATCCGTATTTATTCATTGAACATGTTGCACAACCTATAAATGATGCGTTCATAACAGATATCACCATGCGTGCCATTAGTTTGCCTACATGGATGTTTTTCATCTAATGTTACATAGATTGAGGTCATCGGGACTGAAGAGGAAACCAAAAGTTCAGGTCATCGCTTAATAAATGTTGGCAATAAATTACCCCTATTCATACCGCGGATTTGTTTTCTTTGAATTTTTCCTCATTTTTCTCTTTTGTTTTTTCAGAATGGAAAGATCCTCTTCCCGGCACCTCAGCCCAACAACATGCCCACCGCCGCTCCGCCCAAGACCAAGTCTGTCAAGGAGCTGGAGGCCGAGAAGACTTCCCAAATCTCTCCCTTCAGGGCGACGCTCACTTCCGCCGGCGCGTACACCGGAGGTCGGTGTGCTTGAATGTGTCATTCACGTGTGAGGGAAGTTCAGAGTTCTCAACGTGGGCTCCCTCCACACCTCCCCCCTGGACTTCATTTTGCTTAATTGTCCTCATTGGACTCATGGGTCAGCCTTGGGGAGGTCGGGGTCTGCGACGAGGTGAAGGTTAATCATCAGCTCTTTTAGGTCAGCGCCGGAATGCGCACGGGGAGGTGCGAAGTGTCACAGCCAGATAAAAGCGGGCACCCTCTTAGCGTCAGGAAACGCGCGGTATAAAAGCGGCGTCACGCCGAGCGTTCGTTTGAAGTGACGCCGCCGCCGCCACGGCTCCCCGCCGTGCCACGCAGGGGCGCCGTGTCAGTGCTCCACACGCACTTCATTTCGATTCACACGTTGTTGTCGGCCACCGTCGTTAGGCGCGCCGACCACTCGCCAGTTCCTGCTTCCCCGCTCGTTAAAGTGGACGTGTCACGGAGTCATTTTGAAAAAGAAACTTTCGTGCTGATGGGGCGTCGGAGAGTTTTTCATGTGGCAACAGGAAATGAGGAAAATGTGCATATGCCGAGGTGGGAAACGACTCAAAACTCCATTTGACTCCATTAGTGGGATTGGGCTAGAAGAAGAAATTGGAAATAGCACGGTGGAATAGTGGTTGGTGCATCTGCCTCAACTGATGCCACCGTGAACAATCAATGAATCTTTTGTTTTGTTTTGTTTTTTTTTATGTATCTGATTTTAAATGCCGAATGCTTCCCCTCCTCCGCTTCAGGCTTCACCACGCTGTTAGGTTTGGGTTTGGCGGCTCCCAACGCCGCCTTCACCCAGATGGTCACCACCTTCGGCTTGGCGGGCATCGTGGGATACCACACCGTGTGGGGTGTCACCCCGGCGCTCCACTCGCCGCTCATGTCCGTGACCAACGCCATCTCAGGTCAGTGGTGTGCAGGATTGTTTAGGTCCACAATATGTACAGTTTTGTTCGGATGCGCTGTCTCAATTGATTTTCATTTATTCCACTCGGGATTGGCCAGTCATCATGCAGTTTTTTTTTTCACCATAACGGTCATGCTACATTGAGACCAAACGTTAGCTTAGCGATTCAGGCTCGACAACTCTTATATAGGCAAGGCGCTTCTCAGCATCCGTGTGCAATTTTAAAGACGAAAATGTAAATCTCCTTCAGTCCAAATAAAACCTTCAAAGATCGCGTTCCCGTTGTTGACTGCCGCTTAACACAACGGGGTCCAAAGGTCGGGGAGGTAAGTGCATGTGTGTGTTCTCGTGGCTTTGATCACCCCGGCGACCCACGCTGAGGTAGGAAGTAACACACCAGCGCTGATCTTTGGGGGGGGTCAGGGTGGTCTCTTTGCTCATTTAGTCGCGCGCGCGCGCGCGGCTCGCCCAGACATCAGAGTGAGGCCGCCGAGCCTCGGCGGGAATGAACGCGGACACTTTTCACATCCTGTTAAACTTTTATTGGCCACTAGGCCTGTACTGCTTTAATGTTTCCATCTTTGCTCGTCTCATATGCTCCTCTGGGACTTTCCTACTCTTTGATTCTTTGTGAAATTAACCTTATTCTATACACAAACTCTTAAATATGAATATTAAGTCATGGAGTGTTGTTGCAGCGGAACAGAAATTCTGAGCCCGCCTGTTTGAAGCACAGTACTTGCTGAAGTCCTTTTGATTGCCAATCATAAATGATCATGAATGCAATCACACTTATTCTGGAATCTCCAAATCTGGAAAGGATTATTTTTTCTTACCTTCAGGGGTCTTCACCCGAGTTTAGAATGTCGTATGAAAGCATCACGGACGTAATCTTCCCAACGTCTACTGCGTGCAGGTCTCACGGCCGTGGGTGGTCTGGCCCTGATGGGAGGTGGCTACACCCCAACAAGCACGGCGGAGACACTGGCTGTGCTCGCCGCCTTCATCTCCTCAGTCAACATAGCTGGTGAGTCCCTTCCCGCCACACACACACACACGCACACACACACGCTCGCGCTTCGACGCAACCTCACAGTGATCGCCGCCAGCAACAGCAAGCGCCGGCCAATAAAACGTCGGCGTCGATGGGTGATTGACAGGTTTTGATACTGATTGTACGAGAATATTCCTCTGAGCCAGCTCCGCAGCCCCCCCTCTTTCATACCCACCTGCTCCGATCAAGCTCCAGTGGCTTTTGACGTGGTATTCCCGGCGAGCTGTTTCAACTGTCCAAGCGGTCGCCACGGCAGTCACGGCCCAGACGAGAAGCCCTCGTCCGCCAAAATAAAAGCGGGGCACTGGCAACGAAACCTGACAGTCCCTAATAGGGCAGAACACAGCTTGGAAGCGGTCCATGGTGGAACGTGAAGCAACTTTAACCTAAGCCATGTGTCACGTAACACTTAGTATTAAATAAGAAGGAGCCGTGTGTATACGAATAACGGGTGTGGGTACAAGAAATGGATTAATTGTCAACCCGAAAATGAATCGAGCATTTATTGGGCGGTGGTCCACGTGACTCGCGGGGCCAGCCAAGCGAGCTTGATTTGATCTACTGTGGCAACAAACATTCTTCCAAAAGCTGCCCATCATCTGCCTTTCATCTGTAGAAAGACTCGACAGAACATGTCAAAACGTGAGGAACCCCATCAGAATGTTGGGCGTAAACATACTGGCATGCGTGGTAAACCGCTGGCCTGAAAGGTCGTGTGAGCCTTTGAGCCTTTGGGGACTCGACGGCTCCATCGCCCCCGCCGCCCGTCACTGACGCCGTGACAGACGGTGAAACTTTAAATTTGGGGTGGAGAAAAGGCTTTGCGTGATGATGACTTGAGCCACTTTCGTGTTGTCAAATACTCCAACCAAGACTTTTTATTTTTTACTCTGCTTCACCCTTAATTTATCCACGGTTCAAAATGTGCATCTCCCAAGCGGTATACCGCTAAAGCCACAAACCTCGGGGAGCAGCCAACCTTGACTCCATGCAAATGGATGACGCACGCGACTTGGCTCCAAATTCAGAGGAGCGCCGTGCAGTCCGTCCGTTGAATTTTGCGCACCTGTTTCGAAGAAGGCATCGCATGACGGGGCTTCTCGTTCCCGCAGGCATGTCGCGTGGGCGGCAATTACAACACGTGGTCACGAGCCATCGCTCACGTTTCACGATGAGAGCAACGTTTTAACAAATACAGTTAGACTTAAAACCTCCATTCCAATAACATTTTAAAGGGGAAGTCAAGTCAAAAGTTTCCTTGACAATAACACGGTTTGAAGGTGATATATTTTGCGTCAAGCGCTGCCTTAATGGTGGACATTTTTAAAAAGCAACAAAAAAAAACTTTTTAGACATTTCAGCAAGACTAGATTATTTTTTGTTGTTGTTTGTTTGCTTTTATTTGAACTGTGTGAAGCACTTTGTGAGTCCGCTATGTGAAAAGCATGGTACATACAATATATGCGCCTCTTTTCTTGGATGTCGGGATGCTCAATTATCGTGATGCCTCGCTTAAGCTTCCATTTTGTTCGGCCAAGGTGGTTTCCTGGTGACTCAGAAGATGTTGGACATGTTCAAGCGTCCCAATGATCCCCCGGAGCACAACTACCTCTATCTGCTTCCGGCTGGCGTGTTCGTGGGCGGATACGCTGCAGCGCTGCAGTCGGGATACAACATTGAGCAGGTGGGGGGGGAATTTTGATCTTGGTCATGTGCCTGTAGAATCCGCTGCGTCCATTTTAAGAGTCCATCAAAGTCGTACTGCGGCATGTAAAAGTTAGGTAATCATCCTTTTTATGTGCTCTTTGTGAGTCCAGATGTTGAACAAATCATCCATGTAAAACAGTCTTTTTTTTTTCTTTTTTTTTATTAAGCATTGTACATCTCCTCCTCTCACCAGATGATGTACTTGGGTTCCGGAATGTGCTGCGTCGGCGCCCTGGCCGGCCTGTCTAACCAGTCCACAGCCCGCCTGGGTAACGCCCTGGGTATCATGGGAGTCGCCGGCGGCATCGTCGCCACTCTGGGCGCACTCAAGCCAAGTCCCGAGCTCCTGGCGCAGATGAGCGCCGCAATGGCCGTCGGCGGAACCGCCGGTGAGTCTGGATTTGTGGTCGCGTGATGTGCCACGCGGGAGAGGTGTCCTGTTTGGATGTGCCGTATGTGTGTTCATGTGCGTGCCGTCGGCTTGGATAGATTAAGAAGCAGGTGCGGGGCGTGCAGATGAGCTTTGTGATGTGCGCATCAAACAGATTGTTGCTGCCAGATTCACAGGGTTGTGTCTCGGCTGGTTAGAATTGCGCATTAGTCACTATCTCTTACTTAGATCATTTAATTGAAATGACAATTGTTCCAGTAATAAAGCCGAGGACCAGACTAAACAGTCGGCGTCATCTCCGTTGGTCCAAACATGGAAAATGGCCAAATAGGCCGTCGGCAACGCATCGTTTCTTGAGAAAGGTCTTCTTCCCGGCAGCTCTCCGTTCGTCTTCATGAGATTTGCATGTCCCCGCATGTCTGCGTGCTTAATCACTTGCTTCCTCCTCTGCAGGTCTGACGATCGCTAAGAGGATCCAGATCACCGACCTGCCGCAGCTGGTGGCCGCCTTCCACAGCCTGGTGGGTTTGGCGGCCGTGCTGACCTGCGTGGCCGAATACATGGTGGAGTACCCTCACTTTGCCACGGACCCCGCAGCCAATCTGACCAAGATCGTGGCCTACCTGGGCACCTTCATCGGCGGAGTCACTTTCAGCGGCTCTTTGGTGGCTTACGGCAAACTGCAAGGTTGGGGATGGACTTTTGAACAAATGTGTGTAAAAAGTCAGGGGCGATTGTGCGAAATGTATTTGGCACGCTGAACAGACATGTGCATTCCAAAGTTTACACAAGGTCAAATTTAAGTTCACCAGAAAGGGTTATAGTGCATTATACGTTCATCCCAAAATTTGTCCCAAAAGCTGGAACGGTATCACCTGAACAATGTGAATCCAGTCTGAAGTGGTGACGTTTGCTCCTCTTCTTCTCCCCCTCCCGCAGGTATGCTGAACAGCGCCCCCTTGATTCTTCCCGCCCGCCACGCCCTGAACGCCTCTCTGATGGCCGGTAGCATCGGTGGGATGATCCCTTACATGCTGGACCCCAGCTACATCACGGGCATCACCTGCCTGGGCTCAGTCTCCGCTCTGTCTGCCATCATGGTATGGCCCGTCGTGTGCGGACCGTTCTGGAGCGTGGCCGCGTGCGCACAACGGCGCATTCATTTTAATTAATTTTTTTATGGCGACATTTCGACGCGCGCAAATCGGAATCTGTTCACGCTGACGGACGGCGTATGCAAGAAGCTTGATTTCTTATTTCCATCGGGAAGGGGGTGAAGTCGGGCCAGAGAGAAGCGAGTCAATAAGCAGCCTGTTGCACTGGCACCAGGGGCTGCCCAGAAATCTGTTAATAGTCTGGCAAAAAAAAAAAGTCTACTTTGTGCAACTGCCAGCTTCCTGCTTGCACTTGACTCTAATTATTTTGGGCTTCACCACTATAAAGTCACACTTAACCTTTTAAAAATGTTCCCCGAGAGTTTCTCTCCCTTGACGTCCAACTCAAATTTTAGCAGCAGAATACCGAACAACTCTTTGACCTCATTTTCTTTCTGTTATTTAACACATTTCTGTTTTTCACATTTCTCGCGAACTGAAGTAATGATGACACATTGAGCGATCACAATAACCAGCGGCCGCTTTTGGGAGGCGTCCCCCCCCCCCCCCCGCTACCTTAAAAATCCATCATAGTTAGCAGGGGGAGGCCAATTAACGAGGCAAAATGCATTTCAGTCATTATTATAATACAGTAATAAAAAGATGTTCCATTGGTAGCTTAGCAAATGAGCTCTTAGCCGTTCCACACATCTGCACGTCGCCCCGACGGATCAATCAGGGCTTGGCTACTAAATGTCTCGTCTCCAATCAGGCTCTTATCACCTCATGTATCATTTTCAGTGCAGGAAGTTTATGGATGATGATGATGAATCCGTTGCCGTTTCTTTTTCAAAGCTGCTTTGCGTTTTTCACGGCGATCCAAAACAAAGCACTCCTTTGTATGACATCATCATCTCTGTTGTTTTTCAATTTTCGAATCACAGGTGTCTTGGCCCTCACGTACTCTTTTGTTTTCCCTCCAGGGAGTAACCTTAACCGCGGCCATCGGCGGTGCCGACATGCCGGTGGTGATCACCGTGCTGAACAGCTACTCGGGGTGGGCCTTGTGCGCCGAGGGCTTCCTGCTCAACAACAATCTCCTGACCATCGTCGGTGCCCTCATCGGATCGTCTGGTGCCATTTTGTCGTACATCATGTGTGTGGTAAGTCGCGATGGATGACACGGGAGCACATTTTGCAATGGCGACAAAACAATTAGCCTTTCAAACAGCCTGTTTGAAGAACACGTCATCAAAATAATCCCAGGATTAAAGCAAGGCAAGGCAGTAGCCAGACCTCATTGCTTGAAAGTGGCTCCGGATCATCACCCAGCTTTGCCGTTCATGTTATCGGTGGAAAAACGGTTTGCAGATTATGTCTCACTGAAATGAAAATTCAGAAGGCTTCGCGCAGACAACGATTCCTTGCTCAAGGGCACTTCGACAGTCGTCAGAAAGCAGATATTAGCATTTCTCTCACACCTTCTTAACCATGAGTCTGCTGAGTTTTATGTGAAGTGCAAAAAGCAATGAATGCCCGATCTTCTGTTATGGCTGTAATGTACCAATTTTGCAGGATATCTGCATGGGAACATTTGTGGAAAGAATATGGTCAAATAATTGTTCCTCTCGTGTCCACCAGGAGGAACTCTCATGTTATCATCGTGGCTAGATTGTTGAGGAGCTAAACCTCAGGCCCTCGCTTTTGTCTGCTTTTCAAGACAATTTACCCTCAATCCTGACTTTTATTCAAGTTGGCACAAAACGAGACGCTAAAAATAATGAAAGCGACGCTTCCCATCAGGCCATGAACCGCTCGCTGGCGAACGTCATCCTGGGGGGCTACGGCACGTCTTCCACCGGTACCGGGAAGCCCATGGAGATCACAGGGACGCACACTGAGGTCAACGTGGATCAGACCATCGACATGATTAAAGAGGCCCAGAGCATTATCATCACTCCAGGTAACCCCGCAGGACTTGTATACAAGTAGAAAAACAGCGCTTTGACTTTGCCAGTCGCCCCCCTGCGCCCTTTCCAGTCTTTTGAAAAGTGCATGTTCTGTTTATTTAACCCTTTCTTGACCCGTGTTACATCACCGTTTTGCTCGGCTAATTGACAAGGTTGAGGCCCCCCCCCGTACCCCCAATGCACACTTACAATGACAGGAGCACGCATTCTTGTGTGGTCGTGTCTCGTAAATAGACTGGCTACAATGCAGTTATTAGGTATAATGCAAAATATGTGGATTTCTTTTTTTTTTTTTATTCACCGTTCAGAATGAATGTATGATACGTAGGACAGGTTTCCAAAACATGCAAACATAGCCAAGGTTAAGACAAAATGAACAGATGGGTACACATTTCTATTGATTTATATGTTAATTTTTGCCAATTTAAGGAATTTCACTTTTGTGAGTGCAAAGGTCCCCTTAGTTTTCACGTACAGTGGTACCATCACACCAAAGTTGTTGTGACGTTGACATATCTCAATGTACACTTTACAAAACATTCATTGACATTATCCCTCTTTTTTTTAATGTTTTTATAAAATACAGTTCTATTTTTCGTTATTTTAAAAATACGTGAAACATAGTGTCGAGGCTTACATGACAGTAGTTTGTTTTGTAATTTCCAGGTGTAAGAGACTCATTTAGCACATTTAGATGAACTTTTACAAACTTGCGAGTATTTTTTTTCTTCACTTTGTGCCCGTATACTATTGTGATACAATATTTGACTTTTCTGCTACAAACGGACGCGAGCAGTGATCATGTCCGACAGCCGAACCGAAAAGGCGCCAAAATAAAGTCTGAGTTGGACGCGGTGGTGGAAAAAAAGGCTTTCGATTTGTTTTTCTTCATCTTTTCAAAAAAATAAAAATTCCAGAAATATTTTTTTTAAGTCAACATGAGTCAAAATATGAGAATTTAGAATAATCATAACAAAGCCTTGTCAAGGATACTCGCGCTGTCACAATTACTTCGAGGTCAGTGGAGCCATCACATGATACAATGTTTTATTTACTTTTTTTTTTATGTCCACGGAGCTTTAACTTGAATAAGTTGACCTCAAGTCGATCACAATGCAATATGTCCCGTGTTAAGGTTTTACTGCCGCTGATGTCATAATTGCTGGAACACCGTGTAATCAAATGGCTGATTATTTTCTCTGCTGCACTAATCAGCCACTAGACTGCCGAGTGTTTGCCCTCTTTAGTCCATCCTCGTGTTTCCACTGTGACCATTTGAGACCAATTGCAGCCGTCTGTCACCTCACCAGATTGACGTCTGGGCAAAACATTAAGAATTTTTTTTTTTTTTTTTTTTGACAGTGGGGGGGGGCCAATAAACGTGATTTGCATGCCTTGTCTGGGCCATCTCTCTTCGGGTTTATTTTTCTCCAAAATGTGGAATGTAGGGAAGCAGAGAGAGAACAAATGCGCAGAATTATTTTCTTCTTTCTTTTGTCTTTTTTTTTTTCTTTTTCCTTGGCGTCAGAAACTCTTGACTGTTTACCGGTAATTGGCATATCCATGCACGAGGGTTTTTGACTGGTTGTTAAGGTTCGTTAGCGCCGCTGGAGCGTCTGGCATGTGGATGTGGGTTTTTTAACCCTTGTGCAGTATCTGTCCCAAATTTGGACATTTTTGGACAGTCAGACAGTTGTACACACAGCCAGAGTGTGAAAAATAACCCTACTGGCTGAAATTTCCATAGGATGTCAAGAGGGTCAAAGTTCAAAATGACAGCAAGCTGGACATTTTTGAACATTGCAGTTGGTATATATGACATTGTAACAAATTTGGAATACCTTGATAGTAGAAATCCCAAATTTGGCATATTGACGCCCATTATAAATTCAAATTTCCAATAGACTGTAAAACTGGTGTTTTATCGCGCATTTTTCTCAATTTCTGCACAAATCACATCACCGGCGGCTCACCAATACTATCAAAGCTTGAGAATTGTGGTAGTGAGTTTTTACCTCATTCTCCACGAGATGGCGCTTTAGCCTAAGATATCATCTTCGTGCCGACTCTTTACGTCATTGAGAGTACTTCCAGTTCGTCATTTTCATTCGAATAAACGGTGTAGTTTGTTGCAGAGGTCTATTTGCATCTATGTGTGTGGATATGATCGTTTGTGCACGCCACATAGAACAGTACTGAGCAAAGACATCGAAGCAGTATTTTTCCGCCATTTTGTGCACATTTGAATGTGAGGTCGACGCGTCTCTTGCAGAGACGTCACCCAGACAGACTCAACTTCCTGGTGTCACCTCTTAAGATGTCCCACCGCGTATGTTGCACATAAATTACATTGGTTTGCATGTGCACGCTGGCACGCGCCGCAAAACAATGTAATGCAGTTTGTAGAGCATTGCTAGCTGGGTGTTTTTGGAAAATCAGGTGTTATTTTTGAAAATCGACTTTTGAATTGGTCAAACTGTTATGCAATGCACGCCCCGGCCGTGTGGGCTCGTAATGAACGTGACGCGCGCCACGCGCGCTCACGTGAACGCCGCCAGCACAGGCGAAACAGCCACGCTTTAGGAGTGTACTTACGGCCATTTGAAATGATGGGCTCATCAGTCTTTTTCTCGCCTTCACGCCAGTAGATCGCGCACTCACAATGTGCATTTGTGCACGGGCATGCCCAGTGCCCTGATTGATTGGCATGATTGGCTTGTTTGAGGGTGCAGCACGCCAAGAAACTCAACGCGTAACGATAGTTACTGGCTGGACGTTGTTTTGAAAATCAAGTGTTATTTTTGAGAATCGACTTTTACATTTATCGAGCGGTTCAGAAGATGAATGAATGAATGAGTTTTACATTTGTTTATGCACGTAAACACACCAACACTGCAACTGCAGCTGCACAGCAGCCCGGTGCAGCAGCTGCAGGAAGAGGACATGCGAAAAGAAAGCAATACGTATAGCTTTTAAAAACGCTTCATGCTTCAATTATTGTGGCAGATGTGGAAAGGCCAATCCGCCACAAACACACTACAACCATTTGTTCTGATTGTAAAAAAAAAAAAAAAAAAAAAAAAGTTTTGTGTTTGTTTTTCGTTTTGTTATCAAGTTTGCATATTAGTTGCTGGTTGTTTTGTTTGTTTGTTATAAAGTATGTTACTTCAACATTTTTCATAGTTTTTGTGACTTTTATACTTTTTCAAGGTTCTAATTACCATGTACAACATTTTTTCACTCTGATATCTATATAAACGCTTATACACAATATTGGACACATAGAGTTAGAGTTACTTATATAGAGTCATAACCCAATACTCATTTTGTTATTCAAGAAAAAGTAATGCAAACTATATATGTATGGCTAGATCTAATGCCACTGAACATTTTGAAAGTGAAAAAATTCAAAAGTGAAAAAGTTGTCACACTTCAAAGCACAACCCAATTTGGGACAAATATGTTTGATGTCACATTTTTTTAAATGGCCATTACAGAAAAAACAGGCATGAAATACAATTCTGTTCCTGCGTGTTTGGTGACATATTCAAGGCTCTATTTATGTCATATGCAAGATTTGGACTGGGTGGGTTTTTATTTACATATGCAGCATAGTGACTATGTGATTGACACACTCCTGCTGCTGCGGCTCATAGAGGCGCCAAATATAAATAAATAAATAAATAATTATATGTATGTCTTGGCCTGATGCCACTGAACATTTTGAAAGTTGAAAGTGAAAAAAAATTCAAAAGTGAAAAAAGTTGTCACACCTCAAAGCGCAACCCAATTTGGGACAAATATGTTTGATGTCACATTTTTTTAAAATGGCCATTACAGAAAAAACAGGCATGAAATACAATTCTGTTCCTGCGGTTTGGTGACATATTCAAGGCTCTATTTATGTCATATGCAAGATTTGGACTGGGTGGGTTTTTTATTTACATATGCAGCATAGTGACTGTGTGATTGACACACTCCTGCTGCTGCGGCTCATAGAGGGCGCCAAATATAAATAAAGAAATAAATAATGATATGTATGTCTTGGCCTGATGCCACTGAACATTTTGAAAGTTGAAAGTGAAAAAATTCAAAAGTGAAAAAGTTGTCACACCTCAAAGCGCAACCCAATTTGGGACAAATATGTTTGATGTCACATTTTTTAAAAATGGTCATTACAGAAAAAAACAGGCATGAAATACAATTCTGTTCCTGCGGTTTGGTGACATATTCAAGGCTCTATTTATGTCATATGCAAGATTTGGACTGGGTGTTTTTTTTTATTTACATATGCAGCATAGTGACTGTGTGATTGACACACTCCTGCTGCTGTGGCTCATAGAGGGCGCCAAATATAAATAAATAAATAAATAATGATATGTATGTCTTGGCCTGATGCCACTGAACATTTTGAAAGTTGAAAGTGAAAAAAAATTCAAAAGTGAAAAAAGTTCTCACACCTCAAAGCGCAACCCAATTTGGGACAAATACTGAGAACGTGACAAACTGTATTACTGCACAAGGGTTAAGATCAAGTACCCCAAATCAGCATTCTTTTTTTTGGATGTGACATAGTCACCGGCAGAATGGTGAGCTAGCGGTTAGCATGCTAACACTGAAGTTGAATCTCTCTTGAAACACATTTCAAGGCATATAAGTGCGTGTGTAGACTTATGGTTGAACTGATTCATGGTGGGACATTATTTTCAACCCTCAGATGAAAACGCTAAAACGTTCCCTGGTGGTTCTCGTTGACTCCCATGTCACTCACCAGACAAGGACGCTGGTTAATTGGTGAACTGGGTGAATGTCAATTTAAAAATGACCACTACAGTTCCAGTCTCCTTGCTACATTTCACATGCTCACTTTTCAGTCGTCCTTTGTGACATTACGCTTCGCCACATCTTACACGTCAACCCCTGTGGCAACATCTAACATTTATTGGTGATTTGGGCAGTGGAGCTCTTTTGAAGCTGGCAAGCTGACTGTTTTTTTTTTTTTTTTTTTCCTCTAACTCGCAGCACACTTTGCTCTCACAACTGCATTAGCACATTCTGTGGGATTGTAAAACTCTGTCACAGCGGGTAGTCGGTGAGCGGTTTAGGGCCTCGGAGGGTCAGCGGCAGACTGCACTTCAAAAAAGTTCCTGCGGTGATTATACGGCGCTGAAACCGCCTGATCAGACTGAGGATTTTGTACTCCGCATGAACTGCCAATCACGCTTTTCACCTTTAACTGTCGTTACCATTCATGAAATTCAAAACGAGACGAACCCTATTAGTGGACAACAGGTTACAGCATAGACTCAAAAAATAATAACAACAACAATAAATCACTTTTTTTTTTTTTAACAGGTTACGGTCTTTGTGCTGCGAAGGCACAGTACCCCATTGCCGAGTTGGTGAAGAATCTCAAAGATGCTGGCAAGGACGTGCGGTAAGTCCCCCCCGGCCCCCTTCCCCAAACTCCACCCTTGGCGATTCTTCTCCAAGTGAACATTCTTGACTTATAACGACTCCGCTGGACCGCGTGATTGCCTCCTCGCATGCGCCACCCCCTGTTTGTGATCACCGCTCTCCACTCGATTCGGATAAAACGTTTTCACAAAACCGGCTAACGTTTGTCGTAATTGTCATGTGCTACAAAGATGTCAATGACTGAAAAGGCAAAAAGAAGGGAAAGTGGGGGGTCAGGTCAACAAGAAAGGACAAATTAGAAAGGCCCAGCGGAAGCCGGTTTAATTGTCGCGCCTCCGTTGCGGCAGCTGCCGCTTTCCGAGCTACTTGGGGCATTTGTACTTGATTAGAGGGGAAAACGAGTGGTCAGAGTTCAAGAGAAGGAAACAGTATTCCTTCTCTTTATTCGAATACCCTGGATTCCAATTCTCCCTGACTAGCATCCCTTTTCATTTCACATTCCAGGTGCCCTATTGGACGATAGACGTTCACGCTCGCTTCCCTCACGTTGACTGTGTCCAGTGTCTTTTTCTTCTTCTTCTTTTTTTTCCAAATCCCGCCACCACCGCTAATATGTCCCAGATGCTGCGGGCCGCCTTGCACTCTACTCTTGCCTAAAATCACCAAACTAATACGAGTTAATCCCGCTCCAAACGGCGGCTGCCACGACACGGCCACTTTATTCTCGTTTCATTAAACTAACATGTGGGCAGCAGGGGAATACATGACTTGATCCCCTGCTGGATTTCTCAGTTGTGAATTGAGGACCCCACCAATCTTGATCAAAAATAGTAATTGCATGATGTTGCTACAGGTTCGGTATCCACCCCGTCGCTGGCCGCATGCCCGGTCAGCTCAACGTGCTGTTGGCCGAAGCCGGCGTCCCTTATGACATTGTCCTGGAGATGGAAGAAATCAATGAAGACTTCCCCGGTAAGACGAACCGGGACACCCGAGTACACATCCGCATCACGTTAGAACAGGCGTGTCAAACTCATTTATTACTACACGTGACAATTTGACATTTCGGTACAGATTTTTGCAAGGATCAAGGAAGTTGACACGCATGATTTGTTTTTCGCGGGCCACATAAAATGATGTGGCGATCCGGATCTGGCCCCCGGGCCTTGAGTTTGACACCTGTGCCTTAGAACATCAAACTATAGGACGCAAATAAATGGAAATGTTACTTTTGAATGGGTTTGTATACAAAGACTGTAGTTGGGTCTCTGGAGGGTCTGCCCACCGATCAAATTGTGAAATTAAACGACCAAGTAAAGTCGTGCTGCCTCACTCGTCGTTAACCTTTGACAACTTTGATGCTCGATGATACTCGATGTGGTTTTGATTACACTGTAAAGACGCAAGAATTTTACCACGGGACTTGGAACTATTAAGAGGCAACTAGGAGTTTTACCTCAATTTAGTTCCAAGAAAGAAAGAAGAGGAGGCGGTCGTACTTTTGAGGCCCGAGGCCCCTTCAAGTTTGGAATCCACCGCATGATGTGATTTGTCAAGTACAAATAAGTAAATGTTAACACGTTTCGCCGAACGTGGTCGCCATGGCCCCGTTTGAACCCGCGCCGGACTATCAGCAGTATCGACTTTAAATTTCATTCCATCGTCTGGTGTGTCTAATCAGAGACCGACCTGGTCCTGGTGATCGGCGCCAACGACACGGTGAACTCCGCCGCCCAGGAAGACCCCAACTCCATCATTGCCGGCATGCCCGTGCTGGAGGTCTGGAAGGCCAAGCAGGTGAGACACATCTGGCACACGCCCGCGCCGTCATAACATTCGCGTCCCCCGGGCCCAAAATAGATAAAAGAGCAACAGACGAGTGAATGTTGCGGGAAAAGGGAGAGAGAGAGAGAGAGAAGAGCGAGAGGGATGGTTACAGCTCCAGGTGCAGTCCCATCCTGATCCTATTAGGGCTGACTGTGTCGCTGTGGAATGGCGCTGCTCCGAGATCTGGGATTGGACACGCTTGCCCACAGCAATCTTTACTCAGAAGAAAAAAATTAGAATTAAAAGATAACCCAATTAAATCAACATGCGCGGGCCTATTGGCTTCTATCTATGCCTCGGTTTTGAAATATCATGCTGTCAAAACCCCTAAACTCTGCATTCACTGTATGAGCTGTTTGTTGGTTTTTGTCAGTTTTTTTTAGGCATTAGAAACATGATTCTTACCCCTCTAATTGTTGGCGCGAGCAATAAGTGAACCCTATGACATTTCCCGTTGTCAAAAAAAAAGTTGTCTCCATGGGAGATTTTTGGGCTACGACGCAGGGCTGAAGAATTCATTGAATTCAAATGCAATGTAGTTAGAAGTAACTTATATATTTTTGCTTTTCTTCATCACCCTTTTTTTTTTTTGACTGATGCAACTTATTCTCCAGAGCAACTTGTAGTCCGAAAAACACGGTCATGATTATGCTGCAACACCCAGACAGGGGATTCTCTTTTTCACTGTATCGGTATCAAAGAAAGATGGATGATTTATATTTGTGGCCTAAGCACGGCTACTTCGATATAGCTCAAAAGAATGCTTTGCATTTCGAAATCGGGGTTTTCTGTCTGTTGCTATTGTTGCAACTGAATTTGGTTGCACACCCACCAAACTGGCTTTCAAAATATATTTTAACTTTTTTCGTCTAGATGCATTCACGGATACATTCACAAATGTGAAATTGAGATGTCACACGCTCTCGTACATCTCTGTGTTGTGTGCCTTTAAGTGAATGACGTTACTCTCCATGTTGGCGTCTGCTCCTTGCGAGTGTTGTCATTTTGCTTTTGTGACCGATTGTCTGCCCCGTTCACTAAACTGCCAAAATAGCATCGGCCATTTTTCCCTCCACTTTACTCAAAGTGGCGGTTTATCGAAAGGTTGCCTGAAACTCAAAAATTTGGACGCAAAAATATGAGTGTCGTCGCGACTGTAAAATCAATTTCTGTCGTAAACTGAGGACTGCCTCCGCCCCAAAGAAATAAAATTTGGCTGTTTGTGCACTTAACCACACACTCGCGCGCAGTTGGAGCAACATGCACTGTTTAGGAAAATGCTTTTAAACAGTCTGCAAAGTGAAGCTTGAATAAGCCATTTCGGGGAATAAACTTCCCCACCTTTTCCGCTCAAAACGTCAACAAAGTGTGTTTTTGGCACACGCGGGATGAAATTATCACCTTCGATCAAGTAGTGGGAAGGGAATTCATGCAGCAGATGTTTGTGAATCCTTAAGTTGGAAGGGCTTCGGAATTAGCATACAGTGCAGCGGTAACTTGACTTCGGAGTCATCCGTTCTGTGATCATACTCAAAACCAAATGGCCGCTAAATTGGTCGACTGGCGAGGTGCCCCCCCCCCCTCGTAAGTGGCGCCCCGCTCCGTTTCAACATCCACCGTCGGTGGCTGCGAAAAAGGACATCGCTTACCGTCTTGACGGTGTCCGCTCCGGTTTGCCGTAGGTGGTGGTGATGAAACGCTCGCTGGGCGTGGGATACGCCGCCGTGGACAACCCCATCTTCTACAAGCCCAACACGGCCATGTTGCTGGGCGACGCCAAGAAGACGTGCGACGCCCTGCAAGCCAAGGTCCGCGAGGCTCACTGAGGCGCGCTCCGCCATCGCCCTTAAACCCCGCCTCCCCCCTCCATCGCCCACATAAAGGGAAACACACAGAGGCCCAGCGACATGGCGTCAATTTTTAATTTTTTTGCGGCAGTCTCGTCGACGACGTCACGTCACCATTAGACAAATGGCAGCGGTTACCGTACACGTCACGTTTGTGCCGTTACATATTTTAATGTTTCGCGTTTAGATGAAGGAAGGGTCTGCCATTTAGATTGCGGCGATCCACATTGAGTGAATTACATGTTAGATGTGTGACATTACACTTTTAGGAAATAGAGATTGAAACTCTCATGTATTTCTTTTTTCTTTAATAGCCGAGTGAGTGACATTTCAGAGAACGCCGCACCGTCTTTGATTGTTTTTGCCCCCCCCCCCCTTTTTTTTTCCGACAATGCCTTTTGAATAGATCAAATTACTGACTGCAATACTTCTGAAGCACGAGGGCACGTAAGCCCATTTTCATGACTGGCAGGAAAACAAAAGCAATATGATCAAAACAGTTTTGTAAATTTTTTTTTAACAGTCTCATACTGTATTGAGAAACGTTGAAGAAGTCATCGTCGCTTCTTGAATTACGATTTAATGCCCTCGTCTTGGACCTTGTTCTTCACTGTCCAACCGAAAGATCTACGGTATTTATTCATTTTGATCTGTGAAAACAACAACAAAAGACATATTTCTGCCTCAGATGAACCTGAAGAATGTGGAGATTTGGTTTTTTTTTTTTCATGGAGAGCGATGAGATCTTGCGGTCAGATATTTCAGATCACGTGTGTGGACCGTTTTTCGAGTAATGCGTAATCTGGCATTTATTATGTCTGTGTCATTGCATTTTAAATATGTTTCACAGCGAGATTGTTTAACAAGTCCCATTCGGTAAGCATTCAAGACATGTCAAAGCCCAACTTTTGACTCCTTTGGGCTGGATTTACAGTGCAGGTCCAAGTGTCCAAATGATTTATTTCACGATTCAATTAAGATCGCATCGCATTAAAATGTTAAATTGGAATGCACCACAATTTATTTAAGAAATATTTGAATTTAAAAGTTAAATACAACTGAACTGTACTTAGGCCATGATTCTTTCCCATACCACTACATGGCGTACCACTATTTGAGACCCACTGTAATCCAAAGATCTGATTCGGTGTGTTTTGTATTTATTTTTTCCAGCCCCTTTGACCTCATTTGTCCTAATTGAGCACAAACATTTCAAATCTATCACTTGAATTGTACGGTGTCAATCCAGCTTCATTCCAATGTGCTCCATTACAACGAACATCAAGTACACCCGAGTAGAAATGTTGTATCGTTTGGAGCGCTAGATTTTATTTTTCCTGGTTTGAGGAACAATAAAGGGAGGGAGGTGTGGGGGGAGGGGGGGTCGCTCCATTTCAAGTCTTTTGCAAATGTTCTGTAAGAAGACCGGCTAGTGTGTACGAACCCCTGCGACGCTTCCACCATCAGTTTCTCTCTACCTCTTCACACACACGACCAATAGCGTTTTACATTCTGACCAATCGCATGTCATTTCCATACTTCATTTGTTTGGGACCCCGTCGTCGTCTTTTGTGTCTCGTCGAACCGCCTAACCTCAGTTTTGCTGCAGTCTAGTTTGAGTCGTTGGCGATTGTGCGTTGACATGCATGAAAACTTCCTGAAGTTGTCGGCACTGTTGGCGGAACAATTGGAGCTTGTTGCCCATTATTAGGAAAATCATTTTACTGTAACTAGGCAATTTGCAAATGTATGTTTTCTGGTGCCCCCCGCCCCTCAAACGGAAAGTATTTTTGTAATGTGACATTTGTGAAGCACAGCTAGCGGGATTGGAAGCTTGAATGCACCATGGTAAGGAAACGTACTGTGGATGTTCTTTTCCGCTTTCGTTGATCATGAAGCATCATCCCTCAAAAAAAAATAAACTTGTATTTACACGAAGTACTGTATGCTGTGTGGTGTCTTTTTGTTTTTTGTTTTTGTCATACTACTCTGCCGGGACCTTTCCACCAAAGTCACATGATGACGATTCTATTGTAGCTTCGGAGCGAATCGCCGATCAGCTTTTAATGAAGTCATTCAAAAATTGTCACTCAGTCTCACTTGGCGTCGTTATCGTTAGGAATTTCCAATATTTTTACAGGAATTGTAGTGTGCCCAGGTTAATTAACTGAATGAAAAAAAAATTGATAAACAAATGACGCATGAAGTCACTCAAATATTTTTAACTGTAAAAGTATTTCTAAAATTGTCATTAGTTCCCATGCATAAGTTCATCATTTTAATTGTTATGAATGTGAGAAATAATAAACCACCTCTCTAACCCGTGTGTGTGTGTGTGTGTGTGTGTGTGTGTGTGTGTGTGTGTGTGTGTGTGTGTGTGTGTGTGTGTGTGTGTGTGTGAGAGAGAGACACACACACACACACACACAAAGGATAGCATGAGTGGGCCATGGGGGCCTCGTTACTACCGCCGATGTAAATCCGAGTTTGTGTGACAATTTCAGCTCCCAGCGCCACTTGATTTGCCATTCATCATCATCGGAGGGCCGTCTGGGGGGAAGCTGGCGTTAGGGCGGGTGCCCACAGAGATGAGACGATAGGATGATGAGTGCATGCGTGTGCCATGAGGGCGACCTCATCCGGCAACAAGTAGCACTCAGACAGGCTCTTATCTCCTCTGTGGGTACGCCACATCTGAGGGGAGCTGTCACTCGCCGCAGTTGAGGGTGAGATGCAGCGATAGCGATTGAAACATTTTTTGGGGGGGGGGCCGAAGAAGTTTAGGACTTTGAGGTTGTGTATGCAGGAAGTTATCACAGTTCTTAAGATTCTGGTGGTGTTGGTGTTAATGGTGAAGCGCCGCTGTGTGATAACGGCTCAGGCGATCGCCTCCTGCCCCCGTTGTCACTTTGCCACTATTTATCCTCAACTGTGATGGATCATCATGCCTCTGCCACAATAAGCCTCCATCCTGCGCTCTTTTGCCCTGCGGCTTTGCGTGCACTTTGATGAGGATGCAAATTATTTGTGGTGCAGTCGTGTTTGGTCACAAGTTTGGCTTTATCGTTATTTTGTCTTTGTGTTTGTTTTTAAAATGCACCATGTATTCGATATTTAAAAAGTCCAGATGGCATTATGTGACGTGAGTCTGCTTTTTCATGTTAAAATATGACCCAGATGGTTCAAATAATCAAATGATTTCAATTGAATGGCATAGGCAAACCTTTCAATAGGCCTTCTGAAATGAAAATAGGTTTCATAGCAGCAAAGTGGACAGTAGAATGTAAAAAAAATTTACCGTACCTCGACAACAGGTCTTGGTGCACTAACACGCTGGCCGACCATAGAACAATACACACAGGCATATATTCTTTATCCTTTGTGAAGAACAACTAATATTACTGCCGTACTGAGGAGCGCTGAGTCTCCAGGATAGTCTGTATGTCTGTCTTCGGCTTCATTTTTTTGGTTTGTTTTTATTTACTTATTAGTTCGGTGGTGCGGGGAGAGGAGGCCGGAACGGATTAATGGCATTTCCATTGATTTCAATGTGGAAAGATGACTTGAGACATTTCAGCGCAGGAAAGAGGATAAAAATCAGACAGAGCTAGGTTGGGTGAGAAGGGAGGTTTCTCCGGGACGTTTTCATGTTCTGTTCCAGTCGTCAAGTGTTTTAAACAGCATGCTTCACGACATGCCACGGTTGTTTCCATAGCTTCTGTCTCACACTGTCATAGTCACCCTAGAGAGACCCAGTTTGTCCGTGGATGGTGTGTTAACACGACACCAAGTCATAACAAGTAGTCCACAACAACGCTACAGTCCCTTATTTGACAAGTTTTAAACAAATGCCACATAGGCCAGACTCGACACCGGGGCCTGGTTACATATGCTGCATTTATACGTGTTATCACCATGTGAGCATGAAGTAATGCTTGTTGAAAGGTGTGCAGATGCAATCGTGTTTTTGGTGGGATTTGTTGACAGGCAATGCCTCCTCCTCCTCCTACTCCGCCTTAGATCAAGTAGATTAGTGGTGTGTTTCT
Organism: Hippocampus mohnikei; assembly: GCA_026261675.1. Taxonomy (NCBI): domain Eukaryota; kingdom Metazoa; phylum Chordata; class Actinopteri; order Syngnathiformes; family Syngnathidae; genus Hippocampus; species Hippocampus mohnikei. The sequence goes on from JAKGUB010000344.1 coordinate 3,417,946, forward strand.
GAGTGTGTCATAATCAAGACCAAGGATGAAACATCTCCAAAGTGTTTTTTTTTTAATCGGTGAGGTGGTGGTGGTGGGAGGGGGGGGACATCTGTTCCACATATCTTCCAACAAATGGTCAGTGTAAACATGAGCTATAACGTGTATCTGCTACTTTAATGACTTGCAGCGAAGCCATGTGACCGCCACACGTCCCCGCAGGGGCGACTGTAGTAAACATGTGCAACTATGCTTTAAACTCGCGTAACCAACAGAAGGTGCATCGTGCTCATCTGTCACGCCATGCAGGGGGAAAGCAGGCCGGTTGAGAGTCCTGCAGTTGTGTTGCTGTAGCTTGAACGTGTGCGCAATCAGATTTTGATGGACTGCGTGAACAGCAGCAAAAATAGTCTGCGGCGTTGTCCCGCAGGAAATCGCTTCTGCAGTCAGCAGCGTGATGGATACGGGTTTTTTTTTTTTTTTTTTTGTGCTGGCTAAGGTTCAAAATTGCGACTGTAAAGAACTGAGAAGGACCCTCTAATTGACACCCTGCTCCGATTGGTCATCGGGTGGGTCATCGACTCAACATCAATAAAATATGTTAATCCAATAAGTTGCTCTAAAATAAATTCACATTCTGCTGACTTTTTTTTCACTTAATTTGTCTGTGCTAAATGCAAAGTTAACACAAAAGCCTTTTTTGATGCTAAAAAGATATCGGCACCATTTTCAGGTCTCGATAGTAATGAAATCTAAAGCGCTTATTTTGAAGTCAGCGCTTGAAAGCAGCGACTGCGGTATCGAGCTTGTCCTAAAAGCTCCCAGTCGGGCCTCCGGGATACATTGCACTTTCCAAAAGACATTTGCACTATGACGGCGGGAGATAAATGTCAAAGCAACCTGGCCGGCGAGCAACACAAATGACCTTTTTACTGTTCAATTTCGTCGCTGCTTAGGGCCGGCTAATGTAAACATGGCGGCAGTGAGTCTTTTAAGCTGCTTTTATTGTCCAGCTGCTCCTCAACCTCTGGATGTAAATTGTTGAGAGATGGGGATGGAAGGAGAAGAGACGAATGAAAGAAGTAGGGGGGGCTGCTTAATGTAGGACTAAGAGGCGGCAGGCCGACGTGTCGCTATCGGCCTTTTAGTGCATAATGTATCTCTAAAACAGAGGCAACACGTTTTAGGGAAACAAAATGTTTATTGAAACATCTTCCAGGACCACTTAGTAAGAGTTTGTTATTGTCCTTCGGTCAGATGGGAGAAAAACACTCTTTGAGTAGAGAAAAGGGTAGGAAAACTCTAGCTTTCCAAATAACGTTTTGGGGTTTTTTTCTGAGTCTGAGGCAGTTGTATGCCTGCAAGTCCAGCAGCCAGTTGGTACTTTCTTTTCCGATATTCCTCTTTAGGTATTGTTCAGCTAAACGCAACACAGTCCAACGAGTGAATCCATCTGTAGGATCCAAAGTGATGAAGGATCAGTATGATTCATGAAATCATCCATAGGGTCCAACAAGTTGAAAGGTCAGTAGGATTGAACGGGTTAAGTAGACTGTGCATAAAATACTAAAGTAATGGTTAAATTGTACCGAGGATCCAACCTCTTCAAGGTCCGTTGGATTCAACCAATTCCATCCAAGATCCAAGGGATCTGTAGCGTCCAACAGGTAGAGAGGGTTTGTAGTAGGACCCAACTGGTTTAAGGGGTCTGAAAGATCTCACGGCTTCAAAGATCCGTAAGATCGATCTCGTTAAAGTGTCCGCAGGATCTAGGCCTGTAAAACTGTTCCTGAAAGATCAATTTAAAGGTTTGTAGGATCAAAGGTCAGGAAGATCCAAACCAGTTAAAGGATCCATACGGCCACTCAGTTTAGGGGTCCTTATGATCCAACAGGCGAAATTGTCCCTAGGATCTGCCCAGTGTTAGGGCCATTGGATCCATCCAATCTAGAGATCTGTCGAATCCGCCGGTAGAGGGGTCATTGTAGAACCCAAATGGTTAAAGGGTCGAAAAGATCTTACAGCTTAAAAGATTTGTAAGATTGATCTGGTTAAGGATCCTTAGCATCCAATAAATGGTCTGTAGAACAGGCTGAATGTTCCATGGGAACAATTTATGGGGTTTATCGGATCCAAACTCAAGGGTCTGGAGGATTCCAAACAGTTTCTGTTGGATCGACAATTTTTCTGGTCTGTAGGATCCATTCAACTGTCTTTGGAATCCAACTGCTGAAAGAGTCCACTGGATTCAGCAAGTCGGGAGAGGAGGCCGGAGCGGATTAATGGCATTTCCATTGATTTCAATGTGGAAAGATGACTTGAGACATTTCAGCGCAGGAAAGAGGATAAAAATCAGACAGAGCCAGGTTGGGTGAGAAGGGAGGTTTCTCCGGGACGTTTTCATGTTCTGTTCCAGTCGTCAAGTGTTTTAAACAGCATGCTTCACGACATGCCATGGTTGTTTCCATAGCTTCTGTCTCACACTGTCATAGTCACCCTAGAGAGACCCAGTTTGTCCGTGGATGGTGTGTTAACACGACACCAAGTCATAACAAGTAGTCCACAACAACGCTACAGTCCCTTATTTGACAAGTTTTAAACAAATGCCACATAGGCCAGACTCGACACCGGGGCCTGGTTACATATGCTGCATTTATACGTGTTATCACCATGTGAGCATGAAGTAATGCTTGTTGAAAGGTGTGCAGATGCAATCGTGTTTTTGGTGGGATTTGTTGACAGGCAATGCCTCCTCCTCCTCCTACTCCGCCTTAGATCAAGTAGATTAGTGGTGTGTTTCTGAGTGTGTCATAATCAAGACCAAGGATGAAACATCTCCAAAGTGTTTTTTTTTTTAATCGGTGAGGTGGTGGTGGTGGGTGGGGGGGGACATCTGTTCCACATATCTTCCAACAAATGGTCAGTGTAAACATGAGCTATAACGTGTATCTGCTACTTTAATGACTTGCAGCGAAGCCATGTGACCGCCACACGTCCCCGCAGGGGCGACTGTAGTAAACATGTGCAACTATGCTTTAAACTCGCGTAACCAACAGAAGGTGCATCGTGCTCATCTGTCACGCCATGCAGGGGGAAAGCAGGCCGGTTGAGAGTCCTGCAGTTGTGTTGCTGTAGCTTGAACGTGTGCGCAATCAGATTTTGATGGACTGCGTGAACAGCAGCAAAAATAGTCTGCGGCGTTGTCCGCAGGAAATCGCTTCTGCAGTCAGCAGCGTGATGGATACGGGTTTTTTTTTTTTTTGTGCTGGCTAAGGTTCAAAATTGCGACTGTAAAGAACTGAGAAGGACCCTCTAATTGACACCCTGCTCCGATTGGTCATCGGGTGGGTCATCGACTCAACATCAATAAAATATCAATAAGTTGCTCTAAAATAAATTCACATTCTGCTGACTTTTTTTTCACTTAATTTGTCTGTGCTAAATGCAAAGTTAACACAAAAGCCTTTTTTGATGCTAAAAAGATATCGGCACCATTTTCAGGTCTCGATAGTAATGAAATCTAAAGCGCTTATTTTGAAGTCAGCGCTTGAAAGCAGCGACTGCGGTATCGAGCTTGTCCTAAAAGCTCCCAGTCGGGCCTCCGGGATACATTGCACTTTCAAAAGACATTTGCACTATGACGGCGGAGATAAATGTCAAAGCAACCTGGCCGGCGAGCAACACAAATGACCTTTTTACTGTTCAATTTCGTCGCTGCTTAGGGCCGGCTAATGTAAACATGGCGGCAGTGAGTCTTTTAAGCTGCTTTTATTGTCCAGCTGCTCCTCAACCTCTGGATGTAAATTGTTGAGAGATGGGGATGGAAGGAGAAGAGACGAATGAAAGAAGTAGGGGGGGCTGCTTAATGTAGGACTAAGAGGCGGCAGGCCGACGTGTCGCTATCGGCCTTTTAGTGCATAATGTATCTCTAAAACAGAGGCAACACGTTTTAGGAAACAAAATGTTTATTGAAACATCTTCCAGGACCACTTAGTAAGAGTTTGTTATTGTCCTTCGGTCAGATGGGAGAAAAACACTCTTTGAGTAGAGAAAAGGGTAGGAAAACTCTAGCTTTCCAAATAACGTTTTGGGTTTTTTTTCTGAGTCTGAGGCAGTTGTATGCCTGCAAGTCCAGGAGCCAGTTGGTACTTTCTTTTCCGATATTCCTCTTTAGGTATTGTTCAGCTAAACGCAACACAGTCCAACGAGTGAATCCATCTGTAGGATCCAAAGTGATGAAGGATCAGTATGATTCATGAAATCATCCATAGGGTCCAACAAGTTGAAAGGTCAGTAGGATTGAGCGGGTTAAGTAGACTGTGCATAAAATACTAAAGTAATGGTTAAATTGTACCGAGGATCCAACCTCTTCAAGGTCCGTTGGATTCAACCAATTCCATCCAAGATCCAAGGGATCTGTAGCGTCCAACAGGTAGAGAGGGTTTGTAGTAGGACCCAACTGGTTTAAGGGTCTGAAAGATCTCACGGCTTCAAAGATCCGTAAGATCGATCTCGTTAAAGTGTCCGCAGGATCTAGGCCTGTAAAACTGTTCCTGAAAGATCAATTTAAAGGTTTGTAGGATCAAAGGTCAGGAAGATCCAAACCAGTTAAAGGATCCATACGGCCACTCAGTTTAGGGGTCCTTATGATCCAACAGGCGAAATTGTCCCTAGGATCTGCCCAGTGTTAGGGCCATTGGATCCATCCAATCTAGAGATCTGTCGAATCCGCCGGTAGAGGGGTCATTGTAGAACCCAAATGGTTAAAGGGTCGAAAAGATCTTACAGCTTAAAAGATTTGTAAGATTGATCTGGTTAAGGATCCTTAGCATCCAATAAATGGTCTGTAGAACAGGCTGAATGTTCCATGGGAACAATTTATGGGGTTTATCGGATCCAAACTCAAGGGTCTGGAGGATTCCAAACAGTTTCTGTTGGATCGACAATTTTTCTGGTCTGTAGGATCCATTCAACTGTCTTTGGAATCCAACTGCTGAAAGAGTCCACTGGATTCAGCAAGTTAATTTGTCCATCTGATCCAACAAGTTAAACAGTCTGTGACTTCAATGAAATACTCGAGAGTTTAAAGCTTCCATAAAATCCAACGATTCCTCGTGTTTTAAGGCCTTCAAGTGTAGTTTTTTTTTTCTCCTCCGCATCCTCAATCAGTAGAGTTGGTCTGCCGAATGTTTTCCTTCAAGCCCTTATATGGGCTCCGTTGTGGGCCGTGGATTAATTCTAATCCCATGAGTTCTGTAACTTTTGTAGCAGTTCGGTCATGGACCCGATGGCACTTTCTTAAAAACAACCACGGCAGTAACCTTTTAGAAACCACAAGGAAAGCTAAAGTGCAAACCTTCAACATAGAGACGTTGACATACTCTCACGGCAATCATCATTCCGCTTCTTCGCTGTATGAACTGTAATCTACAGTAGGCTTGAGTGTTTGTAGCCCACCAACTCCATGTGTGGGGCCCAATTTAAATCCCCAAGAGAAACCATTGTGTTGTAGCACCTCAGGGTTAGTGGGATAAACCAGTCTCGGCCCAAAGCCCATGACCACACAAGCCTCCGTTGGAACTGCACCGCACCATAGAGAACACCCTGTGCTCTGTTGCAATAAAAGCCTCTGCGTTCAATTAAATAAGAGGGGAGGTTAGGTGAGGGGGTGTAGTCCTAACTTAGCAAAAAAAAAAACCCAAAACACGACAACTTTAATAGCCTTGTCGGGAAATAAAAGGAAGTTATGGAAAGGATGTTACCAGGCCGTCAATGGGAGTCGGGTATCAGCCGGATGACCTCTTTGGTGTCAAGGGGGGGGCCTCATCAGCGCCGCACAAAAGAGTTGAGTGACAATGAAAGGGGCAATGAAAGAGAGATGGAGTTTCAGAGCCCAAGCGGAAGAAAGGAAAACATCATATCTTTTCCAGCGCTATTCTCCGTCTGTCTCGCTCACTTTCTGTCTCTCGCTCGGCGTTTGTCAAACTACAAAGGCAGAAACACCTGACCCGTCCATTTAGCCGGCACTCTGTCATGGAAGGAATGTGCGTGTATGTGTGTGTGTGTGTGTGTGTGTGTGTGTGTGAGGGCAGGTGAACGTTGAGGTCTGTGTCGCTGTTTTAGCCGTAAAAGACACAACAGCGGGCCTACATACTCCGATACTTGGTCTTTGAATGCACCGCAGCTGTATGGTGGCATATTCACGGGTTTGTAGGACATGCGATGACATCTGATGAAACGTGACAGGAAATCATGTGTTGGGATGATCACGTTTGTTTTTCACTCATGCTGTACAGATTTATTTCTATTTTCTCCATTCAGTGAATGAAAATACCCGTAATCCAGCTTCCATCCCCCCCAAATTTTTTTTAATCGGATTGAAAAAAAAATTCTCAACTCATCTGTAATTCCGTGATATTCTCAATGCGAGCCCGAAGGAACGTTGATGTCCGGGTTAAACCTAGCTCCTCTCCGACATTCTCTCTGTCGAGACGTATCGCGTCAGCGTACTTCCTTTGACACCAATTCCACGGCTTTGGCGGCATCTTAGTGTATCATAGGGTGTTTCCGTGAAAAAAAAAAAAAAAACATCGTGACGAGGCGAATTTGCGAATAGCCAGCTACGAACAGACTTCGATCCTGTTTGCACGCGTAACTATCTCTACATAATTTCAATGAATTCATCAAAACGCGATCATCATATTTAAAATCATCCGCCACATGTCAGCGCGAGTTGGTATAACAGCAAAATCCATGATTAATGGAAACAAAATCACATCCGATAGCTATCGCAAAAGAGTACTCCGATGTGGGTTGCTGCTCGTGACGACGATGTTGATGGCGGCGCCGGTGGAAGCTTGAAAGTGCCGAGATGCCCCCATACTCAGTCCGTCCTTATCAGTCAGGTGTGGCCGCCACGCAAAACAAGCGGCTTGTTGTGGTTGCGTGTGCGTTTCAAGTCCGTGCGTAAGGGACGGGACAATGGAGATGTCGTGCCACCAAAGCGGATGGTTTTCCCGATGGAATTTCGGGAGCACAACAAAAGAGTGTCCTGCGGCCTAGCCGATGCTTGATTTTGTAATTTTTTTTTGCCCTGACGGTGTTTCAGCAAACTTACACACACCGAGGAACATGCGAGAGGTGTCATAGACACTTAAGCTTGGATCCGTTTGTGTACGAGGAAGAGAAAGAAACGATCGGACAATTCAATGGCGATCAAATTCAATTAGTTTTGGGGCGACTTCTCTCCAGTCTGAAAGTTCGAGCGAGAGAAAAGATGGAGCGAGGGGAAGCCCTCATTAGTGTGACGGTGTGATGAGTCAGCCATCGGAATGGCAATAAAAGCTAATTTAGAGGGCTTTTGGTGAAACTGATGTGTTTTTGTAAAGCGGCCACACACTGCAGCTCGGGAGCGTCTGCCAAGAGAACACTCCAGAATAGCAACTATTCATAATACGCTGCTGCCGGCTGGCCCGACCGCCTGCGCCTTTGGAAAGTGTGGATTTATGACAGGCTCCTCTCTTTCGACCTCAGCGCGAGATGTTCCTCAGCTGCTCCCAAGTGGGAAGGCGAGGTCATCGTCGAACGGCTCGTAGGGACGCCGCGCGCGTTCAAGTCGGGGTGTTATTTCGCGTAATCTATGATGCAAAACAGAAACGCTTCAAATGGAGCTTTACGCAACAACTTGGAATTGTCTTGGAATTTGCTGAGAAAAAAAAACGACCGCTCGTGCGGTTTGTCTTAAGTGCCTGAAATGATTTATTGCGTTGACTAAATGACATACTTTTTATTCGTACGTTGAACCCCGGGGGTCACAATCAGCAGTTTAAACCTGGGTAAAAAAAGAAAAAAGCTACTGAAACAGCATCCACCTCAGCAAATCGTGTGCATTCTTCTTAAAACCGTGTTTTTGAAACTTCGGCAAAGGTTCGTATTTCAAGAGGAAGTCCACCGAAAAATGTTCTTGACAGTGATGAATTCAATGGTTATTTTGGACACCAGTCGAGCTGGTTGTTTTCAAGCAAAAAATAAATAAATTATCCGTGTTAAGTCGTAAATAGCTGTGATTATTACAATAAAAAACAAATGCGTAAATTGTTGTGGGGAAAAAAAAATAATCTGAAAAGAATAAAGTTTTTTTTTTTTCCGAGGCATAACCAGTCATAATATTGTAAAACTGTTTATTGGGGTAAGAAATTTTTAATGAGATAATTTCAAAAATAAAAGTTCAAATTTTACGCAACTTCTATGGGGGGAAAAAATACGCATTTTGTTAAAAAAAAAAAAAAGATTTTATTCCTCATAATGATGAGCCTTGTGTTAAAAAAAAAAACTATTATTTTACTCTACCAAAATTTGGCATTTGAACAGAAATGTTTCGACCTTGTATACCCTGGCGACATTTTTTATTGTACTTTATCTCGCGGACCGCCAAGTTTTCGAACGAGGCTCCCCAGGCCCCGGTTTGGGACTCGCCGCTGTATCGCCATCGCCAGCTCTCCTGACTCGCAAGTGCATTAGTTCGTGTTATCTTCATGTCAACAGTCCCTCTCAAATATTTACAAGAGCCCGATGGGGAGGCGTCCAAACCAACAGCGGGATGATTCACCCTTTTGTTAACACAGTCACACACACACACACACACACACACACACACACACACACACACACACCCTCCCCACACCCCAAAAGTATCTCCGTACCACTCGGAAACATCCGCACGAGTAATGTAGCCAAAAGTGTCTCGAAAACAATGTTTGCTCAACGCGACCTCGCTGAGCAGGCATTGCGGATCATGATGATGATCATCTCACTTCCAATTTTTTACCCAAACCTTCAAGAGAGTTTTCAGAAACTCATTTTGGACACTTGAAATTGCATGATAACGACTGATGGAAATGATGATTCAATTGACCTTCCAATCCAAACCAAACCACCTTCATTTTAGATGATTTGGTGGGGTGTCAAACTCAATTTTGTCGCGGGCCACATTTTAGTGACTGTTTCCCTTGGAAAGCCGTTATGACTGAAACCATATAGAATAACTGTCGATTCAACTCTTGTTTAAGTTACTATCACAAGGTGTTTGGGAACAAGAAAATGCTGAGAATATCTCTTTATTTATTACGTATGAGAATTTTTGGTAGACATTTTAAAAAGCATCATGGAAGTTGACGTGTTTAATCTGATTTCGCCGGCCACGTAGAATGATAAGGTGGGCCAGATTTGGCCCCCGGGCCTTGAGTTTGACACCTGTGACCTAAAACCTTTTCAAATCGAAGTCCTTCACATTTTGCAATTAAAATTCTAATCTGCACTAATTTAGAAAACAAAAAGTTAGAAAATGTGATTTTTGTCTCCATCAGCATCTAGAATAAAAAACAAACAAACATATTAACCCTTTCATGCACCCTGTAACCTGATAACATGATAAGATGTCCACTGTAGTAACTGCTGTCCCCCAAAGGGTTAACAATGAGTTTGAATCATAACCACAATCATTGGCAAAATGAACAGCAATTGTGAAAAAAAATAAAGATCACATGGAATAGACTTTGTGGAAAAATATATCGAGTCGTTCGACACAATAGTAGCCCGGGGAGTTTATTTACTCAACTGCAGATAGGGGGAGGCATCCAACGGGGAGGATTTCTTTCATTTTTTGGCATCATATTAAACAATGTTCCAACTATGTTTATGCCAAGTGAGAGTCAAGTTTATAACAAAAGATGAATATGATGGGGAAATGCAGAGAGAGGCCAAGGATCAAAGCTGGCCGGCTAAGACACTCGGTTTTTCTTATGTGAAACCGCGTGTGCGCCTCCGTTGGGCGCTGCTGTTTTGGTTCGCAGCAACATTCAAATGGAAGAAAGCTGGCACTCTGACACCCCAAAAAAAAAAAAAAAACAACGAGCCCGCAACACGGACACGGAAGCCACCGCTGATGTGTCGACACGCCATAGACCCAAACTTTACACACACAGTTGCGCGGATAAACAATCCATAGCGAGCGAGAGATAAACATTTTTATTTTTTTTAAATAGTGTGTTCGTTTATTTGCCATGCCCTTCCCGCCCTTTGTGGTGACTCCTTTACTAGCGACCGCCAACCATATTTGTTTTACAGTCAGGACGCTGTGAGGGGGGGAAACACACACACTTCCTGAACGCGCACAAACATGAACGCAGACGTTGCTTGAGGGAGACCTGTGTTTGTATTTTTTATTTTTTTTAACAATGTAAAACAGTTCCCAGGTGTCTTAATAACACGTCTGTGACAATTTTGTTGAAATACCCCAAGGATCAAGAATTATAGGACACTTTATTATTTCTTGTCTCACTGTTTTAAGAGGCTGACCTGTCTCATGAAAGTAAGCAGCCATAAACCCCCCCTCATATACTCCTGGGCCAAAGGGGGGGGGGGGCATCTTTTGTTGCCTGGATAACCAGGCAAGAAATGTGTGTTTTTGGTGGAACAAGTGCCCATCAAGACAATAAAATCATTTTTACTGCGAGATATCAGCAGTCATACACTCGGCTGTGTGCAGTGCAGCTCTGCTTACCTTTTGGCTTTGGGGTGATGCAGACGTTTCTGCGTGATCGTGTTTTAAACAGTAGAGTCTGCTTGAAAGTTACTCTGGATATTTTACCCTCCCTAGCTGCGCGTGTTTTTTATTTTATTTATTTATTTTTAGTAAATTAGCCCCACTGTCGATAACAGCGATTGTTAGATTTTGCATGATGTCATGTTATCATCTTACTGTATATTATGAATTTTACACTTAATGGGTGGACAGGCACTCCAGGGAATCAACTATTTGTATACAAGCTGTAAAAAAAAAAAAATATATATATATATATATATATATATATATATATATATATATATATATATATATATATATATATATATATATATATATATATATATATAAAATATATATATATATATATATATATATATATATATATATATATATATATATATATATATATATATATATATATATATATATATATATATATATATATATATATATATATATATATATATATATATATATATATAGCATTTTCCAGAATATGCACGTTCAAATGAAGCAGAAGACAGAGAAACGCAGGCTTCCCCTTTTCTCCGGTACTGCTACAACAGTGACTCAATCAACTTTTTAGTTTTATTTATTCAAATTTTATGACCCTCTGAGTCAAATCTGATCACAAAAATAACTTAAAAGCAACAAAGTTGATGTTTGTGAGCTTGTCACTTGCCGGCTTAATTTAACCCAGCATTTGAATTACTGCCCAACTTGTTGTCAACAAAGCATCGCTGATTGCTAAAGTGCATGTGTGGGTACGCACGTAATGTTAAGTGTTCCAGGAATCGAAGTGTAACGGGGCCGGGGGGGGGGTGATCTAAAGTAGCCTTACCGTGCCTCCGAGGGGTGAGCACACGTGTAAAATATAAACAACGACAAACAACCTGTTACCCAAAGGTGAAGTCCAAATAGCCGGAGGACGGAAAGAAGCACCCAGATGCACCCAACCCCCCCCCCCCCCAAAAAAAAACAATGTTAAATATAAAAAGACCCACACTGAAACTAAATATCCATATAAACGATTTGAAATGATGCACATCGCAAGTTAAATGAGGTAGCCGAGGGTAAAAATGAATGCTGGAATAATCAAACGCTTTTTTTTTTTTTAACCCTTTCAGGGTTACTGGACATCTTATCATGTTATCAGGTTACAAGGTGCATGAAAGGCTAAACAAAAAAATAAAATAAAATAAGCACTTGACTTTGGTAACAAATAAGTTTTCTAAACGGTGTATTGACATTTCTGCCAGATAGCGTCCTGCCTGGCAGTTGGCGTTATTGTTAGTTCTCCATGACAGGTCCCTGAAATGTGGATTTACACCGCTGTCGACTTTCTTGGAGATTTGTCACATGGCAACAATCATAAGATTTGAGAAAAATGACAGGACTTGAAGAGCCGAGTGCATTAGAGAGCCGTTTATCATGCATCATGAGTGCTGGTGCAGCAAGAGTGAAACGGCTCGATCATAACTTTTTATTTCCTTGAATTAAGTTGGTCATGAAATGCCACATCAAAGCGCACTTGGGCGGACAACGGGGGAGGTCTGCCATGTCTGATTGGAGATGTCTGAGCTTTGTGTGTGTGTGTGTGTTTCATCGTGGCAAGTATGTGTTTGAAGGTGCGCTCGTGCGCGTGTGTTTTGGTCAAGGTAGGAAAGGAGTGTGTGAGTCATCTTGGGTACAGCTGCGCTCCAGATGAAGGAGGCCACCTGCCCCGCTCCTTTTACTCCGTTTTCGTGTAGACATCCAAACAACAATCAGTTCGGTCAACACACACATCCAAGCGCCCACATTCGATACCTCATGTACGACAGAACGTCATGCAATTCGCATTTCGGCCTCCGTTTTCGGGAAGACTAGAACAGAGAGAGAAAAGAATCATCGACAAATTTTGTTTTTTCATTTTACAAGATTGTGGGCTAACTTATTGAAATTCCTCTTCTCAGTCCAACATAGTTTCTCGGCACTAAAATGTCACCAGATTTTTATATTGGACATGGCTTGGAGTTCCTGGAACCAGGACGTTCCAACCAGATATGTTCAGCCAACTCCACTTTAGAGGTTAAGTTCTTCCCGAATAAATTTCGCCATAACTAAATAAATAGGTTTCACAGTCCAGACACACAGCGGTCCTCCTATAGTCCCCCCCCCCCCACCCCTCGACCCTCCATTGCGGGAGTCTAGCTTTGCTTTCCTGCTACTTTGCAGACTTTTTTGATCCAGTTTTTAAACTTTCTCGTACCGTTTGTTTTGGGTGCAATTCCACTGTCAGCCGCTAGATGGTGGCTTTTTTTTTGACACTGTAAATTTGAAACAAAAATTGACTTCTCTCCTGCTTTTTATGCCTGGAGAAAGTGCGGGCCGTACGTTCATTTCATAATTCTTGTGAGTAGACGACTGGGAAGTCAACTCACAGCGGGATTGGTACGCTGTCAAACTGTACAATATTTTTAAATGTGTTTGTAATGTTTTGAAGTTGTGCGCCGTAAATACTGTGAAAGCATGACTGGGGTGGGTGCATTTAATTAGGGTATTTTTATTTCACGGGTCTGGTCTGAAATGTGCCCCCTGCCCCCTAGTGGATGTGGAGCGGTTGCTGTATTCCAAATAGTGCCCTACTTATTTGTGACCAAGGTAATCATGAAAACATGAGATAGCTAATGGCAAGAGAAAGCAACAAAACAACATTTTGCTGAGAAATTAGCAACAACATAACGTCCCTCAAGACAAGTTTATAATGTTTGGTTTCTCATTGAAACAGCTGGATGTTTGTGGTTTTGTGCAATTGTGTCATTTTCAGTCACGGTGGTCATGGCCGGGACCACACTTAGTGTCTGAGCAAGTGTGTGGGTGTGTTGCGTTCTATAATAAGCAACCATATCAAATCTGAAACTCTGCACAAGGCGTTGCTTTGTCTCATTACGTCCACTCAAGCAGCTCATCAGGGGCCATCTCTTTCCAAATTGGTGCAGCAAATGCCATCCGAATTCATTGCGAGTCGGGAGTACTTGCGCGGCCCCTGAAGACTCGCCGCCACGAGATCAGCTCGCAACTATTTGGCCTGTTTTTTATTACCGCTTTTGTTTATACCATCGCCACGGCGTGGGCAACGGCTTGACATGTGATTTTACTTTCCGTCGTCTCATTTCTCATCTCGGCGTGCTTTTAAATTGGATCCAAAAGGATAACGCCGATGCAAATCATTCAATAAAGTGTATTATTTGTCATCTCGATACTTGATACCCTTATTGGGTTAGCGATGGAGCCCACACGCCTCATTTTGAGCTCAAGAAAGAATTTATTAAAGGCAAGCGGGAAAGGAAATGTAAAATTGGGTTCAGAAATGAATTTTGCCTTGATGATTTTAATAGCTGGGACCACATTACAATTGTGAGAATAATTGCAGCTCACGATGAGTCATTTTTACTTCTATCCTAAAATGAGCTTTCAAACTTTTAAAAGCATCATAATTCATAAAAAGTGCCAAGCATCTCGAAATAGCATTTTTGCATGTATCCCCGTTCTCTATTTGGGCGTCCAGACATGTCCGTCAAAGGAGACCTCCCATCCGTAATCAAGCCGCTCGCTCGCTCACTGCTGCTGCTCTTCTGTAATAATAATCTAATAAGCGGCAACTGTTGCTTTGATGAAGGCCTCTCCCTGCGAGTCCTCGTCCGCCGAGCGCGCTCCGGCTGGTCCCGCGGCTCTCGTCTCCCTCCCACCTGGCCAATTAAACGGTGGGAAGAGAGACCACCAACGGGAGGATGGCGAGACACTCCCTTGGCCGTCTTTCCCAATTTGTCTGTGCTCCTTCGTCCGTGTTTACTGTTTCTTCCCCTCTCCTCAACGTCTTGATTGACTTGAGCGGGTGAGACGGACCAATTTGTTCCCCCGCCGTCTAAAATTACAAGCCTGTCTGTTCACATGTGCGGGATTGCTTACTTGCCATCAGTGAGGGAATACAATCCAAATCAGCATTGTTTGGTTCTTTACAAGGTCTTTTCGTGTATTTACTGACCAGATTTGCTTTGGACTTCAACTGACGTCTTTTTCTCGTAATATCGTTTGCATTGATACGGTACGTCAAAAAGGAAATATTGGGTCAAATTCGGGACTGGCATCGCGGCGATGAACTCGTCCGCTGATGTGCTGACCTGAATTTTCTCTTCAGCTACTGGACCTCAAACTACGGACGTTCGATACCACTTCTTTCAAACCGATACCAATACGTGAGTGGTCGCTGATACCGATACCAAGTACCGATACCATTTGTGCTTAGCATCCATAAAACGTCCAATAAACAGATATTACCTAAATTTTCCATGGTCCATTCGGCTCTCCCGAGACCAATGTAGTCCAGTCGTCCAAGGCGAGGCAGCCGCCGACCCTCCGTACATCCCTTCGGGTTGTAGATGGACGCACGAGAATGTGACAGAAGGATGTAGCGGCCCTGTAAAGGTGCGAGTGAGTTTCCGACCCGCTTCCAGCACCTGTTTCAGACGCTCTCGTCTCCTCCTGGAAGCAAACATACATGAAATTCTTTTGTGCATGCGGTTTGGCTCTTTAGGGGGGGGGGGCGAGTTCTGCTTGCTCGGCATGTAATGATACACACGCTGGCTATCCAGATGGAATAACATTGGCCCGCTGCTGCGAAAAGGTGTATTGCTATTGGCTCGGCAGATCGACAGAAAGCAGATATTTATAGAGTGCCTTTGAAATATTGCTACTTTGCATGAAAAAAAATGCAAAGGCTTCTATTCTCCCCCAAGATGTTATTCTTTCGCGAGGCTGTCTTGCGGCGACACCTTGCACTCTCCTGTGGCTCGGATCATTCCTCGTGCGAGGAATTCTGTTATTGCAACTCATTCTTTGGACGGACGGTGCGGCTTGTCTTTGCCAGTGTGAACATTATTCCATCGACCGCAGTCTGAGGATACTGTGGTGAGGTGCGATGACCTGGGCTTCTGTGTGTGTGCGTGTGTGTGTGTGTGTGTGTGTGTGTGTGTGTGTGTGTGTGTGTTTGCATGCGAATCAATCTTTTCAATGATGAAAACGGGGAATATTCCATCTGCAGAGGCCAGACTATTTTCCAAACTAAACTGTGCCTGTCAGGTTTAACAGTCAGATATGTTCTTGACAATAATACGTTTTATGCGCCCGGTATTCGGGTTAATATTACGTTTGCGGAATATGAATTAAGCAGCAAAATCCACCAGTCACCCGCCGCCGACTGAAAATGGCATCAAAGTGCCGAAGGGCTCATCTAGTGAACGTCACATGACCAAACCCAGACAACGGGTGAGTCATGACGATTACTACCTGAGCCCTTAGGCCACAGGTGTCAAAGTCAAGGCCCCGGGGGCCAGATCCGGCCCGCCACATCATTTTATGTAGCCCACGGAAGCAAATCGTGATCTTTGCTGAAATCCGTACCGTAATGTCAAATTGTCATGGGTAATAAATAACGTTGAGATTTTGCATCGCCCTCCGAGGGAAGACGTAACTCCGAAGCGGCCCGCGACAAAAAAATGAGGCACTGTGACGTCATTTTCAGTCATTGGTAAGCAGCAAAATGAATACAATTTTCATCTGGAGAATTCCGTTTGACCCCGGAGATTTTATTTCTTATCATTTGTTGCGTTTGCGTTGGGTCCCATTATGATAATAGGTGCGGCGTTTGGGCTACAAAGACTCTGCCGTTCCATCTTCAAACGTTTTGTGCCCAAGTGCAAATAAGCAACACTTCACAGGTGCCTTGTTATTGTTTTTAAAGCTCTGTTTACTCACCACAACCCTCGAAGAAGCGCGCGCCTCTCCGGGCTGCAACCCAAAACGTTTATGAGCATGATTATTGTTGTGTGGCCACATCTGAAAGCATGCGCCGGTAAGGGCACCGTAAAGATGACTTTGTATGCCTTTCGCGTGTGTGCGTGCGTTCATGTGTTCAGAGCAGCTGCTGCGGCTTTGGCCTCCGAGGCGATTATTGCGTTGTTTGGTGGTGTTTTTACACACGTAGCAAATGCCAACTCGACTTTTTGGAAGGGTGGGCAGAGTGACAGGTGAAAAAGAGGTTGCATGCGCCACTTGCACTGATCTGTTCCATCAACTGATCAGTGAACTGGGGAGGCTTGGTGATGAAGTGCTGCCTCCGTGAGAGAAAATCAATGCTTTTTTTCCCCCCTTTTTTTTCTGTCTTGATGGACTTTGCTTTTTTTCTTCTCACTCTGTGCTCACTTTGTCGCAAAACTTTAGCGCAGCCCCCGGTCGTCATGGAAACCTTGAGTGTACCTCCGGCGGCCCGTTTTTTTTGCCGTGCATAACAGTACGTGCAGTTCCGTGCGAACTGAGACTCACTTAGAACAGCTCAACTTTATTGAGCACAAATACAAACCACAAAATAGAACAGAAAGCCTCTATCGGCATGTTCGGTGGTGCAGATGCAACAAAACCGAGTTGATGAAAAGATAAAAGACCAACCAGGACTACGAACCGCACCCTGAGATGAGGAAAGAGCGCAGCTTCATGACTGGCCAGGCAGCCGAGCGTTGAGAAACAAAGCGAAAGAGAGACAGACTACCTTTGTCGATTCATTGTCTTGCCGAGCGTATCAACTTTCTGTTCTCCTTTGTAGTGCCGGCTCACTGGCGGCCGTTTTCAAATAACAAGTTGAACATAATGGCCGACACATCACAGAGTTGGCTGGAGCAGCTGTTCCTTCGTCTTGAAAAAGTCGCTACTTTGAAAAGCACCATGGGGGGTCGTTTATTTATTATGTGCTGCGCACCGGCCTTATCTGACACACAGAGTCAGCAAAACGGGCGTCCGTCAGTGACGTCACGACTGACCGAACGCCTGCGGAAAATCGCAAGTCTGACTCAGATTCGTCAGACTCCGACCAAGAAAGTGCCACGTTGAATCGGAAAGACGGCCGGGCCAAAACGGCTTTCATCGCCGCTACGTCACGGCTTCCGCTTCTTGCCGGCAAGGACGGCCATGACGACTTGACAAATAGTTTCCGTGAGCTGTTACAAGCTTGATTTAATAAAACCATCCATCCATTATCCGAATTGCTTATTGTAACCAAGAACGCGTTTGGATGGATTTTTTTTTAAACTGAAAAACCAAATATAGTTTTCCTTCTGGTGCACTTTAAGGTACTGCAGTCTATTTATCAATCTAGCCATCCATCTACCCGTCCATCAGTCTGTCCGTATGGCCATCCATTTTCCTTTTTTCGCATGTGTTGTGCAGATAATAGAAAGACAGAGCTTTCTGTATTTGGGGCGAGACACATTGCTTCAACGGAGGTCAATTTCATTGGCATGAGAGTCGTCATTCTCCGGTTCAGAGGAGTCAAAGCCACGAGAGAAGTTCACACACTTGCGCACATACGGAGTCTGCAGTTCTGACTTGTTTTGTCTGCTTTCAATCAGCACGAGAGACATTATGCCGTTGACACTGATCATCCGAGCGATGCGGTGCTTCAGAGTAACATTGTGTCCAGGGAGGCTATTCCAGACCGCATGCGTCGTGTCAATGGTGATTCAAGACGACGTCGTCGACCGACGGGCCTCCAAAACAGCTGCGTTGTGTGCGCTCTTCGTCTTTTCTTCCGCCAAATGCGAATATGTAACGCTTACAGGTGTTGTTTTGATGGCAGTTTGTTGATTAGTTAGCGGGATTCTGCACAAAATTACCGAGATTCGACGATTTGGACAGTTTTGGTTGCACAATGCCAGAATTATTATTTTTTTTTTTGTATTGAAAAAAAACGTTTCCTTAAATGGTGGCATCTGCTCAAATAGACCAGTTGCTCACCAGATCTGATGATCCACTTCAATAGCTCAACAGCGCAGCTGAGATTGACACCTGGCAAAAGGGCATTTTTCTACTCAGTCATTCACTTCTTCCAACGTTGCGGTTCAATGGGGCTGAAGTGTGGAAGCATTATCCCGATTCATGTTTTACTATAGAACATCGTCAATGACCGTAACCTTGAAAATTGAGGTATTCACTAATCCGAGCTTTGAACGAGTGATGTTGGCCATTAAGGCGCGTAATGCAATTTTACGGCAATAGGGATTGCTTTGTTGTAACAATAACAAAAGACAGAGTCAGATGATGTCGTGCCGCAAATGTCGTCATCGCACTCCCACGACTTGTGTTTTCCTTTTCCGCGGTGGCTCCATCGGGGTCTCCTCGAGGCACAGGCGTGCCGTGTTGTCGAAAACGCAGGTTCGGGGTTGACATTGAGCCAGATGAGGGGTTAGCGGACGGGCAACCCCGTGCTTCTGTCTCACTGGACGTAACTCGCGGCCTTTCTTGTTCTTGTCTCTTCATCCTCGCTCTGTTTTAGGAGGTCAACATGTTCTGCATCAAGTCCACATTAATTGCTGCCCGTATCACGCAAGCATTCGTAGCAGCTGTGACTCATTAGACCTGTTTGCCTGTCCGTGTGTGTGTGTGTGTGTGTGTGTGTGTGTGTGTGTGTGTGTGTGTGTGTGTGTGTGTGTGTGTGAAAGCCCAGCAGCCCAGGCCAATTTCCCCTTTTTCTTGGTGTCTTTGATAAACACGTTGGCTGAGAGCTGCGAGACGATTTGGAGAAGATGCTTCTCGTTTGTTGTTTGTATCTGTTACGAGGCATTTTTGGAAAACAGAACACGTGTTGTTTGTTTGTGTACGACTTCCTCTGTGTCATCTGTCACGTGATCACGTTTGATGGACACGGGTGTTCATTTAACTGCGTTTATGATCGCCATTGTCGTTTCCAGAAACAGGAATGAGAAATTTGTAACACAATTTGCTTTTTTAGATTGTACATCTTTCCGTTAAAGACAATTTAAGATGTATGGGGTCCGATACAGTTCAAGGAATGATTCGGTTTGATCAGAGGGATTACGGTTTGGTGTGATAGGATACGAGTCAATTTTCCTTTTTAGTTTAAAATGGCTTACCTTAACCAGCCTCTCACATCACGTTGTCGTCAAAGATACAATTCTCGTGGATTAATACGACTTTTTGCATTGTAAATACTGGCTGTGCAAGCGAAGGCTAGTTGCTGTGGCTACCGTTCTTCTTCTATGTCGTCGAAATTGAAGACGAGGAAGAAGAACTTCCGACGCAAGTATGGCAGCGGAGGCTTGGGTCGTGGCGGATGGCTTTCGGTTTCCACCTGTGCCAGTGCAGAGTATTTATTCTTTATTTTGCATTTTAGAAGTTAAATGTCTTCAATGTAAGCGTAACAAGTGTTTAGAAGGGTGGGAACCATGTTGAGGGGGTCATGATGGCTTAATAGAGGCCTGAATCCCCGTGCCTGTGTGGGTTTTCTCCAGGTAGTCCGGTTTCCTCCCACATTCCAAAAACATTCATGGCAGGTTAATGGAAGACTCTAAATTGTCTGTAGGTCTGAGTGTGAGCGCGGATGGTTGTTGGTCTCTCTCTGTGCCCTGCGATTGGCTGCCAACCGGTTCAGGGTGTCCCCCGCCTACTGCCCGAAGACAGCTGGGATAGGCTCTGACGACCCTTTTTGGGTCCCCGAATCTAAGTTAGGGAAACCCTCCTCGAAAATAACAGCGAGGGCTTAGCAAGATGCCGTCACTAAATTGCGATGGAATATATACGTAAACGTTGTTATGTAAATGGTCGTTAATGTTGCAAACAGTTGAAATCCGACATGGCCTTGGGTAGTCTGGAGTCCTAAGCACATGGCGAGAAGAGCGTTGCTTCGCAGTCCTGGCAAATAAACGAGCTTGAGAGTAACTCAGAGTGAAATCCTTTGTCAAATATGCGCATCAACCTTGAGAGCAACAGGAATGGAGTTCCCCCAGCTCGGTCCGCACAACAGTCCAAGTCGCAACACGGAGAGAACGCGGCATAATGGGGCGCGTAAACAAAGCTGGGAAAAGTTAAAGTACGGTTCATCCGTCAAGCACATTGAAAGCTTTCGCTCGCGTTCAACGAGAATTAGGAGATGGCTTTCCTTTGGAGCCCTCAGGACTTGTTGTCACATACATGAAACAAGTATGAGATGCAGTACTGAGCTAGCGCCAAGGATGACTCCTTTGGCATCTGACAGCTTTTTGACACTGTTTTTGCCAAATGTCTGCTTGGAATGACTGTGGCTCATATAATGTCCGATGTGTCAGAGACTATTTACATCTGTAATTCATTGGTGGGCTCCAAGGAGCATATCTTTTCACATTTATAACCCTCCAATCGCAATCTCAAGTTAGCACTATGAAGGGGCTCACACAGTAGCTAGTTCACATTCTCCACCCGTGAGAGGCCTTATTCGAAGGCCAATCATGTCACGACACCAAGCGAAGGCACACCGTTTGGGCTTGCTTTTCTTTTTCTTTTTTTTAACTCAATGCATCGCTACCGTCCTTCGTGACCACCCATATGTCAAAATATCTTTGTGCGTTACTGTTTCGTTGTGTAAAAGACTTAAATGTTAGCTTGTTTGTAAATGGAAAGTGTTAGCTTGTTGTTAAATGTTAGCACGGACAACTAAGGTTTGAGACCAGTTCAAGGTGGATGAAAACGGACGAAATGTTGCTAAAAACAAGCACCGCATCAGCAGGTCCCTTATGTTCATGGAAATTGTTCCTTGGTTTTCTTCCTTAAACCAAAAAAAACCTGACTTTTTCTCTCTCCCTTCACACCACATTTTCTTCAGTCCGTCCTGACTTCCTGGCTCTTTTTAATCATGCAGGAGAGTTTTAAAGCCAAGGTAAGAAAAACCTGGACGGTGCAATACATCTGGCCAAGAGGCTTGCGCTTGTTAAGAGTAAGCAGGGGAGAGCCAGGGGATGACAGCTTCAAGACATATTGCTGGCAAAGCAAAAGGAGCAAGACAGCAAAGTATGTCGAACTAAATTGGCCATTGCTATAATGTGAGCTAATTCTCAGAACCCATCTCACAGTTCTTCTTGCATTCCTTATGTGCTCCGATGTATTTTATATATTACCCTAATAAGCGCAGGAAAACATGGAGGGTTACTTTTTGTGTGCCCCCCAGCCCATTCCTGGAAGAGAAGTTAGAGCAGCTGGCAGAGTGCGCTCCACAAGGTTTTCTGATTAATAGAGCGATAGTGCGGGCACTCGGCACAACATTGTGTACAGGAATGGCCTTGGGTGATGGGCCTCATGCCATTTCAGCAACTGTATAGATAAAAACAATATTAGGACTATTTGATCGCATGTGGCAGTCTGTTTTGGTAAATGTTACCATTACTGTACATTCCATCCAGTCATCCACTTTCCCTTGCGCTTGTCTTCATCGGGTTTGCGCGTAAGCTGGGCATCTATCTGGATCCCATTTGAGCCCCACAAGCTCTGAGGCAGCTGCGCTAACCGGTCATTCGCTGTGCCACCCCATCCAAAGATTTAAGCTCACCCAGATAAAGCGATGTGGTCATGCACATAGTCATTTCAATTTGTTAAAAATCAACATATCAATATGCAACCGCATTCCGTCTTGTTACCCTCATTCAGTTCTCTATGTGCTGCGGGCTGAAAAGTTTGTATTGGCCTATATTGCTTCCCAATCAAGTGACTCCTGTGGTAGAAGTTGGTATGCCAAAAAAAGACACCCTTGCATCCTAAAAATAAAGTTCCAAAATGTTTCTTCAACGTGGCTAGTTGAGAAATGGTTACTGTCTGAAATGATGCTCATTGCAAAGAGTGGGCAGGGGAACATTTAGTCCTCCGACACAATTTCCAATAGGACAAATAAACACCGCAGGGACATTGGACGCTTCCCAACGAGAATCAGAGATAAGGAAATTGAGGAGTCTGTTTCCTGTGTCTTAACTCGGGTTGTTTTCTGTCCAAACAAACAGCAGCACTGTGTTTCGGGACGCTTTACAAAGTGATCCAACAGCCCTTCTGGGACATGTGATAAAATCTTTCACACAGATGATAACCAATTCTATTCCAAAATAACATCATCCAGCAGCTGCAGATGCAAAGCACCGCTGGAGGTCCCCCAGCCGCGTTTAGTTTTCAGCTAAATCATGTGCACAAGCGTCCTGAAGGTATAGACGAGGATTCCCCGACAGCCATGGCCAATGGTGAGGAAAAATAAATGCACACACTATGTAGAGTCGGGTTGAGTTGAGTTTTACAGAACAATTTCAGTCGATATCGCCGTTCTATAATTAGCACAGACAAAATTCTGCTGAAGATCGTGTTTCCTGTCGGGCTCCTTCTGTTTATTTTCCATTTTCTTCATTATTATCTCGCGTTTTTGTCCACAGAACAATATCGGCAAAAAAGTATTGTGCTATGCCTTTGTTGTCAACCGTAGGGCACCAAAACACGACTTTTATTTTCTTTTTTTAATTAACTCAAGGTTTTTGCCAGCTTTAAGGACATGTTTTGCAGACACTGCATTAGTCTGGGCAGTGGCGACTCATCCCACCCATCTAAAATGGACAAAAAGGAAATCGTTACCCTGAAAGCCAACGTCCTTTCCTGCTCTGAATTACTCGATGGGAGCTCGCCATATCCGATATGGCTGAATGTGACACCCGGGTCGCATTGATAAGAACGTGATGGACTATTATGAACTTAATTATAGGTTGGTCAAAAGATTTAGAGACATAAAGGAAAAAGAGCAATGACTGTACACTGGTCGGTACTTAGACGTAGCAGCCGTGGCTAACAACGGTTTGTTTAAATTGCTAATGCTAGCTTAGTATTGTAAGCACTATTTTGTTGAAGCTGGACATGCGTTCACAGTGACTATTCATCACAACTCTGCGCGTTATGAACGGCCAGGTTGGAGAATCGTGCTAATGCACGTGAGTGTGGGGCGTGTGTGCCTTTGGTCAAAGACTCAAAAGTGGCGGAGCAATGAATGAAGTCATGCGACATTTACATTTTGCTTGCTGCGTTAGTACTGCAAATAGTTATTGGCTGCTGACTGTTGCTTGGAAATTTCAAGCTTCGGTTCCTTCCATAGACATTCTTTTGGCTTGAGCTCTGGAGACTGACAAGAGAACTCTATGACCTTAACTCTTTGAATCCCATTCCTAACAAGGCCGTCGCTATCAATTGCTATCAACTTTTTTTTTTTTTTTATCTGAATGTGTGGAGTAAAGTCTGGGCCAACGTTTGTTTGATCATTACACGGGGAAAGAAAACAATCTAATTATGGCCATCAGATGGCAGAATTGCATTGCTTGTATGAGATCACCATGCATCAAAACAATTTGGATGCGCGTGAACACATTTTCTCTCTCAAAATTCGATGGTCACAGGCAGTTTGCGATTGATTAAGGTGTTGTTCACGTTACAGAGATTTTTTTAAATTACTTTAGAATCGATGACGTAATGTACCAAAATGCACACACCCACTCACACACACTACTAAATACTACTACTACTACTACGAAATAGGGTACTTGTTTCACATTTGTTTCTCAAATGTAAAATTGTTCCATTCGCGATAGTTGGAAAGACATCATCAGGTGTTTTGGGTGAAACCAACCCATGTTCTACCGCTGATTACTCATAAATGCAATGAGGTAGAAACAACCCTTTTTTTTCCTGTGATGAAATCATCTGTTGGTTTCTGCGGTTAAATGTCATGAAACAATATTCTGTGAGATATGAATGAACAGTCAGAATGCTCGACATAGTGTTTCCATCTTTTTTTTAATGGCGAGCATAGAAAGAGTTAATAAGCTTCTTTTTCTTTCCTCTGACGATATGATTTGGGTCATTGTCATGTTGGAAGACCTATCCATGACCCATCTACAGTGTTCCTACCGAGGAAAGCAGATTTTGATCCCAGATTTTCTACATGGCTCCGTTCATTGGACCTTTCAAGAGAGCGATGTCTCGAGACAGTTCATTTCTGTGAAAAGTCAACACGCATGTGGCAGAGGATTCAGTCAGTTATTTCCCTTACTGTACGTGAGAACGACATGAGTTTACATTTTGAAGTGTTATCAGACCACTCAGCAGTTTTATGAGTGTCTGACGCAACTATCTGTCATCAAGCTTTCAACTGGCACGCGGTCCTTGTCGTGCCTCAGCATTACAGTATTCCTTTCAAAGTTATTATTATTGCGTTTCAAAGATACAAGCTCTTTTCAGAACAAGAATACATTTCGAATGCCATCTGACCCCACGAGGCAGCCGTATCTTAGTATAACAATTGTTGTTTTGTGAAAGATAAAGTGAGACGCTCGCAGAGCTTCTTGGGAATGATAAACACTGACTGGAGTGAAATGTGATTTCGCTTAGAACTGCAAGGTAAACGTATTCAGTGCATGTGATTGTAGTTTTAATTTGTTATTAAGGGCAAACAAGTGCGTCTCGTGTGACCTTGGGGGCAGGGGGGGTGGTGGGGATTGGAAGTACTGTGAATAAATAGATGAAATAAACGTGTGTTCGACAGTCATCGTGACGATTTATCTGACTGCTGGATTTGGGGACGTGGGGGCCAGAAGCTGTTTATTGCTTTCATATGGAGCCAACATGTGGTTCACATTTCCAGGGAACAGTTTTTTCACTGTAAAATGAAGGGTGCTCTTACCTTGAGACCTCACCACTCCGACTTATATCTCATAATAAGGCGTTGAAATATGGTAAAAATGCCATTTTTCTCTTTCGGGTTCTGCACTCCACGTTTTTGGAAAGTTAGGGTTTTGGGGTTTTTGTAATATATTTTGTAACCATACATTGTGTTTTATTGTTACATTTCAATTTCAGTGTATTACTTCAGAGAGTGTCCTCCAGGCTCTCCATAATGAAAAAAATGGACGCTTCTCTTTTCCACTCAGGGAGAAAAACAATTCGTACCACAAATTGCCTTAGTCCATAGACACTATTGTGCACACAATCATTAAAGAGTTATCCCCGAGCCCATTTGTTGCCAAGCAGAACAACAGCACTTGCCAATGCATCGAATGTATCCCAACTGTTATTGACTATTGTCTTGTATTGTGCTATAACAAAAGAATTTTTATATGATTCTAAAAATAGACACGGGTGTTAATGTGAGCGTGAATGGTTGTTTGTCTTTACAATAGTGCCGCGGGAGATGACAGGCCTTCTTGAGTTCTTTGCGATAGGAGCCATACTTTGACCGATTCGATTGCATTCGATGCGATCTTTGACTTGCAAGCGCAGACTTGAGATACAAGATCGGGTGGCAAAATATTACCGTATTGGTATTATTGCAATTCAATAGGGAAAACCCGATCGTTTTATACACCCTGTAGGTGTCCTGCTGACAATGCAGCAAATTTTCTGACCTTTCTGCCATCATCTCGTTCTGGAGGGTGACGTCATTTTGGCTCGCCGCGCGAATGTTTAACTGTATTTAAATCATCCTCAAAACAGCGTTGGCGGTATGCACAATTAAGAAGGTACTCAGAGGGGAGTTAAATTCTGCGTTTGAGACTTTGCAATGTGAAAATCCACACAAATCTATAGCAGATGCTGCAAGCATTTATCGCAGCATTGGGTGTGTTGTGTCCCCCTCCTCACCCTTTTTAACCTCCGAGTATCTTGAAGTGTTTTTTTTAAAATGGTGGATAATTTACACAAGCATGTTGTTTCATAATCCAGTCTGGGTTGGATCATATTTTCCATTTACAGTACAGTACATAAAGACTCACTCGCCGCAATGCTTCGTACACCTGTATGACAAGATGAGAATTAGAAATACAATGAGAAAATACAACTGGGGATACTCACAAATGCATATGAAAACTTCATAAAGATAATTACAAACAGATTTCTGGTAGACGGCCTTCTCTAATTGTTTTTGACACTTAGTATACATGCAATTATGTGTCCCATAAAAGTTCTTCCATGCTCCAAAAATAAGGTCAGCAAACATTTCCCTTTATTTTGAATTTCCTGCTTTGACAGATTTATTTATTTTTTTCTTATACAGACATTATTGTACAGGTGTACCTAATATTTTGGTTGGCAAACGTATACACTGCAAGTACTGTTATGTGCAGTGTGTTGCATCACCGTTTACGGTGTCTTCAGTAAAACAGCTGATCGATCGACTGTCTCCTGTGATCTGATCCCTTCATGTATTCATCCCTGCATATTTAATTAAACCCTGAAGGGAAAACGGTTAATGTCTCGTTCGTCCGGACGGGCAGTCAATAAATTAGTCTTTATTTAATCCCGTGTCAGGCCCTAATGCTTTGCATGTTGCCCCTGCTGTCAGGCAGTCTACTGATCAAGGACTAATAGAGGCTTTCTGCTTCCAACGGGCACGGGGTCTCGGCCTCAATCACGCCAGCCGAGGGGGAGGCAAGAAGGCCAAGCAAAACAACAAATATATTTTCATTTGAACGGCAGGCATATTTCTCTGGCCGGGAAGAAATGGGTGGGGGTTCATGTATGGAAGAGGTGAGGAAAGGTGGGGGGAGGAGGGGGGGGGGGCATCCAGGCAGAAAAAAGCCAGATATGAGATGAAGGGCAGGAAAAAAAAAAGTGGAGAGGAGACTCATTTGGAAATTTTGGCTCCAGTTCTGGAAAATGTTAAATATGTTTATCAAAGCATAAGAGAAATATTCGTACAAAATACTATGCTTACTTTTGTTGTATATATATACCTGTGATCATTTGTGAAACTGAAAGATAGTTAATACACAGGTTAATCTTTACCTTAGCTTCATCTCTTCCTTATTCGTTGTATTTTTCTGGCGCCCTGTGGCACCACACTGCCTCTCACAGGTCAGTCTTGGCACTCCTACAGACTGTACCGTGCTGTGCTCATCAAATTGAGTACACATCACACTATAAGCAATTATGATTTTTTTTTTGTAACGTCATATACAGGGTCTCGCATATTAAAAAGAGCTGAAGATGTAAAAAAAAAAAAATTTTAAACGGATGAAGCAAGCTGAAAATGGAACGGTGCTGTCACATCGACTCTCCAGCTCTTGGATTTATGGTTTTCTTTCCTTCACTTTTTGCCTCCTCTCCTCACCTTTTTTTTTTTCCTCCCCCAATCCCCGAATCGATAAACAGAACGTCGGCTCAGTGGCAGCCAAGGCAAATGTTTGAGCCACCTGTTGCAGGAAACTTGAAGCTCTCGGGAGATGTGAAGATGGAGAATACAAGGCTCTGCTCCAGGCCCGGCCTGCCTCTGGACCGAACTGAAAATGCTAATGAAGGCAGGATAAACCAATATTACGACCAGCTAATATTCCAAACATAAGGCAAGTGATTATATCAGTTAAAATTTCTGTCTTGCGTGGTAATGATAAATGGAGCGATGAGTGTGATGCATTGAGCTTCCACGCCGTAATTACTTGCCTGCATAATGATTGTGCTTGTTGGCCGCTACGAGAGCAACAAGCTCCAGCACAAACATGACAAGCAGCCATGGCACATAATTGCTTATTTAAAAAAAAAAAAATAAAATAAAACACTGATGTGAGCAAACAGCTAGCTAGCCCGCAAACATTTATGTAACTTTGCTCAAAGTGGACAAAAAGACATTAACTTGAGGAGTTGTCTTCAACTGATGGTTCTCGTCCTGGTGCTTCCTGGAACTCCCTTGGTCTGCTTCCAATGAATGCCCCCAAAGTCTCTCTGGATTCCCCCCCACCCCCAATTCCCCTGCCCCAAAGCCTGGCAAGTTCTTTAATCGCCCCCATCACGCCGTCTTCCTCTCAAACACCCCCGCCTCACCCTTTGGCATCAAGTCCCTTCTGCTGCTCCCTCAGCTAACATTTACTCTCCCTATACTCACTTTCTTCCCTGTGCCCCCACCTCGACTGTAAAAAAAAAAATCCCCCAGGACTGTGGTTCTTTCAGTACATAAACTTCCAAACCGCAAATCTCAACCGCTCTTTTATGTTACATTTTTAATGGAAGAAAATGTGTGCGTGGCCATATTGGCACCGCCAAGTTGCGACACCATCCATTGTGAAGCAAACAATCTTTCCAATACATTCATCCATTTTCCACAGTGGTTGTTCTCATTCGGGTTGCAGGTGGGCCGGCCGGCCCGGCCTTTTCCAGCTGAGATTGAGCAAGAGGCAGGACTGGTTCACAGGGTACAGATAGACAATCATTCAACTCAAGTTTTCAATAAACCAAAGAAGGATTTTTAAAATACATTTTGAACTTCAGTTTAGGTTTGTGATAGACCTTGTTGCGTTACAAACTGAACTGTGTTATTAAACAAAGAGCCGCTGTGAGCAGTAGTTTCACAGATTTTGGATTTTCCCCCATATCTTCCCATTTCTTGGGAAACGTAATATTGTTGAATGTTTATCACATTTGTAAGTGTTATTTGGATTTTCGCTACAAAGTCAAATATTCATCGCTGCCTCCGTGGTCGATCGGTGCGGCTGCAGGACTCCGGGGGCAAACAGAGGGGCCGGGAACACGCAAGGCCGCCGGCCTACGTTTCAGTCAAGCTACGACACAGACTCAATAGATGGCGATGCAGTCAAAACAGAAACCGCATCCTGAACCTCGCCGCATGCCTCAACAAACCAAACTCTGACCAAACACAACCCGAGCAGCTCGCCGCAAAACTGACATTGGCGGAGGGCTTCCAGAAACCCTTCTCAAGAGTGGGAACGCAAGCGATGATGTGCAGATTTTCATCTCACAAATCAGTCAGGAACATCTGCGTCAAATAAAAGTGGAAAAGTGTGGCCTTGTTGTGCATTACGCTTAAACGCAAGACCACACAAAGTCATTTTGCTGTTGCAATAAAAGTGCACTGATCTTTCCAAAAGTTCCACACGTGGTACAGGATGCAGCTTTCTTGAGTAGCATTCCAAGCGCCCTCAATTAACAAGTGAACCAGTTTGCACAAAATACTGTAGTTTGAGTTCAGGGTCCTCAGTGTGGTGACGTATAATATTTTTAAGTTACCAACAGCATACATTTAACTACGTTTGCGCAGCAGCGTACGAATACGTTGCCACGCGGCACAAGAAGGCATGCTCAATTATTACCGTACTGACTGTTTTTCATTAGTTTGTCTTATATTCATGGCCTAAAAGTGGTTTTACTGCAATTGTTTTGCTTCATTAGCATAGGTGAGAACGTTCTGACTTGCGTGCAAAATTAGATTGTGGGGAAAGACCATAAATTGTACTACGGACATGCAGATCCTCCATTCTCCATGACTAAACAGCCAAATGGGTCTAAAAGAAAAAAAACCCCGGATATTTATTTTCGAGACATCCAAAAATCCACTTATTTGATTGGAAGAGGGTAAAAAAAGGGTAAATTTGACCCGATTATCAGGATGTGTATTCCCCACTTTTAATAGCACAATATTTTGTTTGTTGCAGAACTCATGCCCTTAAGACTCTGTGTACTTCACAAAGTTTTATGTCACATGTCATCATCAAATGCTATTAGTGTGTTCCTTTTTTACTTCTTCATTTGTATTTTAAGATGATGCTATAAATATGCGGCGGGCGTATCTGTGACATGGCTAGCCCTGGCATGACATTTGCCTTTGGGCCATATTTTCATGCCCAGCACAAGTCTCGCTGAGTGCATGGGTGGAGTTTTCTTTCTTTTGGTGTTTTTGTAGACAGGTAGAAATGTTTGCGCCGTTGTGGGAGAGAGCACAGCTGGAAGCGGCTTCCCTTTTTCCCTTTAAATTCGGTCACCCCCCCACCCCCCATAGTTTAGCCGCGGTCAGGGGGGCGCTTTCAGAAATATTTTTAAGATGTTCATAATTATTCATTCAATAAATTGATTTCTCCAGTCATTTAGAGGGATTTTCCCACGCCGCTGTCTGTAATATCCACCACACATGTCCGCGGAGCTCAGAATCTGTCTGCCTGCGCCTGGATCATATCCACCAATATCACATTACATTATCTGCGCCACATTCTAGTCCACGTTGTCACCACGTTGTCAGATGCGCCGGGGCCCGGCGTGAAAAATGCCTTCAGTCCACTGGAACGCCCAACAAGGCGCAATGTCGTCTGCCAAATTCACAAACAAAGTAAACTAGACTTACCCCCGCACGAAAATTAAGTTGCGGCAGTCTACTCTTATCACTTCCCCTGTTTTCATTGTAACAGAGCCAGAGGTATGGTTTCTTTAAAAACTAACATCGCCAACTACTGGCCATGCATGCATATTACAGGATGTCCAATCATTTTTGCAGTGTTTTTCACCTTGGCATGTAAAAGTAACCCTAACCTATTCATGTGTATCTTGGTTTCGGACTGCTTGCCCTTGAACTTTATGATGGTGGGAAAGGGGTGTGGGTGGCTCAGCGTCTTGAACACATTTCAGAGTAATTGTACTTGATATGTCGTTTATGGAACACCCAAGTAATCATGTAAACAAAGAGCAGCTTTCCCCCATGGGGATAAAAGGAAAATTCAAAGTGCACCCCTCTGATGTGTCGTACTTAACTTGCATTCGGATATGAACATATATTCCTGAGCAAATAACCTGAATCCTCCATCTTTTATTTTCTAGTCTCAGACACAGCAGAAGCGGTTCGCTTCCATCTCTCTCACACACACACACACACACACACACACACACACACACACACACACACACACACACACACACACACACACACACACACACACACACACACACACACACACACATACGAAGAGCGAGAAAGAGAGAAAGGAACAGATGGCAGAGAGTTGAAAAGTGATGGATGCAAATTACAACAACTGCAGCCCTGGACCGAGGAAGGCTGCAAGTCTGTGTAATAATAATAACCTTGCCCCAGGTCTGATTATTGAAAATTCATCCGAGCCTCACCAAGGCATGACAAGAATCAGTGGAGGTGGGGGAGCAGGGGGAGGGTGGGCGTGAACGAGAGAAATCGCAGGAACCAGACATCAGCCACATGACATGGACGGCTTTAAGAACTTGACAGAAGATTAAGAAAACATGACATCATGGTTAATTAGAATCAGGTGATAAACAAGAGGGTGATATTTATGTTACGCCATATGCCCTGCTGTCTCGGGGGCGAGGGGGTCTCGGCAACAGGTTTCAGACAAGTAAGGTCAAGGCGGCGGCTTTTTCTCCAGTCTCCAGCTGCTGGACCACTGATGCACACGCACGCTCACACGTGCACTACAACTGCCAGCGTGTGCTCGCAGTTTTGCATTTGTCAGGGAAGAAAATGGCTGGTGCTTTTTTTGGGGGGGGATATTAAAGGAAGGCTTCTTTAATTTTACATGTTTTGCATGATTGGTAGTAATTAATAAGTTAGTTAGTTATCACACATGGAGGTCCCCCAAAGGGCAATTTATGCCCCTAAAAATAATCATCATCATGATAATAAAATACACAAACGACTCACTGCAAGTTAAGGACAAATATATTTATGTATTTATTCAGGTTTAAATTGAGTAGTATTCAAAAGAAAAGAAAAAGGCATAAATGGTTTACAACAAAAAGACATTCAATTGTCTTTTTAGCGTGTATTTGTTCTTTCTGTTAAATATTACACCAAATAAATAAATTCAAAGAAAACTTTTGATAGAGTTTGAATTGTTTGGTTTGCTACTCTTTCAACCGTTCCCTTTCCGCTTTGCACCTCCTTTTTTTTTTTCTCCATCAAGTTGCTGACCACACATTTTTATTATTCCCATATTTCCTACGGTGCCAGCGTGCTTTTATAAGTTAGACCCCCAAAATATTATATACATTGTATAGCAATATATCTTTCTTTAAAAAATAGAAATGTCCTCATCCGACAGATGCGAAATGTCTTTTAGGTTTCCTCCCCTTGTTGCTCCTGCGGATGCCAAGTAGCCTTTCGGTCTCTTTCCAAAACAAAGTCCGTCCCCAGATGCTCAGCCAGCAGTCTGCAGATTGAATTTTCCTCAGACTGTCTCGTCACCGGGGATGCACCACAATGGGCAAGAAGTGAGTGGTTGTGTTTTTCCTCCTGGTCTTCTTGCCCCTCACGGCTTTGCCGTTGGCGTTGAGTCCCACAAACATGTGCTTTCTCTTGTTGCGCCACTCCGCCGAAGCGTACGTGTTGTACTTGTTCTCCTCGATGCGCTCGATCAGGCGACAGTCCGGCCCAAAGTCCCTCTGTGGAAGAGAGGCACAGGTGTGAACGGGGGGAAGGATGGCCAATGACTATTATGAAATTACAGCATTAAAAAAAACAAAAAAAACTTTCCGGTGTATTTTTAATCACATTATTGTCACACAAGATTGTGTCCACATAACAAAAGACCCCGGAAATGACAAGGAGTTTTGGCGTGCGTTCATTTGTGTGTTATTTATTCATTATATCAGTCCCATGATTAACAATTAAGATGATCGCACATGTTGGTTTAATCAAGCATCGGTTAAGGCGGGTTTTATGTGACAGGCCTAAGGTCCTAATTGCCTGTGTGTTAATCCGCCAATATGAAACAATGATTTCATTGGATGCCTTAAGGATAAAGGAGTCAGTGTTGCAGAGCCATCGAGTGTAATCAAATGCCAGCCCTTCGGGCCTGTGCGAGTGCGGCTTGTGTTGCAACAGAGCACGAGTACACGTCATGGGAATTCAGTTTGGGGTGCTGTGCAACAGAATGCTTCTTTTTCTATTCTAGCGGGTGTCATTTCATCTCAGCCGCCGCCACTGCTCCGCAGGGACATGCTGAGAGTTGCCTCTTTTAAACCGAGGGAGGGAGAATGAGTGGAGGAGAAAAGAGATGAAACAGGGCATTACACCCCTCCCCACCTTCGCTCCCCCAGAGGAACTGAGGGAAGAATAGAAAAAGTGGGGGATTGTGTTTCCTGTGAATGGAGAGAACTCACATTGACTAACTTTACTTCCTGCCTTGCTTGCCCAATGGAAAAAAAACAAAAAACACCAGCTTGGATTGACAACCAGCCATAATCTACCAATATACTCTCATGGTATCAACCATAAGGCAAGTCTTTCTTATTGCAGGGTACACACATGCTGATAATTTTCTTTTCCCTCCTGTTTAAAGTCAGCAAAGGCCCAATTGTCAAATGTCACTAATACCATGCTTCCCGGCCTCTGTTCAATGAAGATGCCTCTTCTACTGTCGAAAAATGCAAGTAGCAAAAATGTGATGAAAGTATATTCAATGTTCAGAAATTATGACGATCTTGTTTCATTGGACTCACAACTTACCGTTTAGTGTTTGTGGGCCTGAACGTCAAGCTATGTTACATTAATGGCAGCAGGGGGATACCCAGTTGTATTTACTATCAATCATAAATTTAATTTTAAATGAATCCCTTCCTCACCCGGTGTCACCTAAAATAATCATCCATCTTCCATCCATCATCTTTTATCCCACCTATTAATATGTTGCAAATAAATAAATACATGCAACATAATATCATGATAAAATCGTTTCATTTGTTTGCAACAGCTGTTTTCATTAAAATTATTCTAACCAAGATTTTAAGAAGTCTGTTCTGAATGTTTTTTGCTTCCTGTTTTATTTAGAAATTATTTTAGGAAAGGGGAAGTGGTAATGGTTTTATTTTGAAATTCTCCATTGATAGAGGAAGTAATGCTTGTTTTAAAAAAGCGCTAACGCCTGAGCTGAGCGAAGGTAATGCAACACATGTCAAAGAATAAATTGTATTCATAATTTTGGATTTTGAAACCACCTGCTTGATAAATATTTAATACACGTCTCTCTTCAGTGTTGCCTGAGCACCTGGGGATTATTTTGCCAACTTTTGACATTTGACAACACAGGTGAGTTAACAAGCACTCAAATGAATGGACGTTCGTTTGCAGCAGTGTAGAAGATAACACACTTTTTACGTTTGACCAGATGGACATTTGAGAGACTTGCTTGCCTCTAAACCAAAATTCCAGCGTGTGTGAAATCACTGATCATTGAATCACTAAATGGAGGAGGAATTCATCAACATACAACTTGGATTTAAGGTACAGCTTCTTTTTGTTGTTGCGATTTGCGGAACTCGCTGTGGGTATGTTGACTTCTCTTGGGGGTTAAATGGTCATGTTAAGAGTGAGTCCACAGATTTTGGTCTGAATTTACCATGACGACAAAGCTGATGTTTTTTCATTAATTGGAGCTGAGACCAAAGTTTAAATTCTCAACCCCCAAACCGCCCCAATTATGTGTTATTTTGCTGTCAGTGTAATGTGTCTATTTATGTGCCGAATATTGACTTCCATTTTGATTTCGAGGCTTGTTTCAAATGAACACACATGGTTATAATTTTGAAAATGAATCATACTGTACATAGAGAGCATAAAGAGACGTGAAATTATTTTGACTTTTTAAGCATTTATTTCCCAATTTAAAAATCTGACAAACTCAGTACTATTAGCCCAAAAAAGGTTGATATTGAGAGAAAGAGCATCCAGATGATTTTCTGGTGCATATCAGTTCTCGACACCAAGAGCATCTCTTGAAAGTGATAGCAGTTCACATTGATTCAGAGCAAGTTTGCTTGGGAGTGTTCACGTCACATGCGCAAAATATACTGTTTATTGACTTTTTTTGAAAGTGGTTCGGCTATAAACTCACCGCGCCGTACAGCTCTCCCTTCTTGCTGATGGCCAGATAATAGTTACTGCTGAGGCCCCTGATGGCCACAACTCCCACGTCCACCGACTTGATCTCCAGAATACCTGGTGGACAGAGAGACATCTCTTTGTCAGAAAGTGGCATGATTGGTAGTATTTGTGTTAATATCATTATTTTTAAAGTGCGCTTTTTGAATGTTTGCATTTTCAAAGCACTTTTACAGAAACAACACACAGCAAACATGAGACATTTTTTCATATCACTTGTTTGTTAAAAAAACATTGCTTTGTGATGTGCGTGGACATTCAAAAGAAATGCCTTTGTATGATATGCAGATTTTAGTCATCAAATGATCCTTGCCCCATGTTTTATCTATTGTTATGAAGAAAACACATTCCTTGACCTAATCTATTTTTTCTTGATAATGAATCACGGACGAACAATCTATTTAGCACAGCGTGTCCTTGCGTCATGTATGTAACTTGAAGACTTGTTGACCAATCGTACCTCATGCTAGATATGTTTAGCCTGTGAGTGTTAAGAACTTTGTGTGTTGAGATATGCTTGAGCTGATAACGGACTTTGTGGTTCTGGTTTTCTTGAGGACTGATCTGTCTTCATTTGTGGCACTCGTGGGTTGCTATGAGTGTGCATGTTTTGCTGTTAAAACCCAAAGTAGTGGTTCTCGAACCTTTTACAGTTTTTAAACCACCTCCCCCAAAAATAGTTGATTGATAGAAACAGGCTTCGGTGATTCCACAAAATGTTGACCTTTAGCTTCTGTGGGTGGACTCCATAGAAAAAAAAATCTTTTTTTTCCTTCCCCTCACAAGTAAGCCCTAGTCTCGCGTCGTTCCTCAGCAGCATGGCCCGCAATGTTACAGTCGGACCTCAGAGCGGCCTCTTGCCCCCTGCTCATTTCGCCGCTTTTCTCGCTGGCTGCGCGCCCCGGGACTGAGGTGTAAGCCAGGAAAAAACATTTTTCCCTCTTATGTTTGTTTTTCTGGCCAGGGGAGCGCATGTAGGCAGGCAAGCACATAAACGGGACAGAGAGAAGTGTTCCGGCTGCCAGGCTCTGGAGAGGTCATTGCGTGTGTATCGGTTTTCAAGCCCAAACCAATTATTGGTTTAAACAGTGGTCAGCGGTTACTTCTTCTCTCATCCTACAGTCGGTTACGGAAAGGAGCTGCGAGGCTTCGACTTGTAGCCGACCCCTGCCAACCACATCAAATGTGACCTGAACGGAGATTTATTAGCAGAGTAAAGCAATTTTATTGGACATGTTTTTTTTTCTTGTTGTTTTTGGTAATATGGCACAATTACTCAATTCAGAGCTAATATCAAATCAGTGTCTTGAAAATCTGTGATAAGGTCTCATCTCAAGACTGCAAAGGGAGCAGCAGTCATTTGAAGCTATGCTGGATGTGTTATTGTTGTGATGGGTTCGTTTGTAATTTTAAATTCTTTGCAGTAGTGAGCTTTTGGTTTGGTTGCTCGAACGGACACATGGTGGTGCTCGGTCCAGTACTTTTTTATTATTATTTTTTCTCCCGACACACTCGCTTTATTCTTGTATCTTTTGACGCAACAATATCGTTGTATTTAGTGCTGAGTGTGAAAATCTGATTTATTTAGACAGGTCATTCCATATGCTGCGCATACTGTTGTTAGAAATACAGCATTGAAAAGTGAGATTTGGAAGTCAAGAAATGCCGATGAGTTTACTGATTTAAAATCATTTACACTCCTTTGCAATGTTTTTCCTCTTCAAATACATGTTAAGGGTGATTTTTGGGGTGGATCAAAGGTTGCTAGTGTAACACCCGAAACTTCAAATATACCGACATTGGTACAGTAATGCAACTGAGTGAGTTATTTGGACTGCAAAACACATTTTCAGCAAAACAATGCCATGCCATATAACACAGACACGCCATGCAAAAAATGCTGCATTTTCCACAAAACTAGTTGGGGCCCCCCACCCCCACAAACCCAAGGCTGGAGTGCTCTGTACATTAAACGCTTGCTCGATTTCATATTTAAAGATTGTTTAGCTTCATAAGCATGATTGTATTTGACACACAAAGTGTCGCATAATTCATTGTTGTCCCTTCAACCGTTTGATTTTTTTTTTTCCCACGTCTGGATTTTCCATGTTTTGTGTGATTCTAAAACCGTCTGTGGTAAGTAAAGAAAAACAAACTGCAGTTAGTCCAAAACCACACCAAAACAAAATCCCACCAGCCAAAAAGCTCTTTTGTTTGAAATTCCAGAGGTTGCTGGTCAAAGGCAAATTGTGAGTTGGATCACAACGCTTGCGACTCTATAAGTTGGGATCACCTTTCCTGAGTGCAGTCTGACCACTGCACAATGTCGCATACAGGACATTTGAAAGCATCTGGGAGAAACCCAACATAAATTCAGTCAGGGGATTGATAGAGAAGTGGGGGGTGGGGGGTTAAAAAAAAGTGTGACCACCGGAGGTATTGCCATTCCTGCACCACGGTTGACTTTGTAACATGATAAAGTGCCAAAGCTGCCAGTTTCTGTCAAAACATTTCACGGGCCTTCCACGGCAGGAGTTATGTTTTTAGCTAATGTGCTGTGACGGTCATCTGCATTTCACACATTTTTCATTCGCCCCTCAAACCGCCTGTTGCGGTGAGAGGTGTTGGCACTAAGCTTTCGCATGCCGTAAAGCTATGTGGCAACGTAACCCGAACGTGTACATGGAATGTGCCGTAGCCAATCACGGTAAAAATCATCATGACAGCAAATTTGCTTTTTGCATGATAAACGCTTCTAGGCCAACCATCCGATGGGAAAACGACGAGTATCGCAGTCACCGAGTGTGCTTTCAGGAGTGGCGTGACGACTCGTTCACACCACGTTGCACAAACAAGTCCGTTGCGTGTCGTTCGTCGCCTCTTCGTAGCCTGACTTCTCATCCGGTCATGATCAAATGACGGAGACGTCACTGTGACGCCTCTCGGCCAGATGCCTCTTTTCCTCTCTTTCTACTCCTCCCTTTTCAGACATCAATGTGTATCCTCCAGTTTTAGGGTGCTGTGTGCGATGGCAACAAGTTAATAAATTCCGGTATGAACGTTCAGGAAAAAAAAGTGGACTCCCCCGCCTCACCCTCCTCCCTGACATGTGCAAGCTTTTCAACATTCTGTAGGTTTTGTTGTATTTCAAATCCTAACTTGGATGTTGGTGGTACGAGCACATATGTAAGCCATTATTCCGGCATATTCCCCAAAGCGTCTTGACAGCAGTCCAATCCTTATATTCGCCATCAATAAAAATGTATCTTTGTCGAAACTAAAAACATTGTTGGTTGCAATGACGTGACTATTCGTCAAAGTGACATGGCGCATAAAGCGCCGCAAAACCATCTCGTGCGCCCGCCTCCAAATGTTGCGCCTGCCACGGCACGGCAGACGTTTTCTAAGACGTGTCAAAATAAGGTCCGTCAGTGAGACGCGAAAGGCCGCTTCACCTGTTTCAACTCCATTTGATGTGGTTTCGAAAGCAGTGGGCTCTTTGTATGACCCCGGTTAGCAGGAGCAGCCCGTCTGCTTGCTTGCCGCATGAAAGAAGTCCAGGTGGTAACAAAAGGCCTAGATGGCAACAACACTCTTTACGGCACCCTTGCAAAAAAAAAAAAAAATGGGCTGTATTTTTTCCCCTTTTTTCCTCTTCACCTTGCCTGTTTGCCATACTCATTTATGTGGTCTTATTTCTGAAAGGGGCCGTGAACTTCCCTCCATGTGTCCTCTGGATCACAGCCCGGCATCTTAATTATCTGTGTTTTAAAAGGCTCAGAAAAAGCACAAATTGTTCAAGGTTCACCTAATCGAAAAGGCATGGGAGGACATCTTCCACTAAATACACACTGCTTGTCACCATAAAAAGGAGCTGCGAGGCTTCGACTTGTAGCCGACCCCCTGCCAACCACATCAAATGTGACCTGAACGGAGATTTATTAGCAGAGTAAAGCAATTTTATTGGACATGTTTTTTTTTTCTTGTTGTTTTTGGTAATATGGCACAATTACTCAATTCAGAGCTAATATCAAATCAGTGTCTTGAAAATCTGTGATAAGGTCTCATCTCAAGACTGCAAAGGGAGCAGCAGTCATTTGAAGCTATGCTGGATGTGTTATTGTTGTGATGGGTTCGTTTGTAATTTTTAAATTCTTTGCAGTAGTGAGCTTTTGGTTTGGTTGCTCGAACGGACACATGGTGGTGCTCGGTCCAGTACTTTTTTATTATTATTTTTTCTCCCGACACACTCGCTTTATTCTTGTATCTTTTGACGCAACAATATCGTTGTATTTAGTGCTGAGTGTGAAAATCTGATTTATTTAGACAGGTCATTCCATATGCTGCGCATACTGTTGTTAGAAATACAGCATTGAAAAGTGAGATTTGGAAGTCAAGAAATGCCGATGAGTTTACTGATTTAAAATCATTTACACTCCTTTGCAATGTTTTTCCTCTTCAAATACATGTTAAGGGTGATTTTTGGGGTGGATCAAAGGTTGCTAGTGTAACACCGAAACTTCAAATATACCGACATTGGTACAGTAATGCAACTGAGTGAGTTATTTGGACTGCAAAACACATTTTCAGCAAAACAATGCCATGCCATATAACACAGACACGCCATGCAAAAAATGCTGCATTTTCCACAAAACTAGTTGGGGCCCCCCACCCCCACAAACCCAAGGCTGGAGTGCTCTGTACATTAAACGCTTGCTCGATTTCATATTTAAAGATTGTTTAGCTTCATAAGCATGATTGTATTTGACACACAAAGTGTCGCATAATTCATTGTTGTCCCTTCAACCGTTTGATTTTTTTTTTTCCCACGTCTGGATTTTCCATGTTTTGTGTGATTCTAAAACCGTCTGTGGTAAGTAAAGAAAAACAAACTGCAGTTAGTCCAAAACCACACCAAAACAAAATCCCACCAGCCAAAAAGCTCTTTTGTTTGAAATTCCAGAGGTTGCTGGTCAAAGGCAAATTGTGAGTTGGATCACAACGCTTGCGACTCTATAAGTTGGGATCACCTTTCCTGAGTGCAGTCTGACCACTGCACAATGTCGCATACAGGACATTTGAAAGCATCTGGGAGAAACCCAACATAAATTCAGTCAGGGGATTGATAGAGAAGTGGGGGGTGGGGGGTTAAAAAAAAGTGTGACCACCGGAGGTATTGCCATTCCTGCACCACGGTTGACTTTGTAACATGATAAAGTGCCAAAGCTGCCAGTTTCTGTCAAAACATTTCACGGGCCTTCCACGGCAGGAGTTATGTTTTTAGCTAATGTGCTGTGACGGTCATCTGCATTTCACACATTTTTCATTCGCCCCCTCAAACCGCCTGTTGCGGTGAGAGGTGTTGGCACTAAGCTTTCGGCTGTAGAAGTCTGGTCATCTTACACCACAACTCCGACGGACCAGCAATCTCCTCGCCCCTGTATGTGTGTTTCCACATATGTTCAGATTTCAAACCTCCAAACGCATTTCTCAACATCTGATGAAGTTAGCCTTTGAGTAGCCGAAACTACAAACAAAGTATTTCCTCGTCAGATCATAAACAGGCTACCTTGATAAATGTACCGGTATATAACTGGCAGCTGATCTCAGTTCGTGACTCTTTTGGTTCCAAAGCCCCCTAAAGATGATCTCTTCACGCACTTCAAATGTAAACAACACACTGTACCATTATTTTTTTGCGTTTCGTTAAACTTCAGCGTGTTTGCCAATCTTGAGGGTCTGCACTTCTGCTTTTTTTGTTTTTACATCAAAAGATTTCAGGCTGCCCAAAAATAACAATGTAAGCACGAGAATGTCAACTAACTGTCTGCTGACTAAATTATTTGACACCTTGGCTGTGTTCGGCTGACAGTTCAACAAAATTGGCCTGTAAAAAAATAAAATAAAATAAAAATAGGGGAAAAGTCGTTAAACATGGCCAGTGTTCACATACAGCGTAGAGATGTAAGACACGGGTTAATTAGCTGGCATTCCTGGCCGCTCTGTTCTCGCAGGCCGGTAGTCCAGATGCTTCCCCGGACTTAAACTTCGGACCTCTCAGCGCTAACTTTGATGACTCCATTAAGAGCCTCACTTTCATGCAGAGGCTATATGAGGCGGGGGCGTCGCAACGGTGAGGGAATGTCGGAGAGTGGGAAGCACATGGTGTCTTGATGGCAGCGGCCCTGGCTGGATGTTATCCATCACAGATGCCGTTCTTCGCCTCCCGCTGCTTTACTGGCCATTAATTTTGCCGCTTCGCATGCTCCACTTTGTAACACAACAATGACACTTTCGGTCTTGACTCTCTTAATGCAGAGAGACAGACGAGCGCGCTAAAAATACAAACTGCTGCAAGTGCGAGCTTCTGCGAGGCATGGCCGGCACTTTGGCTCCTACCAACTTAGCTATAATTTGCTACCATGATGAATGTCATGTAAAATGCCCGGCAGTGAAAGGAATATCCTCATTTGTAACTGTGGCTACGCTGGGAGGCATTGTACAAAGAGCAAAGTGAGGACATCTCTGTGGTTCTCTTTGGCTGTTTGTGGCCAAACTGGAGGATTTGTTACATTTTTGGATTGGCCAAGAATCCGAATGGGCGGTGTGTATCAATCAACTCCACGGGGCTGTAAAACATCAGGAATGGAGAACCTGCACACGCTGCCGTGCTCAGAAATCCAATTGGCAAGTCAAATAATCTGTGAAATACAGCTCCGTTTTTTTGGCTTAATATCACGGCTTTCCTCCCAATCCTGTCTGTTTACTTTATGATGATAGTCTGCAAGAATCCTGAGCATAATATAAACAATCAAAAGGCTTCCCCACCAACTAAACATTCTTTGGCATCATAATCTTCTGATGCTTCTGCTTTTTTCTGATCCTCGTCCTCGGAACTCCACAGCAGCACCTCGGAAAAGTGATTTTTTTTGCCTGCAACATTTAAAGTCAGATGCAGTTGAAATTATGCCGAACTTACATCTTTAATAAGGGTTGTACTTCAGGACTAAACAGAAAAAGCATGAATAAATCCGATCTCCGATTACACAAAGGCATTGTATGCGAAATAAGCAAACAGACCAACGCCTCAATTTGTATCTTTTTCTAATGAGGTGAATTTCAAAGCCGTGCTTCATTTTATGCTCAGTGGTCTTCAGTGTCTGCGTATTGGTTACAGTAAAACCACATAAGAGTCTTACCCGCATGGATGATCAGTATTGTGCAGCTTTTTTTTGGGGGGGGGCATATTAAATGGTGAGTGTTTGGTGGGTTCCAGTAAAAGAAAAGAGGTCATGATTCAGAAGTGGCATAATTTGATCCAGACTTCAGCTGTGTTTCAAAGCAAGTACTGTCGGTTAGATGCTTTGTCAACTGTTCAATTTGGTTTAAAATTTCAGGTGAAGATTGTCGGTTCACCGAAAACATGATGAATTGCCTCAATAATTTTGTGAGGATGTCGAGCGGTTCTATCTGCTCATCTGCTAGATTTAAGAAATGGGTGCTGGTTAATTAAAGCATATAATGGCCAAATACCATCCAAATATGCTCTTTGCGGTTGGTAGCAAGTTAGGGATGACATCGGTGCAATCTGTGTCGACTCTTGGCCATCCATGTTCCAGTGATGCCTTCACTGAAAAAAAACAAAACTAAAAAAGGTTTTTACTCAAATTTATTTTGTCAAGTGGTGACACTTAATAAAATCATCTCGGTCCAGACTGAACATCTCCTTAAAAATTGTGTCTCGATCCAGATGATTTTGCAACCACTTGACGAAAGGAATTTGATTAAATCCACCGCACCTTTTTTTATTTTTAATTTTTTTCAGTGTTGCTGCATTTTCCACATTGTCTGTCAATTGGACATTGAAAGAGCTGGGATAAGCTCCAGCTCATCCGCGACCCTAATCAGGACACTTGCTGTACAATCTAGATTGTTACAGCCAAGTACAGTACTGCATGTTTCCATTGTTGCTTCAAGACTAAATGAATCCAAAATCATTCGCAGAGTTCTTCACAATCGATGACGGCGCACATTTCAAGTCCACGTTTGTCTCCCGGCACTCAATTACCTTGACTAATGTGCTCCACGACCTCTGTAAAATAAAAGCAAATCTACTGTAACCCTCCTGGTTAGTTTCCGATGAGCAGATGTATGAGGAAAGCGTGCAGGTAGTTTAGTTTTAGTGTATGTTTTCGGAGCACAGCTGAACGGAGTTGTTGACTTTGGCAGGGTTTTGGACGACTCTGATGGTTTCGGTATTTTCGGAGCAGGCTTGCCCGTGACGTTTGCGTACCACTTTAATTTACTGAGAGAGGAGTCCATGAAGATGTCAAAGTAACTTTGAAGCCAAAGCAAGGCTGACACTAACCTCTGCTGCGTCCCATAGCTCCTCATCACTCTTTTTTATGGGCCACACTGATACGTTTTCCCACGAGAACCCTAAACGCTCATCAAGTGGAGAGAAGGGCGAAGTGGACCGGCGTTGTAACTGAATGACGATCTAGAATAGTGACGAGCTGGACGCGGTTCAGGAAGAAATTGGAGAACGTAGCAAGATCAAACGTGTTAAATGGCTTTTTGTGTACTTCATGTCGTTTGACTTGAAGGTAGAGCAGCGACACAGAGGTGATGCTGTTTGCTATTTCATTAAAAAAACTCACCATACCTCCCTGCAATCGTTAAAGTGTTAAACCTGCATGTGTTTTGCTGATTCTTTCTTTTTCGTGTCCTTACTGCAGGCTATCAAATGGCAAACAATGTGGAAAAAGACTTTTTCACTAAGAGACACGTGAAAGTCTTTTGGTTCATATCTGTTATGAAACTTCACTCTTTTTATTATTTATTTTTACCGTAACAGTGGTTAACAGCATGTTTGACTTATTTTGACTATATATTAACAGTACAGTACTTCCGATCACGTGTGAATTTTTAAAATTGTAGCTTGTAGAATTTTCA
Source organism: Hippocampus mohnikei (assembly GCA_026261675.1). NCBI lineage: Eukaryota > Metazoa > Chordata > Actinopteri > Syngnathiformes > Syngnathidae > Hippocampus > Hippocampus mohnikei. The sequence continues at coordinate 3,462,021 of JAKGUB010000344.1, forward strand.
AAAAGCTATTGATGGTCAACTACCATCCCTGGATGGATTTATTTTTTTGTGCCCCCTCCCCAAAACCATAATTGGAATATCATCGTGACATTTAATCATCCATATTGTAGAATTAGCATTTGCTTCAAAAGTGATGCAACACATGGAGTGACTTTGCCATTAACAAATCTTCCTGACTGAGGGTCACTAGGTAAGGGTCAACCCGGACGGGGGTGGGGTGTCAAGTGAGCACAGTGGTGTAATTAGCATTGAGGTGGAAAAACATCCGCCGAATGGGAACATGAGAGCCTCCACAATTTGGGCTGTGTTTCAATTGCCCCGAAAACATGCGCGAACGGGACTTTTCAGCGTCGCCGGCGGTCACCCGGACAGCGCTGGTTCTTGCGAGGAAATCACTTTGTCACATGTTGCGGATGCAGGCTGAAAAGCTGCAGCGATGTACTACTCTTAACTGCGACAACCTGATTGGAAACAAACAAAATCCAGCCTGGGAGGGGGACATTCATGACCCTAGAGCTCGACTTAAAACGTCTTCATCACCTCTGACACCATCTAATGAGGCCCATTTGCAATCTGACCTCCTGAACATTACCAGACCTAGAGAGCTTGATATCCACACCGCAAAAAGGACGACTCCAAATAAGTGCTAGGCTCCACTTGTGGAGGCTCAACACCTGAGATGCCGTGGTGCTGAGCCGAGATGGTATGTGACATTATTGTGGGTGTGTGTGAAAGCTTCCTTCGCGCTTGTCTCACCGGCCATGTGTTTTGAATGAGCACAAATCAGATTCAAGAGAACACATTTTTGCATTTACAGTACATGCAGGCTTTTGAAGCTCTTGGGCACCGGCGGTCCCAACCCCCGTGTTACTTACATATATACATAAATATATCTCTATGGCTTTTTCCAAACAAGCTAATTGACAACGTGGTCCAGATGTGCGCGCACGTCAAGAAAAGGTCACGTGCCAAACGATCATCTGAAACGGCACCGCAATATAGCGGCATCTTTTTATTTGAAGACGGCAATTTGTTTGGAGAATCGCTGGAGGTGGTGCATTAGCGTAAACATACATGCAAGCTTGCGCGCAGATGTGCGCACATGTCAAAGCATGATTCACCCCAGAGAGATTCCTCCCCGATCGTCAAATCATTCCCACTTGTAGAACGTGAGGTTACAACGTTATATATCTGCGATCATGCTCCGATAACATCTGATTTATCTTTGGCTTTTCTCTCTGGCTGGGAAACAAACTGCGTGATGGATTAGGACTTTAATACCATGACCTGATGCTGTTACGGCATCAGTGACTTGTTGCAGCCTCCAAGCGCAGTTGTGTGCGTGTGTGCAACTGCAGGCAAGGGGTGGAAAAGACGCTAATTGAAATTCCTTCAGCCATGTCTGGCAGAGGCTTGGTGTCTGAGTGGCACACACACGCACGCACACACACACACACACACTGGTCCGGGCCCTAATAAAAGTGGGCTTTGCCATATGGAGGCCATGTGCAAGACTGGCCTCTCTGTGCCCGTGTGTAGCTGCAAGTGTGCGTACATGCGTGCGTGTGCTCAGCAGGAGAAGCTTGTACAGCACCGCAGACAGATTCATTGAACCCTGCGACGTGTATGAAAGTGTGTGACTAATATGAAGACGAAGACCGCCACCCGCGCCGTTTACCAAGACATAAAGTGCATGTCGAGGTGATCTGTGACCTTTGAGTGTTGGGGTGTTCCCCGGGTTTGCTTCTCCCTCCAAAGCCACACTGGATGCACCCTCAGGCAACGGCGCTGTTCTGATGTGTTCATGTGTAGAGGACATTTTATTTCCCTCAATATGGAGAGAAAACTGCAGCTATGAAAGCATTGATTCCAAGTTTGAGGTGCCTTAAAGTAGAGTTGCGGTCTTGCTTTAGAATAAAAATGGGCTTAAGCATGTGCTCGGGTACTCCCCTTGCGTAATTCCAAAATCACACATTATGTTAACTATTAACTCATAAAAGAAGCATTTTATATTTAAGTCTAACTACCACAAATTTATCGTCACTGACTTCACTTAGTGAAGGGAATAAACCGCTGCTATAGATGGTGGGGGGGGGGTGTCAATGTCTCTCATTAAGGAAGTGATGAGAGCTGTGTTTAAGATGTTTCCTCAAAGATAGATGACTTCCTCTTGGGTCATTTTCTTAAATTGGATACAGTGGATTCTTTCTTTTGTCTTCCTGGGTTACTGGTTTGATTTAAACTCGAACTATGGTGCATCTTTCGCAGCGTAGAGGCATTTCAGGACAAGATTGAATACGGTGGCCGGACTTGATTTACAGAGTCATTTTCAAGCTGCTGAATATAAGTGACTTACTGTAAGGGTCGTCCTCACTTTTGGTGCCGTTGACTTTCCCTTTCTTGTCAATGCGGAGGAAAAACTTCTGGTAGGAGAACAGTTTCCGTCGCCGCACGTCTCCCTGCAGGTGGTTGTAGCTGCTGCGCACGTGGCGCCCCACCACGGCGGCAGGAGACGGCGATGACAGGTTGGTCGCCCGTGGCAACCTGGCGGAGGAGGCGCGCAGAGGCGCCGGTGAGGACGATGATTCCTGCGAGACGAAGGGGCGAGGTGGGCTCCCTCCTCCGGCATGATGGCTTTCGTTAAAACTCGGCGGTGCAGGAGAAGACAGGGGCGAGGACGAGGACGGTCCGAGCAGGAGGAGCAAGAGGATGAAGACGAGGGTTGCGAGGAGGCGCGGCGGGGTTGCGTGGCGGCGGTGTCGGGGGCGGGAGGAGAGCCAGGCGACCGGTGCACCTTGTGTCACTGTCCATCTACACATGGTAGTGGAGCTGGAGGAGCTGTGGAGGTGCTCAGGGGCTGGGGCATGCTGAGCTGGGGGGCAGGGAGAGGGTACAAGAGCGGGAGAGGCCCCCCTCCCGTGCTTCCAAATCTCCTCTTTCCCGCAACCTCGACTCACGCTCTTTCAATCTCGAGACGCCGTCGGTTGTGTAACGGGACCAGAATCTTGGACTTGCTTCGCTGTTTATTCCTCAGGAGGTCTGGAGGAATGTCTCGACATCCATAAGTCAAATCATGCACAGCTTGAACAACTGCAGGGGGGGTGGGGTGGGGGGGGGTCCTCCGTCTTCCCGTCCAATACTTTACTCCCAGTCCCCCTCGCAATGCACTTTAGAATCCTTGTTAATATTCAAAAAGCTCACTCTTGGGAGGATTAAACTCGAGTCCAAACACGTGGTACCCTGTCCTCTCGTCCCGGAAGGTGGATACAACGTAATCAAATGATGCTGTACTTCTTCTGTCTAACAGTAATAAATTTAAAGCGGAACAAAATGGCTCTTGTTAAATGTCCACCAAAATCCCACACAAAGTTGGGGAGAAAAATAAAAGCTATGAAGGAATCCAAATGTCTTGACGGAGTTACTCTCTCTCAGGCTCGCTTGTTCGAGTGTGAGCGCTCCGAGCAGTGCGTTTCTTCTTTTCAGTGGCTCCCTCTCTTTTTTTGGCTCTCTCTCTCTCTCTCTCTCTCTCTCTCTCTCTCTCTCTCTCTCTCTCTCTCCTCCCCGTCTCTATCAGCTGTGCGGACTTGAGCGCTGTCTCTGCTTTCACCTTATTTATCTGCGCCCCCCCCCCCACCCCCTCACATGTCATCTCTTAGTGTGATTGGATGTCTATGGAGACCACTAGGCTTTGAAGAACTCTGTGCATTTGTGTGTCTGGTTGAACGTGTGTGTGTGTGTGTGTGGGGGGGGGGGGGGTCTGACACACCCCTATTTCTCTTTCCTCCCCCCTTGTTTTTCTCTCTCCTCCCCTCGCCAGGCCAAAGCTCGCAAGCTGAGCATGAAGAGAAGAAAAAACGTTTCTCATATTTCGTGACTGTCCATCTGATTTCTCTCTTATCCATGCGGCGAGAAATTTGCTGAATTGATTTCAGTGACTTTGGTGCAGAAGACCTCCAATGTAATGCCCATCAAGCACTTTCACTGTGAACTTGATCCAAGATTTTCTGCTAGCACCTTTCAGGTCCAATACTGGAGACGAATTGACACAAATTCCAGAACAACCCACTCCAAAAAACAAAGTCCAATGTTCCTTTTTTGGGATCCATAAACTACAAATTTGTAAGTTATTAATTCTTGCAACTCTTTGCCCAAGTAAAGCGGTTTCAGTCAATTTGTAAGCAGGGTCTTGCAAATACCGCTGACAAACCGCCAGTTTCACAAAACCTTTTGGAGAAGTGACTCACTGGCCAAGGAAGAAACCATTAAATTTGGTGCAGATGGAATTTGTATTTATGCAAAAGAAAAAAAAATCCATCCATCCAAATTGTTTTCCCCCACTATTTATCCTGTTCAGTTTTGTGGAGAGCTGGAATCTAACCCAGCTGACATCATGAGAAAAGCAGACCACACCAGTCTCGGTCGGGGCACATCGTGTCAGAACTTTATTTACTCATTTTCACACGGTCACCTGAACTGAAAACGAGCCGCCTGCACCAAAGTCAGGCGATTGAACCGCTACACCGTCTGTGACCCACTGCAAAATACTTTTTCTATTTTTATAAAAATCTCTTCATTGAGCAACCCACTCGGCATTCATTGCAGCCTGTCACCCTGGAAGGGGATTGTCCCATCTGTGGCCCCTTCTTAAGGTTTCTCATTTTTCCCCAGGTGGGGTCATTTGAATTTATTCTTGCCCTCGTAGGGGTGAAGAATCAGGGGATGTCGTGAATATTTGTCAACTGCGGGCATGTGAAGCCTTTTGAGAGTTTTTGTGATTACGGGACCTATAAATAAATGTGACTTGACTTGTGACTCTGCAGGAGCCGGATAAGCATGCTGCTAATCATAATCTTAGAACCATAATTCTTCTGTCGACTAATATTTGAGGCGAACGGCATCGGTGAGGCTTAGAATCAGAATCCCTTTTTTACTAGTTTTTGTGCTCCTACCTGTAAAACCCGTCATCCGTGACAATTTCACCCGCCCCCTTACCTCTCCCACCTTCCCCTCCATCTTGCATGGCCGAGGTCTGAGCCGAGTCAAGTTCCTCTCATCTCAGATACAATCTCTCGATTTCTTTACCAGGATCATCAGGAGCTTTAAATGTCAAGATAAACATCTGCCCGAGGCGCTTACATGAAGGAGGTTCTAACTTTGAGTCGCAGCATTTCACCGTTCAAGAATCCAGGTGTTCTGTCTGGTCCCAGCTTTGTTTAATTTCCTTTTCACATTGTCAGACAACATCGCTTTCTTCTCATCTTTTCAAAGGTCTCCACCCCCCCCCCCGCCTTTTTTTTTTGTTGACTGAATTGCGCCGCTGATAGAAGATAAATAGGGTTGACTTGCCGTGCTTTGCTGTGTTTTCTCCTTCATTGTGTCCTCCATTCTTAATCCGTCATGTTGCTCTCTGTCTCTCTTCTGTTTTTGATATTTGTTATTGTGTTGTGCATCGTGTAAATCTGCGCTGCCTCATACTGACAGCCGTTTTAATTTGTTTAGCAACATGAGAGAATCAAAATATTAGAAACAGCTCTCGGTATGATCCAGTGCAGCGCTACAACCACCGCAAACTACAACTGTAATAATAAACACATGTTAAGTGAATATCTCGGTGTCAATCAAAAATAAACATTATCCTTGTAAAGGCAGAATATTCGATACGGAGCTTGAATTGGAATTCCGCGATTATTGTGTATTTTGTGCTCATAAAACCTAATAGCGTGCATTTCACTTTTCGCCACTTGAAGCACAATGAAAACATTTCTGTTTCACAATTCTCGTAAATACTTTTCCATGGATCAGAAAGTAGCTGACAAACTACCAAACAGATTGACTAACATGAAAATGTGTCCGCTGGCTAATTTTGTATTTTTAATTAGTAATTTAGATTCTTTTTTTTTTTTTTTTTTTTTTTTTTTTTTGCCATTTGACCAACATCGGGACTCTTTCCCTTGCATGACAATCAAAAACGGCTCCGACCTCTTACGTCATCTTGAACCAGGAGCTGGCCTGATAGCATACAGATGGACAAACCCACAGATACTCATAACATCCACGTTTCAAACTTCATGGTGATGTGCGCCATACTGAGTTCTTTTGTTATTTTTCTGCGATAATTAAGTTACAATACCAAAAAAAGACTTGACTGCTAGTTATCAGACACGTATACCTCGCGCCGTTGCTCGTTGCATCCATAATTACAAGTTCCACATCAAGGACCACTTAGGGCGATAAGCTTCAGCACCACGGACAGCACTTTGAGACGCACTTCTTCAACATGCCGCGTGTGTAATTGAAGACCTTTCGCTGTGACATCACTACTTCCTTTTGTGTCAAGTGGTTTGATATATTTCCGGTCCGGCGTGTGGAGCTGCTCCGCAGCACATCTGTGTCTAGTCCTTGCCTGGAGAAATGTCAATTGAAAGAAAAAGGCGTGGTCAACCTCGACACCGCTCGGGGAAGCGTGGCTGGAGAACACACACGCGCGGCCGGCTTCAAATCAACTCACGCCGACTCGTTTTTAACGTTCTGCCTTGTCGTAGACACGCGGAACTGATAATACAAAAGTTAGCGATCAGCGATGCACTCGGCGGCCGAGTTGTGCAGCCCCACGTTTTTGTGTGCAGGCACCCTAACACGATTCAGATGTTGCACGTCGCTCGTTCCGTGAGGGGAAGAAATGTTTCGTCACAGCAGAAAACAATTTGTTGGATGCCGCCAAGCGGCACGCATTCTCCCTCGTTGATTCCCCCCCACCCCACTCTTCCCCTCTCCTCTAAACTACTTAGGAAGGCTGTAGGGGTTTCCCCTCTTTGAAAAAGATTTTCAGCCAAATGTTGTTTGCATTTCCGGGAGTTACACAATTCAAAGTTGGTTTACATGATTTCAAGAGGCCATCTGCGAAAATGTTTAAATTGATAACATTGTACAGACAAATAATTATTATTTAACAGAATAAAGTTACAGTATTAAATTACACAGTCCAACATCCCCAGTGGCGTTTTTATTTGTATTTTTCTGAAGCAATGTGTCAGGGTGACCTGCTGTCACGCATGACGTCACGTCAGACTTCCGTTCTGTAAGAATCAAAGGAATTTAGCTTTTGGTGGCTTTTTGCTACACTCATTCCAATAGCGGCTGTCTCAGCAAGTGGTGTTAGGAGAAGATTGCGAGAGAAGATATCCCTGTTCTCATTACACAACTTATTTTCAAGAAAAATTGTATGTGAGGCACATCTCTGTGACACCGCTGGCCTTCGTCATTAAAGCTTTTTGTTGTTTCTGTTTTATTCTGTACAGCGGTTAATTTCAGTTTACACTTGTGTCATTCAAACACACTTTATTTCCATTTTCATCAATGAGAAAAATGATTGACGAATTCAACCATCGTGGTTCTTCTGCAAACACAAACGCGGGCATTTCTTGACCTTGAAATCAGTGCCATCCGTTGATTCCACCACCAAATCCTTGACTCATTTTAATTCTAATTAGTCCGTTTTTTTATAGCAGTACTACTTTTGTATTACATCTATTGGTAACTTGCCCCCGTTATGATATTACATTGCACGGTGGTCGCTGACCTAGTTCTGGCCTTCTTTTAGGACCATGTTAATACATTCCGACTTGTTGCGGTTGGCGGGGAATTCCGCCGCCGCCCCCCCAACATTACTGGTGGTGGTGGTGGTGGGTTTGTGGCCCACTAGGCCCAGTTGGCAATTTCCATCCACTTAAAGGCAACTTACCGGTTGAGGTAGCAAGAGTTAGGGAAGCGGCCATTAAAGTTGGAGGCCAATCCGTTCGATTTATTAAATTTGGAGGAAATATTACATGACCGAAAACTGTTGTAGATGCGGTCCCTTTTTTGTTTTCATCCCAAAGGAGTCTAAATGCTGCCCCGCGGTTTTGGCTGAAAATTGCAGGCCCCAGATCAGCAAATGCTGGGGACTCGACGACACTCGTTGCCTCTGGCTCCGTCGGCCGTACCTTAAATGAGGCTTGATTGCTTATGCCTGGAAGGAAGACATCATTAGGGACCAGCAGTTTGGTTCAGTGATTCTAATTGTTTCATTGCGTTTTGAGCCAGTGGCGTTGAGCACATTACAGTCCTCAAATCACCTCCGCACAAATGGGCTTGGCACTTAAGTTTAATTAAAGACACATTAAAACTCTTAGAGACACAAAGGAGGTTTCCCCTTCGCCCCCCTCTTTTCCTCCTTGAGCAAATTTGCACCACTGTGTCAAATACATACATTAATATTGATGCTTTAGAAGTCACGGTTTTGTTTCTGTTCACCACTGAACACATTGCTTGGAATGTTCTACCCTTTGAGTGGAAACAAACACGGATCAGCGAGTCGACCAACAGAAGTAAACACCTCTTTGTCAGGCAGCGTCTGAAGGTGAGCCAGCCTTCTTCAGCCTTCACATCATGTAAACAAAAAATGTTTGAGGGTTATAACACAGAAAAGCGGGACTAATTCTTTGCCATGTGAGAGTTTATGAGTCACACTGTGTCATGCTTGTATTTAAAAAAAAAAGTGATCATATTTCATTCATTTTTATGCAATAGTGTGCTTATGCCGACATTCACTTCTGTCATCTGAGTCCATCAGTCACTGATCATTAATCGCAAATATCATAAATCTTAAAGACGAGGGTTGCACGTTAGGAAGAAGTGGAAAAGTACAAGCCGTGTGGAATCGAACTAACAGAACGGCACATGGACCTTCGCGGGTTGCGGATGTTTGGCTTCATGTCGCAATCCACATGATTGCATCCCAACCTGTCTTTCATCCCCTTGACTCCTTGTGATCCATCAGAACAAACGTACCTATGAAGGTCAGAGGGATACAGTGTCATTTCCAATGGAGACAACGCAGAACAGTCTGGCGCAGGGGTGGCTGTTCTTCTTCAGCCGCCACTGTCCTCTAAAAATCGACGTTGAGGACAAATAGTTTATTCCTTCGGGCCACGCTGAATGCTGTCATAACAAGGGATAATTATACATTGGAAAGGAAAGCGATGCCATATTTTGACATGGAGTTGTCTTTTTTTTTTTTAACACACAACCTTGCATCTGTGAAGCAGGTGTCTTTCCTTGACATTTGCCTTAAAGAAACATCCATTCTCGTACGCCAGCACCACTTAAGGCCCGACGACCCTTATGGCCACAAATAATAAAAAAAAAAAATAATTGTGTAGCACTAGTTGCTTATTGACTGCTGCACACATTTTCTGATTAAATTTTGCGCTGGCTTTGTTTACACACTATTTTTGGATTGAGTTTGATTGATAGTTGTTTGTCCAACAAGCTTGTTTGTGACGGAACATGAATCGCAGTTTTATCTTCACCACATTCACGCTTTGTATGTTTGTATATTTTATTTCAAGGACAATATAACATTTTCATTCTTATTGACTTTTTATTTAAGCTGGCCTTATTATTTCAAACTAATCGCTTGTTTTTTGAAACATTTTTCTGGATTCCTAAACAAACCGTAATCAGTTGAGACTGAACAAACAATTCAAGGATGCTCATCGGGATAAATTGTCAAGATAAACCTTTAGTCCTGCAACAAAGCTCATGTTTCTTGTCATGTAAAGTGAATGACTGTACTGTAAGTGTAATATGTCACAGAAATGCTTGGGTGCAGCTGCAAGCGCATGAATTATGATAAGGGCAGTGGTGATCAATCTTGTTGGCCCGTTGTGAGATATACTGTAACTGCTGCACTTTGGCAGACTTTTTAGTGTTAATGAAATAAACTCGGTGACCTAAACAGGCTAATGAAATTTAAAATAAGACAAGAATTGTGCGAGGTTGCTTCATTATTCCATCATTTAAGAACGATGTTTAAAGAAAAAAGAAAAAAAAATGGTGATTCTGGCTCTGGTTTAATGGGCTCCGCAAAAAGCAAAGCAAAACCCCCCCAAAAAACTCCCCAGCTTCGAACAGAGTTTAGGCAAAGCCCAGTGGAGCTGAATGGCCAGCACTGAAATATCGATAGGTCAAACATACTCGTGTTTACTCCAAATTAGTCTTACGTCCTCGTGATTTTGCAGCCATTATTGAGAAATTAACATAGCAGCGTACACTATTGCTTTCATTACCACATCCAATAACAAATGAAATAAATTGTTGTGTTTCTGACAGAAAGTATTCATCCGTCTAACTGTGCAATGTCTTTTGTACTCCACATTGCGCGGATATGGCATAAGCCGAGGAAAAGCCTTTTGAAATGTGCAATCTGGTTCAGGATTTTTATTTCCTCGACTTTTCGTTCACCACTTTTGTTCATCCGTACAAGTATTCGAAAAACTAGACCATTTTCTGCATCATTGGCAGTTTCCTTTTTTAATTCACGATTATTACTTGCCACAAAGCAAGAAGGAATGAATGCACCCCCTTTTTGGCAAGAAGGCTTTGACGGAGATATGCACGGACTAATTTGAATAGCATTTTGTCACATGCAACTTCTAGTCATGAAAAAAAAAAGTGGTTTCCATCCTTGGCAGTGGACAAGCATGAAATGAGTCATGAGGTTTTCGTATTCTTTAATTATACGGCCACCAAATACTTTTAAAACCGAGCATCATTTGTTTCAACTGGTCCCAAACTGAGCACCTCCCACATGAGCATAATAAAGTTTGACATTCAATCTAAACTGGCACATTTGTCACAGTCCAGGCATGTTGGTTGTTAAAGCGAGACAAACAAACGGTACACAAGATAGGCAAGCTGGTGGTGGTGGTGGCGGCGGCAGGGGCCGTGGGGGGAGGTGGTGGTTCGGGCTCGGGTCAGCCAGACAGAGAGAGAGGTAATTGTCTGTGATGATTGATGATTCTCATGGCATTCTTGTTTATTTCATCAGGCAGGAAGTGGAAAGCGGAGTACGCCTGTGACCAATCAGTGGTCATCATTAAAAAAAAAAAAAAAGCGAGACAAGCGCCAAAACCAATCACGGGCAGATTCATTGATAGGTGCAACTAGAGAAAGGTAGTTGAAGGCAGCCACCATTATGGCTCGTAATCATAAACCAAAAGCCGCTCAGTGGGAATGCCAGGTGTGCCTTTTTGAAACATAAGTTATTTGGTTGAAATGATCCCAGACCTTTCGGGTCCGCATTGTAGTATTTTCAGTTTGAGTGGTAGTAGGTCAGTCTGGAAAAACTTGGTTTGTTTGGCTAGTTATAAAACGAAGGCCTTTCTGAAAGTGCCATTGGGCAAAACGCTGAATCACCCTTCACTTATTTCCTTTCCCTGGACGTGCATGCATGCCATTGACCAAGTTATCAATAGCGTGCAATGCATGTCTGTTTCAAATTGTGTAGATATGTTCATTAAAAAAAAATCTACCCTACATTATTATCCCTATGTGCCATAAAACCTTTTAGCTTAAATGCAGTTCAGGGAGAAGTGCCGCATTAACAATGCGTGTTAAGCTATGTCTTTTTTATTTATTTTTTAGTTTGACTTATTTTTGTCGACCAACTCCGAGAGAATCTGAAGGATTGGGAATGGATGTTTTGCGTTTCAATTTTAAATCTAGGTTTCAGTTGTAATATCACCATTCACCACCAGATGGCAAACATTTCTTAGTTGCGCTTCGTTACGGTCTTGTACTGCCCTTTACTACAATGTGAGTAAGCCTCATAATTGTTTTTATGGATTTGGAATGATATGCAGGACAAACAGAACCTGAATTATATAAAAATTTTGAGCGAGTTGAATTTGGTGAAAGAGAACCACAAATGAAAAAAATATGGCCCCCTCCAGCATTTGTTTCCTCATCCATGCCTTAGATATTCCAGCGTGTGAGTACTTCCCCTAATGTGAAAATTGTTTTCACCCGTTTTTGGAATATGTGTTATTTAATTTCCCCCAGAGGACAAATGAAGTATCAATCTATCTATAAAGTTGTACGTTTGAAATGAATGCTGGTGCCTGCCGCATTAAAGAACAATTGATTAATTTCTGATCGTGATCCGTGATTCTGTCGAGACAGTTTCAAGTGCAGAATCACAATCAGGGTTGTCAGGCCCTGGCGGGGTCAGATGAGGCTTGGAGGACCGAGTATGATAGCATTATGTGCGCACTCACCAGACTATCATTGTCTTGCATTACTATGGAACGAGACACCGGCAACGTTCCATGCACGCAGGTTGGATTTCAGGTGTCAGGTTCACGTGAGTTGTATGGCCTCTCACGTCGATGTATACACACAGCCTAGCCGCCCTCCCCTCAACCCGCTCGTGACATCAGCCGGGACAAGAGAAGGCAACAAGAACTGAAAGGCAATTTAGCCTGCGCTCTGATGGGAGAACAAACTACAGCACACAAACCTGTGTGATGTGGTGAAGCCAGTCAACCATCCCCGAAGCTGGAGAAATAGACTGTCTAGACACACACAAAGCAAAGACACGCTCAATACAGGCTGCAGGAGACACAATGGAGAAAAAAAGGGAATTGTGCTGAAAAGCCTTTGAAAGTAACGGGGACACTGATGAAATTTTGCTTTACAAATAAGTCAAGGGAGGTTGGTTCATACTCGTGTATGTCTCGCTTGAGAAATTGCCCTACTCCTGCCAAGAAACAGACATCTAAGTTCTCAGTCTTGCATCATCCCTAAATTGTTTGCATACGTCCGCAGCGCACAATGATATTGGCCAAACAGAATGTTGTCATGCTGTTTTGCGGTCGAGGATTGCTGATCGGGCAAACTCTGCGAATCTTGTACACTCACGAGACGAAAACGACCGTGCTGTCGTCGAGCAGTGTCTTTGTCCTGTCTTTAATCTAATTTACGAATAGCAATAAAACGGAAACTCAACTCTCGCCTTTGCAGTTTCACACTTAGTGGAGATAATAAAAAGGGTCACTTGTGGGTATAATAGTCGATTAATTGTTAACCGTCATGTTAATTCTTGATTAATTATGGCGCAATTGAGTGCACTTCTTGCCTACCAACAGTGGAGGTGCTGTTGCTTCTACTATGTCACAACTTCTATTCCGCAAAACTACCAAAACCCTAATTCATTACCACGTCAACTCCTAAACACTGCAATACCCGCTTTTGTTTGGGTAATCCTTTTCCTCACAATATAACCATTCCGTCCCTTGCAGAATGAAAACTGGCATGATCCAGCAATCTTATGTTATTCGGTCACTTTTCCATCATACCCGTATGTCCCCCTTCAGGATGCCAGAAAAGAAGAATTTCTTTCAATTGCGCTGATAGCCTGGCTAAATCTGATTCTGCACCGTGTTGTATGGAGTGACAGCCCAAGACAGCTGAGGCGTGTACAAAATTAAACAATGTCACGGGAGACGCATTAACCACCTGCCACCGTTCAGGGCCGGGTCACTTCCCAGCAACAAACAGTGCAGATTTCCCATCATAGCTGCTCAGCTGACTCAGAAACTGCGAAAGTCCTTTTTGCTAGGGTGACCAGACTTTGGAATTTTCCTTGACACACGCAAATGTAAAAATAGCATCTGGATCGGAATTGAAAATAATTTAGGATTTTATCATCTTAATCTGCATTCTTGTGTTTATGAAATAAAAAGATGTAAAGGTTTCAAATAAATTGCAAGCATCTGCTGCAAAATTTCACTCGCATGTTACTTTAGTTATTGGCCAGCGTTAATGTACTTGACAAATAATTATTTGTTTTCTTGTGTGGTCAGATGATGAATAGCAAAACCAAGATATTATTTGCCAAAATGATTTATTGAGGGGAAAGTTCAATTCCAAAAAAGGAACAATTTATTTGGATTATCTGTTCAAACCAAAACAAGAACCCTTCAAAGTTTAACACTTGCAATCAGAATGAATGCAAATTCTGCTTCATTTTATCAAGCAAGCTTTTAAAAAATAATAATTTCACACTTTCACTTTGAGCCGCTGACTTGGCACAGGTGTCTCTTCTCCTAGTTCACAACTTTGTCTTAATGGCCACATACTGTTACACAGCGAGCTTCAAGGTTGTATGCAGGTGGCACGACATCTACACAAGCCCGGTGTACTCAAACGGTACGTCTTTCTCGTATCCCGCCAATGGCATGAAATCAATGCGGATTTATGTAATGTCATGAGGTGTTGGTAGGGAAAACAAAGATGCCAGTGATTCCAAATGCAGTACTTCGGATCAATAGTTTGTGTTGTTTTAGTTCTGGAAAGGAAAAAAAAATCGGTATGGATGAGAGCTTTTTAACCTGTTGTTCATCATCTTGTACAGTTAGATAAGATAACAGTGTGGGGTAAACTGAGCAATGAGCCAAAGCTTTTAGGGGTGATGGATTTTTAGGGAGATGGGTGTGTTCAACAGGGGGGAGTGTTGAGACATGTGGGTGGGCTGTGGTATGATATCATCGGGGCGATAAAGACTAATTGTGCTTTTTACCCCGGAGTGATGGAAGAACCTGAAAAGGTTAAATGCAACTCTGTTATTGCGCTGTATGACTGAGGCGAGAAACTCATTTGATTTCAGAAATACAGCGGTATGTGAGTTTGTTTGTTCGCGTATTTAGACACTTTTTTTCCCGAGAGGAAATAATTTTAAATAAAGGGTTTAACAGTCACTCTCATGAAGCCTTTATCAATTCAAAGTATTTCCAACATTCTCAGCTGCCATACAAGAGAGGACAGACTGTGTTAATACTTCAGACCTTAACTTTAATGAAGCATCAGCCGATCCTTTCTGCAGCGCCAATTCAACTCATCTTAACATTCCGGTCACGCGAGGGTAAAAACAAATTGACCATCATCATAACCGCGATGACTTTTGCGACACCCTCCGTCCACCACACTGCCCAAATATTGATATTTCTGAAGTCAGAATAAAGTTGTAACACATTTTTATTTTCATATTATAAGTTTAGCTTTATTTTCTCGTTTATGGTGCATGTGTAGTACTCGGTTGAAGGATCTCTGGTGGGATGGCTGGTTTACCGTTGTTCATTCATAGCCCTACTTTTGATCGTGCGGACAGTTAACAATTCAAATTTTGCATTGTTACTGAATAATTGTATCACTGACAACCGCACTTGGAATACGACCATGGCCTCGGCCGTGCTTATATGTCACCCTCAGGTTTCTTTATGATGTTTTCTTTTCTGTCCTAGATGACTCTCTTGGCTGTTTTGCAACCCCTGAGCGCTCCTCTCTTTGTCACTCCCTCGCAGAGCCGAGGTCTTGTAAAAAATGCAGCTGTGAAGACAAACTCCAGAGCTTCCAGGAAAAACGCTATCAGACGCCACGGGCCCAGCAAACTCGGTTGATTAATTCTTTACTAACGGGCTCTGACATTGTTGCACACGGGAGATGTGAAAACTAGCGGCATTACTCACGTCTGATTGGGGTTTCTGCTCAGAGTCACGCTTTTACAAAAAACACATTTGGAAAGAAACACAAATGGCGTCCACCGACGACCTTTACGTGTTCGTAACTCCAGCCCGCTCCCAACAGGTGACACAAAAATGAAGAACAACATGGAGGAAAAGTTGATTTCACTTGTTTGGCGGTTGTATTTATTTCCCAGCACAAAATTAACCATAGCCAGATAAACAGAGATTATTCGAATAGATCAGAAACACATGCGAGGGTCTGATGAGAAGCGAGTGAGGGCCAGATCCTCTCTGTCTCATTCATTACCGCGAGGACTCGGCGAGTTTGGGCCTGGTTGACGTCGGCCGATCAAAGCCGCATCAGCAGATTGGATTACCAAACATACACTAATGATGATTGCCTTTTACAGCAAGATGGAGAGCGGCGAGAGTGCGAAGATGAAACGGGGAGAACGTGATATCTAGCCCTTGGTAAAAAAAATATATATATAGATATATATATAAATATATATATATTTTTTGCAATGACGTTATTCTCATGGCCGTCTCGTTAGGGTAAAGATGAGCATATGCATTTGGTGTTGCTTGTTTAAGGCTTGTAAATAAAGATCCTCTCGCAAAAAGACAAGTCTGTTGCGCGATAAAACTAAATGATTCATTTTAATTACTCTCATACGGATGCTGGAAGGGAGTACCTCGGAGTCTTAGAGTGTCATGTAACACGGCCTTAGCTTTGCTTTATTGTGAGTTACATAATTAGTTAAAGCAGGGGGGGGCTTCACGTCGTAGTGTTAAAAAAAAAAAATCATTACTGAGGACTATTTACACTGATAATACGCTCCAGGAATGTCACTAAATATCTCCATAAAGTAATTTTGGAAATCCCAAGTTGATTCATTAAATTATATTTTCGTTTATTAAAAAAAAAAAAAAGCAGCAAGGAAGCAATCAGTGTCAGGTGAAACAATGATTGATGGACCATGTGGGAGGGCGGCAGGACACTAATGTGGATTAAGTAACTCTTTTGGAAATATTAAGCAATGCTTTGGACAACTCTGGGCTATGAAGTTGAAATTTGGTGATGATTTGACTTTTTACTTGATTTGCAAAGACCACTTGCCACTCTGTGCTCTTTGGCGCATTACGACTGCCCAAAACTAAGACACTGACTTACGAACAGCATACAGTTCGCTGTTCTAATTTTCTCCACACCCAACAGCATATCTGTGACCTCCACCAAGCTAAAAATGTGCAAAACACTTGATATTCATCATGTAAGGTGTTTGACCATACTCTGAAAGCAGGCTGGCATTGCTCCAGCAACTCCCATGAGTTGCCGTCTTTCATTTGTCCGCAATATGACACAAATCGTGACCCTCTGGTTTCGAACATGAGCCACAGTAGTTGACCTTAATTTAAGAACACGGTGCTCGCCAATCAGGTCTTCGTGGGGATTTTTAAAAAACAGTTGTTTTTTTTTTTCAATTCCCTAATCTTTGTGTTTACACTTGGACGTATTTGAGTAGGGCCGTTGATTTTGTGGCGCATCACATGGCGTCGCAGCGCGAACAGACTTCATTCCCTGCTGTGACGCTGTACACTTTATGTGGTACCGAAATTGGAAAGAGCAATGCAGTATTTTTGGTTCCCTCAAATTTGCTGTTTTTCACACACGCACACTGCAATCACGGCAACCATATCTGTGAACGCGAGTCTGTTAAAAGTCTCCCATGACTCTGAAGTGTTTAGTCTGTGCTCGCCACTCCGCCATCTGCTTTACAGCTGCCTTCCTAGAAGGCAATGAGAATAAGGATAATACAGTAATTTGCTAACAAGTGTGGCAACCAATCAGGTCAAGGAGAAACGAGGGATGGAGGCGATTAAGATGAGCGGTCAATGTCAAAAGCAAGTGACTAACTATTCTGAGACCATTTATTTTAAATGTCATGCAGTTCTTGTTAAACAGAGTTAATTTTACATCTATATTTTTTTGAAATGGAGCGCAAATTTGACTGGGCAACTGAGGACTCGCAACAAGGGCATGAACAGTGCAAAACGAAAGGGCCTTAAGAATGACCCTTGTCTTCGTTGAGCCAGAGTGTTTTCGATGGGGTTCCCGTATTTGGATCTCATTAGCGTGCGCAGGTGTTCCTAATGTTGTGGCCGGTGAGTGGTTTACAATGTTGAAAGTTTTCCTGATGGATGGCGCATGTCGTAAATATTTCCTGTAGCTTCTTTGGTCTCTTGTTTTGTGCTCCATCGATGCTGCTAATTTGTCCCACACATCCTTCCTGTGGTGGCCTTCTCATGTGGTCTCGCTCCTCCATTTTTCTCAACGTCCAGTCATCGCCGGTGGAGCCCCCGCTAGGGGCTTCCCCTGAACCTTCGTCATCTGTATCTTTTAGTCCTCCTCCTCCTCCTCCTCCATCCTTCTTTCCCACTCTCGTGCCCCTCAGCTCTGACACCGTCCTCGCTTTGAAGTGCACTTTTAAGAGCACAATTAACCCCCTCCTCCAGACACCGCACTCACTTCTCACCTTTTTAATAAGCCACTCATAGACAAGTGTCGCTCTTTTTTTTTCCTTTCTTTTGCACTCTAACACACACTGCGAGTCCTTATAACATTCCTGTAAATTCTTTGTCACTCAGCTGTAAACGTAGTGACTCTTTCCTGTGGTACTGGATACGCGTGTACATGTTTGTGCGTCTGTGAGGCAAGAATGAGTGAAGACAAATGAAGAAAAAGTATTTTGTGGTGCTTTGACTCACTGTGAATGTTGCTTCCGTTACTTT
Source organism: Hippocampus mohnikei (assembly GCA_026261675.1). Taxonomy (NCBI): domain Eukaryota; kingdom Metazoa; phylum Chordata; class Actinopteri; order Syngnathiformes; family Syngnathidae; genus Hippocampus; species Hippocampus mohnikei. The sequence continues at coordinate 3,480,158 of JAKGUB010000344.1, forward strand.
GATGCAAAGTGAATCATAGGTGACCACGCGGGGCGGCAGGTGGGGAAGGGAGCAGGGGGTGTAAAGGAAGCCATTAGGGCAGGAGCCCACCGAACTGTCGCTCAGCATGTGCCGCTCGTCTTGTCCATTCGGCTGCACTCAATATAAATAATTTGGAGTGTTGGTCAACGGTCCTCACGACGTAAACTGCAGTGTGTTTTTCTCATCTTTTCTCAGATCTGTTGTTGGGTGTGTTTCTGCAGTGGTGTTTGACGTGGCAAAATATAAATGAGGTTTTGGTTAAAAAGTGAACGAAAGGCCACTTCATCTTTACAGTGAGAAAATAAGCACAGTGAGATCAAGTGGCAGACCTGAGTCAAAAAAAAAAATGTCTTTGTCTCGGTTGGTGTGGTCGTGACTACAACACTAGTCCTTGTTCATGAATTGGAATGTTGGGTCAAACCTTTTAAAGCTTTCATCAGTCGGGTTCTGAAATCCCGTCTCAGAGGCATTAGATGCACTGGAGATCAAGGTTCAAGTTCCTGTACATGTACCCTCGAGTGGAGAAAGAACTCCTTGGCGTTCATTTAAACATGAACGATCCTCCCTGAAACCCAATTTCTGCAATTCACCAGCAGAAAGTTAAGCCCGATAAGCTGAGCGACATGCAGCTCAGCCCTCTGAGACCGAAGGGATATTCCAAATTCAAACACGGACATACCGCATTCTCCTAAGAACTACCTCAGAAGCAGCTCAGCCTTTGAGAAGGGACCGATTTCCTTTCCTTTTGTCTCCATTTTGGCCATTAATAACACAATATTGTCCAATGTGTCTGGGGAGCCAGCCTGGAGCCACATGGTTCCAGTTAGCCTCATCAGAACCTGATGTTGGGAGGCCACAGCGAACGAGAGAGGGACTGGAACGAGGCTGCTCGGCCTCCAATGGGAGCCGGCTGATTAAATCGCAGGGCCTTCCACTATTTCAGTCCTCAGGTAGATGGCTGAGTGATGTCCATGCGCAGTGACGAACATTTCCCATGGTCCGTTTTGAAATAAAAGAGAGAGAGAGAGAAAGTGTTGAATATGCACCAGAATTTAATACATTTATTTGGGGGGGCAAATTGAACACTGTGGTTGTGTAGTTCGAGTAACCTCGCCAAGATTTTTTTTAAATTTGTTTGTTTTTGTTTTTTGCTACGTCAGACTAGGCCCGAACGTCCCTCCTCTGCGGCCCCTCTCATCAGGTCTGTTTTGTAACACTTCATCAGTTTCTACCGCGGGCCAAATGTAGACCAGTCAGGCATGTTTGCATTAATATCGTCTTTGATCCACAAGTCTGTTGTTCGGTTGTCTTTCAAACCCTCAAAGAGGCTCTGCGCTCATATTTTGATTCGGTTTGATTAAGCGAAAGTTTTTCGTTTAAGATTTGGTCTTTTGCCAGCAAATAAACAAAAGTCTGAAGTCTTTTAGCCGACTCCTTCATGTGGGGCACGCACGCATCTACCACCCCCCTCTTTGCTTTTCTGTCACACACTTTAACAAGGTTTGTGAATGTATGTGAGGGCCAGGGTGGGCCGTGGGCCAAGTTACATCTTGCAGCAATTAAGCCGCGTGTATCTCTTGGTGTGTACCTCTACCACCCTCCAGTTTCAAGGCCAGCGCGGCGCGGCACATCTCAACTGAAGACGTTTGACTGCTTGGCAGTGGAGGTGGGAAGGTCCGACATTGCAACAACACTTCATGTACGTAATCACTTCACAATAAAGTGTGGTCGTATTAGATGGAACGTAATGTGTTTGTAATGATGTGGGGGGGTGATGAAGGGCCACATGTTCTCATGAGAACTCAGTTGGAGATTGTACATAAAGTCAAACTGTATTCCTTTTAGTAAGTGATCGAGGCACAAAAATATGGAGTCGGCGGGTGGGAACGCGCTATGTCGCAATTTGGGGAATTCCATATTATTTCACAATTATGTTTTTATTATTTGAATTTTAGCACCGTTTTTGGAAATACAATGCTATTGAAGTTACAACGGACCGTGAGAAATAATGCAGCCTGCATACTTAAATACTGAATACTACACTTAGCCAAGACTCATTGATGAAATAAATTTAATCCCACATTGACAATATGAGCAGTATCATACATCATATTATACAAAGCAGTGTTTTTATTGTTCGTTGGCATTTGTTTTTGTGTGTACAACCTTGCCCGTACTCAGCTGAGATAGGCTTCAATTACCCATGACCCCAATGAAGACAATCACGAAAGAAAATGAATGGATGTATTTGGAACTTTAGGATAGCAAGGCTGAAAAACAAAAGAAAAAGTTGTTTTTACCTGTGCAGTTTTTGTTTCTATTTCCATTGTTTCCTTTGGTATTCCCTGACTGTAACTCCATGCTGGCTTTTCTCATGGCTGACGTTACTGACATGCCCAAACGTTCCCCAGAGGCCGCATGCCGAAAGCCAAGTTTCCCTCTTGGGAGGCACTTAATGTAGATTCTGTGTCACCCAACAATTTTTTTTTTTTTTTTTTTTGCTGTATGACAACACAAATGTTTCCAGAGCAACAAAGACATCATTGCCTCTTGGTGTCCCCAGACTGGTTAGTGAGAGATTTTGAAACCGCGTGTCTGATGGGAAATGTGCTTTTTCAAAATGTTGGTACTAATATTCATATGACTTTTTAGCCACAATTACAGTGATAACCTCTTAATCCATTTCTTAGTAGCCTTTACTCAGTAGTGTAGTTATTTTTCATTGTGTAAATTGACCGCACGAAGTACAGCCGATATTGGCAGTTCACAAAAGATTTGTGGTTGTTTAATTGAAGAGTGGACGAATACGCAAGGACCCCAGGGACCAGACTATTTGTATACAAGTAATCAAAAAGTCACTGTTATTATTAATCTGTTGCCTAAACTTTCCACAGTAACAATCGGAACATGACATTTTCAGTCGCGCATTTAGAGAAAATTAGGTCAAATCTCTCAAGCGCCTTTAGAGGACAACACTTAAGTGCATACAGAGACACGCTCACTTCGGGGCAAGCAAGTGTCATATTGTGACGCACTTTTAGTGGGAATCATACAACAATATTTACCAGGCAGGGATCATGTCATGATTAAGAAATGCACCGGATAAACAAATGATAAGCAGAGGAGTTGAATCTTAAAAGTGGCAGCCAAAACAGCAAAACTCTGTGACAGCAGTGATGAATTACCACCGAGTGGTGGTTTCAGTCACCAAAACAAACCCCCCCAAAAAACTGACCTATTCATCTGCAGCTTCCTTTTTGGCAGTTGACACAAATTGGGAGGCGGAAATAGAAGCAGGAGATTTGCGGGATTAAAACAAGGGCAGAAATATATTTTGGAGGCAAATATGAACGCTGCAGTCATAGAATGGCAAACCACAAAAATATGGATGACTTTTCTTGTAAAATTGTAAATTTAGAATTTATTTAATTGTGACTATTCCCATCAAATTGACCTTTGACTTTTTTTCTCTCAAATATTTGACTTTTTTGAGTTTTTATTGCACTATTACAGCTTGGTTCTCATAACATTGCTTTGTTCCCCCCCTCATGAATTTTACTCTATTTTGACTTGGTTCTCATCAACTTAAGACTTTGCCTATAAAGTTGTCACTTTTTGTCTTTTACTCTGACCACTTTATTGAAGTTTACGACCCACGTTTCTTTTGCGTATGTTGTGGCGGCTCGTGTTGCTTGACCAATACGAGCCCATGATGCATCGGGATCACAGCGTGCGGCACCCTGAGGCCGCAACGTCTGGGGAGGCACGACTGACAGAAAGTTATCGTGTAAAGACAGATCTGTGTTTGTGTGTCCGTCTTTGCCCAGCGGGCAGGAGCCAGGACAGGAAACCGAGTGGTTTTGTGCAACTGGTTAGAGGGAACAGAAAAGAAGATAAATGATCCCGAGTTACTCTGGGGACTTCATCGTAACCTAAAAGCGATGGAATGGACAACTTAATGACGGACATAAATAGTTTCTTTCTTGGAGCATGAGGACATTGATTTAATCTGTTGAACTTCATCCGGGGAATTACTTTTGTCAATTTATCCCAAGTAGGGGAGCATAATAGGCAAGTATAGTTGTTAATTGTAAAGTGTCCTTGGGTGTCTTGAAAGGCGCTTATAAATAAAATGTATTATTATTATTATTATTATTAGTAGTAGTAGTAGTATTATTATAGGCGAGCTGGATTGCATCCCAGGATGCACAGAATTCACACTCGCATTCACACCTATGGACAGTGGAGAGTTTTTGGTGAACCGAACAGACATGTTTTTGGAATGTAGGAGGAAGCCAGAGTGCCCGTAGAAAAGTCACACGATCACGGGGCGAATATGCAAAACTCCACAGAAGAGAATCCAACCGAGATAGGAAATCTCAACCTGTGAGGCCCAACAGCTCGCTACGACCCACACCGGGCTGCCAGACAAATATTAAGGGTTTGGTAAATGCTGCCATCTAGTGGCCAATGATGCATAGCAAGGCTGTGTTTTTTGCAAGAACATTCTCCTGAGACGTCAATGCATCCATTTGTTGCTCCCGAACTTGAAAACTTGCATTTCGGGACCCCCTTGACCACAACGGTATTTATTTTGGCTTCCTTTTAATTGATGATACTAAATCAGGGCACCCAAATGCCCAGAAAAACATTCTCTCCACCTATGCTTTGTGAGTTGCGTAGGATGCTCACGTCTCTTGAAACGTCACTCTTGTTGAGCCACTGACATTGCGTCATCAAAGAGAGCGAGGTAGATTGTTCACTGCAAATTGTAGATCAGTCTCATGTTGGGGGAGACCAACAGTATAGACCTGTGAAAAATATTAAATTGAACCAAATTTGAACATACGAGGTGTCCGCCCGCCCCAAAGTGATGATGATCTATCATATTAATCTTCTGTTTTTATGCATTTACGGTGATCACGATGTGAACTGTGAAAAATGAACACAACTGTGATGTTTTAGTGTTTAGTTTATTGCTGAGGGCACAAAAATCCTAAAGACACAATAAACAACCCTGAAAGAAGTCTAAAATATTTCAGAGGCCCAGATGTTATGTTTTACAAAACATGCAAGAAAGAAAACAAGTCCTCTCGGCGGGGCCCCAAGATATGTTTGTCGGCAGTGTTTTGAACATTCTTCCTGAGCAAGACATGAAATGATCATGAAATCAGGCAGATTTGTTTCTTTTATTATTTTTTCAAACAGTCAAACACTCCCGCAAAAGTCACATAATGAAATCGTATGGCTATTGGCACAGTACTAAGGCAAAAGATGGCGGAGTAGTAAACGTTTTAGGAGATACACGACATAAAAAGTGCTGCAAATGGGACATCCAATTACTCGAATATGGCATTCAACAGCTCATTTGGACCGGATGCAAACACGTCAGAGCCATCGTAAATTGTCTTATCAATAAGTGCAGACTCGAGACCCTAGCGGCGTATCTCCTTAACAAGCCAATCATTTTGTGACACTAAATATTCAAACATTTACAATTCAATAGAGGGCGTGAATAAAAATACATGTCAGTAGACCAAATAGTGCATTGTTACATTTGGAGGATGAAAAAAAAAACAAACAAAAAAACAACAACTCTCATTCAAACAGGAGCCTCCTTATTAGAGTACAGTAACTTGGACCAAAAAAACAGTTTTAGTACAAGAAAATAGTTACAAACATTATCATGCAAACGTGCCACAATCTCATGCTTCGCCGACATGACAAAAAAAAGAATAATTTAGATTGTACCAGGGAAAGTATGACACATTTGGACAGCTAGGTAAAAAATAACATGGTTGTAATTGTAAAAATAGACGCTATAAATGGCAGCACCAATAAGGCTTTTTTTTTTTTTTTTTTTTTTTTTGGACACGCCATGTAACAGAAGTGGATCATAGTCGCTGCTTTCACGTATCAATGTGACAGTTCACATGTTTGTGTACACACAGGAAGTTGGGTTGTTGATTGATATTAATGAATGTTGGGTTTCGGGTGGATTGCCGTGAACTTGTCGTTGTGACTCTGCAAGTAGACCATGTGAGTTCAGAGGCGCGCCGTGTTGCGGCCTCGAGGGGACGTCGGCAGCAGCAGTTGACTTCAGTGTGTTTGTTTTGTGTTTGTTGGCTTTGGAGCGTGCTTGGCGCGTCTCAGCAGGCTTCCTTGGTTTGACTTGGCACCTTGCACATCATCAAGATTTGCTTCAAGGCTTTCTGCACATCCTCATCCATCTGACCCTGAAGTGCAACGCAAAAGACAAACATTCAGCCAAAGCGGTGTGCAGGCATACGCAATCGGGGCCAAATTTGGATCATTTTTCCATTCGTTGCGATTAAAGTTAGGAAAGGTCTGATCGTTCAAAGTCGAAATGATTACCCTGACTCGTTATTCTGTGGACAAACAAACATTTGGAAAAAACCTCGTACCTGAACAGCATAAAGAAGATGCATCCTGTAGACTGACACAATCTCATTGTGCTGCTTCTTGGACTCCTGAGATGTGGAACGGAAGCAGCGTGTGAGGGAATACAAACGTGTAATTTCATATGAAAGAAAGTAAAAGGGAGACGAAATCTTACGGCGAGTTGGTACTGCAATTGTTTGACTTGTTGCTGCATGGTCTCCAGCTGCTGGTTCTGCTGCTGTCTCTTAGAGGGTGATCCTGAGCTGTACGAGAGCTGTGATAGGCTGTTCAAGGCGTCCTTGAGCTTGGCCACTTCCCGGGACAGGTCGTCGATCTGGGAGGGACGAATGAGATGCATTAGGCTCCCGGGCCAGCCTCGTCTGACAGGGTCAAAAGCGACTGACCCGCTTGTTCTTCTCCCTCTCGGAGGCCACGTGATTCTCCACCAGCTGCTTGAGCTGACACACGGCATCCTGGGACTCGGCCAGCTTGGAAGTCAGGCCCTGGTTCTCTTTCTCCGTTGACGTCAGAACCTCTTGGATGGCCTCCCGCTCTGCTCGATTGTCCCGCGCCTTTTGGTTGGAATAAAATGGCTGTTAGTGATGAGCCTGCAATGTCGTTGGGGGGTTTGAGGCTTCCCATTCACCTTCTGCCAGGCGTCAGCCGCCTCCAAAGCCATCTCATCTTGCTTCCGCAGGGCCTCCTGGAGGAGCTGCGTCAGGTGGTTCACCTCGCCCTCCAGCTGCTCTCGCATTTTGCTGTGCTCCTCGTTGGAGATTGAATCCTCCGCGACGGTTTCTTTTTCCGTCGCCAGCCTGCGGGGGAACAACCAACATGGTTAGACAGATGCTAATAGGAAAGTAGCGATTGGTGTCAAGGAAGGATGTTGATGTGATGCATCTCAACCGAGACTAACATTTTTTGTATGCTGGGGATTAAGTTTAGCCTGTGCTGTTAGTGGAAGTTAATGAGTGTCTTTGCTGCAAGTGCATGTGCACATGCCCGGAATCGAATCAATCCTTCAACTATTTATTTTTAAGGGTGATGTTACAAGATGAGTTTGGGGTTGTGATTGTAGTTTATGGTATACGTATAGCTAGTTTAAAAACACTGCATGTGGGCCTTTATTGAAAAAAATAAATCCAAACAGAACGACATGGTGGCGTCAATTGTTCCCTCGCTCACCTGTTCTGAAGAGCGTCCAGTTGCAAGGTCTTGAGGCGGAGCTGCTCTTTCAGTTCTTCAGACTGACTTTCCAACTGCTTGATGGCGTTTCCCAACGACGACATCACTTGAGCGTGGTCAGCGAGGGCCACGGAGCTTTGCGCCTGAAGCTCCGCCTCCTGCCTCAGCCGCGAGATCTCCTCCAGAGCCGCCGAGTACTTCTTCTCCATGTCGGCGAGCAGCGTCTGCATCTCCTCCAGCCGGTTCTGCATCTCCAGCTGCAGCTCCTCTGAGGGCGGGGACGGCGGCCGGCCGGTCTCGGCCAGCTGCATCTGCGTGGCGCCGAGCTGAGCCCGCGTTTCGCTGTAGGAGTGCGACAACTCCAGGAGGCGACGCTGTAGTCCGCAAATGACCTCGTTGAGCTCGGACTTCATTTCCTCGAAATCTTTAGCTGCAGCCTCCACAGGGACTGTGCCCCTGAGAGCCTCCTGATGAACGGCAATGATATATTGGGTTAAAAGACGATGAGCTACTTGCAAAGTATTTTCAACAAAAATAAAAACAAACAAACAAAAAATCTACATACCTGGAGCATCCTAATCTCCTCCTGTGCATCCTCATACATCAACTCCATTTTTGCCATCCTCGTTTCTTTCTCCTGAGCGCTCCGGCTCTCTTCCTCTGTCCTCCGCAGCGCCTCCTCCAGATTTCTCAATCTTTGAGTTGCGTTCTCGTGCTCGCAGCCCGTCTGGGCGAGCTGCGCCTTAAGCTGCTTTACTTCCTGTTCGAGCGCGGACGCTCGCCGCTGATTGGCCAAGTCGCTTCCCACCTGCGATCTCAACTCCTCCACCTCCTCCACGGCTTGGTGGTATCTCTCCTGGGTGTCTGTGAGCTTTGCCTGCAGCTCCGCCAGACTCTCGATCAACTCTTCTTCTTTTGCTTTCCCTCTTACACTTCCCTCCTCACCCGTTTCTCTGCTCCTCTCCGGGTTTATCAGAGCCTGAAGCGAGCGGTTCTCTTTTCTAGTTTCCAGCAGCTTCATCTGGACGTTCTCGAGCGCCTGTCTTAGCAGTCGGGTCTCCTCTTGGCTGCCCCTTATCCCTTCCTCCTCGATTCCGTCCTCCCGCGGTGCGTGGGCGGCGGAAGGTACAGCTGCGGCTAGCTCCAAGTCATCCCGTGTGGAATGGAAGGAGGAGTTAGAGGTCATGCTGTCGGGACGGCTGGTTTCTTTCAGGTCCTCGTTTGCTTGGAGAGATGGATGTTTCTGCAAACAGGAATCGGAGGCTGAACATAAACAACACCGGACAAAAAAAAAACACTTTCTGTGCATCTTGAATGCTTCTTTCCCAGTGCATGATACGTTCTTGGCTCTGCATGGCAAAACATGCTACTTGCTAATTATTTTAAATGGCAAAACAATGTACTATTTCAAACGCCTGATAAGTCAGAGGTCCTTATGACTAAACGGTGGTCGCAAGGGCATCAAGCAGATTCATGAGAGCAGCATCACTGTAGCTAACGTTGCTGCTAACGAGAGCGGGGTGCACCCGCACGGACTTGGTAGCAACTTTAGTGATTTTTAAAACGTGAGCGACCCCACACAATGACAAAAACAAAACAAAAAATCAGTGTGTGCGCGCTTAATACTATTGAGTGTGATATTCAGTAGAGCTTCACTATTTGTGGGGAACAAGGACTGATTCCTGTGACGAGTAGAGAGGAAAAAAAACATGGAGTCATTGACAGTGTGTCTGTATGTATATACTATATATCAAAAACTCTCATCCCAAATCCCTGTAGAATCATTTCAAACTCATCTAACAACGTTACTCATAAAATAATGGGCTTACAATCCCACATAAATTTAGCTTCTCTCTTACATATGCAGCTATTAGTCTCTGTTGAGATGTATCACTTTAACATACTTGCGCCGCACCGATTACCACTTTCCTATTACGCAGGCCTTTGGAGCATTACAGAGAGAGCACCCCAAAAAATGTGAACGTGTTGTTTTTTGTTGCTTTGCATTAAGGTAGTTGAAGTGAATAGCACAGAAAAAAAAAAATACAAATTGGTGAATTTGTGAACCGCAAATAGGCGGCGGGTTCATCGTAATATCAACCGACCAAAACCAAGGAATGTAAAGCTGAGTTGTTGGTACCAGTACAGTGAAAAAGCGGCATGAGTCTTTTCTTGTTCTCGGGGCTTCTTACCTTAAAATTGCTGGCCAGTTGCTGGTTTTCCAGAGTAAGAGCGGTAATCTTTGCTTGAAGGGCTGAAACAAGAGCGGCCGATGGCGTAACACCGGGTTCGACCTGTCGACGCAAACAACATATCGTATACATTACAAGCTGGAGACACTCGAGAAGCCTGAGCTCAGGACCACTCGCAAGTCAGCCAACACCAAAACAGGCCCCGACATGTCAGCTTTGGTTCGACCTCCACAAGAATGCTGAAGGTGAACAAGTTGAGCTCAAAACAGATGTCCCGTGGCGCTCAACTCTCCATAGCCAGTGTACGTTTGAAGTTTTAAACGTGGCAAACGCATCGACTAAAGCGCAACAATTGCAATGAGAAAACATTTTAGTGAACGGTAGAAGAAAGACATATGCCTTGAGGTAACTCCTACTACTGTAGACTCTGTCACTGTTATGACTCACGCTCTACTTTTTCAAGTCAAAGGCAGGCTGTCACTAAGTGATAGAAGTTGCCTCCCTGCATTGGTCGAATTGTGTTCTCGAAAAAGCGAATGTGGCGTTTTAATCACCTTGGGATCCAATTCATCGGCGTTGGTCGAATCGTCCATTGTCTCCAGCAACATGGTGCTCTGGTTGTTGCGCAGCCTCTCATCGTCCTCTCGGGCTTCATCATCCTTCCATATGAGAACAAGGGGGGAGGGAACAGAGGGGGGGTGCAAGGAAAAAGTGGAGTGGGAGTGGCGATTGGGATAAGATGGGAGTCGAGGAGGTGGGACCTCCTTGCGTGTTGGCCAATGAGTGTATCATCTTCTAATTTTTGATCATTACCTTGTAGTTGAATCGTTTTGGAGTGTCACTTTTGTTGGATGAAGGGGTTCCAGAAACTGAAGGTGAAGACGCTCCAGACCTCTGCAGGCGGACAATGTTGAAAGTGATTTTATCTCCGAAAGACTTATTTTGATGTGTATGCTCAACAAATCCCAAAAGCTTGTTTGAATGAAGATTTTATCTGCTAATATTATTTGATGCTTGCTTTTGGGAAACCGCTCTTCCGGTGTTTTCACAGAAAACAGGCCAGACTACTACTGAATACTAAGTTTCCAAAATGTGTATTAATACAAGTGTGCAGGACATTGATACAAGCAGACAAAGAGAGACATGCGTTTTACCTGCAGTGGGCTAATAGGAGGTGGAGGTGCTTTTCGTTTTTTGGGAGTTGTGATCCGTTCATCACTTAGCTTAGCTACTTGATCATGCTATAGGGCGTCAGCAAAAAGCGAAGGGAGAAATGGAATCAGTGGTGGTTAGTTTCAATGTCTGAGTGATGAGAATTGAGTTTCCTCGAATTATAGCAAACGGGGTTACACAGGCAAAACAAGTTTTTTTTTTTTCTTTTCAGAGTTCAAAATTGATTTGTGTAAAAACGTTGAAATGCATAGTTTCTTACCGCTGGACTTATGGGTGACTTGACATCTGCAACGTGAATGAAAAAGAAAAAAAAAAAACACATCAACTCATTGACGCATCCAAAAGAAGTATTACTAAGACTCTCCGCCAGATGGCAGTGTTGACTGCGTTGACAACGAGGCATTCACTCTGAGACAGTCGAACGGTATCCAAGTGCAAAATTCAAGTGGTTCAAGTGTGTACTCCAACTTTGCATGTCTATTTATCCCGCACGTGTGTTTGTGTCTCACCAGGGAGCTGCCTGGTCAGAGCAGCAGTGAGTGCAGCTTTGACCTCACAATTGGTGGACATTTTGGCATAGTGCAGGACATCGCGGCCATGAAAATCCACTGCGGATAGGATTGCCCCTCTGTGGACCAGAACTTCGACGACAGCCACCGCATTGGACTCTGTGGCGAGCATCAACGCCGTCCTGCAACATGCATTTGAAAGTAGGTATTCACAGTACAGCGAAGCAGTGAGTGTGGTTGGCCCCCAATTCGCCAATTTAGTATTTTAACACTTATTTGCAGAAAAAATCATTAAATACGGTCAGCACGGCAGAAACCGAGCATGTCTTCTTGTGCCACGTGACCGTGTATTCTTTCATCGCACGCCGTTCATAATCCATAAAGCTCGAAGCCCCTCGCACTGTGCCCAAGACCCAGCTTTTTGGTCCGTGTTTGCAACTTGGCTGCTGTTGTGCTCCCTACCTGCCACTGTTGTCAGAAGTGCTGATTTCAGCGCCGCAGTCCAGCAAAGTGATGCACACTTCAGCGTGGCCGTGTTTGGCTGCCAGGAGCAAAGGGCTGTGCCCATCCTTTGGGGTTAAAACAGCAGCAGTGCCAACATTAAATACACAACGTGGAAACAAACACCACCCGGATTCAAATGCGAGCCCTAACTACCATTAACTCGTGTGGACTGAACTTGGACATTAGACATTACCGTTAGACATGAATGGTATGTTCAGTGACTGTGTGGTGAGAGAAGTCTCGGAATTATGTGAAACGGGGAGAGAATGCGTCATGGCACACAAACACAAATGCCTAAGTGAGAATGAGCAAAGAGGGCGGGGTTATTATTTTTTCTTTTTGCGCCTCAAACCCATTCACTTTACATGACTTCCAAAAGCAAAAATTGAGTAGAACAACTCAGAAGTCCAGCAGCAGTCACAGAATGGATTGTGTTCCAGTGCACGCACAGCTCTACGCAATTGGCCGCATTTCATACTTGGAGCGTGGCAGCTGCAGAAGCTTGAGCGTATCCCCCCTAACCTTAACATTGGATGTGCTAAATGCACCACAAACCTCTGACTCTGACCCCGGGATGTTTCAAGGTCATGTAAATGCTGGGAAGAAGTTTATGACTTAAGAGTGTCACATTTCACCGACATGGGAAAGTGGACTTAGCGCTGTACAATAATAATAATCCGTGATGTACTGAACCCGCAATAAGTGAACGACGATATGGGGGGGGGCGCTATGTTGCACGCATGTTTAATTGAATCCGGTGTCGTGATTTCTTTCACGCAGCATGACATGCTTTTCCAGTATGTCATGCTGTGTGAAGACAATGCATTTTTCAGGACAGAAGCACCTGTTCAACTTTGCTGGCATTGTTGGTGCTTGCTTTGTCGTGTATTAAAAAGGGGGAATGAGGTCATGTGTCCCCGGATCACATTATGTCACGACGCTTTCATCCACAGCAGGTTACAATTAAGCGTTAACGCTGACAGTCGTGTGCAGCTGCAGAGGGCAAAAGAGTATCCAAGCAACAGCCACGTCGTGTTTTATATTACACCGCCGTCGTGCTTCCGCACGCATGCACGCCTGTGCCGCGTTGGAAACCGTGTCGTAGCATGCTCGGAGCAGCAGCAGCAGCCCTGCGTTCGCCACAGTTACTGGGGTCGTTTCAAGAAGCTACTACCAAGTTGTATGATCTCTGTCAGGAATTTGGGGTTTCCATTCATGCCAACGGGATCCATCTGTTTCCGACATATGTAAGACGGAGCACGTGGCCCCGTTTTTCTTTTTCAATGACTTGCTGAGCGTTTGTTCAAAGTTGTGAGAATTCCACAAATACGTATGCAGATGACGGGCGCTGGAAATGTAAATGACTTAACGCGCACACTCACTAAATACCGCTCGGATCAAACCACAGGTATGGAGCTCCACTGCAATGGAAACCGCATGTCTGCGGCTTGAGAGTGCAGTTCCCACAGTACGCTGACCCCTCTAGCACAGACACGTAGGCATGCGCAAACGTTACTCAAAATGCAGAATAACAAATTCAGTCAATTTATGAGTGGAGCTTTGGCCGCCGGTGATTTATTGGCCGTCCCCCGTTTTCCTGACTCTATCCGGGGAAACATAAACAACAAACAGATGCAGAAGACGAAAGTGGAAGTGCATGACATCTATATTCTGACTGAGAGTAGGTGGACAAGATGAGAATGTACGTACGGCGTCTTTTAGGTTGACAGCACTTTTCAGTTCACACAGAAATTGGACAGTCTGAATCTTTCCACCAAGAGCTGCGGATGAAATGAGACGGACAAAGCATTTTTATTTTTTTTTACAAAAGAAGCATTCCTCGGAGATTGCAGAAGTGGACTACACCCACTTCTGACAGACCAAAGCAATTAAAAGAGGATTCTTTCCTCCAATAATCCAAGATGAGCAATTTTCAGACTTACGGCGCAAACTTTGTGTTCAACGAATTGGAGTTAATTTCCATTTCGTCACTTGATTCTAAGAATGGTAAATGATTCCTGCTATATGTGAGATGAGGGCTGATTAAAAAAAAAAAAAAAAATATATATATATATATATATATATATATATATATATATATATATATATATATATATATATATATATATATATATATATATATACACACACACACACACACACACACACTATTATAAAAATGTTTTCTTCCCCATAACGTGGTCCAAAAATTCATCCTCAATAAATCAATAAAATGAACTTTACACTTGTTTGGAACTCTTACCAGCGTGATGCAAAGCGCTCCTTCCTGAGCTGTCAACTGAATCAATCGGGCATTTGCTCTGGAAGGGGAGACAGGTTATCAATGACTTGACGTTTTGTGAAGGGAAAAACTCATTTGCTCGAAAGCCAGGGAGTCCGTTCATCCTCTGAGTAGCTTGAACAAAATATTCTTCGAATATTGCACCTTACCTGAATAAGCCTTTTGCAACACTCGCCGTGATTGTTCTTGGCTGCCAGGTGTAACGGATTTAAACCTAGTGATTAATCAAACCAAAGGTTTATCCGTCACAAAGGTGAGTTAAAAATGTAATTAGTACTATTCTATCATAGTCACAACATGTGTTGGTTTATATACACATGAAGTAGAATTTCATATAAGTATAGCTAACGCCACTCCATAGTGCTGTGTGTACAATACAGACCTGCGGCATCAGCCACTGTCGGGTCAGCGCCGTGTGAGAGCAGGACAGCTAGGCAGTCGATGTGACCACGTGACGCTGCTACGTGAAGACTGAGTGCAAAGTGGGAGAGAGAGAAGAAAAAAAAAGTTGACGGCTGAAAACGTAACTGCGACGCACGTAGGAGAGCACCGACTTCCACCAAGTTGCACTGTTTGTCCACTTAGCGGAGCATTTCACGCTTGGCGGGTTGTTAGCTCACAGGCCACTTACTCATTCACGGAGAATGATGTCAGACGTCAGGAATAGACGCACACGACTCTGTTTGAAAGTCAATATCTCTGTCCTATGGTGGAATGTGTTAATGTGTAAAAATTAAATAAATACCCCGCAAACTGTTAGAAAAAAACTACTGTAAACAACAAGCACACGTATACACTTGGTGGAGGTCTCTAAAAAGACAGCAAATGGCTCTTCAACTTCCTGAAAAATCGATAGTCGGGATGAAAGTGAACACAACCAACACCTTCGTTTAGAGTGGTGGGGGGGCCTTGGTGGGAATGGCGGACGTCTGTTTGTGTGCGACTTCAGGAGGCAATCAACTGAAACCGTTTCCAGCCCAATGAGCAAATTACACACATGCAGATTCCCTTGAATGTAGACAAAAAACACACACACACACTCACACACACCCCAGCTATCCCCGCATGCCTTTCGATTAGCTTTTTATCACCATGGAGCTGCCGTGGACTCGCCCTTTGTGCTGTTGTCTTGCAAAGACCAAACTGCCACATTCTTTATGACGAACAAAGGTTGCGAGTATCTGCGACCGTGTGTGTGTGTGTGTGTGTGTGTGTGTGTGTGTGTGTGTGTGTGTGTGTGTGTGTGTGTGTGTGTGAGAAAAGGTCAATGACGTGAACTAAATGTGCGGTGCATTTGTTTCGCCAGCACGCTCAGGTGTCGGCAGCTTCTCGCTGCTTTGTGATTTTACTGGCTGCTAAAAACATGCAGGTCAGCAGGTGTTGTGTTTCAAGGGGAAGAGACAGAGGTCGAATGTGAATAAAAAACTCACATGACACTTTATATAATAGAACAACCGATAACATATACTTTGATGTATGAAAATTTCTAGACTAATTTGAGAACATTTGGATGCATGCTTTTTTTTTTTTTTTTTTAAATGGATTGCCGAGGTATGGACACTTGGTTTTCCTGTGTAAATCCGACTTTAGAGTACTTTCCGATCAATTTCCTTACGCTGATTTTCCCTCGCTGTCCAGCTTGATAGGACTGGCGCCTTTCTTGGCGACAAGCGACACCACCTTCTCCGCCTCACCGTGCTCCACTGCAGCAAGCAACCGCTCGTCATTTTTGTTCCACTCGTTGACCTGCGGGGGCATAACGTGAAAGTCAGTTCGCCGATGGTAAAATCACAAATCATAAACCATGCATATTTTTTCATATGAATTTCAAATTTATGGCCTGTTCACGACAACTAAAGTTGAACTATTGTCAGAGATTTTTCTCGGACAAAGTTAAAGAAACGACTCGGCACACAGGGAAAATTGTCTTCAATGTCGACGGAAGCGGATCTCTGAGAGCGAACGACGGTTTAGTTGCTCCGTGATCACACTCCGAGCCCCGCCCTCCGCGAGTTCGACCTTTTATTGTAACATATGCAAAATACAAGAAAAACACTGCCCCCCATATTTGCATGCCGCACCCCCGGCCCGGCCCTCGGTAGTGATTGGTTACCTGTGTTTAAGCTTTGAACCACCAGTACGTTGGCGCCTTTCTGTCTGCTCTACGATAAATCAACATGTCGCAGACTTTGCGGATGGCAAATGTCGCCTGGGCGCGACGGGTGTTCTCAAATCGTCTTTTGTCGTTCAACCGCTGTTCCCAAATTGTTCATTCCCCTTTTGTGACCGAGTGTCGCCCTCTCCCCTTTGATCGCCCACCTGCCTTGATGTGCTAATTGTGGACTCCGACGGCCCTCCGGCCAGGTGGCCGGCGCCTTTGTGCACAGGCATTTGGGGGTGCTGTATACGCACCCAAACGATTTGGATGTGACCGACTTAAAATGAAACTTTAAACATGATACAATTTTGCTCATAAATTCCTCTAACAACTATTTATGCCAGGCAGTTAAGAATATTAAAATGTTGCCTATCGGCAGTTACAAAAAAGGTTTTAAAATGTCAAACTTAAGTTCACTCTCCAGTATCTTCTGTGGGGAAAAAAATATTGATAAATTTAGCCTATTCCACTCACCTAACAAAGCATATTGTGCTCAAGATGCTCAGCTGTTTACCCACAAACTGTTCAAAATGTCATCTTTGCGCCAATACTTAATGTGAGTCATGTTTTTCCCCCCAGGAAGAGAATGTTTCTTTGGCTTAGCCCAAGCCTGCAGAAAACGTGTGTTCTCATGAGCCACTTCCAGTTTGGACATGCGAATAAACACACCAGCACACATATTCTTTTGTTGGCAGGCTGCAAAATCAAGTATCCGATGACTAATAACCTGAGATCACACTGAGAGAAAGTTGCAGAAACCCTGCAAACTTGAGCGGGCAGAACGTTGAATTCCGACGAAGCGATTCCGCGCAGTCCAAATCCTGTTCTATCAACTCCACGCACGCATGCGCCTAAACTGCACATCAGACGATACAGTGCAGGATTGTAGCTGACCTGATAGCCTACTGACCTCCGTCAAGATAGCATTGCAAACTCTTTGACTCCACAAATTGAGGCCTGCGCATGCCAGCACAGTATGCCAATATCGAGATCGATGGCGAAAATAGCCTCTGTGGCAAAAGCCCCAAACGTAATCAGTAAGATACGTTTTACACAGCGGGTGGAAAATTGGCAGCAAAGCGCTCGGCTGTCATTGAAACAGATTGAATGACAACTAAGCTCTGCTGCACTATAGACCACAGGGTTGAGCCAATGTCATGAATTGGGGGAAAAAAATGGAAGAAATGGCGACTCAGACATTATCCACCCTTAAGTGTGGCAAAGTTGATCGTTGATCTACAGTCTTTGGTAAGACTTGGAAACGCTGACGAAGTGAGAGACTATTTCCAAGGAAACGCGAGATGAGCAATTTGAACGACAGACTGTATATTAAGTCAGAGGCAAGGGTCATGTTGAGGAGATATATGGCCAGCAGGTGTTCAACCAGGTTATACGGCATGACACGGCAACCTCAAAAGTCAAACGCGATCCGTTCCGGGTTGGGTTCACTAAATTGTCCATAGGCGTGAATGGTCTCCCCAAACTCCGGCAGTTACTGCGACTGCCGGTGAATTTCATGAAAAGCTTTCACCTTATGTGAACCTCTGCATGTGTGAACAGGCTAAAGACTTACCACGTGCTTCCTGATCAAATAGAAACATTTACACTGCGGCACTTATTACCGCGATGGCTGTCATTCATCAAGCCTTTCAAGACAGACAAAGCCTGTCCGACGGCAACTTTGTTTACTTTTGTCTGCTTTTCAGACCCAACCAAAATTGCGATTCTTGCGCTTTTGAGAAAGATGGCGTCCAAAGCTCATCTTCGCTTCAAGAGAGAGAATATAAATTGTGAGCCGTAGCCTAGTTGCCACTTGGTAGTGAAGAGGGGGAAACAAAAGTGAAAGGCTGCCCCCCCCCCGTAAAGCAGTGTGAGCCACCGATAGCATTCGACGACATTGTCACGGACAGGTTGAAGTGGAGCGGAATGCGGCGCTCTACTTTCGGGCTCGTGTGGCGTCATGGTGGGGAGGCCGATGAAATAATCATGCGCTTGCCGAGAGCGTGACTCAGCCCCTGACAAAAGTGAGCAAAGTGGCCAAATGTAGACAAAATGTGCGACTTCAGCGTAGGCGGGTGCATGAAAAGTTTCAAACGCCGGAGCACTGGAACAGAAATACGTCATGGGGCTCGTCCGCAGATATCTTGAAAAGGAACGACGGTGACCTACTAAATCAGTCATACATTCCCAGCAACAAATAAAACAGCGTTGCGAGGAATACTTTGCCACTACAATCCTCCCCCCCTCCCCTCTTGTTTTAATGTACTTATGTAACTCATTCCTCATAATTTGGGTCATATTATCTCAGTAAGGTTGCAATTTTGAACGGATGTACTAAAGTTAAAGGTAACAATTTTGCGCTCGTTTTGTCGAAAGTGACTCCAAAATAACAACGCGCGTGCAAGTCGTGTGACTCGTTCCAATTCGCGGACGGCAGTCTTGTAATTACAATCCGGCGGTGCGTCATGGGTCACTTATCCCGCAATGATACTGTAAGCCGGGAACGTCATTGTTCCTCCGGGTGCGCTAGGAAACGGAATAGTCCTCGCTTCCTTTCGAACTTGCAGCAGAGTCGCACAGCCCACCTCGAGCCCCGTCTCCAACTCGTTCCCTTTCAGTTGACTTAGTCAATGCAACAGGGCGTGGACACGGGTCCCTTTTCCCCTCACTGTTTTTAGCCTGACACTCATTAAGACGCGCGGAGAGTTTGCTGATAACGCTAAGAGTTTCCTGTTTGTCCAGGCCAGAGGCTGGCGGTCGGGACAAGAAATGAGATGAAGAGTTCGGGAACAAGGCAAATTGGGGGGAAAAAAAGGGGGGGGGGGGCAACAAAAACATTTTAATAGTGGTATCCTTACCCCTCTGCCTGTTTTTTCCAACTTAATGCTCAAACCACAGGTTTGTGTGAAATTCCAAAGAAAACGTACAATTGGTCGGATGTTTGTTTACCTACTGGGTTTTTTCCCCCCTCAAACATGTCCGCGAAGAGTCACTATTCTGTTTCTTTGAACTTTCTCTACTCCATCAAGGAAAAACAAACACAGATCTGGAAACAGTACTTCCTACGGCGCATGAGGGGTTTTTTTTGTTTCTTTTTTAATAGCACCACGAGCAGATGAAGCTAGAAGGGAAAACATTTACTTTCCAAAGACCCTGACATTTCCCTTCAAAATCTAGGCAAAGCTGATTTTGTTGAAGTAAGGATAAAAGGTGTTGAAGTTGGACGAGTTAGGGACTTCGGATTTGGACTTATTTCCGCACGGCAAATAGATTTACACAATTTTATGCTTGGAACACCTTCGCGCAGATCTTCAATCGCCGTTTGTTTGTTAAATCGATGACAAAACGTCATTGACTGCCAAATGAATCCGTTCGAAAACAATTGCCCTGAATCAGGAATTGGATTCAGAGAGAACCCAACCACCACCCGCAGACTTCTTTGAAGTCTACGACGAAAGACAACACTCAGTGACAGGAAAGACAGGAAGGAGAGGACCGGATGAGTGAATCCAAGGAAAAGAAACGGCCAAGGAAAGCCTGAAACGGACACATTTACAATGTCTGTGGCTGTAACTGCAAACGCCTTATCTGCAACAAAGCAGATGTTCTCAAATGTCTTCAAACAATGCATCCTTTTTTTTTTTTTTTTAATTCTTGTCAGGGCACAGACAAAAGAGTTGAGGGCAACTTCATTGGGTAAAAAGACCTTAATGTAAGAAAAGGGAAGGAAAAAAAACCCCACCCGTACTCTGGAATCCGAATTCAGAGGTTCATAATGGCCAAGAATGATCTGGATTACAAGTCAAGATCATAAAAACAATGAACAGCATGTGAACCTGTACCGTAAAAAGACACTTTCCCGTAACATGGGCCCTTTGGAAAAGATTAAGTCATCTGTACCGAAGCATTCCCGATTTTTATGCAATCCAAGTCTGCTTATAAACAACTCGTGCAGTTCCAGGAACAAAATCATCAAGCCGATTGTGTTCAGCCTTTGCAAATCTATCACAAATTCAAACAGTCACCCACGTTAACGCCGCAACTTTGTATGTGTGATTTGCAACCGGAGTCACACACACAAAGCATTTCAATTTCAGCAAAAGGGAAGTTGCTCTTCAAAACAAGAAAGATTACGGCACATGTCCGGCATTGTGGCTGCATGTCAAGACAACCCCGATTTAAAAATAATCGTCGGGCAACACTTCCTTAGGCTACTAATAGCCATTCCTGCCCTATGAAGAAAACATCGCTGAACTTAGAAATAAAACAACATTATTAAGAAGGCTTTCTGATGAAACCAACTGTGACCCCGAAGCTATTTTGACGCTTCATTTACGTTAATCAGCACACGGAGTCCAAGCCGTCCGCTATAAACGAGAAACAGGCTTCGTTTGGCCACTTGATATGCCGTAGCTGCAAATCTGTCATTTTGAGTACTTAAATCATCGGGTACAATTAAACACACAGTACGGCAACTGGGAAGCAAAAACATTACAAGCCACAAATCAAAACGGTCCCCAGCCAAAAGTCTCTCATGAAAGGAAATCGTTCATTTTTTCAGGTGGCCTGAAACGAACCCTTCCTTCGTCCACATCCGAGCCTGATAGATTGTTCCAGTTCGGCCAAACAAGCCAAACTAAACAAGATGTTTGAACCAAAATGAAAGCGGGGAGCCAGACTGTTCCTTTGGTTCAAGTACACAAAGAATAAAGAAAACCATCGAGATGGTTTTCAGCTCGATTATCCGATGGCTGTGAATCGGCTTGACGGATAAATTTGGCAGTAGTGAGGTATGGTCAG
The DNA here is from genome assembly GCA_026261675.1 of Hippocampus mohnikei. Classification (NCBI taxonomy): domain Eukaryota; kingdom Metazoa; phylum Chordata; class Actinopteri; order Syngnathiformes; family Syngnathidae; genus Hippocampus; species Hippocampus mohnikei. Next base: position 3,501,404 of record JAKGUB010000344.1, read on the forward strand.
AGTGACCTCACCGTCGCAAACAATCGATGTTAACCTAAGAAGGTAGACCTTTTCAATCAACAAAGCCAGGGACTCTGTGACCATCACGTGAAGTGGATCTGTCATCAATTAGGAATCAAAATATAACGATGTGGATATGAATCGGATATCTTCCAATGGGACGGCAGTGAAAACGGACAGATTGGCTCCACCCCGTTATTGCGAGTCAGATTTCATCGAAATGCGCTGACTCACGACGAATAGCCACACAAATAAAACACCCGCGGTATCCCAAAAAAATCAATAAATAACAAACCCATCATAGTCACACATCATAGTCTATCAATAATCCAAACACATAATTAAACTTGAAAAACTGTTTTTTAGGCTAATACACTGTGCAGTTAGCAAGCTCGTTACACCTAAACCCCCGAAAATGCATTTCCTCTGGTTGCCATATTTAACAGAAGAGCTCATGCTAAGTCTGTTAGCTCCCAAGCTAGCTGCTGGCTAGCACCTCTTCTCACGGCAATGGTGGGATACATTTCAACCACGGGAGGCTTTAAGCGGGATATATTTTGGTGGCTTAAACATAAAGGAATGTGTAGCCATTTAAAAAAAAAAAAAAAGGTCTAAGACCAAGTAGCATCCATTTTTCAGCCGGTGTACCTGGATACAACTTTTATTGCATTGCTTTTACTGCGGACACGGAGTTTATCAGGCTCGTTTGTTTTAATGAAGACATCTCTGTGGAGGGGTTTTTCTTGTTTTTTTTTCTGTCTCACTGGCTCCAATTTGTCAACACAGACACTCGCCCTTCCTCCCCCGGATTAACAAGGGTCTCTCCCTAAGGCTTTACTGTCACTCTCGGCATTAATACCCTTTTGCTGCACCCAGCCAGAATAAACTCAGACTGGCCACATCGAGTCAGACAGGGCCAAATAAAACATTCCCCCACCAGAGCGACGCTTAGGCTGTATAAGAAATCATCATTTGGCCGAAGGGTTTGGCCGCCATCATGTTCAGCTCTAAAACTTTTTGCTTTTCAAATAATTGAATTTATTTGGTCTGTATTTCCCCATCATGTACCAAACTGCCTTAACGGTGTAATTCAACGCTCTTCTCCCCGCGGTGCACAAAGCATTCTGTAGAAATGTTTTCAGATGATCAGCATGTGACCAAGTGCCTGCATGGGCAGCGCCGCTTTATTTAACACAGCAGACATTCCATCACGCCTGATAAGGAGCTCTCCATTCCTACAATATTTACACAGCTAAAATTAGATGCCGTACATGGTGGAATTGTTGCAGCCAAAAACATTTTGAGGGGTGTTCAGCGTCATGTCGTCCCCCCTCCCCCCCTCCACCTCAGATTAATTGATGCCATGGAACAGATGTGTGTAGTGACAGGAGATGTAATCCGTACATCAATTAGATTGTGTGGGCGCGCACATATACCGTGGATACAATGTACTATACTGTACATGGATGTTAAAGTGGTTTGAAGGGGGTGGTTGGGAGTGGTGGTGGGGGGGATTAATCCTACCTAGGCTGGCAGCTGGGAGAGCAGTTTTGAAATCGTGACAATAGACGAACGCCTGTGCGAGCCACTATTGTCACACAGACACAACACAACAAAAGGCCGCATATATTGAAATGAGTGTGTACGCCCAGCAGCCATTACGAAAAGGAATGAAGAGCCCGAATGTCAAGGTAATAGTCAATGAATGTGACCTAATTTGATATGATGACATATTCGGTGCTTGCTCGATCCATGTGTGCTATCATTCGACGATCCACTTAAAATGCGTCAGTCATATAAAGTCAGTGGGGGCTTACTCGACTAAATAGTTTTTTTTTTTTTTTACCAGATGACCATAATGAACATTTGCGTTTTTCACATCTGTTGCATCATCCACACCATTGATGCTGATTATGAAATCTGTTCATGTGTGCTGGTCACTACAGTATTGTTTTGCACGGTCCAACTCGGCTTGCTTCGAACCACCAATTGATGCCGACCACGTGACGACGTTGAAATCCGATTGGTTAAAGAAACGGTCCCGCGGCTAACATAGTTTCAGTTTCATCGATCAGCACAATTGATTCTGAAGGCCCTGGGCAGATTAGATTAACGAAGCAGCACTCAGGCAATGAAATCAATGGGACAAAATAATCTGACATCATCATAAATGTAGTGGAAACAGTTTAGCCAAGAGAAAATATGATTTGTATTATCTCTGTGGAAGTTGATGCAAGATTGTGCTGGGTCACCAATTTGTCAGCATAGAATCAGACTTCTTGTTGATTAGAAAGTACCGGTAGCCCAACAATTTCTTGGCAATGTACTTTTTCCTATTCATATTTGTTGCCATAAATTCAAGGTTTGGAGAGGAATCCAAATTCAAATTATTGTCACATTCTTTTAGACAAGATGACCTTCATTTGTTCGAATCAAACAGTCGCGCAAAGCATGCCGACAGTTGGGCCAAAGTTTTCAGTGACGAACAAAGTGCTCAATAGAATGTGGGACTCGTGTTGCAAACATGCAAGTGCAAACGGATTTCTTTGCTCGTGTTTCTAAGCAACATTCACATCGCTGACTCTTTTTTTTTTCTTCTTCTTCTTTTTTCTCCGCTCAACCGGCTGATGTAACGATGACGATGGGTGACACGCTCTCGAAGGATCCCTCTCAGATGATGCAGGTTGTGCGACTGATATGAGAAGGTGAGACCAACACGCAGCCTACTGTTGATCTTGCAGCTTTACGCCAAGCACGACATTTTTCCAAACAATGGACGCGGTTGTTCTCTCCCACATAGCAGAGTGAATTAGCAATCATTTACTTTCATCTGGCTGCATGCCCAGCCAAAATCACAGGGATTCATATTTGGGTTTGCAAGACAGGCAAAAGAGTATTCGTCAAAATTCTGGATTCTATTTCCAGAAATGCCAATTTACACATAACTGGTAACATGAGACAGACACGTCGCCATTGAATGTGCCTCCGTGTAACCCCAAATGACTTTTACTTGTTCTAGTTGGCTTTCCCTGACCTTTTTTTTTTTAATCTTACAGCAGAAGCCTCAATGGTTGCGCAACACATAGTTCTTCTATTCTGCAGATGCAGTGGATACATATCCGATTTATACTCTCATACTAAGGAGACCCGGGTCGGATTTGAAAAAAATTCTGAATTGAAAAAAAAAAAATCAGACACATGTCGCATATTGGCCAAAAAAATAATAATAATCCGAGACAAACATGGTGGTCCCCATTCACCAATCTTCGACTTCATCAACTTCCTCTTCAAATCCAAGTTAAACCGGGAACTTCCAGACTTTTCCTGTCTACTGTTGAGCTCTGTCGCCGACAGGACCACGGTGACAGCGGATGAGTCAGACTCAGCGGAGACGCCTCACTTCCTGTGAGTGCTCAATATGTTGGACGGCGAGGCAGAGATACAGCCGTTCTTTCCCAAAAGATGGATTAATCATCTGCAGGGTAAACTGTGCTCATCGAGATCTGCACAACTGCGGCGCTTTGCTGGAATTAAGCCCGGCACTCCCACAATGTGGTCCTCTTAGATGAGTCACTGTGAGAAAAGTACGGTTTGTTTCGCGCCGCTCCAACGCCATCAATCACGGCTTCTCGACCTCGTCTCCCGACTGTGACCTCATTTTTTTCTGTAGGTGTTAGCCTTCTCGTGGCACCCGCAATTACATCTGTCAGAGCATGTCATGGCACACGGAGCTTTTCTCATGTGTTTTCTGTTTACAAAAGTGCGGGGGGGTGGGGGGGGGGGGCTCAAGTGGATTATACGCCTGTTATGATTTCAAATTGTTTGCTCTATTTTGTTGTTGCAAAAATATCAGTCATTGGTGCAACCCGGGGGTCGAGAGAGGTGGCTACAAATCAGCCACAGCTTCCCAAGATGTAACACGGCCCTCTGCCATGCGGGCATGTGCGCGCACTTATTACTTAGTCACGAGCATATGTTTTAGTACTTACATCAGTTTTCCTGAACTTGGCTTTAAGGCTCTTCATGTTCGGTCTAGTAGTCCATGTAGTCGCTCGCTCACTTACAGCTGGAAGAAGGGAGAAGGGGGGGGGACCACAAATGTTGAAGCACTGACTCATTTCACTCAAGTTTTTTTTCTCAAACGTATCTTTTGATTTGAGGTGTCCAGCAGCAAAAAAAAAAGTACATTTCACATCGATCCCACTTTTACATTTCACTAAATCCCCCAAGCGACAGGCTGTTTCGAAGTAGACACCGCACATGCTATTCTAATTTCAACCTCACTGCAAATGGTTTCCAGCTTTCGGTGCTTTCTTCCGTTGTTCTAAATCACCTCCAACCCCTTCGGGATGTCTGGCAACCGTATTTCTGCCTTAGTTCCCTCAAGCAAGCGCCATTTTTCGTTTTCTTTCTTTCTTTCTTTTTTTTTTCGTGGCCAAGAAGATCTTGTCCATGATTTACCTGCCAAAGTATCCCAGCGAACATTCCAGCCTTGTAACAAGGTTATTCTACTTTTGCTCTCCTCTAGCTGCTTGTATTTCAAGCATGTAAGCAATGCCGAGCTATTTGAATGTCACAGTTACCTGCCAGCGTTTGCCTCTTTAAATGGACGCAGGGGGAAGAACCTGGTCAGATTTTATAGAGTGTTAGTGGGGGCAGACATACACCGATGTTGGGCACCTCCTCTTTTCATATATTACAGTTTTTATATCGGAAAAATATGTCTATAGAGTAGAGCCAGGCGATACACCCTTATATTTATTTTTTTCCCCCTGGCAAAATCCAAATGTCAATGACAGCATTCAGGTTTACCTTAAATTTGTTTTCTTAACCTTCATCAGCTACCCCAGAAATGATTGAAATGTATATTTTTTTCATTCTACAAAGAAATTTAAAAAAATTATCCTGACCAATAAAGTAGAAGTACCATTATTGATCAGATTGTGTCATTGTCCACTCCTACTTACGAGTCGAAAGTGATATAAAGATGTTTCAGAGTTTGAGCTACAATCACGTGACACTTCAGCCAAGTCAGCATGTCAAGGGTTGTTCTTTGCATTTTAGTTGGCTTTTCTGTGACTTCTCTTCACTGTTTTTTGTTGTTGTTCTGTGACGATAAGCAGTTCGGATGGATGGGTTTGTGGGTGGATGGAAGCATGGATGTTTTGTCAGACAACACTGAGTGACGCCCAAGTAATCTTGGGTGAAACGGGGGAATAGCAATTGATATACTAAGGCGCTACAGAGTTTGCTTGAATGTATGTTTATGACAAAACAAAATGGTTATATTCATGCTTGAATGAGATACCGTTAAATGGCCCTCTATTTGCAGTTTAATCCCATTCATTCCTACACATCCATAGTTCCCATCGAGCATTTGTAATTTGGAATATTTCCCCAGCAAATTTAAACACTTGCTTTGAAATTTTCATGAAAAAAGAGGTTAACTTCTTCATCCACTTGTATGACAGCTAAGCATGCTGCAACAGTCAACGTTAGCAGAGTGCTCACAAGTCACCGCTTCTCTTCACCGGTTCACTTCTTTTTACACTTTGGTGAGTTGATCATGTTGTAATGTGACTTAAAACAGGCTGTCCCACAAACAAATTAATTCAAATTATTTTGTGGTTGTGTTCAGCCAATTCACTGTAAATACCCGCACCAACATTTATGTTGGCGCAATATAAATGGTCTGTATCTTGAGTAAGAGCATCTTCAAGTTGCCAGCCTTTTTTGCATCGTGCCCGCGAACAGTGCAAATGAATTGTTTGCAAAGACAAGCGAAACCAAAGTAGCGAAAGACGCGCGACGTGCATCTTCGCCGCCGAAACACTTGGCGAGCGCGAGACTGCAACAAACAACTCTGAGAAGGCGAATTGTCTAAGTCGCACGCTGTTATTTGCAGAATACGCTTACTTACCCTTTTTTTATGGAGTCGAAGAATGGGCTGGAGATCCTCCTAATAGGAGCCAAAAAGCGGATTAGCTAGCGAACAGCGAGTCGTTGTTCTGCCGCCGCTCGAGTGGGAGGATGCAGAGAAAGCTGAAGAAAACAGTGCGGGCGGGCGGACGGACCGACCGACACACTGGCCCGGATCGGCCCCGGCCGCATACATTAAAAGTTGGGGCTGTTGCCGAACCCCCTCCCTCCACACACTAGGACTAGGCTGTTGACTGCCTATGGAGTGTGACATCATAGCGCCCCGGGCTCTCGTGACCGAGATGGGGAGGCGGGAGGGGGGGGGGGTCCTCCTTTGTGCTTCATTCATGAACTGCATGGAAGGATTTCGCAGCTCGTTGGAACGGAAATACGGATAAAGCTAGAAATAAATGTGCATTTAAAATGTAAAACACGTTAAATAAAAATTAGACCCAAATGTTAATAAAAAAAACGTTCTGATCTATACTTAGAAAATGTACTGTTCTGGATGCACAGTTTCAAAATTGTATTCAGCGACTCTTTAGTCTATCACCAGAGGGAGCCCTCGTGCCACTTGCCGTACCACACTGAGAAACACCGACAGCACAAAACAAAAACCATAACTCAAAACTATCTCCAAGTATTATTTTTCTTTTGTTTGGTTGGTGAGTTTGACAGTAAACTTCAACTGGGAATACCAATTTTTGTACGTCTTAAGCTTTTGTCTGTATACTTGACTCATTTTGCATTTGCACCACAGATATTTGGTTTCTCTTGCATTTAAACTATGTGAGTGAGTTGCTGCATGTTGGTCGATGATGCAACCACAGTGCAGTAAAAAAGGTTATCAATGCAAGCGGCAACATGTCAGCGCTTTAAGGATGCAATGTGTTGATCTGATTTGGTCAACTCAGATGAGGGTTTATTGCAACCTTATACAAGCTGACACGAAGACAAAAGCAAATGTGTTATGAGTGTAAATATGTCAATAAAAGAAGAAGAGAGAAACCAATCAAGCATAGAGTGCTGGAAAGAAAATGAGATCATGGCAGTTATCACTTCCTTAGATTTTATAGAGGTTAATGGGGTTTTTTTTATGTCTCTTAAAATATTTAGCGCTCGAAGAAATTAAGTCGTCAGTTTTGGCACGAATATTTTTTGTCAAACACATTCTGTCAGAATCTATCTGAATGATTTTGATAGGGGTGGTCAGAGTTGTTGAGTATGGACATCAATAATGAACTGACTGTCTTTAGATTAAAAAAAAGAGAGAGACACTGCCCTCTAGTGGAAATGCTGGAGTCAATGTCACTAACAGGTTCCAATTTTTTGTACAACGTAATGTTTTGCTCTTAGAAATGCATGTTGGTATAGCTACCACGCGTTCCGATATAAATTAGCTACAAGCAGACACTAGATGAAAACTGTAAACTCTGTGTGCTTGGTGGTGAGGCTGCACTTGACTCGAGTCACCGTTTTGATGACTTGTGACTTGACAAAAACTAAGACTTGAGAAATCTTGAAACTTTTTAATTTCAAAAAGGCAATTCTAAAATGTGATTAACGTTTACTAATATGAAAGGCTATTAAAAAACAACCCAGGGCGAACCACGAAAATGAGGTTCGTAAATGTCACGTGATATATTACAAAGCGCAATAATCGGCAAGATAGTAAGTGGGAGCACAAACAGGCAGGTTGTACGTTTAAAACGTTTCAATTGGCGCTATAAAAACAAATATTTCAAAATTATAAAGTTACGTATTCCTGAAGTTGTATGAGTTGCACATGCCGTGTTTTGTGGTTATACAGTACTGTATTCAAAAAGAAATACCTGTTCGCAACTCTCGAAGAAACAGGAAAACGCATGACTGTAAATTTTGTTTTGGTATTTCGTCTTTGTTTCCTTGCGCGACTTCCGGGTAGACCAAAACAATAACTGCGCGTATTTCTGGGGCGTTGGTGTAATTTTTAGCATCACTTGTCCGCTTCTGACGTGTCCCAGTGCCGCTCCGTCATGATTAAATCATGTTTTATTTATGCGTGCGGATTGTTTTCGTTTTTAATTCTCATTGGGGGCATCGCGCTGTCCTTGTCTAACGTGTTTTCAAAACTGGTGGAGTCGGTGGTGGAAAAGGTGAGCGAACACCATCGGTAGTCTGACATCTGCGTAACCTTGCGGCTATCGCCCGTAATATTAAATGTAGCACACATGATGGCCTCGGTTGGGCACAGTTTAAGACTAAAAATAACATCTTATTTGTTTAATCCCTCACTGGCCTCCTTTTGTTGTGAAATACTGCCATCCGATCCATCCCACGTGATACCAATTTCAGCTTTGTCAGCATCTTATTGTACCTCCTAAATGTTGTTTTTGTTATGGTTGCTTGTTGCTGTAATATCAGTGTGACTCAAACTACCGGGGACAATTTCCGTGTGTGTTGTAACATACCTATAAAGATGATTCCGATTTTTAAATTTATTTATTTAATCTTCTCATCTGAAACTAAACATCTCCCTGCATCCTCTCAACAGGAAATCGTGTTGAAGAATGGTACCGATGCGTTCGATGCTTGGGAGGATCCACCGGCGCCGATCTACATGCAGTTTTATTTCTTCAACCTGACCAATCCACTTGAGGTGCTGGATGGTGACAGGCCTGCTGTGGTGGAGATTGGACCGTACACTTACAGGTAATAGGGGGTGAATTACACGACAGAATGAAGTGTACAGGTAGGCAGTACTCAAGACAGTAGCAGGCATTTGTTCACGATTCCCATGCCCATATTTGCCTAAAATGTCATAATTCAATGGGCCATAGCTCCGATTAACTTACAATATGAGATTTAATATTGTCACGACCAACAAGTGCACCAAGTTTCATTAAATTCAAAATCTACTTGGTTTAAATTTTCAGATCTTTATACTGAGAACAGCTATCATTTTCGGATCAATTAAGTAAAATCAGCTAAATTTCTGCAGTGCGTTATTTGAGCGTGACGGCTTTATATGAGGAAATACTGCAACACCGTCAGGACAGAGTTCTCTATGTTCACTCTAACCCACTTGTTTCATTTCCTTTTGTTTAACTCAGAGAGTACCGGCCTATGGAAGAAGTGATATTCCATGATAACGGGACCAAAGTAGCCGCGGTCAACACAAAAACATACATATTCCAACCCGACATGTCACATGGGCCGGAGAGTGAACTGATCAGGACTGTTAACGTCCCTGCGGTGGTGAGCATGGCTCCTCACGTTTGCATTTGACTTCAAGCTGACTTCGGTCATTTTGACCGAAGAGGAGGAAAAACGCTGTTCTCTCTTTTGCTGTCTGCCGTTTAGACATTGATGGAGCGGTTCAAGGATCATCCATTTTTTGCCAGCCTGATCTCGTCGTATATGAAGGAAAAAGACGAGGGCCTCTTCACCACACGTACTGTGGGAGAGCTTCTGTGGGGCTACGAAGATGTTCTCCTGAAAGCCATCCATGCTTTCGAACCTGACGTGGATCCGGTTTTGGGCTCTTCTACAAGGTCTTGAGAATTAATATCCTGAAAACTAATGAGGAGTTTAATCCATTTTTTGGCGCTTAGCTTTGCGTGTTTTGTTGACACAACCCCTTTGTGATGTGATTCCAGAGCAATGCGAGCAATGATGGCGAATACGTGTTCCTCACAGGCCAGGATGACTACAAGGACTTTGCTCGAGTGGATACGTGGAACAATCAAAGGTAATCGTGCTCACTCACCTTACCTCTGTCACGACTGATACATTCGGTCAACAATCAGTGAGCATTTGATTGAATGAGATGATTTTTGCTGAGGTCGTACAATTCCTTGTCTGATTGGTGTGAAGTTTGTTAAAATCAATGAATATTTTCCTTTAGCGAGTTAGTTTTTCCCAAATATCTATCTTCTTTTAAACACGGTTCTCTATTTTCCCAAGCACCACTTAAAAAGAATATATGAACATGTGTTGTTATTTCAGTATTGCCTGAATGCTCCATGAAAATAAATGCCAACCTGCACACAAAACTACCATAAATGTGTTTATTTATACATGCAGGTCGTTGAATTGGTGGACGTCTGATGAGTGCAACATGATCAACGGAACCAACGGCGCCTCCTTCCACTCTGTCCTCACAAAGAATGAAATGCTCTACATGTTCTCCTCGGACCTGTGCAGGTGACTCAGAAAACACTTACATGGCCTAGTTATTATTTTGGGTGACTTTTATTTCAAAATCCCTTCAGGAAAAAAGTCTGCTTCAAACCCACATAATGAACAAAGATGAAGGTTCAGATGACTGTTTTGGAGTAGCCAAAAAGCAAAAAAGGCATGATTGAAGCATCAGAAAGTCGACAATGACCGAGTCTGTTATTGCCCTGGTCTTATCTTTCTGTCTGGATTTAGTTAGGAAACCTCTCTTTCTTCATTGGTGCTACTGGGGGGAGGGGCTCACATAGCACCATGCACTTCCTAACAAGATGAATGACCCCCCCCCAAAAAACCGCAACGTGCATAATACATGCACCGAATATATTTAATTTTTGGTCATACATTTTTTGGATGCATGGATAAAAGATCCACTATCCTAACGCAACAACAAGCAGTTTGACGCAAAAAAACAAACAAAAAACAGACACACATCTTTTTATTAAGTGCAAAAAAAAATGACCATTCAAGGATGGCACGAAACTGCTGAGCAACAAACCAATATTAAGTGCAAGAACGATTTTTTTCCCCCAAAAAATCAACTCGCTCAAAATTGTAATATCATTGAAGTACTGTGTTTGTCCTGCATATCATTCCAAATCCGCAAAGAAATATGAGGCCGACTCACATTGTAGTATTATAGGGCAGTGAAAGACCTAAGTGTAAGCACAAGTAAGACATGTCTGCCATCTGGTGGTGATTAGCGATATTACATTGAAAACTACAGTCGACTTCTGCATATTGGAAGTGAATGCTGTTAGCAAATGCTAATCTGGGCATCCATCCTAAGTAACTGCAGCTCTGCTTACCATTTGGCTTTGACATGATAGCAGAGGTATCGCACCCGTGGAGGTGACGGGTGTTTCTGCATGATAGTGCGAACACAGATCTTTTTTGTGTCAGCATATGATAACACAGATCTTTTTTGTGTCAGCATATGATAACAAAAGGCTTAGAATCTTGATTAGGGATGACACTAGCTTCATGAATATCATCCTCTCATCTCAGGTCTATATACGCTGTGTTTGAGAAGGATGTGGCGGTGAAAGGCATCCCCGGGTATCGCTTCACTCCCCCCAGCCAGGTGTTCGCCAACTCATCGGTGAACCCGTCCAACGCGGGTTTCTGCGTCCCCGCCGACAACTGTCTCGGCTCGGGCGTCCTGAACGTCAAGCCCTGCAAACAAAGTGAGGAAGTGTCGCTTTTAAACGTGCATGTCCCGTTTCCTCATTAACCGGGGTATCTTGTTCTGCGTTCAGGTGCGCCCATCATAATGTCCTCGCCGCACTTCTACCAGGGAGATGAGAAATTTGTGCGGGCGGTATTCGGCATGAGGCCCCATAAGGAGTACCACCAGACCATCATTGATCTCAATCCGGTCAGAGATACACGCTCTTTTGAATGTATTCAAGTTCCTCTGTTATCGGTCAAGTTGCTTTCCTTCGAAACAGCACACTGATATGTTTAACCGCTCGGAGTGGGCTGCAGCACACCTGCAACCCTAAAGAAGGACAAGTGCTCTCGAGACAGATGCACAGTTTCTACTTGTGCAGGTCTACCGAAAGATTTGGCTCGTCATAACCACTAGATGGTGCACTGCGTGAGCTTTGTAAGGTTGATGCGGCAGCTGTGCTGGAGATAATCCAGTAGCTCTTATCACCTGCCGTAACTCCCTGTTGTCCTTATGACGAGGCTACATTCGAGATAACAACAATTCAACAGCACAGTAGCTCAAGACGAACGCCGCCACGTTAACGTCATGTTGGCTTCTGAACTTTGATACAAGGTTAGCTGGTTGCGCCCAGCTCGCCATCGTGTTCACGGCGGCCCTACTTTTTGTGTAGTTAGTTCACAAATCTCGCTGAACCATCATTGGAGTCCAATGTGTTGGAGAATCACCTCCTGTTTAGATGAACGCACATACAGCAACCAGATCGTAGGAAAGACGCTTTAGATGAAAATATTTGCAAGGTAGAATCATCTTGTGGTGTTCAAACGGGTCTGGAGCCCCGATGTATTAACCAGAAACTCCATGATGTTTTGCAGCTCACCGGAGTAGTCCTGCGAGCTGCCAAACGTCTCCAGGTCAACGTCTACGTTGAGAAAATAAACACGTTCAGGTAAGGGAGTAATGGGTACACTTTCCATTCTCTTTTTTTTTTTTTTTTTTTTGTAACCGCTGTATGCAATGCATAATCCAAAAGTCCCATCCCCTTTTGTTTAACTCACAATGGTGCACCTCTATTGTTACAATTTTCGGTGTTTGCCTTAATTACTCAGGAAAGATAAAATTCCTTGAAATTTGCAGTCCTAATTGTGGATTTTTTTTCCTCACGTTTCAGCCAAACAGGAAACGTGACCACCGTGATTTTTCCTGTACTCCACCTGAATGAGGTAAATGCAGGAATCCCCGCACGCATGCACACCAACACATACACGCACAACAGTATGGCATCGCCTGGGAGCACAAAATTCAGGCTACCTTCAATGTAGCAAAATACAAACGAGCCACGCCTGCGTAACCCTCCTGGCGTCCTCAGAGCGTCATCATCGATGACTCATCGGTGGCCAAGCTGAACGCTGTGCTGATGGAGCAGAACGTGCTGATAAACGTTCCTTTCATACTGATGGGGATCGGCATCATCCTGGGCGGTGTCTTCATGTTGCTGGTGTGTCGTCACAAGTTGCCCGAGGTGCGTCAATTCCTCCCGTTTGGCATTTCTTTATAAAAAATAAATAATAAATAGGCTCCGGATATCCATCAAATATTTTTTATCAAACCATGCATTTATCATGATTATATTTCTATTTAAATACATGCCAGGCATATTTATAAAGTATAAAATGTTCATTTTTGCCCTTTTTTATTATTTATTCTGCATATCAAAATATTGTTTTTACAAAAATATATTTGATCAGAATTTCATCTGAAATCTACTCCGTCTTGTTTTTATTACATAAATGTGACAATTTAGGGGGGTTGATATATTCACTCTGCAAATTGTTAAAATTGTTTTTCTTCAAAACGTGTCATAAATACATTTGTAATATATACATTTTTCCCCCCAGAGTACCGCTGCGGAACGGCAGCCGCTGCTTGAGTCGTAGCACCCCCCAGACAGGAAGTGACAGGCAGCGCGGCAACGCCAGTGTTTTTCACCATACCTAACCCAAGAACCTGCACCTTTTGAGGTCGAAGTACAAGTTTGCTTTTGTTATTCTCCATTGGCTCAACTTGGTAGTGCTGAACTAATTGAACCTCCAGGCAAAAAAAAAAAAAAAGTATTTTCTTTTTAACTTGACCCCACTCCCTCCTGACAAATTTCATAACTGCTGTGCTGCAAATTGAGTTCAAGCCACCAAGCTGAAATACTTGTAAATAATTTTTAATTTGCATTTTATGTGCAGTAAACTGCAGTTCCGTGGGCTCTGAATAACGCGGTATCGCAACACTAACAGTATAAAGGGAAGTTTTTCTGTGCTTGCAGTTGTTTTCCAGCAATTCCAATACCCCACTACCCAAATCATGCTGACAAAAAGCTCAAAACCACGTCGGTTGATGCTAGCCGGCTGCTAGAAATGCCGCCTCCTTTTTTTGTGTGACTGTTTTTACCGGCGACATTTTGTCTGGGTAGTACATGAGTGAGGATCTTTTCAAATGGGCTGCATGAATTAAGTTACTGCCTGACACAAGTGATCACAATAACCATTCACCGCTGTCACAACTGTAATCAATTTTAGTCATCTTGTGAGCTTTGTGCAGTTTCAGATGGAAAAGAGAAATATGTTTACACGTGGATCACTTTGGCGCATAAATTAGCATCGTGCACACTTAATAGGTCACCTATCAAACCATTTGTCATTTGCCGTCAACCAGATTGCAACAATAAAGTCGTTGTGCTTCACATGAGCATGTTGTCATACGTGGAATCAAATTCATGCTCGTAATTGTGCTCAGGCTGCTTGTGTGCTTTTGTGCAGGGTTTCGTGTCTTGGCGTAGGAAATTTGTGAAGAAAAATATATTTTTTTGTTGTGACATACAGTCCATGTATATTTACTAAATGCATTTCACCCATTAACCATTTAACATTTTAGAGTTATTTTCAAGATCCTCTTATTTGTTTTCAAATCTCTAAATAATCTCACGCCACCTTACCTCTCTGAGCTCATCCGCCCCTACGCACCTGCCCGGCGCCTCAGGTCTGCGGACCAGACATGATTAGAAGTACCAAGAACTAAACTGAGGCTGAGAGGGGATCGAGCCTTTTCTGTTGCTGGTCCCTCTCTCTGGAATGACCTCCCACCGAACATTCGTCAAGCTTCCTCACTGCCCATCTTCAAAACCCTCCTCAAAACTCACTTGTATTCTCTGGCTTTCGACTCAGCATGACTTAAATTTGTTCTTGGTTTTACTGTTTGGTGCTTTCTACTGTCTTTATTACCGATTTGTTTTACTGTTTATTGTATATGTTAAATTGCTCCATGTACAGCACTTTGTATGCGGCGATGGCTGTTTGAAAGTGCTCTATAAATACAGTTGACTTGACTTGACTTGATTAACCGAGGTAAGCAAATGCAGAGTTTGAGGCACACACTGACGCTACGGTGGTTCAAAAACAGGAAATGAGATGGTGTCGGTACCTCTGTTGTCGTGAAGGTGAAAATGTAACTTTTTGTTTTTTTGTTGGTGCATGGTTACGTCCCGTCCGGGTGACACACGTGGAGTTGTCCTCAATCCACAGGTTAAAGACTACGTTGCAGTAAATACTGATAAGTGCACCCGCCTGCTTGTATCTGGCGATCACATTGGTTTCACTTCCAGGCATCTAATAACCCAACTGATCTTTAATGGTAGCTCCTCCTTAACCTAATTCAAGCCTTTTTAATGGAAGCCACACTGATACGGGACATTTAGCTCCATTTGGACACCATGAGGACGCTCGTGCAGAAGGTTGTCGTTTTGTCTCTGCTGATGGCTCTGCTGTGCCGCTCGCAGGTAAGTCAACAACCATGGTTCGTAATAGCTGTGTTTGGAGATCATGGTAACTTCATCTTTGGTTATGATGGTGCCGTCAGGTGGATTCGGCACCTGTGCCGGAAGACTGGACCGGCTTGGTCCAGCGGACAAAGAGGTCTTTGCTGTGGCGCTGGAACTCCATGAAGCCGGTGGGCGACAGCTGCAGAGATCATATGGAGTGTGCTACAAAATACTGCAGGTACAGTCAGGCAAACATGGAGCTTCTGAAATGGTTTGAAAAAGATTAGTTTAGAGAAGGGCTTAACTCTTTGAGCGGGCCAAATAAAAATGTTCTTTTTCATGATTATTATTTTTTTAACTAAATAAAAATAACTGTTCATGCCTTTCAAGGGACGCAAGGATGCACTTTTGTCTATATTATTTTTCATTTTGTACACTTTGGGAATCTTGTATTCATTTTTTTCATTGTTTGCTTATTTTTTTTTGCCTTGTCATATTTTTGTTTCTGTATATATTATCACCATTTTTTACTTTTGTCTGTCTTGTCTTTACAGGAGAAACATTTGCTCTTTCTGGAAATTCACCTGAAGAACACAAACAATTCCATCAGGGCGAGTGTCGGCACAACAAGCTGCTTCTTCATGGATCAAATAAACAAAAAAAACAAGTTTGTTTCTTGGTCAAATATAGACACCAGTGCAATGTTTAAGAGCTGTCCTTTTATATATTTGTATTTACATACTGTAAACCATGTCAGCAGATTCAATTCTAAACATTTTTTTTAATTTTAACATTAAAAAAATAAGTCCAATAAATGGATACAAATTATGCCTTTTTTGTGACTAGACAGGAAACCGAGTTTGAAAAAAAAATCAGTGATTAAATTGAGTATTTTAACAGAAGAAAAAAAACTCCAAAATGGACCAAAGCTTTTATGTTGTCCATTTATATAGTAAATGTAAAAAGGAAAAAGCAGTAGGTACACCTGCATGTTCTGATGTGATCTAAGTTAATACAATGATATACACACCCATTTTGATCGACACTGTTATGCAAGTATTAATATAAGTTTGACCTGAAATATGGTTGTTTTTGCAATTTTAACCTAAGGACAAATGCCCCACTGCATTACACTGTGTAGGTGTACCTAATGATGTGTCCACAGAGCAAACCATTAAAATCTTGTTTCTTGCCAGTAGGGGGCAGGCTTAGCTAGCTTTTTATTTCGTTTGGGTTTGGGACGTCCATCAACACATGACGATGTGAAAGACCAAACGTATAACATTAAAAAAAAATATTTTAAATTAAGTTCTAAAATTGTGTGTATGACTAACCTTGAATACATTTTAATTTGCATTTTAAAATGATTTGGCACTATTTTCACGTTCAAAAAAATGGGGGCGTGTTTACCTATATTTATAGTTTTAAAAGATTTTTTGCGTGATTTGTTACATACATTCAGCGGTAATTGCAATTAATACATTATAGTAATTGGTAGTAATAGTAGCATTACTTGTAGTATTGCTATCTATATATTTTCTTAAAACATGTTTTGAGCTGTAGCCCTATTTCTGCCCCCTCCCAATGTGTCTCTTGGATACTGCGATTCCTCTTTCCTCATTTGTTGAGAGGCTCGTGACGTCCACGTCCTCCAGCTGACTGGCGGTGGTGCCGGATCTTCGGCGCGGGGGTCCGTCCGGACCTTGGTGATGCAGGCTCGGTACCGTTCCATATTCGAATCCTAAACCTACATTTTAGTATAACCCGGAATGCGGATATGTTTATAAATCGCGTCATTTTGATTTGCATGCAAGTAATTTAGGACCGAAGCTGCATTTTGAATTCTTGAACAAAGATGCTTACACAAGAAAGTGACCGTGATAGAAGAGGATGGAGATGACTCGTGACTGACTTTGTAAGTGTAAATTATGATTGTTTTAATTATGATACTTTTTTTGTGACTTGTCGCATTGTTTCGTTTGTGTGCCTTCGTGTGTTGTGTGTGTCTGTGAGGCACTAAATTGGCATTTACATTTCTCAATTTTTTTTCAGCTAATTTATTGCACAGCAATATTTGGATTTGTTCTCAATCAAGGGTTGTGCTGATGAGAACTGACCTAATTAATATACACATTATTTATGGCTTTATTTGCAGGACAAAAGTTTCTTCTGTGATCTGATGTGTCAACATCACGTTTCCTTCTCAACGCCGATAAACAGTCAACAGATTATCTTTGTTGTTGTGAATTCTGCCACCGACCCCGCAGATTAACCCAATTTCTAAACCTCGAATATGTGATCAGGTAGTTCTTGACAGTATGGTATTAAATGTTAGACTTACTCTTTGGTGCCATGGCAGGGTTGTTGTTTTTTTTCCGGCTACTATAAACCATGTCCCTTTAAAAAGGATTATCTCCACACGTTAAAATGAATGAGGACCAGACAAGACTTTTTTTTTTATTCTTAGAAAAGAATTCCCCATCTTCATAAGAATGAATTGAATCTATGACCTCTCACCAAGCGACGCGTGCATTTCTCGTTCACGTGACCTGCAAAAGTTGTTTATCCTGTATACTCTGTCTTCTGGGTGATTTCTTATTCCTTTATGAAAACGTTTCAATCGCTTAGATTGGGGGGAAAAAATGGAATTTTCCTTAATTTAATATTAATAGATATTTCTGCGGGTGTTTCAATGCGTGTGAGTTTTTGCAGTGAGCACGCTTTTCCTCAGAGCAGCGCTGGCGGTGATTGTCTGCAGTGCCGCTGACCTACTTTGGCAGGCTGAGAAAAGTGGAAGACGGGGGATGTACGTGGTAGGATCAGGCTAAGAGAGAAAGGGAGTTTGTTCATTCGACCTGTAGGAGGTGGTCTTAAGAAAGCGTCAGATTTAGGATTTGAATTTATTCCAGTGCCATCTTACTTTGTTGAGATGCTGTATGATTGAAGAGGCATTTGTTTCGACTTCCTGGACCGCTTCTCATGTTGCACGCACAAAACGTTGAGCAACTAAGTGCAGCTCATTGTTGATCAGCTTCATCATAACTCAAGTGCGCCGCAGGAAAAAGGGCGAAGGAAAATGCCAAACACATTCTGAGTTTCTGTGATGACTCAGATGAACTCATTCAATGCCGAGGATAAATAAGAACACAAATTCCTCTCCACATGTTTTAAGCCTGAATTAGCATCAAAGTGGGGCCAGGCTTATTTCAGCATTATTACCGCTATACAAACGAAACTCCCGTCTTGTATGTTTTCAGAATTGATCTTCCGCACCATGAGGACAATATGATTGGCGCATCCAGTGTCTCGGGGGACACCCTGATTGCGTGCCACTTCCCGCTGCTTCCGCTTCCCGCCTGGCAACTTCCCGTTCGGACCCTGTGCGGCTCGACCAGGAGGCCGGGCTCCTCCGGTCTGCCCCGGGCGGCGTCCCTGCCAGAGCAAGACGGGATCAACCAGGAGCATCCCATCGCAATTAGTCAGAAGCATTTTTCCAACAGTTTCGCTAGCCTCCACGAAGGCCGAGTGGACGAGGAGGAGGAGGAGGAGGTGGAGGATGGCACCGGTAACTGCGTGTCCGCCTCGTCAGCAGAGGAAAGCAAAAAGGAAGTGGTTCGAGCGAGAGCAAATCAGCGTTGGCACAACTCATTCCTTCCCAATCCGGACCTGGATGAGGACGATGAGGATAGCGACGGGGACAACCTTCACAAATACCGCGAGGATTCATCTTTTGTGTTGCACGGGACTTGTAAGTGGCACAAAAGCGCTGGCGCTGGCGACGACGACGACGACGACACGGACTGGGACCGGGAAGACTTACTGCGAGCTCGGGGTGGTGCCGTGTCAACTGACGGAATGGCCGATGACATCTCCTGCCGCGTCCACAACCGACTCGAGTCTACCTCAGAGATTTTCCCGAATAGCCAAGCCGACGACGCCAGCGACTCCTCCTGCGGCAGCTCCGACGGGATCCTGGTGAACTTCTGCACCATGTACGACCACAGCAACAACCCCGCCGTGCCTCGTGACCTCAGCAGCCCGCCGGCTCATCCATCTCCATCGTCGGAGGGATCGGTGTTCCTCAACCTTCGACCTCTTCCAAGTGAGCGCAATGACCAACGTTTGCACAGTCCCCTGCGAGAGGAGCTTCTTGAGGCCGCATCTTGCTGCTCGCCTCGAGATCGTGACTCAAGCCGCACTCTTCATCCCTCGGAGCGTCGACCTCCTCAAGATCTCTCTTCCCCGGAGGCGTCCGACCAAGCTGCCTGTCTCCGGAGCCAAGCCGGACTGCTCACTGGGACTAATCAGACGTACTACAAGCTAGTGAATTGTGATCTTTCGTCCCAGTCGCCCAGCGAGACCTGGTCCAACTTCACCGGCTGCCCTGAGGATGAGAGCATCAGCGGCCCCGAGATCCACTTTGTCAGTCCGAAGACAAGTGGACAAGACCGTATAGGAATGGAAGTAAGGTTGAAATCAAATGTTTGACCATTTTTATCCATGATTCAAAGTCACAAATAGTCACAAGTAGCTCAGCAGTATTCACGGGTAAGACTGCAAACCGTTTTCATGCAGATCCAGAACAACAAAAGCTGTTCTCTCTATTTTGTCTCAGGATCAACAGAGGGAAATTTTTCCAGCCCTGGATTTTCTGCTTGCCGACACTTCCGAAGAGAAATCCTCCTCCGGGACGAAAGACCACATCCAGAACCAAGGCCACATGTCGGGTTTTCTTTGCGTCAACCAGAGCTGTAAATGCCTGGCCTCATGCAAAACAACTGCCCAACCACATCTGACATTAAACCAGGAAAAATCTCACCTTGAGAAATGTAAGGAGAGCGTGAGTTTTCTGTATGTATATTAAAAAATAAAAAATGGTGGTAATGATGTGATATATTTTTGTTGCTTTCATCCAGGGTCAAATTTGCTGTGCCCCCATCGACCAGAGAGGCCGACGTCTCTCCCAATCCAGCCTATCGTGCTTGGCCTTCACGACAAAGTTCTCCCCAAGGCTCAGCCGCTGGGTTGCCTCGTTGAACATTACATGAAAGAAAAACACAGCAGGAAGTCTGGCAGCTCCCAAGCAGGCTTCAAGCCGAATCCCAAACTCTCTAACCCGTGCTCCATCTTCATGGAAGCTTGTTCCAGCTCCGACACCTGCTCCACTTGCACGCCGAGCCCAGACTGCGCTAACCGCCAAAACACCTGGTTTCAGGCCCGCCGTAGTCCAAGGCCATCCGAAACAAATCCAACTCAGACCATCTCGAAGATCGTTCAGGACACAGCAAGCCCACAAACTGCGACGGAATTTTTTTCGGGCCCCGGCCAGCCCAAGTTTGTTCGGATTCCTACCTACCAGGATCTTATAAGCCTAACAACTCCCAAGGAGAACCATCCGATCCATGAACCGAGCTTGTTCGAGTCCATATTTTCAGATTCCATAGCCCAAACCGAAGACGACGACCCCTATCAAGCGAATCCTCTCCCACAGAGCCCTCGACCACAAACCTTTAGCCTAACAGCTGCACTCTCCTCCGTGGTGCCACTTTCCTCTTTGGGCTCCCTGCTCTCAATCGCTACTTCCGGTCGACGGCATCGGCAAGCCCTCAACGGCGCCACTGAAAGTCAACTTGACGAACCTCCGCTCCTGAATGAGAAGCCGCCAACGGACCTCTCGCCCGACACCTCTTATGAGTCTCTGTCCATCAGTCATCTCCAGAGGAGAGGTGAGAGCGCCACCATAGCGGAGTTTGGAGCGTGAATCTGAATGCGGTCACAATTAGCATGAGTCTGACTTTTTTTTTTTTTTTTCAAAGTGGGAGGGGGGCGGGGGAATCCATCCGATGAGGAGCGGGGTAAAAGCACTTTGCTTCAGCGGCTCCTTCAACGCCCTTAAGGGGCTTCCTCTCACACATGACCTATTTTTAACTCTCCCTGCACGGGATTGGCTGAGCCATCTGCTCGCTGGCCTATGTCGACGCGCAAAAATGATGCAGTAGGAACCGCACAAATGATTTATGATCTGCATCACCGTGTTTGTTTTCGGGACCGTTCGAATCCTTTGGTGATTGGAAATTTGAGAAAAAGCAAATCGGCGGCGTCAGCATGCATCAAGAATTCACCGTGACATTTGCAGCAGAACTATCCAGCATACGAAAATCTGCCAGTGCAATAACCCACAGTAGCTACAAACGCTGTCACTGTCCCTCAAATACTTTAATGAAAGTGTCAGAATTAGAGCTGTCAAACGATTAAAATGTTTAATCTAATTAAAAACTCAACTGTCATAATTAACTCAAATTAACTAAAAATTAATCATGATTGCTCATTCATTTTTTATCGTTTCTGAATTTCCTTTTATATTTTTTTGTCTTATTTTCCCCCATTTTAATGCTCTCATCAACATGGAATCATGAATCAGTTTTCTATGTGCAAAATGCAAATATTTACTGAAATAACAATTTTGATTTTCAATTTTACATGAACATTTTTCACTTGGAGCAGTTATTCACACATTATCTCTCACACGATATTACTGTCCATCAACAACAGTGAAAACAATATTTTGTCACACAACAGCTGCTTGAACAGCTCTTTTTAGGGAATCAAAACAGCGCAATATAACATTATAAAGTGCACATCTAAGGTAAACTAGTACTCAGCCTATAATGGATTTAAGCCATGGTTGCATACTTCGTTTTTCTCAAATTTGCTTTGAACACAGCAGTGAGGCTATGCTGATTCTGTTGGTCCTTCTTGCTCGGAAGTCTCTCTACGGTTTTGTGTCGACATCATTTCGATTCTTGTAATGGAGGCTCGCTGGCAATCAGTAATGGTTGTTCAGTTAGGGATTGTCGGTCAGCATGGAAGGATCTCTCGCTCTGTACTTTTGGATCATTTATTGGAGCACTTTGCAGCAGAAGTAGTAGTAGTTGTAACAGAAGTATCAGAAGCAGGTAATAACCTAAACTAGACATAAATGCAGTAAAAATTAATATATCTATCTTTCTGCATCGCAATGTAAATATGTATATAATTGACATTAATGA
Organism: Hippocampus mohnikei; assembly: GCA_026261675.1. Classification (NCBI taxonomy): domain Eukaryota; kingdom Metazoa; phylum Chordata; class Actinopteri; order Syngnathiformes; family Syngnathidae; genus Hippocampus; species Hippocampus mohnikei. The sequence goes on from JAKGUB010000344.1 coordinate 3,523,566, forward strand.
ATACCTTTATCTAACAATACGTTTAATAAATAATGTAATCAACCCTGATTTCACTATGTATCATTATCGTCATCATTATTCATTGTTTTAAACGTAAGAAACCATTCAACACAAACATAAAGTCGAATCGAACAAAAGAACTACAAGTCCCAATACTCAATCCCGGAAGTGGAGCGCCGGCATGAACATATCAAGTCGAATCGAACAAAAGAACTACAAGTCCCAAAGGTCCAACCCGGAAGTGGAGCGCCGGCTGCAACGTAATTTACGTCTTTAAACGTCAGATTGCAGACGGACAAACATGACAACTATGCACAAATGAGCTAAATAAAGACACCCCTGTTCTAGCAACATTTTAGCCCACGCTGTTTAAATTGCCGATTGCTTCAGCAACTTTGTTCTTTGTCGTGTCATCCATTTTCTTCGCTTTGAAATGATCCATAGCCGTCTGTCTGAGACGAGGGGGGCGGACTACTCACGTCAGCGGTGTGCTTGGCCATTAATTAAGTGGTATTTCAGACTCGACGTGCTATGATGATAGCTCAGTTTACGACTGCAAAACATCCAGGTCATTTTGGTCTTGTCAGTGGAACAATCTGGCAACTTTTTAAAAGTAAACTTTCCATTCATAAACTATTTAAATATCCGTTTTCGGTGTCTCGCGCTGCCGTGGCTGGCAAAACAAACGTGCGTGGACTTGTGCAGCGCGCTTGATGTTTTGTTTCTGGTTTATTTATAGAGCAACGTCACATCCGCTGTGACGTCTGAGCGCGTTAATCTCGCGAGAAATTTTTTGATCCCGATAAAATTCATTTAAATTAATTTAGATAAAAACGCGCTAAACTGACAGCTCTAGTCAGAATACATTATATATAATATGATATCGGATGTCTGATTTCTGGCCACAATATTTGGAACTAGACAGGTCCAAAATTCAAACAAAGCCAAGATGCGACTATGAGGTCTGCCCCCATAGCGTTTGTAAATGTGTCGACAGCTTCTTCATTTGTGTCTGCAGGTTTGCTGAGGTCCGTGAGCAGAGCGGTGGACCTCATCATCGCTCATTTTGGCAACAGCAGAGATCCAGAAGAAAAGGTACATTTGTCATTGACATACAAACGCGCGAATACAAGGACCCGTCAAGGGTTACCAAAAGTCGATTACCGTGACGTTTCATGACGCTCGCGTAACATTCTTCGAAAGATTTTTATTTTTTTAAACTCTTTGCACCACAGATGCGTCTCGGCAACAGCTATCTGAGTGCCATGATGGCCAGTCTGGTCCTGGATCACCTGTGTCCCGCCATCCAGAACATTCTAGAAGACGGCCTCAGAGATCACAAATTAGACATTGTCATCGGTCAGCGTCGTAACTCCTCCTGGACCGTAGTCGAAGTCTCGACCAAACCCGGTAATTTAAAAGTTTGACTCAGTTCGAATGATTTATTGATCGTAACTTTTCTCAACCTTGGCGCAACAGGTCCATCCACCGAGATTCTCTCCGGCCTGGTCCGTAAAATCCTCAAGTGTCCACAGCTCAACAGCCACGGCATGAAGCTGAAGGCCTTCATCATGGGCTTGCTGAAGTGAGTTTGTATCTTTTATTTGACGTTCCAATTCTTGAGATGCCACTCACAAAGGGCCCCTCAACCCTCTTCCAGCTTGAGAACTTTGGAGTTCTGGCTCAGTCACCTCCACAGTCAACGAGGTGAGTGCGCCTTTCAAGGTGCCTTGAGAAAGTACCAAAGTCAAAAAAGATACAACATCGGTCTCCCTTGTGCACAGATGTGGTGACTTCCCACTACCACGGTTGGGGCTTCCTGTCCATGTCGCTGGGTCGATGCCGGCCTTTGTTTCAGGAGCTGCTTCTTCTCCTGCAGCCTCTTTCCGTCTTGCCCTTTGAGCTCGACTTGCTGCTGGAGCCCAAGTTGTTACGCAACGGGCAACCGCGCCCTATGGGGGGTGACGTTTCCCCTACTCCGCTCTTCGCAGGCGTCTCAGGTCGCCGGACCAACGGGCATGTCCGACGTAGTCCTCAGAATACAGATTTTAAGGAGAAGAAATACGAAGCGATGCCGATCAACAGCAGCCAGATGGTTTTCGCTTCTGTTCCAGAATGGAGGAACTGGGGGGAATGTGAGGCGGAAGGGGTTGGCTGCAGCCAGAAATGCCTCGATGCTAGACCGACACTTAATCCGGACTCCGGGAAAATGGAGAAAGACAATCAAACCACAGCCGATGTTCATGTCGAGAGACCTGTCCAGGGTGGACTGCGCTGGGCCAAACTTTTCGGAGCCGCAAATGCTTCCACCAGGCTACAGGCGACTTCGCAGAGTCACGTCAAAGGGTAAGACCTTGCGCAAGACCTTCAAGTACCGAGATGAATGTCACGGAAAGGATCGCGATAGAACTTCAAATTCAAAACAGTTTTTCGTCGAGGCTCGAGAGCAATTCTATTTCGTTTGGATTTGCTTTGCGGTCGGCAAACGGTCTGCAACATCAAACCTTTTTTCAGACAGACGTACTGAAGCAGGGATGCAAAGGTAGTTGCGGAGCGATATTGTCACCTAGTGGCTTCCTGTAGGAACTGTTTTCAAATTGTGCAGAACTTCCGTTCCCCACACTAAGTTCCTACTATATATTTTTTTTAACCGTCAGTCCTTCCTGATCTAGTTTTCTCCCAATTGTCGTTTCTCCAGATGCCATCGTCCATCACAGTGGCTGCATCTAGACACATCCCACCTTGGATTCCTGACTCAATCCATCAGGTCATTGAAGCCCTGAGGCGGTCAGACTGACAGACCGCCGAAAGGCTTTTTCACAAAACGTCTTCCAGTGCGCGCTACAGCTAGGAACGCAGCGCTCAGCCGTTCTGCCGCACTAGTCACAGAGAACACGAAGAACAAGATTAACAGCTTTGGCAGCCTCACTCATCAAGCATTAGCTGTACTTAAAGCCAAAGCTGAGCCAGCTATGAAAAAGTTTGTCATTAAATTTATGTTGTATGTCTTTTGAAATATTTGAAACGAGACTGAAGTGACTCATAACTCATCACATAAATTCAGTTTTTCTCAGCCTCTGTCGAGACGGCAAAAAAAACAACACAAAATTCAGTCAGGGATTATGAAGATGTCATGTTCTCTATGAAAACGATCCACTGAAATGGCTTTAAAAAAACAGAATTAGACAGAATGATGCATCAACTTAAGTGATGACACTAACCAAAGTGGTTTAATGTTGTATCAGTGTCATTTTTCCTCTCAACAATTCTTGTCATGGCGGGTCAGTCATCTTATCTGCTCTTTGTGTCGGTGTTGTTTTTGGCGTTGTCACAATAATCCAAACTCAATTTAGACCGAGTCAAACAGAACATGCTAATGCTAACCCAGGCGCTCAAGCTCTTTATTTCCTTTATTTACTTTTCTGCTATTAGTATTGTTTCTTATGTTTTAGTTCCTTGTCACAAAAGTCGAATAGTCACATTTAATGTCACGTGGTTCAGTTGTTGCTTTAAACGGAATTCATTTCGAGGTACGGTTGGCCATTGTTCGCTCCGTGGAGGAGGTGACGCTAATCATGCTAACCAACGGACTTTGGCTACATTTCAGTGTAACATTTCTGGCAACAGTTTGATTCCTCGATGTAACAGGACAGTCGTCTAATCTTCTGTTCAGAAGTAGCATCGTAAACTGTAGACTGATTTCAATGTTGAAGTCGTGTGTTTTTAACTGTTTTTAAGATAATTCCTCGCATGTTTTCCCTCCGTATTTGCATGATGTTGCATTCATACAGGTGGTACTCTCGTAACTCAAGATCACCTTATCTGGTACTGTATTTACGTTTTTCTAGATTCATTCTAAAGGCAGGTTAAGGTTTGGAAATGATCTGATGGAGGTTGATGTGAGTAAACTCAACAACAGTAAGCCATATTGTAAAGTGCGTTGTTTTGATAGACTGCTATTTCAAAACGAGTTGCATAAATATACAAATGGAGACTTGCGCAAATGCCTGCCAGAATAAATAGATTGGCGTGACGGGTGAGAAATAATTACAATGTTGGAATGCACCCTTAATGTCCAAAGACAATCATTTTAATAAAACAGTAGCATCTGTAGATTTACATTCTTGTGATTGAAATCTGTTTTCCTCTCAGTATTTTGGGAGATGGGGTCTCCTTTTGGCACTTTTCTCCAAAGCTTTCTTCGAAAGACGGCCAAAGGTGTGCCCGTACATGAATTTGTATCCTGTGGGATGGTTTACGCTAGTTAATAAACTGAGGCCGGACTTTGGACCCCCCGCCCCAACCCCCCTGCTTTATATTAATATGAGACATATTGCAATACACACCAGGGAGATGTCCCGTGAAAGCTGGAACCACGCCCCTGTGGCGTGATGGGTAGCTCTCAAGTACGGATGGCGGTGAACAGTCGCCGCCGCCGTGCTGCCTCCCCAAGTGGACAAGAGCCTCGTTTGTGGCAATGGGGTAACCTTTCCCAATTAGGTAGCGGGATTTCGGCACATGTCCTGTAAAGCCTTCAAAAATAAAAGTCCAAAATCTATTTTTCAAGATGATATCATCCGATGGGTGCGTACCAAATTTTTCATACGCTAAAAAGAGAATACGTCATACAAATGGTGGAAACCACCCGACCTGGCCCAATGCAAGTGGACTGAAACCATGAAAAGTAAAGTCTGTTTGCTGCATTGTTATTTGCATCATCCCTCTTTTTATTTTTCCCTCAGACAAAACTAAAATGTAACATTTGTGCATCTTTTATCGGAGTTTAGCCATCAACCTCGCATTGTACCTGACATGTAGTACTTGTAGGGGTGGCCATCATCCAACAAATGTGGTTTTGCAATAGGGGTGAAGCTCTTAAAAGGCTTGTAGGATACCACTTGGTCCGAAACTGCGGTTAGTGGCGCTGTTGTCCTCTGGATAATAAAAATCAACATGTCTTACCAAAACATGACTGTAGAAAATCAAAAAACGATCGAATACTCGCATTTGGGAATCATGCAAGAGACATTACAAAGTGTTTTACTTTGAATGTTGCTATTTATGTCTCCTTCGCTTTTGGAAGGATGGATGACGTTACACTGAGCTGAAACTGAGCCCCTCTATTCATAATTCAGCGTGCGGGAACTGATTCAAGCATGCCCCCTGCTAAATACAGACTCACTGGACACTTCATTAGGTACACCTGAAGCTACACTCGAATGTAATCCGATACATGAGCTATAGCAACACAAATCTGCCTTCACAAAGATTCTAATCTGAGTGGTACGCTGTTAAAAAAAAAAAAATCATGTATTTTTTAAAATCTCACTACTGGTAGATTGTAGAATGTAATTTAGTCACAGAATAGAGAGAAAGCAAGGCTGAATAAACCTCTGACTGCGGTTGCGAGTACTTGTCGGCAAGTGATGGATCCGTTGACGCCCGTTGAATATTTGTATACATCTCCTGGTAAAAATCCGAAAATGCTCTCTGGCATGTTTCCGCGTAGCTGCAGGCAATGTAGTTCTGCCTTTTGGGGATGAAACCTACAGGCAAAAAACACGAGCGTGCAAAGTTTGTCAGGGTAAAGGCCTTTTTTCCATTAATAAATCAAGAATGCCACATACTGTACACTGTGTACACTAACTCACTCCTTGGCGCTCAAAACATTGCATGATAGTTTTTGTAATTACAACGGAATCTCTAAAGTTGACAATTAGAATTGAAAATATGTGACCCCAAGCGCCCGCAGGCCCTCAGAGTTGTCCGGAAGACTCAAAATCAGAGCTCCTTTTTCACAGTTGAAAAGAATTTGCGAAACAACGTATGCCCTTTCGAAATCTATAACGACCACATTCTGCGGTAAAAAGCAGACTGACATTTCGAGCAACACAAATCAAGCGTCACCTTTTTAACGACGATGTTGTTTTGAAGTGTTCAACTTGCTCTCTCACATTTGTTTACACGGGGTTCGCCTGTGACGTGACTCGCTGTCAATTTAGGACTCTTGTTGTTTTTACCTTAGATTGCATATTAATTTCTATTTATACTTCTGTTTGTAGAATATTTCAGCAAAAATATGCCTTAAATAGATTTCATGTTTTAAGAAGTCACTTTGGGACACATTACAGGTATTTCTATTTTCAAGAAAACAAAAAACAGACCACAATTAAGGTGAAATTAAGAGGCTGTGCACAATCCTGAGCAAGTTAACTGATATTAATAGTAAATATTAATGTGCTTGGTTGCATGTGTGGGTGGGAGATACCGGTGTAACCGGGCATGATCCGTCCGGCGTGCCTCTCAGGGATGCTTCCGAGGGTCCCATCAACACCCGAGTGCGGGACCGGGTGAAGCAACTCGGCCATCAGCTGCCCGTACGATTTGCCTATTTTGAACTTTAGCTGTGGACGATAACCTGAGTAGCTAAAGACAGACACCCACCCCCACAAAAAAAAGCCAAAAAAAAAGCCCTGGTCGGATCCATCTGTGCCATAACTGCAATTCTTGCCCGAAAATGACATACGGATATGCTTGGAGCAATGTACTCACCCTGGCATATAATGTGGATCACGCTCCAACAAAACGGTGTTGACTTCTGTCTCCATATTGGTGCTCTGAGAGGCACCAGCGGGTCACCTGCACTGTTGTTGGCTGGTTGCTCAGGTGTTGGCTTGCTCGGTTGCTACACACAATAGCCAACAAACTAAACAGGGTGATGACCCCGAGGCTTCCTCTTTCAAATAGTGGCGTTGTAAAATGATGGAAATACATTGCGAGAATCGGCAAAATATCAAATTTCGTCGTCTCGGTTTGCTAGTTAATCAATTTACTCCCGAGTCCTGTTTGGCATTGAAAGAAACGCGAGATAGTCTGCATTGAATGCGCAACAGCGGTCTCTAGTGGTAGATAGTTGAAAATGTACTGGAATGGATGACACGCAGTTGGCTTGATCGATTTTAATTCAAATTTATCTTATGTATTTTTTAAAATAATTTTTATATGATATTTATATAATGTTTTTATATGTTAAAAAAATCAAATAAAAGGCATTCACGTCTTGAGAGGCAAGGTAACCAGATGACGTTGGTGACTCAAACTGTTAAGAAAAGGGGAAAATTAAATTGGAATGTTTATCTTCCTTAAATTCTACTTTGTCTATTTTTATGTGAATGTGTTTGTAAAGGAGATTACAAAAAAAACAATCGAGTTTGTAAAACAGTCACACGCATTGTGAAAATCTAGTGTGAGAAAAACTGGCACATTTGCTTTTGTGCAATAGTGATTGCGAAAAGGTTTGCGTGCGTGCGTGTGTGTGTGTGTGCGCACGTGTGTGTTTGAAGTAGACAGTTCAGATCATATCAGCACATTGCAATGTCCATTCTACACATTCCTACTGTCGTACAGATCGTCACCGCTGTTGTGAAATCCAGATTCGATCTCCTTAGGCATTCAGTGACAGCAAGAATGATTATGCAAATGAGTCACATTGATAACCTGGGTTAAATGCTTTGTAAAAATTCCACACATTTCCCACCAGGCTTAAAAAAAATAAAAGTACAGTAAGCATCCGCCAAATATGTTTTAGAACCTTTATGTGCATGCAAATTAATTGTCAATTGCTTGAAGCAGAAGCCTGAAGATGGTCCTTTCAGAAAAAAAACCCAACACAGACACACGCACACAAGGTAAGAGAGCATTTGCAAACTCAGTTATATGAATAATTTCTGTGGAGTTTTGCCTCATATGACAAAAGTGTTCATGATATTGACCCTGTTGTTATGTAGTGCATTTTAAAAACCGGGTCATGTCATACCTTGCGTGTTTCACAGGTACACGCGAGTCCCAAAAGGAGCTCAGGGGAACTGGCTGCAGCGGAGTCATTGTTTTCCAAAGGAGCGACAGCCAGGCGCGAGCGTGAGGCAGGACGGCCAATGCGGAGAAGGCGTGGTGACGAAGGCGCGGGGGCGGACCGGAGTGGGATGTTTTGAATTCTACCTGAGCAAGTCACCTCAAGAAGGCTCTCGAGAGTGGATCCTTGCTCACGTTCTTGTTGCAGTTGGATTGCGAAGTGCCACCAAAGCCAGGGTGAATGAATCTGTACAGGAGTTTTGGGAACCTAATGGAGGCCTGGGTGGCCGAGCAACATCCGGACCCCGAGTTGCTGGAGGATATTTCCAAAGATTCCCCCTCACGTTCTTCGCATTCTTATTCCGCCTTGGAGAAAAATGCGCGGACAGAATCGGTGGACTCCGGAGTGGAGACAGCCAGCACTGACACTTTATTTCCCGCCTCGTCATTGTCCATGGATATAGCAGAGACGGACTCTTTTGCATCCGGTGCAGGGAATGACAACCACATCCCATTTTCGTCAGATGGATCCACTTCGTTGCCCCCTTATTTGTCACCGCCTGCCCTCTCCCAGCCTACAAACCTCAGAAGAGTTCAGGGATCCGTAGTCTTTAACCAAAAACTCAGACAAGCTCTCCAGAGATCAGAGTCCCGGCAAGTTCCTGAACCGCACGCAATCAATCAACGTGATCATACCGCTTCTCGACGCAGAACCTCCATTCTGAGGTCGGAGAGTTTCGGCTCATGGGAGACCGCCAGGCCGTCGGTTCCAGCCTGGCAGATATCGGGCGTGAGAAAACAAATCCTGTCTTCCGGAAGAAGGACGGCAGCATTGCAGTTGAAATCGGAGGTGAGGTTGGGTTAGGGTCCCGGGATTGGGATTGGGATTGGGTCTGGATTAGGGCCTAGGGTTACGGTGGAGGGGGGGGGGGGGTTACAGTTAGGGGTGTTTGTCTGGGTTTAGAATTAGGGACTAATGTTTGGTTGGGGTTCTGTTCCGGACGGAGATTTAGGTTTAGGTTTTAGGATTCGGCTCTAGCATTAGCGATGCGGTTAGCTTGAAGGTTAGCCGTTGTCGGATGCCAGCAGCTGTTTGAAGATGACATAAATCCTACAGCAACATGCTGAGTCTTGTTCCGCTTGTAAAGGGAAAAGTGACAGAAAGGGCAGACTGGGGTCGTACCCTCCGGACTCTCTTCCGAGCTCTCTTCACACCGCATACATGCCATTATTCACTCTGCACCGCCGTCAGTGGTGGCCTGACCCAAATATCTCTCTGCTGCAGGATGTCAGAAACCAGTCTGCCGACATGACTTCGCACCCGCAGGCAGTGGAAGTAATGGAAGAGAAAATTCAGCAGGTAGTCTGAGATGTTCTCTTTCCTTTTGAAGTGTTTGTGAGTTAATTAATCAATCATTCATGGTGTAAAATCTGTCGTTCCGCCCCTGAATCTTCATCTTCCATTAACCAGTACGTCCTCCATCCATTTTCCGTCACCTTGAGACCATACTCGCTCACCCTGGATTCGCCAGCGGTTAATCACAGGGGAATTTTATGCCTCCAATCGCGACCGGATTGACAAGGCAGGCCTTCTGGGTTCCATTCTTGTGCCTGTGCCAGAATGCAAATTTGTACATAAGAGAAGAGCATGCCGCAGTCTTTCACTTACATGCGAACGAACAAGTCACGTCATTGCGAAAGTCAATATTGGTGGTAACGGAGCACGCCGTCTTGCTCTGCATGACACGCCAAACTCTTCCATCCATATGTTGTCACTTGTCGGGACTTGCTTTGTGCACTGGTGCGCTCTCACATTCAAACAGGAAGTATCCACAAACTGTCCGCGCAAGGTTGCTAGGATGATACTGTCCAAAACGTGTGTGTTGAAGCATTCAGAGTTCCTTTCACTGGAACACAGGCACCGAGATGCCGGCCGGCTCTTTGCAAACAATTTATTTGCGCACCGCAGCAGTCTGTAATTTCCGCTAACGGAAACCAGTTCTCATCTCGCTCCAATGATCCAACTCCCACGTCAGCTATGTAAACCGTTCATGCTACCGATGGTTGCGCAATTGCACAGCACTGGCGCGGGTCCCCGCGGTTCGATATCCAGCTCGGAATATCCAAACCTGGTACGCATGTTCTCTACACGCCTGTGTGGATTTTATTATCGGACTTGACCACGGTGCTGCTAGAACCTTTGGGTTTCGTCCATTGGCGCGGCACCGTTAAATACACAAGCAAAGGCCAATGTGGATTGAACATATGAGAAATCAAGGACCTTCAATCTACCGGGCAATGTTGTCGCTGGTTTACCGTATTTACTTGGGATGGTAGAAGCTGTTAGGGCTGCAAAGAAGGAACCAAAAAATTAACCTTTTCTTCAATTTCCTCTCGCTGTAGGTTTAATTATAGTCCTGCGTGTCACTCTCTGAACGGCACAATTAATCACACTGTTTATTCACAACGCCCTTTCGGAGCCGACTTTGTTCTCAGGCATTCACCTGATGAATCTCCAAGTTCAGAGGCAAGTGCCTGAGCTCTGAACGACACGGCACAAGTTAGTTTCCAGTCATTTACAAACTCTTTAATTATATTTAATTAAATCGTTCTTGTTGTTGAGTTGAAACACTGGGGCAGGTACACCGAGATTTTGAAGAGGGGAAAAAAAGTGTGATGCTATCAGTCAGGCTAAACTGGTTACAAATAACATTTCACGCTCCTTGTCAGAATGGCAAAGAAACAGTAATGAACAACATCCAAGATCTTTGAAATGTAGTTCTTAGAAAAGTGATTAAAGGACTGATAACATTTAAAGGAGTGTACACACGTGCCATTTTTTCCCCATATTTTAACCAAACAATAAATGTGAGAGATCTAAACTCGGAGGGATCAAATATTCTAAATGGCATGTGCGCTCTTACAGGATTTGGCATACCACAGATGACCAACCCATTTTTAAAAAAATAATTCAAAAAAAGTAGAACAATAAATACAAGTTGTTGCATGGTCTGTTTGGATGCCCCCCCCCCCCCCAATGTATACTGTAATTAGTTACACTTAACTTCATCAACCTCTGACAACAGCGAAACCACACATTGGCCACAAGTCGCTCTCTGTATGTCAGACAAACAATAAAACGCACCAAGTTAGCCGATTAGTGTCACGTTGCGAGGTGGTGGTGGACCCCAAGAAGCAGGCAGGAGGAAGGAGCAGGGTGAACTTGACAAATTGTATTTATTAAAACACAGAGAAAACTAAATCCAAAACAAAGTCCAAAGTATCAAACAAAACACATGACTGAAGATAAAAACTCAATAACAGAAACATGACCGAAACAAACCTGACAGCAGCAGACAAATGGCAACAAACAATCATGACAGTAGCCAACTGCAACAATGACCCGACACTGAGTGGTCGGGAGGTAGTCCTTTTATATGACTAATTGCATAACGACCAACAGGTGTGCAGCTGCAGGAAGAGCCCTGCAGTGCCACCTGTTGGTCCCAAACCGAATCATGACAATTAGCATATTAGCGTAAGCTAGCAACCAATGTAAGCAAACGTCCTTTCAAAATTTCTGAGCAACAGTGACACTTGAAAACTGGAAACTCTGTACAGGCTCCTTCTCAGAATTTGCCCTGAAGTTCTTCGTATGTTATTCACGCTAACTTACGGTTGGCCCGACGGCGCCCACCAGGAGTTCACATGGTGCCACTAAACACGGGCGCGCTGTGTGCATTTTCGCTAAACGCTAATGGGAAGCATCTTTTCTTCCCGTTATCATCCTCAACTAAAAATAGACGGACACCAGTTTCAATTTTTTTCATTTCATTATTATTTTGAGACATTCTTCTGATGTTTTGTTGTTGAGTGTTAAGGGCGGTGCGGCATTCACGAGCTAAATTTGGTGCTAGCTGTGAAATGCAAACCAACAATCAGGTCCAACAATGAGTTATTCACTGTGTGTTTTTTTTTTTGTTTTGTTTTTTGTAAGCTTCCTGTCTTGTGCTGCATTTCAGGCCCCCCCTGAGGTGTTCTCCACGGGCCTGAGTCCTGGGCTCAGGTATTTGGAGCAGGTGTGCCAAAAATGGGAGGATGTCGCAAAGCAGCAGCTTGTCAATGGTGGCAGCAGTGTGGACAGGGCTCGGGTAATCACACACAAATACACACACGCACATGCTGCATTATTTTTTTTTTCAAGGTTTCTTCACATGGATGCCATCCTGATTACTAATAACGTCCTTCCCCTCCTATTGTCAGGCTTCCAGCAGCTGTCAATCATTAGAGCAGCCTCAGCCTCTCACTTTTTACAAGGTTCGGCTGGAGAGCCTTTCCGACAAGGACAAACAGCTCAAGGAAGTTCCGGGATATTTTCGACAGAGATCAGCTTCCGAAACGACCGTGTCGTCAACACAGCCACGTGAGTTTTCAGGTTGGTGTGAAATGTTCCGGAACAGCAGAACATGGGGCGTGTTTCAATAATGAGTTTGACTTTTATTATTTATTTACTCGTGTGTTTATTTTTAAGCAGGAAAGTTTAAGCTGGGCTCCAGAGGGCAGCAGTCGAGTACATTCAACCTACTGGACAAGGAGGCTCGGAGCAATAAAATACAGGTAAAAATTGACTGTGTTACAGTACTATCTACCCAGGAAGCGCTATCAAAATTAAAACAAATTATTTTTTTGAATTATAATTTTTATCACTAAACTTGGTGATAAATATGTTCAAGCCTCATTATTAATATCTTGTGCTTTGTTGTTCTCTCTCTCTCTCTGCCCAAAGGGCGACTTTGCCAATGTAAGCACCAAGAACAGGAAGATCAAGTTGTTGTCTCTGAAGAAGGACGAGCCCAGTCTTCAAAATACAAATAGGTGAGCTGGAAATATGGTTGACCAAGTCAGGTCTTAGCGTGCCAGCGCCATATGGTGGGTGCATGGCGAGGCAGGGACTGCTCCAAATTGACATCCGGCCACCCTACCGTCTCCGTCGCCGCTCTGTTCAATGCGCTCTTGTTGTTGTTGTTTTTATTCCAGCCAACCAATGCAGTCCTTTGAAAGGAACGCCGCCCGGCGACAACTCAGCCAACTGTTCAGGAGGAGGTGGAAAACTCTTTCCGTTCATACCACACATTGACCAGGCAGGAAAAGTATCAATACATTTAGCTGTAGACATCTGAAGATAATGTAAGTTATTATAAATATGCAAATTTGTCAGTATTTTGTTTCCTCTATGGCGGTAATATGCAATACTTTTCACTGCAAATATTTTATTTTCATGTGTAAAAAGTCATAAAACAGATGCAATATTTACAGAATATACACCAAGATATACTATATATACATATATCTATATTTTTTTAAATTGTGTACATTTGAAACCCACCACACTTTCCTGCGATGTGAAGTCAACTCTACAGTTACTACAGGGAGACAAAAGCATTGAGAGCGATGCCACGGATTCTCAAGTCTTTTGTTCATATGAGCGAATGAGCTTTTTCGTTAAAATATCAAAAAACAACAACTGTAAAACTGTGATGTGCTGGTGAAAACCTGCTCATTAAGAACAGCCTGTCAATAAACGTTTTGGGTGTCTGTCATTACATTATGTGTAATTATATGATTATTTAAAGGGGAAGTCAAGCCAAATATTTTCTTGAACATATGTTCTATGCACCCTTGCTAGTCTGAACATGGCATTCTGATTAATATTACGTTGGTGTAATATAAATAAAGCCGCAAAATCCGCCTATTTTTGTCCATCTCAGAAGGGGGCGGCCATTTTGCAAAATGGCCGCCCGCCGCCCCTGGGATGTATAAAAACTGTCGGATTATTATTTTTTTTCTTAATTCATTTTAGTTCATCAAAATACCGTGTTTGGGTCAGAATAACGTACAGTACAGTCGCAGCCTACATCACAGATTTCGACCTATTGTGTGTCGGTCCGTAACGTATTCCCCACAATAAACAGTCACTAGACGCCGCTGGCATCGATACATGAAAGCACACAAATGTGCCGTGGTGTCGAGGTTGGAAACCACTGCCCTGGTCGTGAAAAGATATCCAACAGCGGCAAGAGTTTTGTCATTAATTTAATCTTTATTCACCTTGATGGGGTGGGGGTCGTGGGGGGTACTCGACTCCCCCTGGCATTCCCATGAAAAGAGATGACAAACACATCCAACCAAACGAGAGAGGGTGTACAGGATTCCAGTCCATACGTAAAATACATATTTTAACTATTTATCGAACCGTCTGCAACCAGTAGTCCCACACAGTATCCATCTGTGCTATTAAATATATAGAGATAAGTCATCTGTGGAGGGATTATTGACAGTATGTGTGTGTGTGTGTGCATGTGTGTGTGAGGGTAAGGGGGAGAGCTTATAGTCGACAAAGGTGTGGCTGAGCAGCGTTTACGCGGCGCCCGCATTTTGTCTACATGATGCCGCAGGAGGACAGCGGGTTGGCGATGTGGCAGGTGCAGGCCGACTGGCAGTACTGGCGCACAGTCTGGTAGCAGCTGCGGTCGACGTCTCCGCCCCACTGCACGGGCCCGTTGGGGTCGGCGGGCAGCCGGCTCAGGATGCTGGTGTTGATGGCGAGCGCCGCCAGGCCGTAATCGGTAAACAGCACGGTCTCGCGGCGGCAGGTGGGGCAGGAGATGAACTTGTACTTGGGGCACGACTCGTAAAGGATCTGCAGGCACTCCTCGCACACCGAGTGCAGGCAGGACAAGATGCGAGGGCGCTTGCCGGCGAAGTTGTAGGTGTGGCCGCAGGTGGGGCAGTCCAGGGGCTCGCAGAGCGCGGGGGGCCCCGAAGAGCTCGAGCACGATGACGAGGACGTGGACGTGGAGGAAGAGCGAAGCACGTACTGATTGACGATGACGTCCTCCATCTTGTAGTGGAACTGGTGGTAGCAGATCTCGTTGGCACTGGTTTTGCGCTGCGCTAAGAAGCTCTGCTCCCTGCGGACGACGGGGGTCTGCGGGGACGGCATGGGCCTGGGGGTCGCCACCGTCACGTCCAGCTTCAGGTCGCTGCAGGCCTGGTTGACGATGATCTCCCCCTCGCCGCCGCCGTCCCACGCCACCCTGGGGGGCGGGGCGAAGCGGGGCTGGGTGACGGGCACCGTGCACTCTCTGGGGAACTTCTCGGACTGGATGATCTTGACCGTGTCCATCGGGATGGTGACGGGCTGACGCCTGAGGCAAGACATTTGGATTTCGGAAGTGGACGCAAAGAGGCTCAAAAGGGGAGTGGCACACCCTTGCCTGGTTCTAGGCAAGAGAACTCGGTAGTGTTGCGATGTTAAAGTCAGCCATTAGAGGGCACGTGTGGACGAAGCGCTGTCTCCATGTTGCCTTGAGAGACCCCGCCCCCGACCCTGATGAAGGCTCCCGTCAGCCTGAATCCTTGGGTGGGCTTGCTGGGTTGAAGACTTGAGCCAGAGCACCTTAATACAAAGCTTAAGAAGAAACAGTCCAGCTTCCTTGACCGGTGTTGGCCACTTACCTATTAAAATAACATGATATTCACACAGTTAGCACCAAGCGATCACATTAGATGCACGCACGCGACGTGTTGGCGGATGGTTGCATTCACGGGGCGGAACGATCCGATTCCAAGTGTCTCCGAGTGAATTCGGTGTCGGGCCAAGTGAAACTTTATATTGTGCTCTGCCCAATTCACTCAGCAGACCCCCCCGGTCGACTCCCGTCTTTGTTGACAAGATGGCGGCCTACTATTTAAGCGTCGTTTGAGATTTCGCACGGATGAGGCGATAACAGTCTAAAAGTGCGGGCCTCTGTTTCTCTCTCTCTCTCGGTGGTGAGAAAGCGTCCTCCGGATAGCTTTGGCGTGTCGACCTGTGAAAACAGAACGCAGGAGACGGTTTGATCAGGCGTGTGTTCGCATGGACGCATTGCTGGTCGTCAACAGGAATGCGGTCCTTTTGCCTGTTTTTGTGATCCATATCTGTGCCGGCGGAGACAAACCATCACCGGTTTTTACTCTCCTTTTAGGTTGTGCCGACAGCTGCGGTGAAAACAGTGTTGCGTTTTGTAGCATCCGTAGCAAGAGGACTCGTTTCCTTTCGAAGTCACTCGGCCCTTATCCTACACCGGGGGGTGTCAAACTCATTTTTGTCGCGGGCCACTTTGGAGTTTCATCGTCCCTCGGAGGGCCGAATTAATATTTAATCATCACATAGTATTACTTGTACACAACCAGTGACAAGTTTTGAAATCAGTCAATTATTTGTTTGTTCACTTATGATTCAAGTGAGTGTAACCAGGTTCAGAAAATTGTTGCAAAATGTCAATGTTATTTATTACACATGGCAATTTGACATTTCGGTACAGATTTTACAAAAAGGATCGTGGAAGTTAACACACATGGTCTGCTTTGCGGGCCACATAAAATGACGTGGCGGGCCAGATCTGGCCCCCGGGCCTCGAGTTTGACATCGGTGCCCTACCCCGTCCTACTATTCAACTGATCTACTTTGAAGGTTCAAATATTGCATTTGGGTGAGAAATTGAAGCACGAGTTCTATCATCCCCAACAACACATTTCAAAAGCAAAGGATGCCCACTTCCTGTATCTGTAAAGAAAATGTCCGGCATGCATGGGCCAGTCACGCAGTCATTTGTTTTCGAGGACAGGATGTGAGTGATACTGTGACATTGCACTGTACTGTGCTTTATATAGTCTTGTGAAACCGGGCAAGTGTCAATCTGGTGACAAAAGAAACACTTTGGCTTGAGTCCAGCTGTGAGGTTTGACTTTTTGGTGTGACTCAGCGATCAAGTTTCTTGGAGGATTTGTGTGTGTGTGTGTGAGAGACTTAGTTAGGGCTACAGATTTTGCTTTGCCGTTTCACACCGCATCTAGTTTTCACTGTGGGGCACCGCACAAGGTCAAAGGCACTGTGGCGCGAGCTTGCCCAAATTTTGAAATGGTTGCTTCGCAGCCTACCAGGAAGTAGCCTGGGGAGGCTCTTACCGCTGCTTTGGATGTGGCGTACACCTTTATGTCGTTACGCCCGTGCCGCAAAATTCGGGATACCGCACGCTGCATTTCGTATGACTTCCTCCATTTTGTCCACGCTGTTTACGGTATTGACTTCCCCCGTAAAGGCAGCATTGCTACAGCTCGTGTAAAGTACAAATAGATGTCGCCCGAGAGCAGGTGACCGTGATGGACACGCTTGCTCGCTTCCCTCTCCGTCAACACTCCGTCATCCACGGAGCTCTCAGAGAAAGGATTGTCAGGATTTCTGTACTACGCGTGGGTTCAAGAACATCAAGCATGTGGGTGAGCCTTTTTGTTTGGTTTTTTTCAACAAAACAAAAAGACAATGAAGAGGCCGGACAACACCTCTGTCTTTTTTTTTTTTTTTTGTGCACAGTGACGAGTCACTGAGAGGAAATCAGCGGGCAGAGATGACCTACATGGCGAGTGAAGAAGAAGGAAAACGGCGGCACGGCACAGCAGGTTTCTATTTCTGGTTTGTGTATGCATGCACACATTAGCGCTTCCTGCGCCCCTCCCCTGCGCATCCTCAACAGCCTTTGCTCTCACATGATGCCGCGGCCATATTAGACTTCTGTGTGTCTCTCCCATCATGCATCTGTTTGTCCTGCGCCCCCCCACCCCCACCCCACTGTGGCCATGTGACACTTTCCTCAAAATAGCCCATCTGCTCCTCCGCCCCTTTCGCACGCATGTGATAAGGTGCAGGCATTGGGCGGCAAGATATGCATTTGAATGCTTAGAGGGCAGGTGCAAAAAGGTGATCAGTTAGGGGGAATGAGGAACATTCTTAAATAATGATTCACGTTTATATAAAAGGCACAAATGTGTTGAATTTAAAAGTTAAATACAACTGAATTGTCCTGTACTTGGGCTGTTATGCTTTCCCAAGGGGTCACCTACATTTGGCCTGTCAATCACGGCCATACTGATTTGATGGGGATGGGTTCAGAGATTCGCTCCAGACTGATTGATCAATTTAAAATGCGCCAGCCATGCCTGTCGTGTCTTTTGCAAAGCTGAAATAGTTCATTTGTCTGAAGACTACAAAATCACATTGGCATTAAAAATAGAAAGTAATGATATCACACTAGATTTTTTTTTTGGGGTGGCTATAAACAGCACGTTTGCGTGCACCTGTCGGAGATAAAGCACAAGCAGTCTTTGATCCCGGATGAGACAAAGCGGCTAAAATTATTCCTCTCTGATTTCCAGATGACACAACATAACACAAGACGGGCCGATAAGAGATCTCCTCATCCTGCCGACGGGCCGCCTTTGGCGCAGCCTGCGCGCTAATCGACGTTAGCCCTCTGCTGTTATGTAAGGAGCTCATCCCGACCGCGACCTCCGAATGGAAAAAGTGCAAACTGCTGCAAGATTTTCCCGCAGTTATCCCCGGCGGTGTCTCCGCAGCCTCCCCCATCAGTGCGTGTGCAAGGCCGTCATGCTGCGATTGAAGTCAAGGTAGGCATCGGACCTGCTGATCATCATCGCAAACATTAGCATATTTGGACCTGAGAGTCGGCGCTTGGAATTGAAGCGGATTTACGTAGGAGAGGTGAACCAATCTTTTTTTTTACAGCTTCTTGTATACTTTCAAATTTAGCTTGTAGCAGACGTGTGGGACTCCATGCACGAGATGTGACAGCCCTCTTTAAATAAAGATGCATTGTATTGTATCGGTTGCTCAAAGGCCGACAGACATTGCGATGGTCCTCAAACACTTGCTATCACTTGCCATCTTGTCGAAGCTGGTTCTCCTGTGCCTGGAGGCCGGTTCCAGGAGCAGGATTGTGAATGTTCTGAATGAGTCATCAGTCTGTCTCCGGCCTGACCCCGTGTGTGTGTGTGTGTGTGTGTCTCTCTCTCCCTCCCTCCCTCCTTCCCTCCCTACCTCGTCATCTTCTCTCAATGAAAACCTGTCTTTCCGCCACATCCTTTTCACATCTGTCTATCCGTACGAGTTGGCACGGAGACGACCGCATGCCGTCGACATCGCGGTGGCGTGGACTCTGCTGTCAGCTACATTCAAACGTAAGCCGGTAAAAAAAAAAAAAAAAAAAAAAAAGCAGCGCGGAGGGTATTATGTTGTGTTTTGATTACGTAACGCGCGGTGACCTTGTGTGCAAATCCCACGGTTTACACCGCGGAGATAATGCAGTTGCTCACTTGAACGTGTCAAGACTGATGGACGGGCGACTCTGTTTTTGGAACGGTTCTTCCTCCCACCGTCCACGGTCGACTTCGGCCATTTTGCAACTGGTTTCCGTTAAGTGCTCTTCGCCGTTCCTGTAGCTGCCGCCGCGGCAACAACATGGCAAGAGGTGCGCGCAGGCGGAAAAGTGAAAAAGCAATAAGCGTCACCCGCCGCCTCCTGGATGATTGATGAGCTTCCGCAATATGCCGACGGCGGCTCGATTGATTAAGGCTGATTGATTGTTTGTTTTTTTTTGTTCCCCGAAAAAGGCCCGCCATGTCTCGAAGCCATTGTTGATGTGCACGATATTTAAGATGGAGAAGCTTTTGGGGCATGAGGGAGAGACGGTTATGCAATGGCAATATTTATATTTCCCACTGCAGTACCGATGTACGTGTCGGGATAACACACACACACACACACACACACACACCGTCCAAGAAGTCTGCCAAATGTCAAGACTACTCTAGACCTCCAACTCCCACAACAAGGGTGGGGAAGCTGCTGGCCGTGGACTACGCGGAGCCAATGATGGCATTTCATCCCGTTAAAACACAAACTTATGTTCATCCACGTTTGCTTTTCGTAACTGGCCCTGGGACGACATTCATGCTTGTGCGATGATGCAACGGCACTGCAAGCCTCCCGGCACCTCCTCCAGATCTCGATCGCTTCTCGGCGATCCGTCTCGTAAAACAAACGGGCAAAAACGGCCTCATCCTCACCTTCAGCCTGGTTGGGGTCTTTATTCAGCAAGCGGGAGGAGAAGGTGGCGGCGTTCGCTTCCCCGGCAGGATGAGGATGGAGGCAATGTTAAGATGGAGGAGGCAAGGTGGAGGCACGTCCACATCCTTCTTCTTTTGTCCTTCACGTCGCCGCTCTGCCTCCTCCGGGGTGTGACGGAGCGTTTCTCTCAGCTGTCCCCATCTTTCCTCTTCCTCCCTGCTGTAGCTTAAGTCCTCCCGGCCCCTGGGTTTTGAATCAAACCGGATTGCTTTCCTTGTCGTCCCGCTCTCCTGGGCTCTTATCAGCCCCGCTTCACAACAGCACCTCCTCCTCCTCCTAGTCCTCCTCTTTCGTCGGTTCCAGGCGAGCGCACCTCACTGCTGCACATGCGCACTCTCCTCACTTTGCCCTCTTTCTCTCTCTCTCTCTCTCTCTCTCTCGCCCGCTATCTCTCCATCACACACTCCCTCCCATCCCCTCGCCGCAGCACACACTGCAGTGGCCCCGCAGGCGGCGGCGGCGCGCTTTTCAGTTGCCAGAGGAAATATTTCAGCCAATCGGGAACATTAAAAGCCAAACCCCCACAGTCACGCACCCTCCCACCCGAGCCGACGACAGTATATACACACGTAGACAACTACCGAGACACACATACAGGAAGCTGGCGCACACGCAGATCCAATCTCCAGAGTGCCGAGAGAAGGAAATGAAGCATAAATTCACGAACAAATCATGTTCGGTAAAAATGCTGACTCGTTTCGTCCATGGTTGAGGTTCTCGACAAGAAGCGTTACTTAAAATGAAAGGGCCCTTTACAATGCTTTATAAAGTGTTTATTAACTAAAGAATGTGTGGTTAATACTCGGGTCATGTTAAGTGTGGCAGGAGCATCGAATGTTAATAACTGTAATAACCAATTTGTCACATGAAAAGTTCATCAACCAAGACAATGCTACCCATTGAAATGAATGGAAAAGTAATGAATTCATGCCAGCCCCCTAACTAATTTATACTTAACTTTATTTTGTTTTCAACAAAATATGGTTAGAAATAAATACACTGTAATGCAATATAAAATTAAGTGAAATTTTTTTTTCTATCCAAATAAAAATACTTAAATGATAGTTTTTTTACTATTTCAATGGCAGAAAAGGGCAGGACTGCAGCTCATGCTCAGAAATATTTTCTTCTTCCAAAATAACTTGAAGTTCTGATTCAAATGGCTTTTATATAGCTCCCTGTTACAAGCAATGTTTTTTTTCCCCAACATTATTTTCCCCTGTCTTATATCCTATAAATATATTCACCATTCAAGATGAAGGCGGCGTCTTTGCACTTTGCTTCATGTTGCAAAATACAGAAAATGAAACCCAAAAACCCTCAGATCCATGGAGGAAAAATATCACAAATCATTTTATTACATAACTTACAATAAGCCATTGGCTTGTGTCTATTGTAAACCGGGCGCGGCCTCCTTTTGTCCAGCCCTGCAGCTTCCTTACCCAGCTAATTAGCAGTCGCTAATGGAAAAAAAGGAGCTCAGCACTGTAATATGTCAGTGAAATCTGAAAATCTTGACTCAGTCCTGCTTCTGTTGACGTCAGGAAGTCAACACCGTCAATGTCTCCATGTCATTATTTCATCCAGTGAGGTTGTATTGTCCTGGATAAGCACGCTACGTTCCAAAAAAAGTCTCCCGCACGTGTGTCCACTCACTCAAGTAGTCTTGAGTGTTTGGAATGATGAATTGAACAAAAATGTCAAAGACGTGAAGTGCATTTCTGCAGCACTAGAATATGAATTACAGACCCCTCCAAAAGTATTGGAACGGCAAGGTCAATTCCATTGTTTTTACATTGCATGCTGAAGACATCGGAGTTGTAAGACACGAAGAAGACGTTGATGTCTTTAGCCATAAAATCCATGAAAGAAAACAGCCACGCAGAGGAGGATGAGAGCGTTGACGTTGACAACGTTCCGCCACAGCGGCACTTCGGATGTGTCCGTAAGCTTCCTCTGCAGCTCGGCCTGTTCCTCTTCACTCAGCTTTGGAGTTTTTTTCTGCTCCAGGCCACAGAAACACGCTTGCACCTTCTTGCAGAAGCCCGGTTCTTCCTCCGGTTCTAAGACAGAAAAGAACGCAGAGGGGGATTACTTTTCTGAATCGTTCTGGAAGTGCATTTTTTTCATTTTTATTTTTTTCATGACAGGACTACATTTGACAAGACTTTTTGGGGGGGTTTTCCACTGTTGTGTCAGGGATTTTTTTCACCTCATTTCCACTCCAGTCTGTCGTGGGAAACTTATATTGAATGTTTATTTTTGTGTTGTGTTTTTTTGTGGTGGTCGGGGGGGGTTGTAATTTATTTTATTTTTTTCGTATGCATTTCAAATATTTATGGGTTTCCGCTACTCATTGGCCAGCGGGGTCTTTATCCCCCATGAATAGCGAGGGTCGACTTTAACTAGTAGTATCTAAAAAAATAAAATAAAAAAAACTCATAGCTGAATAGCTGCACCAATTGGTTTATTATTAATCATGAGACAATTACCCTCCACCTCCATACTGTTGACATTTTCCACCCAGTCGTCTTTCTCCAGGTCAACTCTTTCTTCAGTACGGTTCCTCAGGCTCCAACACAGTCGATACAACTGGACCCAAGACAAAACATCTGGAGTGACACGCGGCGCTTCATGTAAAGGTTACTGTTCCATCAGCTGTTTTCGTACGTGTTTGTCGGCGATGGGTTTGGTCACGAGGGAGACGCCGAGGATGATGATGCAGGAGACCACGAAGAGGATGATGGCGAAGTAGAGGTAGTGAACGCCGCATATGATGGTGGGACAGTTACTGGGCTCCACGCAGCTTCCTGTGCCGTAAGCAAACTCTGCAATCATCCTGGATAAGCCGATGAGGAGGCCGATCATGAGCCCATAAAAGGCACCCTGTAAAAGAAAGAAGTTGGAACACACGCTCCCATGCCACCTCTTAAAAAGGGGAGACCACCACCCCGGTAAGTATTCCGCCACAACTACACTACTACATTCGTATATTTTAACCCTTTCACTTGTCCACTGTAGTAACCGCTGTCCCTGAAAGGGTTAATGATGGTGATGATGTCATACTTGAAGAGCCAAATATTTTGGGTGATTCCCGGTGTATGCCATAAAAGGCTTCACAGCAACCGGTGGCGCTCAAATTAAAACAGCAAATTGGCCAACGTCACCTCATTACACAACACCGAACTAAAAGCTGTCACAAAAAGACCTTTGCACAGTCATTCCTTGAACGTGATGATAAACGGAGCAGAGTTCATCTCGCTGTTTATACAAGCCTCCGCTAAACGACACGAACGAACCGCCGCACAGAAGGAACTCACCGATTCATTGACTCGCTTGCAGAAGATGGCCAGAATGAAAACGGCGGTGACGGGCGGTGCCAGATAGCTGGTGATGGACTGGATGTAATCAAAGAGTTGACCGCTCTGGGCCGACTGCACCACCGGGATCCACGCGATGCTCACGCCAATCAGCACTAAAATGAACACTCTGCAACGAGTGCAAGCACAGCGGGGGCAGTTGGCCGTCTACAAAGCCGAACCGTGCAAATTGGTTCTGGTTCATTTGTTTAACCTGCCAGCGATCATGAGCTCCTTCTCGGTGGCGGAGCGCCGCATCTTGGTGTAGATGTCCATGGTGAAGAGAGTGCTGGCGCTGTTGAAGATGGAGGTCAGGGAGCTCATGAGAGAGGCCAGCATGACCGACAGCATGAGTCCACGCAGACCTGAGAATGCACGGCTTGGATTCAGTGAGGTTAGGCCGGTCGGGAGGCGGGGTTCTCCTTTACCCACCCATGGGCATCAGATCCACCACCAGTTTGGGATAAGCAATGTTGGTGCAACCCACGCTGGCCCCGCAGTGCTTGACGCATTCGGCCGGGTCCACGCAGGCCACCACGTCTGCAAAACAACGCTGTTCGGCTCGCTTTTGGGCAAGTCGCCTAGAAACGCCGGCGTGACTCACCAGAGTAGAGGATCCTGCTGATCATTCCGGGGAAAACAATCAGGAACATGGGCAGCAGCTTCAGGTAGCCGCATAAGATGCAACCGCCTTTCACGTGGGATAAACTCTTGGCTGACAGGCAACGCTGCACGATCACCTGCGTTGTTTGGAGGGGTGGAGACAGACAAGTCCGATATCATGAATCCAGTTGTGTTCACACCAATGGCGCTGTGTCCTTCTAACATCTCCATGTAACACCTCTTAGGCCCGCTGCGAAGAGTCACGCGGATGAATTTGGCTGAAGCGACTACTGTTGATTGATTTCTTTTTTTTTTCCTTTCTTTTCAATGAATGAATGAATGAATGAAAGTATAGGTATTGATGAAAATTGCAAAAGGTATCAGTATCAATTTTATGTACTGTATTTATTTTACAATTTAAGATAAGATAACCTTTATTTGTACCACACTGGGGGAAATTTGTAGTCTACAGCAGCAAAATTGGGGGGGGGGGAGAAAAAAACTAAATGTTTCAGAAAAGAAACTGTAACTGTGTCAGAATAAGTTTCCTACTAAGTAACCAACTGACTGAGGGACAGACAATCACAACTAATACATTTAAAATGTAAGGAGAATTAATATTCACCCTGGAGCTGGACCCCTCTCACCAGAAATGGTACAGTCCGATCTCACGTTATCTTCACGAATAAGGAAGTAGCCTGCTCATGTACACAGTGCAGCCAATTAGAAAACTGCTCATTTTTGTTTCTTTACTTTTTATTTTTCTTAACAGAAGGCCAGAGCTGAAGACTCCACCGTAAGTGGATAGTGTCTCACTCCAACGGCTTTCTGTGAGGGTCAACGAGGCGCGGCTAATCGTCTTGGTCAACAACAACATCGAGGCACCGGCGCATTAGTCGTTTGGTTCTTCAGGAAATAGATGATAAAAGTCGTAAAACGGCATCTAATGCATGAATGACAATTCGTGAAAGTACACGATAGCCAGGAAAGTGAGCTCTTTAGTTCTGCTTGGCCAAAACGATTGAGATAAAGGTGGATTTAACCCTTTCATGCACTCTGTAACCTGATAATGTGATAAGTTGTCCACCGTAGGAACCGCTGTCCCTGAAAGGGTTAATCAAACAAGAAGTGATCCATCAAGACTTTTTCTTTTTTTTTTTTTTAATGACCACAGATATGTCCTAAGTCACGCCACTTGCCATTTGACTGACCTGATCAGTGCACCAGTACCACATGGCTTGAATCGTGAGTCCAAACACCAAGCCGGGCCAGGGCAGGTCTCCTGTGATGGCGTCCCGAAAAATGTGGAAGGAGTCATGCCGAGGCTTGTAGCAACTCTCGCTGAAGTTCCCCGTGATGGAGGGAATGGCCTTCATGTAGCGTTCCTGGAAACTTTCATAGCCGCCCACTTCATTGAAGGCTGCAAAGCAGATCTTTTATTTAGACACATTTCAAACGATATATTTCAAACCGCATTCATATGGATATTAATGAAGAAGGAAAAAAAGGATTACCGAAGCCCATGAGAATGAATGATCCGACTATCATAATGATGGTCTGTAAGGCGTCTGTGTAGATCACCGCAGCCAAGCCACCTTGAGGACAAAACACAACAGCTTTGTAGCACTTCCCAATTTGAGCTGTAATTTATCCTTATGTCCTTAAAAACTATGCAAAATGGGGGTGATGAATCCTGAATGAAATTTAAAAAAGCATGACGAGATGATTCACCGTCATAGATTGCAGTCATACAGCCAACAGATAAAATACAATGAAACGGTTCAAAACCTGAAGGGGCCTGAGATTAAGCCTTGGTGAAGGTCTTTGAGTGCTATTCTAGTTCTATGTGAATTGTATATGTGGAAAACCTTGACATTTAACTTGCCCGATCTAAATTTAGGACTGCAGCATAGATTCATGAGTCACGGCATATTGTAGAAAAGGCCATGCTAATAGGTGAACCCTTTGAGGAACAGCGGTTACTACGGTGGACAGTTTATCACGTTACCGGGTGTAATAAAGGGTTAATTAAATAGATTAGGTGAGGAAATTGCAGATTAATAAGTAAATCATTTTCATGTTGCAATAAATGGACTTTCATGCACTATATCCATCCATTGCTTTTTTTTATAGCGCTTGGTTTCATTCAGGTCATGTTGGAGCTGGATCCTATTCCAGGTGACTTTGGGTGAGAAGCTGAGGTGCACCCTGGACTTGTCCCCATCAATTCGCAAGGCACACTATTCACACTCACACGCTTTGATTTAGAGATTTCAATGAACCTAACATTCATGCTTTTGAAATGTTGGAGAAATTCAGAGATTTCCTGGAGAAAACCCACCGCATGCTTGGGGAAAGCATGCAAACTCCACCCAAGGAAGGCCCTAGCCGAGATTCAAACCTGGGACCTTTGATCTGTGAGTCAAATTGAGCTAAGCGTTATTTCTTCATATGACTCTTCCCTGCATATGGTCTACTCTTCATATTTCTTGGACGTTGTTAATAAGCGGCACAACCGACTCAAGCTATTCCACTGTTCAACTAGCGGTGTGACAGAAGTCTAGCTTGCACTTATCACACTTTATGGGCCATGGGCAACAATAACATGCCACTGACAAATGGCCTGAGATTGAGGTGCGTGAAAAGACTTTAACCCCCCAGGTAGACGTCCCCAGCCTTTTGTTTATTTACTTTTTTTTATTTTTATGAATAAAATGCTGCCGGGTGTGCGGTCTGACCTGTGACGGTGTACAGCCCCGTAATCAGGAGCAACGCCACGACGGCCAAGTAGATATTTAGCCCCAGAGCCTGGTTGATAAAAATGGCGCCAGAGAACATGTCCGCCTGAGCAGACGGGAGATTACGTTTTTTTTTCTCTTTATGGCGATTGATAACAGTCAAGGAGATATGTAAAGACAACTTACTGAGATCTTGGTGAAAATGTACAAGAGGAGGGAGAGCACAGAGAGGTAGATGCGAATGCGTTGCCCCCCGAATCTCTTCTTCAGGTATTCGGGCATGGTGACCACCTAAACACACGCAAATGCTGTTTTAGTTTATAGACGCCATCCCTTCTACGTCTTGTTTAGATTTACGAAAGAGTAAGTCGTGAGTACGTTGGTCTGTTTACCCCAGCTTTGATGTAGATGGGCACAAAGAGCCAACCCAAGATGACCACCACAATAAGAGCCTGAAGTTAAAACAGTCGCTGTTTAGGTAATCCGGAACCATATTCGAAAACGTATAATACGAAAAAAGTATATTCTACGGAGTTCTCATGATTTGAAATAGAATTTGAATTCATGATGTCAACTCACATTCCATTCAAATCCACCAATGGCGATTCCGGAGGCTGCACCGGTCCCGGCGATTCCCACAAAGTGCCCGCTTCCGATGTTACTGGCGAAAAGAGATGCTCCAATCTTTGGAAGGCATAATTATTATCATTATTATTCTTTTTTTTTTCTTCAATTGATTTATTCAGAAAGCATTCCATCTTCATGTGACATTTAGTATCGTGGAAGAGACGTGAAAATGAGGTTCTCACCGGCCACCAAACCATACTTCTGCCTGCTAGGAAGAAGCCACCGACCGTGGCGCGGTTGGTGCGAACCATAGCCTGCAATTGAAGACAAGCAGAAGGATTTAAACATGCTATATTAGACTTTATGTCCTACGGTTGTGCTACTAGACAGGTCCGCTAAACCTTCAGCTGCCAATCAAATGCACACAACCTAAAAACAAAGTCAGCTTGCAGTCAATAAAGGCCCTTCTGGGAAAATAAAGTCAATGTGTAATCATTACAACTTTTCATCTCAAGCACCCTCTGAACGTGCACCGCAGTTCGGTCATCCGTTTGCGATTTTACGATTTGTTTCTGGGTTTAGGTTTCAACTCGATCTCAAAGAAAACAGAAATGACCTTGACAACCAATGACTACTTTCATACCCAAAGAAGATACCAAAAAAGGGTAACCTCAATGTTGAAACAACTCACCCATAGTCCAACAGCCAAGACCACCAAAAAATAAATCACAATGACGGATATATCAGCAGCATTATTGAGGGCCGTGCCGGCCGTGTCGTTTCTGGCATTGCTCCTCATGAAGGAGAAGCCAAAATAGTCACGAGACATCGTTGAAGGCGTCCTCCACATAAGCAACAGTGTCGGTGAATGAAGCACCTGTGGTCACCTTGGTACCTTTTACCCATTCACTACCGCAGGGGGCGGAGTCAGGTGTGGGAACAGGTTGGGAACACGCCATTATTTTAGTTGAAAGTAGATAGATTCATGATGTGAGGCTGTGTTCACTGAAAGCAAGTCATGTTGTTAATCATCAACACACACACAAGGAAGTACATGCTGAGATTTCTTGTTAGACCAAGAGCCAACAGATAAATGCCCGCAGCTAATATCTTCTCACCTTCAGAACATATGACAAAGAATTGCAAATCAGTTAGCGCGGCCATTAAATTAAGTATGATGTTTAAAACATGCGCTATGCGTTAAACACCGACTCTGTCAATCAGTGAAACAAGTTTACAGAGTGGAGTCAGAGAGGTATTCTTTTGTGGTATTTAGTGCGGCGATATCAAAACATGATGGTCTTGACTGATGAATGAACCTTCTCTCCACAGGGAAATTAATGGTGAACAGTTACTGAACTGTAAGATAATGACTCAGGCGCTGATTATCGAATGTATAATCGTACATTATGATGTGGATGATAAGTTTGTCGCAGAGATGCCATATATTTCATACTTTAGTGATAATCAATTCAACACTAGTGTTTCATAACACAATAATAAGCTACTGTGATCCAATTGTATCCAAATTAAATTTAACATGTTTGTTTATTTTTAGAGATGTATTGCCTCAAGTGAGAGGGCATGTCCCCTTGTTGACAGTTAAAGGCCTAAATTGCCACAAGGCACCTTTCAAAACTTAAATGCAGATATGTCACATCAGCAGCATTTTTGGGACAAGTTATCATCCCTGCGACCCAGTGTCCACAGATTCAATGTCCGCTTACAGATAAAACACGTCAAAGGTGGAGGTTTACTTGAGCAATGCCTCTTACATCACACGGCAGCATGATGAAGCTCCCAATAATAAGCTCTTAAATTCACCATTTTGCTTTTTCCTGTGTGCGTCGTGCTCACTGCCGTGTGAAGGGACATGCTGCCCTCTAACGGACATAGCACATTATTGCATTTGTGTGGTGAATTTCAAAAAGACGCGAATACTCTTTCGTGATGATATTACACGTTAAAGTACAAATCAATCACTTCTTTCAATAGAACACATTTATATAAAGACAACCTTGAACTTATCGACCCACGACTCGCCGGTCAATCCTTGTAACCAAAAGTGTCAAGTAGATGGCAGCAGACACTGACAAGAATCAACACCGGATATTGCTGATGACGGTTGGCAATAATGAACTACAGGTACGTTCATTTACCGACATACCTACGGTACGTGAACGTCGACATTACAGCAGCGTGCCATGAAACTAATACAATTAAACCAACAAATAACATCTTGTAGAAGTAATGAAACCGTTTAATGTAAACTGCAATTGTCATTCCAATGATTGCGTGAAATCAATTCCCTCCGTCAGCATTCTAGCGATTGTTAGCTACGTTAGCTGTAATGTCGGACAGAAATGCTAATTGTTGATTTTTTTTTAACAGCGAAACGAGGGGGAAACGATTTTTAAATTGCTAAAGTAAGTGTGCAACATATTACCTGTAGCTCTGAGTTCATGGTGGTTCCCCAAAAACTGAAGCTGTGTTGTTCGTGTGGATGAATTTATTATTTTCTTTTTTTTAACTGAACAAAGGCGTTGGTTCGGTAATGGCAAACGACTCAGAATTCAGTCTTCATTTCTGGACAATGAATTGGTATTCTGGTTGCACAGTTCAAAGAAAGCATGGCTTGTAGATTTTTGATTGTTGTTCTGAAATATTGTTGACCAGAAATTGCTTTATAAAGCCGCAGTCCAAACCATACTGTTTCTTCAATCGATCAAAAACCTTGTGTAGTGATCAAATGACATTCATTGGTCTACCCAAAATGTCATTACAAGTTTCAAATGACTCCGTTTTGATTTATTTGCTCGCTTGTGGGCCCAATTCGGATATATCACAAAATTGGATCTCTTCAGAGAGGAATCAGAATATTCCCAATGTGAATTGACAGTGATTGGACCAAGCCATTCTCTCATCATATCTCCAACTAAATGTTTTGTACGTCGATCATAAGATATGAACCGCAAAAGAAGGTTATTGATTTTCTGTGGATGGGAAGGCGGCTTTTCAAAGAGAACGGTTGCTCAAAAAATGGTTCATGAACGGATTTAGACACTTTGGTTGATTATATCTGTCAGGAGGAAGAACAGAACATCAGTAATATTCTGGGAGACAAAGAGTGCAGAATGTCATAAGATAAGCCTGCATGCTTCATTTAGGATGGCTCGCTGTAGCAGACAGGACAGACGAACCAGGCAATGCTCGTTTTGTCCGCATGTTGATTGAGGCAGAGACCTCTCTCTTTTTTTACTCACCAGGCAGTCTGTACCCAAGAAGCAGGTGGGTGGAGATATGGAAGCTACTGAGGGGGCGCAGAGGGCATACTGAGAACACTTCATCCGGATGAAGCGGAGGTAAGATGAGGACACAAGCAAATTCACAAGATCCTTGAGGCCTGGCTTTATAAGTCTTGTTTTGGAGGATATAAATACTTCTATACAGATGAGTGCTGAACACTGTTGTAAAGAAAAAGTCCAAAGGGTTTGCTGGTATAAATAGATACAGTATTCTCACTATTTAACCAGACTCAAAAAAATTCATGAAGGTTGTAAATGTTGGCTGTGGCTTTGACAGGGATGACGTAAATCATACTTCCTGCGTGTACTTTGCCTGCTCCAAAGCATTTTCCCAGTTGGACATGAGTCCCATAACTCGTCAAAAAGTACTAGCCATCAGCAACATGTTCTATGTGTGGAAATTGATTTTCCACCATCGGACACGTGAACGATAATTTTGAGATTTCTTGTCATGAAGAGTGTAACTGAGCACAGAATGTAGGACAGAACCGTGATTTGTCCGGTTTTGTTTTTGTTTGGCATCGAGGCACTCCACATGACATTCATGAGACTGGCAGCGGAACTGTCCAATCTTCAGTGGGTTCTATTTATTTGTGCGCAGAATTTCCCAGCATTGTTGAAGTCGGTCCGTAAAAGAATAAACCACAGGCCTAATTCACTTTATGGAACATTCATTGAGCGAATTACCACCAGATGAACCATTCATTCATTTGAACACAGCCGGTGTGTTGCGCGATGTTATTTGTAATGCCGGGTCTACGCTGTTGATACATTTTGCTGTCACTTTGTCAAAGCTTCAGCGTGTACGCATCGAGCTGCGGGGCATCGCATGTTGTCACCCCATCACGGAGAGGCCCAATTTATTCAGGAGTAATTTAATTACATTCTGGATGTGGCTATTAGTTGTGCCCCAGCAGTTTCATTGTTCGCAGGGGACAATCGCTGCCCATTCAATGGTCTTGGACAGTATGTCGCTCGTCGCCATTTCACTAGGTGCCGCATAGTTCTGGACAAGACAAACTGTTTTGGCAAAGTCTCTGTAATAAAAAATTAAAAAACACACTTACAACTCCATGAAAATTTGCATAAGTTTTATTCGCAGTTGTCCTTTTGTCATTTAGTTTGAATTGTATTTTTTTTTCTTTTTTCTTTTTTTTTTCTCGAAGTGGACATCCTGTAAAGTCAAACGTGAAGCCCTTAGCTCAGTTGTTTGCACATCGCAAGCGGGAAGAAAGGGCAAGAGAGGAGGAGCAGAATGGAATTTCCCTTTCTCCTTCTCTTTTTCTCTCTTTCTCTCTTTGTCTCTTGCCATCTCTCAGCTCAACCACTATTATTATTTGTTTAGACAAAAGAGTGTACCGTACAGTCTATTTACACATCATAGCAACCGTTGGACAATTTCCACTTAGAGAATGCAAGGAAGATTGAACTTTGCGTCGTCTCTTTCGCATTTTCCATTGTCCTTTTTTAATCCTCGCCATTTCATGAATTAAACTTGACTTTGCAACATTTTTTTAAACTTCTTTTTTTAACCATCGTAACGCCCTCATCACTGCAGTCATATCGATAGAACTCTTCAATAGATTCCTCTCGACAACTATACAATCTTACACAGTGTTTGACTTTAATATATTTTTTGAGAATATATTTTTGGAACCTAGGAAAACAGAAATAAAATTCCAAGGAAAATAGAGTAGTATCCCAAAGTAACAAAATCATGCATGTTTGAAGGTATTTTTTTTCCCTGCCCCCCTGATAAAAACAAAACAAAAATAATTGTCATCGATGTTGGCTGTTTTATTTACAAACTGATCTTGGCACTGTTTTTTTGTCGTCTTTGCTGGAAAGTAGAATTACCATCGAGAACACTTGACGCAATCGAGCAGAACACTCCCCGGTAAATCAGTGTGGCCTGCTCTAAAGGGCAGGTCTGCCATACATTTTTTTTTTCTTTTTCAATGCACAAAAAAAAAGCAAAAGCAAAGGAGGAACAGAACAGCCTTTATAGAGTTAGGTGGAGAAGAACAGAAATAGTGCGTAGAAAATGTTTTTTTAGTTCAACTTGAAACTGTGTCCGTTTTTTGACACACCTTAGCCGCGCTTTGAAACACGGGCTCCTCCTACGACCCCGCGGCAACTCGTTAACCATTATTAAGAGTGGAAAAAAATATAATCCCATAGTGAACATTGATTTTTGCCCCTAATGTTTCCTGTAAAGCAGCATTAAATGTCATCAGGCAAACAACATAATCGAGACAAAATGAACGAAAAGCCACCCGGTAAGTGCTTTTGTCTTCTGTTTGGCAAGCAGGTGGGGAAACCGT
Source organism: Hippocampus mohnikei (assembly GCA_026261675.1). Taxonomy (NCBI): domain Eukaryota; kingdom Metazoa; phylum Chordata; class Actinopteri; order Syngnathiformes; family Syngnathidae; genus Hippocampus; species Hippocampus mohnikei. The sequence continues at coordinate 3,556,338 of JAKGUB010000344.1, forward strand.
CTAACATGTCCAGTGTTGCGACGTCAAGTGCTTGACTTTTAATCTTGCGTGAGCAAACATAAATGTGTTTGCGTGTGTTTTAAGTGTCTCTGCATACTCATATTCAGTGCAAACACGTCGGGTATCAATCCCCCATCTTTGACCAACTAAAGCATTCGAATCCTCACCATCCTTCCCTACCTCATTTCATTGACCTTTTTTATTTCCTGTCATTGTTGCACTCGGATTAACCCATCCGAAAAACACATACCTCACCTGTTCAACCAACCAACCGGCCCGCCCACCCACCAAACGTCTTGTCCTAGCACAGCCCGATGTACTTGAGATTGTTCTGGATGATCACGTCCGTGACGGCGTCGAACACAAACTGGATGTTGCTGGTGTCGGTAGCGCAGGTGAAGTGCGAGTAAATCTCCTTGGTCTCCTTGTTGCGGTTGAGGTCCTCGAACTGCCGCTGCACGTAGACGGCCGCTTCCTCGTAAGTGTTCTGGCCCTTGTAGTCGGGGAAGCACACTGTGAGAGGAATGCGTTTGATCTTCTCAGCCAACAGATCCTTCTTGTTGAGGAAGAGGATGAGCGAGGTGTTGGTGAACCAGTTGTTGTTGCAGATGGAGTCAAAGAGGCGCAAGCTCTCGGCCATTCGGCTCTGTGCAGGGAGGAAGGGGAATGAAAGAGAAATCGGGCGGTGAGAAACATCCTAAAAAGGGAAAATGGGAATGATAGCTAAATGTGTTGAGAAATGTTCTTTGCGGCTATTTTGGATACACGTCGATGCGATAAAGGACTTGGCTAAAAGATGTTTGACTTTTTTTCGAAAGCTGCTGTGACACATTCACAGTATGTACCATGTTGGATGTTAAATCGTGTGAACATAAAACAATGCCAAGTATGTTCCAATTGAAGGAGCGCTTAATTCTTTAAAAATTAGCCACCTAGCTTACTCGTTTAGCGTGGTGATGTCACAGTGGAATCCAAGCCAGGTTTGGCTTGTCTTTTCGGAGGTTCCTCTGAGGCCTAATTTTTGACAAGCATTAGACACCAAACAGGAACCATGGCATTGACGCTAGCGCTAACAAGGCTAAAGCGCTTTCCAAGCTGGTCCTTCATTGTTAAAGTGATCTCGGGAGGTTAAAAAAAGGAATGCTTTACTCCCATGTAGCATCCAAATTAATGGACGACGCATTTTTATTTTATTTCAGTGAACTCTGCTTAAGCGGAAAAAAATGGTTGGATGCATTTATTTTATGGTAAAAATGACTCAATATTTTGACAAATGGCTTAGTAGTTTGGAAGGCTTCTATTTCTGTCATGACAAAGAAAAGTCCATTTTCAGAACATGACACAATGCTCTTATTTCATCTATCCTACTGACTCCATCGTCATCTGCCTAAACTCTGTTTTGTACTCGTTTTGGTTCTCATGTGTCAGTCACATTTTTGAGAACTTATCAACCCAGTTCCTTGTTTGGTGTTACAGTGACTTAATTTAGGCATGCTGCACAGTCGCCATCTGTACTACCATTACAAGTTTCCTGGAGGGGGTTCATGATTCTTATTGTATTACAGGAAGCATCTGATGGCCTGTAGTCATCTGAATGACTACAGGCCAAACAAGAAGTTTATTGCCATTTGCCCCCCGCTTGAAATCACATGGTTGAGAAGAATCTTGAACTCGGTTCATATGCAGTAAGCGGATATGCATAAATGATTGTTCTCATACAGTTTGTCATCATGTGATGTACAACAGCGGAAAGAAAAATGGCACGTTGAGCCTCCCATAGAAGCTGCTGGCCTGTGGTGACCAGCCAACAGCTTGTGACTGGGACCTTGTCATATGGAAGGCAGTGGTTTAAAAGGTTAGAGGAATAAGATAATGCTCCGAGCATATCACAAGATCTGCACATGCTGGGGGAAAAAGAAAAGAAAAAAAAGATGGTGAATGAAAAGGGAAAGGAGAATGAAGCCTCAATTAGGATTCTAATCCACCGTTTTAATTGAACCTACAGAAGCAGGTCATTCTGGCAGCCATATTTCACGGGCACACAACGCAAACGCGCACAATGTCATACATGAGAACCAGGCAGAGTGCAGATGCAAAGTGAACCTTGACCTTGAACTTCATCATCTTTTGAATGCGCTATTTTGGGGCAACGATTAAAAGGCAGCCATTACGGCAATCTGAAAATTGTATGCCACCTCAAGATTATTTGATACAGCGGTTGGGTTTATAGGATCATTTAGTCATGAAGCCGCAGCTTTATAATGAATTTTTAAAAAAATCATGATTAACCCTTTGATGCGCAACATGGGTTAAAAGTGACCCGGCTGAGTTTTTATTTTCAATATCTTCGCAGTAAATTAATTTCATCATTCAGCATTCAAGGTATTCCTCAATTAACTTGTTTTTGACCATCAGACACATTGTTTTATTTTTTCCTTTCTTAGTTTTTGAATAAATAACATTTTTATATCACTACCCTTCTAAGGCGTAGAAAAAAAAGTAGTGTGTTTCCGGTAACATGAAATTTCAGCATAGGGTAGGTAGGTCGGACAAAGTTTTTTTTTAAAATCTTTTTTTCTCCCTCCCTCCCCCATCAAAAACGTTAACAAAATAACCATAAAACATAAAACAAGGAGACATTGAAACCAGTGCCGGATGCTCGTCTGTCAAAGAGGGGAAGCTCAATTTTGGTCGACATCATAAAATGTGTCCGTTTATTTCTACTCTAGCTCCGTTCCTTTTCAAGAAAATTATCTGTGACCCTGTCATACCAACAAGGCGTCTTTTCCCGGTACTTAATTAGTGTCCTAAAACTACAGGAACTACAATAAAACCCACCAGAAATAAAATATTAAGTTGTCGCTAGTTGTTTGTTTACAACAAAGAGTGTCGCTAAAATGATTAGAAGTCTCCAGCTCAACTCGGAACAGAATGCGAGTTGAAAAAAATGCTCGCACGAATGCCTACACTAAAAGCTCGGTGATTGGCTCATTTCAATGTCAATCACTAAAAGCTCGGTGATTGGCTCATTTCAATGTCAATCGAACTGGCACACAGGCATCCAATCTGATGCAGAAAAGCCTGGCGTCCGGCACCCTCCTACTGCCATCCAGTCCCAGAGACGCCGAACTCCGTGGGCGGGACAAAAAACAATTTGTATCCAATGACTCGTCTCCGTTCAACGCATTGGGACAACCTACCCTGAACTCACTACCGTTTAAAGCACAGCGAAGCTGTGGCATGAATGAGAAGTCTTGTCGTAACCAGTAAGAAGCTGATTTGGAGCAAAGGTTGAGCACGTTGTAGCGCATATTTAGTCAATGACATGTACACACAATGAAATTTACATTCATATATTTGATCACTTATTTTCTGACATTTTAGGAGAAGCCGAGCTTCCCTTGCAGTCCGAGAGCAATCGCCACTGATTGAAACCCCCGCTCGGCGGCGAGATAGTTGGGTACCCAGCGGCTGGGTGTTACAGCCATCTCGTTAACTCTGCGTCCCGCGTCCTAGACGGCCCGTGGTGGTCGTGGCCCGGCCTGGACTAGGGTGCCGTAAGACTAAGGCGGACGGGGGTCGACGTCGACGAGCGCACGGTTCGGCGGGGTGGGCGGTTGGGGAACGCCGACGGGCGCCGGGGTAGTGACGGGGGAGGGGCGGGACGCGGAGGTAGCGCGAAGCGCACCGACAGACCCCGCGGCCGACACCGTCCCCCTCCCCCCACGACGCCTCCCGCCGCCGTCGTCTTGCCGCTCCGCGGCCGGCGCCGCCGCCCCCTTTTTGGGTTTCGCTCTCGCTCCGGGCTCGGGAGGCCGTGGTGCGCCGCCGCCGCCGCTCGCGGGGTCGGGCGCGGGCGGGCGCTGGTGTTCGTGGCGGGGTAGAGTAGACGACCGCCAACGACCGCGCGCCGTACCACCACCCCCGCCCGTCACGCCCTCTCCCCGCGGCCGACTTCGAACGTCGCCGCCGCCGTCGCCTCGTTGAATCTTTTCGATCCAGAAGTGGATGCTATTTTCTTCATATTATGGTGCGAGCATGCGACTGCAACACACAAAACGCGGTTTAAACTGTTGTTGGAGATTGTGGCCGCCGCCATGATTCAATGTTGTTGACAGACGACAGGGCAAACGACGCAACGTGAATACCGCGAGAGTTTGCACCAATGTAAACGCTCTAAATTCATCTTCCTTTTATTATTTATAATTTTGTCTGTGGTTTTATTGTTCTTGTTTTGATTGTAAAGCGTCCTTGAGTGTTTTGAAAGGCGCTTATAAATGAAATGTACTATTATTATTATTATTACACAAAAATGTAGAAGGTTTGAAAAAAAATGCCGACCGTAAAGTTTTTCTTCCAGGTCGAAATTCTCGGTCGGTCGGGTTACCGGAAACACTACTTTTTTTTCTACGCCTAATGCGCAACATGGGTTTAAAATGACCCATATGTTATTTCATGCATTTCTGAGTTTTTTTTATGATATAACTATAATGTACTCTTCCAAATATGCAGCAAATATTGTTTTTGATTACCACTGATCATTATTTCCACTTTTCCTTTCTTATGGTATGAATAAGCACAGCTTTTGTATTTCTACCTCAAGTTGGCACACATGGGCCAGAAAGACCCACATTGATTTACTAGCTATTGCCTTTGGAGAGAAAAGACATTTCACAGCTCTTTGCCCATCTCTATTTGATGTAAGTATTGTTTTTCAATTGCTCTAACGTTGCCTCAAAAGATATTTGATGACAATTGTGAATTGCACATAATGTTTGATTCAGTTTAGTCTACTTTGAACGCGAGTAGATTTCTTGTTAGAAAGTTACAGGTAATTATGATTAGCTAGCTCAGTCGCTGTAGTGGTGTTTGCTCGTAGTGGTGGGGGGTGCTGGCATATTTTTTTTCATTGGGGGTTAGCTAAGTCACCCAAATAAATCTGTATGTGTATGCATATTGATGTGGATCAGAAAACATTGTAATGCTTTTGTTTTTCTTTATCTAGAGTATTGCTGTTCGCAGATTTACTGTTGAGGTTGTAGCAATGCTGCAGCAAGAACCAGATGAGGAAGATGAGGAGACCATTTTTTTTCTGATTCAGAGTCTGACATTTCTGATGATGATGATGATGATGATGAACCCAGAATATTTGCCACAGAGTCAAGCCGGAATTGTGGGTGTGTCTAGAAATCCAGCTTTCCTGCATGAAGAAGACTCCTCTCATGACACAGAAGATTCCTCTAATATATCTTCTGGAGAGGAAACTCAGACTCAGTCCAATAGACTGAGTAAAAATGAATCTTACTGGAAGGAGAATCCGTCCACTCATGGCAGAACAAGAAGCCACAAACATCCTGAGGAATTTTCTGGACCTCCTCTTGGAACATCAGCTCTTTCACCAAAAGATGCCTGGATGTTCGTGAGTGACAACATCATTGAGGAGGTTCCAAAATGCACCAACTTAGAGGGACAAAGAACCGAAACACTGACAAAGAAGAATTCATGGCCTTTGTCGCTCTGACCCTCATTGCAGGGCCTGCCCAGCAAGCCTGCAAAATATGGGATGAAAATCTTCTGGATGGGTGATGCAAGGTTACCTTATGGAATAGAAGGAACTGTCTTTCACATTCAAAACCGAGCTCAAAACCCACCTATTCAGACTTGCATATTCAACTTAAATCTATTCTTTTATTTATAATTTTATCTGTGGTTTTATTGTTTGCTCTTGGTTGTAAAGTGTCCTTGAGTGCTGTGAAAGGCGCTTACAAATAAAATGTATTATTATTATTATTATTATTATTAGTGTCTTGACAGGGAGACAGCCAAGACAGGAGGTACAAAGACATTTAGAAGAGAATGTCACACAACAATTATGCAGTGGAATCAGACAGATAGGTGAATATACAGGACAATAGAGAAAGTAAGTTTTAGCACAATGCCTATGTAAAGTGTACTTTTCAAAATTTGATTTCTTTGAGGGCAGAATCGAATAAAATGCTATGCAACCAGTTTACAGTTGTAAAACTACTGATTTAGCTCAACTCACTAGCTGTGTGCTCTGTTCTCAAAGCTGGTTGATAAAATGACAAATAAACACTGCAAATATTAAGACACATGTTTGGACTCCTTCACTGCTAAAGTAATGACTTGAGGCAAATTATTATTACAGTTTTAAGTCATTTAGTCACACTTGGAGCAATGGGTCAATTTTGACCCATGTGTGTAAACTTAATGTAATCATATAAAAACTACTTTTGTTCATAAAGTATGAAAGGAAGACTGGAAATAATGATCAGTGGTAATCAAAAACAGGGTATCTAAACAACACTTGGAATATCCAATGATCAAATAAATTGATTTCAAAAGATAGAACAAAAAAAACACTCAGCCAGCATGAAATAACATGGAAAATGAATGCGGGTCATTTTGGACCCATGTTGTGCAGTAGAAGGGGTGTGCATATGTTGCGCATCAAAGGGTTAAAAAAAAAGAATTCCTAGACGTTTTCTACTTGTGTTCATCGAAAGAGTCGTTTCGACTGGTCATCGTTTAGTTGTGTGTACTATCCCTTCCACTCAAATTCTCCTAATTGTTCTGCGGTTTGAACAAAATCTCTCCTTTTGTCCTAACTTGGATAGTACATATCAAAAAGGCTAACCCTGTCCGCCAAACCTAGTTTAACCTGCCATTTGACCGCTGTCCTCTCCCTTGCACAGTGTCCAAACAAGAGACGACCACCTGAGCCCAGGAAGCCTCTCGTCTTTCCACCCTGTCCTCTGCAGCTGATGTGCGTAGGCAATTTTCACTCATACATGCACACTGACCACACTCTACCTCAGGCACAAATGCAAACTCAAAAAATGGACAATGACAACAAAACTCCCAAAGTGCAATTATTTGCTTACATAAAGTCACACAAATCTTCAATCGGGACCTCAATTTTGCACGTCACGAAAGCGTCAAACAATTAATTCAGCTGAGAGTGTTTCTTCTTATCTGTCTTTTTCTGAACCACACCAAAGTGTTTCATATATTCTGCAAAAATCTTATTTGGATTGTGGAACGTTTATTTGCATCTTTTTGAAATCTTTTTGAGTTTCTGTTTCATTGTTTGTTGGGTTTTTCTTTTTCATTGAATAGATTTGGTTATCGGCTTGGGTGTGGTCTGTGAAAATGAGCTCGGCTTTCCCTCCCAAAATGTGATTAGCCACAGTTAATTAACAATTGGGTAAAGTACTTTTGAAAAAACAAGCATGAACCTCCGAAAGGACATTCTACTGAGCCGTATAAATCAGTTCGGCTCACCGTGGTAGAGTTTTTGTAAATGCTTAAACCTTGACCCGGCTTGCGTTTTCACCGCGGGGAGCGTATGCCAGATGGCATCTGTGTGATTTCCTTCATTTCATCCCAACACAATGCTCACATTTTTCACAAAAAGGAAAAACAACTCGGTAACGATGGAGCTCATCCAGCAATTTGTGTTCTTTCTTTCTTGGCACGTGGATGTTTATTACATAACCACAAAAAGCTTTCTTTGAGAAAACCATTTCCATTCCTTTTGTCACATGAAAGCGATGTGTCTCTGTTGACTAATCAGCAGACTATACAGTGTCTGGCTCCACTCTTTAGGTACCGTACCACTCTAGTTGGTATTGCAGCACAAGGTCGAAAAAAAAAAATCAGACAAATTTTATATTTCCTTTACAGTCTTTATCAATGGAAGTATTGTGTTCATCTCCCTGCCTTGCAGTATCAACTCACCCCGCTGGTTGACGCCGTCCGTCTTTATAGAACAGCAACACCAGATAGTGTTTTTGCAGTCAATTTCTGTCATAGCATTATACAGAGAATTAAAAATACAGCTTATTAGAGAAGCCTTTTTTTTTGTTATGTCATAAGAAGAGTTTGATTGCATGATACCGTCGTAATCTAGTTCCTAAGTACTTGGTCAGGTCTTAATCTGATTCGTCGAGACGGCAGCAGACATCTGCTTGTGTGCCTGTGAAAGTGGCTGTTTTATGCTTGTATAAGGTTACTGCTTTTGGGGACATGTCATTTTACATGAAGATCAACTACCCAAACAAAAAAAAAACAAAAAAAAAAACTAGCGCCCTATATGCTGGTTCAACCAGAATCTGACAATGCAGTTTGGTTATTTTCATGGTATTTGTTCCATAGTTCGGTCACTCTCATCTCACTTAAACACCTCGTTTGCTGCATTGAGTTGCTCAGCATTAGTACTTTAATTTCAATCTGGACTATGCATTCCTAATCCACCCCATTCCGCACCTGCCTTCACCTCCACTGCAATATAGTGGCGCTCAATATGTGCACTGAATTTACAAAGAGTGTCAGACAAGTTCCTAGAAAAGGTTTCAAACACAAACTGCAAGCCACTGTGGGCCATATCCTGCATCATTGTCTTTGTTCAGTGCAGCAGAAGAGGTGAGAGCTGTGGCAGGACAACTCTTGGCTTCTTCTCCATGGCAATGCGCCTGCTCGCAATGCCCTGAGCATCCAACAGTTCCCGGCAGAGGAAGAATATTTATCGCCATGCTGGAGCTGCTCACCGACTCGACCTCCAAGGGATTTTAAAACACGGAGGCACCCCAACGCATCCCGCGTTCGGACTCCCGGCGGATTTTAGCCTGAATTTTTGTATTTAATCTTAAATCACTTATATGATAAGACACATTAGGCCTGTCCAAATTCTCTACGGTTTTTGCTGTCCATGGAGGCTACATGTGGGAGGAGGTTGTCGTACCCGGCCTGTGGATGGTCCTTCGGAAGACCCAGTCTACGAATTTGGACACTCCACCAAAATTCCTGCTGCTGTCACTCTGAAATCACACCACCACCACTACCTCTCTTACTGGACGCGCTGTCAGTCCCCACGGCGGCGCCGCACCCAAATTTTTCATTTGGGGTGTGTTTCCTTTTGCGGCGCTGTACATATGTAATGAATGGGCTGGTTGACAGCCGGCCTACTTCACTGTGTTCAATGCAGCGTATCTCCAATCTTGTAGTTTGTGATTTGAATTTCAAATATGTCATTTGTGACTCCGGTCCTGGAACTTTTTTGACACACCTTGTACATCTCCTTGTATTCTCTCCAGTGATGCTGTTTGTTGGACTAGCCCCCCATCCCCTGTCCTCCTCTCCCGTTTCATTCTCATCCTCCTTTCCCTAGTCACAGCTCACTGTCAACATTGCAGGATTAGGAGCATTTGACTGGCTTGTTGCTAGGCAATGGTAACCATGGAAACAATTCATTATGAGGACAAAGATGGCACAGGGAAAATGCAACTGGGAATGAGTTGACGGGTGGGTGATGTACAGTAATTATGGTGTGTTTTAAGTCTTGCGTGATCCGGCACATCAAAACTGAAACTATTTCGTTCCAGAGGAACGTTTCTTTAATAGCGGCTTTGAAGTTAAAAATGAGACTGCAAGATTTATTTCCTGAAATGAAAGCAGATTACTGTGTTCGCAAAAATCCTACATTGACACAAATGGGCTAACTGCAATTGGATTTGATTGTATTAGTCAAATTCAGTTCTAAAGATTCACACAAAAGACAAAACACATGACATCTAATTTCCCCATTTTTTTGAGACCCCATTAAAACTGTTTAACAGTAATGTATTTCATAAAAAACACGTTTCAAACCACTTGACTTGAATGGCGAGGCAAAATGACTGCTTTTTACAGCTTGCGGCTTCACTCTTGTGATATTTAACCATCACTCATATGTCTTGTCATAGTATGCTGATTGTTCACGAGTTGAGCGATTCCAGCTGTCTCACAGCGCCCGACTGTGGAGCCTGAGATTTTTATGCCCCACTTGTTGTCGCTAAATACATTTGTCTGTCAATCGGGTTGAGATCATCAAATGGAATGTAGATGAAGAATACTTTTTGTGTCCTAATCCAGTTAGTTCAGTTATAATGATACCAGAGCACAGCAAATGTTGAGGCGGACTAGTGACTTATCTATCCTGCTTGAATTCTTTCCATCATTGCTGATTTTCCTCCACACTTATAGGGACTTTATTTTAAATCTACCGCACGGTGCAGTCTTACTGTGCGCATGGGTGGTGATTTCTTTCTTTTGGTATTTTCAGAGATGTGCGCCGGTAGAAAGGGGTGTTTGCGCTGTTGTGGAAGTGAACCCAGCGACTTGTTTCCAGGCCAATGGAGGTGCGCTGGAGTTCATGCAGCAGATCGAAGCGCGCAAAGTCCATTTATTAGGAACTGCAAAGCAGAGCTGTACTTACGGATGATGTAATCACAGATCACCACTGCAGAGTGGGCACTTTGAACAGCGGAGCGCTAAATCCACGTAGCACCACTTGCGCCACAACTTTGACCTGCTTTTACCTGGTCTAAAGTCTTGTCTACTTTCTGTCACCAAATTGGCCGGTGAGGCTGGGTGTGTAATAGAAAAAGCGCCCTCAGCCCACCGGACTGCCCAAAGGTTGAAGCGCGGTCTGCCAAATTCCCAAACACTGTAAATTAGACTCACCCACTGCACAAAAATGAAGATGTGGCAGTTATTATGCTAAACGCAAATAAAGCCCATTGTGTTATTGGATTGGATTGGATAAGCTTTATTGTCAAATGTACTGTATGTGAAACATACAGCACAGATGAAATTTCTTCCCTCTCAACACAAAACAATTATTTGTTGATGGCAGTAGTAAGCTCACAGGACTTTGAAAACCATCGTTTCTTGCTCGCTAGTTAGCAGTCTAAAAAGTTTTTTTTTGGGGGGGGGTCCTAGCACCTATGAACTCCCAGAGAGATTCAAGAGCCTTTGCAAGCTGTTAAATCTCACAGGTAATACTTCACACGTGGTTCTGTGAACTCAATTAACACCATACGATTTTTCTCTCTCCACAGACTCTATTTTTAACCTGGGGGAAAAAAAATACTACGTGATTAGTTCCAACCCGTCTTTCTTAAACTCGTAACCCATGCATTATTAGCTCACTCCAGTAACCAAACGAAACCACAGGCTCGTGTGCTGTGTGACTTGGTGCTCGAAAGGCCTTGGGTGCAGACGCCGGTGCCTTTTAGGAAAGAAAAGGTGCTTGTGGAATTATCAAAATAGCTGCCCCCTTCGGTAATGCTGACAAAAAAAAACGGAAATAGATTGTTGATCTTCTCTCAAAACGGCAGTTAAGTAAACATTAACAACACAGCATTCCAAAACCGTTGAAGAAGGAAATAGATATGCTATGGGTAGGAAATAGTTTAAATTCCAAAACCACCAGAAAGAGATAACACGGTCATCTCTCTTCAGTCAGAGACACTTCAAATATAGCTTTGTTTTTACAAGATTACATCAGAGTGGACGTATCGGCCCAGACACAAAATGAAACTTGGGTGGCTTTCTATGTTACGGCTTCAAGTCAAGAAGATATTATGGTTTGATCGCTGCGGCCTATCCCAGCCGTCTTCGAGCAGTAGGCGGGTACACCCTGCACGGGATACAAGTATTATAATTTAATAAATAGAGTAAGTAGAATGTTCATTGCAGAACAGTTGTGTCTTCTTTTTTTTCTGTGTTTATGAGTTATGATGTATGGCTGTCTGATGAAGCGCCGAAAAATGGATTTCCCTTACCGTCTGGTTATCCTCGTAGAGCTTGAGGTCATAGCCGCTCAGTTCAACGCAGAAAATGATTGCCGTCACGCCCTCAAAGCAATGGATCCACTTCTTTCTCTCGGATCTCTGTCCACCGACATCTACCATCTTGAAAGTCAGCTCCTTGAAGGTGAACTTGTTCTCTACAATGCCGGTGGTCATGTCGCGGGATCGCAGAATGTCCTCCACCGTCGGGATATACTCGGCCGCGGAAATGCGGTCCAGATCGTTTAGGTAGTAAGCGGTATTGTCCTCTAAGTGGTACTCATTGGATCGCTGAAAGCACTCCTGGACCCCAGAATCCGCCCAGAGGCGTTTCATGACTCCCAGCAACTCTGGAGTGATCTCGCCCTTGCTTTCGGCGGGCCCCGTGAGGGCAAAGACCTGCACGGCGTCATAGGCGCGGTCAGGATTGTGAAAGTCAATCTTTAGGGTGGTCAGGGCACGGATGATGCGTGTGAGCGAGTCGATGGCGTTGTACAGGATAAGGGGCTTATACTCCTTACAGGCCTCAAGGTTAAAGCCGCCGCTGTGAATGATCTTCATCTGCTTGACGATGGTACTCTTGCCAGAGTTGCTGGTGCCGAGCAGCAATAACTTAATCTCGCGCCTCTGCCGCTGACTCTCTGATCGCAAGTGGCGGTCGATTCGCCTCGAGCGCCGAGCCGCTTCCTTCTCCTCCGAGCTCTGACGGCATCCCATGGTCCTCCACCACGCGGTGAGAGCAAAGGAACTCGTGCTGCCGCTTGACGGGTGAACTAATTGCAAAGAAGAAGGGATGGAAAGTTTGGAGGACGGGCGAGAATTATGGGGGGGGCGGGGAGGCAGGTGCTGCGTTAGAACAGCCAACAGCCAGGAGAGCCTCCACAGAAATGAGCGACTCAGGAGTGTTTCATTCTTTTCGCTCTCCGGGGCAGTCTCTTGAGTCCTGTGTGGGCAAAACCCAGACTTGTGGGATGCCCACACAGCGCCTTGCACCGAGGTTGGACTGCCTGCTGATGCCAAGGGAGATGGGGACCATAGCAAGGGCACTCCTTGAGGAAAAGCACTGGAGGAAGGCAGGCTACCTTCAGTTTATGTCAGTAGAGGAAGTGTCTGGGCTCGATGGGTACAATCGGGAAAATTCTCTCACTCCATTCCCACATGACTCCTGTGTTGCGTTCTCCCTGTCAGCCCGCTGCGATCATCCACCCCAGAGTGAGATTTAGCTTCTCGGGCTTGTAGATAAATTCTTCTCAAGAGTCTGGTAAAACACAACAGAGAAAATATATCAATTTATACACACGCCAGCCCTGACATCGTCATGCATTTACTTCTTTAATTGTGAAATGCTGTGTCGCTGTGTAAAAGCACACAGTCCCCGCACTGTCCCGGTCCGCTAGGTTCTGTGTAAAAAGGCAGATAATTGCTGTTAGAGCTGTGATTTGGGTTTTTTTTCAGGCTAAAACATACTATACGGAAAAGCAAACTCGAAAAATGTTTTTTTTTTTTAACAGCATGTTCAGCTATTTGCACTGCAACACTTCACTGCCTCCGGATATCGTCTGCTGTTCTCAGACTGCAATTCAGCGAAACGACATTGGGTAAAATGCTTATTTACTGCCTCGAGGGAAAATGACAGGCTTAAGCCAGCAGGTGCCTCCCGCGCTTTCATGGCACAATGAAGAAGACCCGCTTTGCTTGCAGACATCTGGGATGTTCTCCGCCAGGTTATGCACTGTGATTAGTGGAAAAGTACAAATATTTTCATGGGGATCTGGTTTCATCTTGCTCCTTTGGGGGGGTATGCATTAGTTGGGAGTTAGCCGTTTACCTCATAAAAATATTGAACCGTAATATGTTTTCGGATGTTAATAAAGCTCTACTTTGTAGGTGCAGGGGTGGCCCGTGGTAAATAGACACATAATGATACAGGCTGTTCTCCGTTGGCGGAGTAACAAACATACTTTGGCCTAGTTTTTCTGGCAAAAGTCAACTTTGCCGACCGATCAGAAAAAAATAGAGAAAGGTAGCATTTCTCCGAGTTTGGAAAGTGATTTGTTCTTCAAAAGAGCGAGAGGCTAAACAGAAGAGAACAAAACATCTCCACAACAAACAGGGAGCGTCGTTTGCTGGCTTCGGGCACCTGAAGTAGGCCTCGTTCAGTGACACAGTAAGGCAAGCCGAAGAATGCGGAGATTCTGAGACGTGATGAATGAAGTCCTTTTTTGCGGTAACTGCATTTCTGCACCTTTTGAAGTCACGCCGCATTAGATAATTGTGAGGGCGGGCATTGCCGACAGTGGAAACAACTAACAAGGAAAAAGAAAATGCGGACGTTTATCGTCGCCTCATTAAAAGTTTCAGTTCTGCTGAACTTAACAACAAAACGCAGACGTGGATCATTGCTGATACAATTTCACGCGTCTTCGAGACTGTTGTAAATCAAATAATTCAGAGGTGAATTGGACAGGTTGGTGTGGAATAAATGTAAAGGCATCATGAATGCTGAGGTAATGCCAACCTTAACTAACCCCCCCCCCCCCCTTTTTTTTTAATTTACAAAAAATTGTTCATTGACTAGGTGACCTGGTGGTCGAGAGGATAGCGCATCACAGTGCAGAAGTACCGGGTTCGATTCCAGCTCTGGCCTTTCTGTGTGGGATTTGCATGTTCTCCCCATGTCTGCGTGGGTTTTCTCTGGGTACTCTGCTGCCCGAAGACAACTGAGATAGGTTCCAGAACACCCGCGTGAGGATAAGCGGATTAGAAAAATGGATGGATGGATTTTGAGTTGTAAATTGTATGTGTGCCAGGATATTCTTTAGTATTAATGTTCTCCTGTTAGTGGTGTGACTGACTTTTGTGTTAGGTAATATTGGAGTATTTAGTTCGGTAGGGTGCAGAGGAAACGTGGGACTTTTAAGATGACTCTACTTCCTTTGTCTCCAGGTTTGGAGGCCCGCTCCAACTTTGCTCTGCACCATTCGCCGTACAGCTTCACAAAGGCAGGGTTACCCAAATCATGAGCTTCATCCCCAAATCAGCCTTTGTGTCAAATAGTGGGAATTTATGACCCGATCTTCATACTTTGTATATCATGTTAGATTAAATACCTTTGTGGTAGATGACAATACCCAAAGAGTATGTGATTATTTACTTTACTGAGAATTCCTGAAGCGATGGGAAAAATAAAGCTGGCCTCCAAAGTGAGACAAGGCGCTGCCGGAGGGATATTATTATTCATGTATGTGATGAACGAGCAATGCATTAGCGAGGTGATCAATGCGCTCGACTGCGCTTGTCTCCCACGTTGTGCAGCCACCGCAAGGTGACACGTAAGCCTGTTTAGTGTAAACACAGCCAACCAGCTTTTCCCGAAAGGGGACCGGTGAATTCCAATGAGGAAAATGTTGAGCAGGGATTCGCACGCGTGGCATCGCACGTAAGCTCATGTTTGGGTCAAATAGTCCTTCGGAAAGACAGATGCATTTGCGACAGACGTCGCGGTCGGGCAGGAGTCAAGGTGACTTTCAGGGCTCTGTGATGATTGCTCCGGTGGAGCCCTTGTGAAAGATCCACGGCATTGGTGCTTCCTTCAAAAGGATGTGAATTTCAGTGTTTGCAGGCAACGCAGTTTAAACACGCTGTTACAGTCAACACGGAATGAGCAACTTAATTTCAACGTGTTTCACTCCAATAAATCATAATTTGACTTCTTTCCGAGGGCTGACGATTGAATGTTGTTCTTGATTAGAAGCAGGATAAAACCTGCTGTTCCGGTTGTATAAAAGACAGAGTAAACATAGCATCCATCCATCCATCCATTATCCGAACCGCTTGATCCTCACTAAGGTCGCGGGGGGTGCTGGAGCCTATCCCAGCTGTCTTTGGGCAGTAGGCGGGGGACACCCGGAATCGGTTGCCAGCCAATCGCAGGGCACACAGAGACGAACAACCATCCACGCTCACATTCACACCTAGGGACAATTTAGAGTGTTCAATCGGCCTGTCATGCATGTTTTTGGAATGTGCGAGGAAACCGGAGTGCCCGGAGAAAACCCATGCAGGCCCGGGGAGAACATGCAAACTCCACACAGGGAGGCCGGAGCTGGAATCAAACTCGGTACCTCAGCACTGTGAAGTCGACGTGCTAACCACAGGACTACCGGGCTGCCCGTAATCATAGCAAATTTGCTTAAAAACAATATGTTGAAAACATTTTGGACCCCTCTTTTCCCACACACCCATAATCTTGTAACCTGCTCCTTTTCCTGTAAAACCACATCCTTGCGAAGGACAAATGGTCCAAGGATAAAAACTGGCATTGACGTGAATTGGCACAAAATCTCCCCTGTAATTTGTATTCAATGGCAAGTGTTATGAAACCATTTTTTGATCCGCTTATCCTCACCAGGATCGCGGGGGACACCCTGAACTGGTTTCCAGCCAATCGCAGGACACACATAGACATACAACCATTTGCGCTCACACTCACACCTCGGGACAATTTAGAGTGTTCCATTAAGCTGCCATGCATGTTTTTGGAATGTGGGAGTACCCGGAGAAAACCCACGCAGGCACGGGGAGAACATGCAAACTCCACACAGAAAAGCGCAGCCGGAATCGAAGCCCGTACCTTAAGGCCAACGCGCTAACTAGTCAACCAGCGGGCCGCGTATTTTAAAACCTTTAATTAAAAATGGAAAATCGCAAATTCGGAACAAAACAGACATGTGATGCACTGTTTTCCACACATAAATTTATTGCCCTGCAGCAAGTGCATACTGGAATCTAGGACAAAATAAATAAATCGCAAATAGTCAATACAGTATATAGTTCCAGCCGCAGAGTGATTGATCATTGTCCTCCCGGATTGTAGCACAGACATTGTCAGATTGCAACTGTATCATGCGGTGCCTTTGAAAAACATGTGGTTTGCCTTATTTTGCAGCTTATTAGCGTAACGCATGCTTGACTGTGTGTACGTCAGAGGAGCAAAACACAAAGTAATCGCAACCTCGAAAGCCTGCTTGGCTGTGGTGAGTCAGAGCTGTGTTGCTCCCACTTTACATCACAATTAGAGTAGATATAGGTCAGACAATGGAATTTTTTTTTTTTAACCTAACGTCCGACAGTTCGGGTAACTTGATAATATATGTTCATGAAGATAGTTAACATGATGGGATTATACATTATTATTCACATTATTATTGTTGTTGTTGTTATATCTAGGAACATGTATTACTTTTTGTGACCAAATTCTCATTCATTCGTGAGGGCGAGGCAACCTCGTCCACCGGAACGCCCAGAGAGGCACATCACGGCCCCAAACATGTTAGACTGCACTAGTATGAAAATGAAGTTTTATGCCGAGCGCATGGATACCAGTCAACCAAAATACGCTTCTGCATTGATTCTTTTTTTTTTTTTTATATAACTCAAAAGTAATGCAGAAGTCGTATGACACCTTGCAATTCAGAGGTATGAGTGTTGTAATATAACTTACTTTCAGGTGACCAAAACGTATACAGTGTTTATTAGGTTTAACGGGCCCAACACAGGCCATTTTATTTTCTCTCAGTATTGTGTGAAAACTCTCTAATGGGAGATAAAATTGTTATGACAAAAAATTGCTGTGAAAGGGCAAGATTGTGAGGGTTTGTTCTGGTGGATTACGTTAATTTATCCAGAAAGCTTCTTTCATCAAGATTCATTCATGCTTGATAATCGCAGCAAATCAAAGTGCTTTGCCTCATGTTAGTCTTGGCTAGATTTAGCTTTTTGGACAAAATGCATTGTAGTCTAAGTAAATGAGAACCTTTTTTTTTGTTTTGTTTTTTTGGCGCTTGGGGAAAGAAGCTTTGAATATATCATATCAGTTAGAAATCATCAGCAAATGTTTCAGACTGAGACCACCTAGAGTGGAATTTAGCCTAAAGTATTACCAAAATCATTTTATTATGTACTTGCAAATTTTAACACTCGGGTCCCTATTTTGGTAGACAGGCGCCGATGTCATTAGCGTAAAAACTGGGACATCTTCATTTTCGTGCCAGGGCAAGGCTAGTTTAGCATGATTGTGGATTTGGTAGAATGCGCTACGCCTCGATAGGTCCTGTGGCGTATTCTATTGCGTGCCCCCGGCGCATCTGGCAATCTAGTGACCAAAAGTCGATTACATTTTAGACGACCTAAAAGCAGGTCTAAGTTATGGCGCAGGTGGTGTCTCCCTAGATGTGTATTAGATGGAATGGAGTCAGAGATCCATCCTCTGGGAAAAAATGACGCAAGGACATCTTTCTCGGTGACTCCAATGCTGAAAAGCATTTTTTGCTTCATGAGAAAGTAAAGATGACTTTGAAAAGGAGTAATATTGGCCAAAAAAATTGGCGCACCTAAATTTGACATTGTCGTTATTTTTGTTGTTGTAATTTGCAGTGCTGCGGAACCGCACTGTGAACCGCAATCGCAATATTGATGTCTCGGTGAAAAATGAGCAATCGTCATTGAATTCTTCTTTTTGAAAGTTGGAATTGTTAATACGGCTCTTGTATTTGGATACATTGACATAGTGCAAATGTACCGAGTGTGTCCATGATGTAACGCTATGGGCAGACTTCAGAGATGAATGCCTGTATTTTGAGGATGCAACTCATTCATTAAAGAAAACAATGGAGGGCAGTGTTCTCGCTGTTCTTCTCCCACAACAGCGAACCATTTTCGTGGCGGGTGCGGGCTCTCTTTTTTTTTTCCTGATCATGCCCTGCAACGTTGTTGATCTTCAGTGGCTGTGTTCCCCTTTTGTCAATCTTGCGGATCACATTGAGTCACAAGGCCAGCCAGCGTTGACAATAGCATGTTTGTGCACAGGCTAAGTCGACGAGTAGGCGGCCACACGCGAAACGATAAGGATGGCACAAGGTGGACACCCACTTTTCCTGTCGGATGTCTCCTTTGCTGTTTGACCACAAATAAATTCAAATGCGGGGGGTCCGCGGTTTCCGACAATCAGGCGATGTCACCCAAATTCGTCATGAATTCATAATTACTGTAACTATATGTATGAAGAACAATTTTAGGCTCTAAATGTATGACATGCCATTGGAAGTACGGTGGTCACTCAGCATGTCTCTTCGGGCGCAACATCGGTTTGGGTCATGACAGATAAGATATGCCAACTCTCAGCAGCTGTCAGGTGCTTTCAAACCAAAGACATTTTTTGGAATTGTTGGTCTTTCCAGCATTGGATTCCATGCAAAACCAAATATGATCTCCCCGCAAACTCAGCAGCCCATTTCAACAATGACAGCTTGTATTTCCTGCTTGGTTTGTGTTCATGATACATGTGTGACTTCTCATCATGACCAGAAAACAAAAAATGTTGCACAAGACGTCTTCAAATCTCTCTCGGCTTTGGTTCACAGTCACAAGGGATTAAACACTGGCCCAATGTTTTGCTTTTTCTTGCACTTTTTGGCGCTTTTTTTTTTTTTTTTGCATTACCAAAAGATATACAAGGGATGTAACGGCTCCATTGCTAAGGTGACAACGTAACTTGAATTTGTATGTATGCTGAAACTTTTTTTTGTGGAATTTACTATTTTTACTTTGTGAAGTGGTTGCACAGAATAAAATCATCTAAGTCCAGCTCAGTTCAGCAAGCATTAATACACTTTTTTTCTTCTTCTTTGTCTTTTTTTTTCTCTCTTTAAAAACAATTTCAAATAACAGACCAATGTCAAGGAAAATGCCAAAGGACTCACATTTGAAGCAGTTTGGCTCCACTATATGCATCATCCATTTTTGTCCAATCAAGGTTGAATGGTTTTATTTACTATTTATTTATTTACTTATTTACTTACTTTTATTTATTTATTTATTTATTTATTTTTACTGTGGCGAACTTGATTTTTAATTTATTTATTTGAACAATAGTGCTACAAAAATGACCATAAATGTCATGCTTGTGTTCCATCCACGCTGGAACTTTTGGAATGGTCATGGTCATTAAAGTTGGGACTGAGAGTTTCATTGTTTTTATATCGCATTATAAACAGTGGTGAGTTACTGACGTTGGTTCATTGGCTTGACTTCTGTGCAGGCAGCATGGGTTCACTTTCCACTCTGAGGCAGTGTGAATGGCCGTGCGAATGGCTGTCTGCCTTTTGTATGTGCCCTCTGGTTGACTGGTGGCCAGTCCAAAGCGTAGCCTGCCTTTTGCCCAAAATCAGATGGAATAGGCCCCGCTCCCCAAGATCCTCAACCAGGATAAGTGAAGTAGAGAATGGATGGATGGATGGATGAACAGTGGTTCATTAATTTTTGCACTTTTATAATCGCTTTGGTAATGATTTTTTTTTCTTGGAAAATGACTTTTAAAACAGAGGGTTAAAATGGCAGTTTGACCCTGCACCGGGTTTGTGTTTGACCTTTTGAATCCCCGGTATAAAGTTGTATGTGCGCACGTGTAACTGAAAACAATTCACATACGCACACTCATACCTTTAACTGCTCTCATTGCACAGTAACATCTTTCACCCGCGGGTTGCAGGCGATAGCGCTCCCACGTCAACCCACCGCCACCATTACTCCTCCTCCCCCTTCCTCTCCGCTGCCTCCTTGTTGTCATATGACCACTGTTATGTGTGTGCAACGGAACACAAAGTTGGTCTGTTTGTCCCCGTCAATCTGCCCTCTCACATTTGAGTGCAAGTGAAGGCCCGTTCACTTGTTGGCCTTCAGCGGGGGGGAAACAGACGGGCTCCTGTATGTGGCGACGGGCACTGATGAGAGGGAGGTCAAGTGAGAAAGAAAGAAGCAAATCCAGCAAATGTTGTTTCATATAACACGGTCACTGAGCCCCGCCCTTAATTTGGATTTGATTGAGCATGGGCCATTAAGATATTACGGGTAGCCCTCTCTATGTCACCCCCCGCACAAGAGAATAGGCTCCCAAAGACGTCGCTTATTACTTGGACGGGATTACAAATCCAAAATAAACACCCCAAATCTTTACGATGCGTCAAGTCAACTCAAAATCGACTATGAAACACTACGGTTGTCTGCGACACGTCTGTTGACTCAAAATCGGGCTACATTCGTGTCGTCCGAAGTTGGCCCAATGACAAAAAAAGTGCTCTGCCAATAACTTTTTACATCTCTTGTCAATCACAAACCTTTTTATATTGGTGTCAATCTCTAGCGGAGCTTCACGGTTCGCGGCTCACTCGCTATCCCCAACGAAAAGCAGGCGCTCGCATGAACAGTACAGTTTGTGTGAAAATTACTTGGCCATAAATCTGAGAAAGTCAAATGAATGTAAATACTGTGATAACAGTGTACGCCTTTGTGTGGCTTGATTCTTATGCCGCTGCGCAAACTGATTCAATGTATGCCATTTGGAACATCAAAATGTCTGTTGGTAAATGGGCTGTCACTTGTATAAGGCTTTTCTACTTCGGGTACTCGAAGCGCTTGATTCTGTTACCTCATTCACCGACTGATGACGCAGCACCAGGCACAATCGAGGCTTCGGTATCTTGCTCAAGGACACTTCGACGTGGTCCCAACGGCCGGGGATCAAACCACCAACCTCTGGGTTGCGAAACGACCACTCTTCCACCGAGCCACGCCGCCCCTTTTTTGTTGGCACTTCACTCTCGTAAACTGAGCGCACCCTGTTGTAGGAATCAGACGAATATCCCCAGTTTATTAACTGCCAATGCCAGCCATTTAAGAAAAAAAGAAACTTGAGTGCTAGCCAATCCAGAGCATTCTGGCGGATATTTCAAGGCTCACAGAAGATTGTGTTTTACTGTATGACGACGTAAATACAGAAATTGCCAAATGAAAGATTAGACTCTCTTGTTTCATCAACAAAAAAGTTTGTTCCTACCCTAATCCATTTTTTTAAAGTAATCAGCAGTAGAACATGGCTTGGTTTTACCGAAATTACCTATTTTGCACCCAAAAATGCAGAAAACAAGCTTTTTGTGAAGAGTTACATTTTATATACAACAGTGACTTTTATGCAATGATTTTGGCTTTATCGATGATTCAAACATCGGAAATCTTTTTCGTCTATAAAATACTAACAACCAAAATGTGCTTTGGATGGCCAAATAATGTATTTGGAAATATTCACCTGTGTCACAATTTTTGCATTTGATAAACTCCAAACTATTTGCATGCTATCTATCCGTAGTAATAGTAGTATTTAGTAGTGTGTGCGTATGTGCATCGTGTCATGAGTGTCTACATAATCTGTATGTACATTACGTCATCACTTCTATTTCTAAATTTAAATTACCTCTGTTATCTTTTCTCTCTTTTACGACACTCTTTGCAGTAGCTGTAACGTGACAAACACTATGATTAACCACAAGCTTTTCGTAATCGTTAAATTTCTAGACATCCGCTATGTTCACAAGGGTCAAGCGTTGTTTTGAAACAACAGAAGAAACCCTATGCTGCCATCTGTTGGCTATACTTGCTCTTTTTAGCTCTTGAGTTGTGCTGACTTGGTGGTGTAAAAGTGTTACGGGGGCCCTGGCCTTCTTAGTGCACGGGCAACTGGGCGTGTACCTTCACAGTTTTGTCGTCCCTTTTAAAATCAAGTCTGCCCGTGCTGTCTCCAGACATTATCTCAGCCACTGAACTTGAATGAAAGCAAGTAACAAAGGAGTTGGAAGGAGGTCAGCTCAGCATAAGTTTTAGTCCCAGTTGCTCTCCGTTGTATATGCATACAACTCCTTTAACGGACAGCATTACTGTGGCAACAAGAGCAATCATTTGCCATTGGCACAGTTGCGAAGGAGGCCTCATGTTTTATTTATGTGCCTCGTGTTTGTCTAATTGAGGACTTCGCATTTCGACTTACTGAAACCATTCAGTCCAAATTCTTCTCTCGGCCAACATCTTGACATGTTTAAAACCCACTCATGAGCACCGGATTAGCCCTTTTTTTCGCTTGTGTGCAGAATAATAGAAGTGTGGGTGGGTCTTTTTAGATATGATTTTGATATTGGGAGCATTGGGCATTGTATCCCAAATCTAAAAAACAAATGTATCAATTTGATAGTGCTTTACAGCGTGAAAGAAAAAGCCATGTAAGACTGTTCAAATCAAAAGAAGCTTTTCCCGTGAATCACAAAAACAATAATTATGTATGAGTTTTTCTGAGAATTGCTTCACATCTGTGTTGAATGGGGTTGCGCAACATCCGGTGCTTGTAAACTGGTATTCCAGCCAAACACCATTAAAAAAAAAAAATTTAGATCAATAAAAAACTGCCAAAGGGGTTTAAATTTGCCAGACAACATGTTGGCTGTCCTAAGGAGTAAGTCTCCAACATTTTGTCAACCAATGAAAGCGAATTTATTCCTATAGGCGGTAGGGCCTGCAGACAGTCTCTCAGATGGTCCGCCAAACACAGATCAAGCCGCGGTGCATTGTGAAGTATGGTGAAGTTCTGTATGTTTCTAATACTTTTGTTTTTGGGCTTATTTGTTGCATACCGGCGATCATGACTCATTTTCAACACACCACCGCCTGTGCATTTTCATGTTTGTATCCAAATGAAGTAATCATTGCCAGATATAAATCCCCCCCACCCCTCAATTTAACTGCAGCCCAAAAACTCACTATTCTGCAAAACAAATGACTGAGCCCACTGTAGTTCTCAGTGCCACAGTTCTCAAATAGGTTGCCTTATGCCAACGAGGAAATTCCCCTGAAAGGTTTTAACATTAAAAAAAAAAGAAATAAAATAGACCCGGAAGCCAGCACCATCATGGCTCCAGACCCACAAATTTAACAATTTGGAGTGGCGAGCCTAACTGCAAAAGTCAACTTGTGATTTAACATTAAAAAAAAAAAATCATGTTTCTGACAAAACCAAAAAGGTGAAGGAATTGTGAACGTCCTTGGTTTCTTCACAGGTGCCCAACATTGGTCGACTCGAAGCAACACAGATTTCAATCATCTCTCAGAAGCAATTGCACAGGGGGTCCTTGATTTACGACTGTCCCGACAGGAAAAGGTTGATAAACTGGTTTGAGGCGAGTATTTTGTCACGCAAAGAAGGCACGCTCGTCTCGCGTCAGACTTGATATTTTATGGCCGACAACTGTTTGTACACATAAACATTTGTTGTGATATTTCCAGGTGCTGTGCTAGCTTTGACCAGACAATGCAATGTCGTACAAATTTGTGTTACATTATGCACCAGTACGACATTGAAAACCTGTGCTCCTAAATATTAGTTCAGTGTTTCACATGAGAGCAAAATCAAGTGCCCCCCCCCCCACCCGGCCCCTAATTCATACTGTTTGCATTTTTTCTCAAAACAAATGACACTACTACTTTCGACATCCTAATATTCTTTTTTTGTTTCCTGAAAACGAATCACAAATTTGATACGTTTTTCAAAATGTTTTAATTTGGAGTTGAACACAGTGTTCCCGATGCATTTGCATGGAAGCGAAAGCTATTCTGTGGATTTTGAGCTTGACTCACTTCACACGCTCCGATTGTCCTGTATATCAACTTGGACCTCGTCCATTTTTTCCCACTCCATTAGACATTACAAGTGAAAAAAAAGTAAACTGTTTAATGGGGGAAAGCCACTCGGATGTGACTGCAGCTTGCAAGGCTGATTAGAGCTTTTGTCACAGTGAGCTTGACCTTGGTTGGCCTCCTGTTTGGTTCCGAGCAGTGACGAGATTGTGGGCAAACAGGTGGAAATATCGGAAGATACACAAGGTGTATTATTGAGCCTTTCCCGCTCCGGCGTAATTGGCATGACAGAAAGTCCTAAAGCGGCAAATAGCACACGATGCCTTCTCCCATCTTGTTTGTGGAAAGCACCTCATTGCTTCATCGCTGATGTTATTCGGACATATTGAACTAATCAAATGGGAGTGCCAAGTGGAAGGAAAAGAGGCATCTCGGCAAATGATGAGTTACACATTTTGGATAACAAACCTGGATGGATCGCTCCAAAATCTGACTTGTTAAAAGCCTTGAGCAGGGGACTTGATTAAGAACAGCCACCCATAAAAGCCCATGTGTCAGACCTAGACCGATCAATATTCCTATCCCTTCTCGTCCTTTGCAGACAAGCCCCAAACCGCGCAATGATATGGGCATTTACATAAGCTAATCTTCCTGATCCATTTTGAGGAGCACGGGCGACTTTATCCACCATTTTTACCTTAATTCCAAGATGTGTACGCCGTCATGATAAGCAGCTAGCATTCCGATAAGAAGAGCTTTTTTTTTTTTTAAACAAGCAAGTCTCTCCAAATCATATTTTTCCCCCTCTCTGCAGCATCACAACCTCCGCCCCTCTGCCCCATCTGCCTCCTTACTGTTAGCCCACCACCACCACCGCTGCCACCACCCCAGGCCCCTCCACCTCTCAGCTGCAATGGTTCTCTCCCCATCTCACAGGCATGGAGCACAAGCATACAATACAAAAAAGATGATCATGACGGTTATATTTACTACATCTGAAAGGCTGCTGAGACCGTCTTCCTTTTTTTTTCCCCTCCTTGCCGTCACAATCCATAAATCAACTCAACAGTGATCAATGGCGATTAAAACGCAGGCGTGAAGCGGCGGTCGGCGCCAATCCCACACGGTTCCTACAATCTGTCCCGGCGCCTGCAAAGCAACGCTCAAGAGGGATTTTGTCCCCTTCCGAGTGTACATTCCCATCCGGCGTCTTCTGACGCTAACACCTGATCATGTGGTGCTTCTCCGCTTCTCCTATTTCCAAGCCCAGTGGACTGGACAGACACACACACACACTTGTCCTACATAAGCTAACTGCCAGATTTTAGCACGCAGATGTAGCAAAAGCATTCTGAAAGGATAGTGGATGCTTTTTGGTGGAGAGTCAAATATCAAGGATATGATAGCACTGTCCACTGGCACACAGCTAGCAGGGTGGAGGAGGGGGCCGGACAAGCTGGTTGCCCCGGTGTCATCTCATGAACATCACCTTGCCTGTTTTGTTGCGGGAAAAGACGCCCAAAACACACACAGGTGCCCCACGTTTATCCTACCGTGTCCCCAAACCGGACTTGCAATGGCGCTCATGTAAAGAACCAAAAACAGCAGTCTGAGTAGTAGTTAGCCTTACCGTGTTCACAAGCCAGCATCCATTTACAAAGGATACTGCAGATGAGCCCTTGCGCGCAGAGAACGCCTCTGAGCAATCCACCCTTTTAGTCGCACTTCTTCATTTTCATGTTTTCCCGCATACTCCCAGTTATGCACAGAAACACACACACACACACACGTTCATGCACACGCACATGCCGTCTCTATCTTTAATGTGCCTTTTACACGTCTGTATCCTCTCTCGTTTGCTTCAAGGCAGTTGAGACACTGCAGCGATGGGGGTGGAGGGCGTGTATGTGTGTCTGCGCGCGTGTGTGTTTGTAAATGTGTGTCCGTGTGTGTGTGTGTGTGTGTGTGTGTGTGTGTGTGTGTGTGTGTGTGTGTGTGTGTGTGTGTGTGTGTGTGTGTGTGTGTGTGTTTGTCAGAAACAGAGAGAGGGAGTGCAGGACAGAAATGGAGGGAGGAGTCAGCAGCAGGGACAGAAAGCGCGCATGGGAGAGAAGGGGGAAATGGTCAGGATTAAATCATGAGACTAACAGAGAATGAAAAAAAAAGGAGCAAAAGGGATCTTTATTTCATGCGATGGTGATGACAAATGTATCATTAAGGAGCTTGAGACCTGCATTGAACGGAGGTGTTTGGATACGGGTGTGTCTTTACGTTTAAGGCTGGCATTGCCCCGTGATTTCATTAATGATGGAAAAAACATACTAGAGAGAGAGCGAGAGTGAGAGAGGGAGGGGAGTAATGACGACAGCAGAATGGGAGGAGGTTTGGACGATGGTGTAATGTGCTGTTTCCGTGCCAACTGTCTCTGTGACGGCGGGTCCGCTTCGTATGTTGCCATTGGTCAAAAGCAGGAATTGACAGAAGCCCGGGCAAATGAGACAGTGTGCCACAGGGTGTGAATGGGTGTCGCTCTATTGTTTTTTGTTTTCTTTGGTTTCTTAAATGGACTCCCTCCACATTTTGGTTCACCTCTTGGAAGCAAACAGCGTGTTTTGCTACGCGCAGACAATCAATGCGTGCTGTGAAATTTTCAATCAAGAAATCGCATAAACTCCCCTGTGTCCAGGATGAAGGAGTGGAGGCAGAGAGGGAAAACTCCCCAGGTCGGCGTGTGTAAGATCATTTCCCAGACACTAAGCCAAGTGTCCTGAGCTGTTGGAGAAATCAGCAATGCAAAAGCACAATCTGATGAAGATGAGCAACTGTGCATCTCACCGAACTGAGAGATGGACTTTTGAGTCCATGTAGGAGCTGGCAGCCCGGTGCTGTTGTCGTCCCCATTGTCGTTGCCTTTTATATACAGTTGAAACCAGATGTTTACATTGTATCATATTATTTAAAAGACACATAAAGGAAGGATTTTTTTTTAGGACAGTTTTTCCAGAACTTTCTGACAATTCAAGTGTTTACATACAGTAAGATTACCATGTCTTTTAACAATCTGGGAAAACACACATGATGATGTCACGTCCGTGGAAGCTTCTGAAAGCTTTATTGGCATTTGAGCTAATTAGAGACACATCGGTGGCTGTATTTGAAGGCACACCTGAAGCACACAGCTCCTTTGTGTACTATTAAGGGAAAGCCGAAAGAAATCAGCCAAGACATGAAGCTCTTATTAATCTGTTGGGGGGGTTAAAAAAAAAAAACACGATGATGCATATTAATGCCAGACGTTGGACTAGAGTGTAAACATTGTCTGACACGGAATGATTTTTTTCCCTTTTTTTTTTAAGCAGAGTCATCTTGACGTGGCTATTGCCCTACTCGGTGACATTTTCTGAAGCATAAATGTTAATTCAACTCTTGCATTGGATGGCATGAGAATGTGTAGGTGTACCTAATGCTGTGAGCAATCCGTGGGAGATTAGTCTTGGACTCACTGATCACTCCACACGATAATACTGGACAATGGGAAAATAATTTGGATGTGGCCTTTCAACCAATTTGACTGCTTTCTTGGTAATCAGGGGCAGCTGCTCATTTTCTCAAATTCATTTCCAACTGTCTCTTATTTGGTGACCATAAAATAGAACTTCCCCTGCTTAATCTTGTTGACGATGGTAATTCTCTCCTTTCCTGCTCACGTCGCGTTCCCTTTTCCTCCTCCCAACGGGACCTAATCGCTGCTCGCCTGTTGGATTTGCTCCTGATTTCATGATTTCACAATGTAATGACATCTCTCCATGGCAAGACTAAAAGCACATGTGCTATACAGTATAAGGCCTCCTTAACAGGATTCTGACCGCCCATCCAACCATACTAATGAACTTCAATGTTCCATTTGTTGTACAATAGCATAACATTGTATTGCATTATGCTTAAAAAAAAAAGTACTGGGGAAGCTTTTGTACATCCTTTATACTACACGCCCTTGGTCTTGCATTCCTTTCCCAAGATGTTCTCTGCCAGTGCCTTATGACCCCTCTGTCTCCGCCAACGTTTTTACTCTCCATCACCATCCTTTTTTTTTTGGTCTCTCCCGTATAGTCTGTGTGCCTCTCCCAGCTTCCTGTCTACCTAATCCTTAATCCTGTGGAAATCGGTCAGGCAGAATGAGCCAGCTTTGATCAGGCCCTCATATCAGGCGTGCTAACAGTGTCTGCACACCCGGATCCCACAGAACCCTGGAGCCGATAGGCGGCGGGTGAGGGAGCGTCTTCAAAGGGGTGTGGACCCCCCCCCAGCACTGCATAGGGTATATCACAGCTACCCCCCCCCCCCCCCAAAAAAAAATCCAAGTTTTTGTCTTGGCCGCTTTCATGATTTAACCGCAGTTATATGTGATGATTTGCTTACCTTTTTTACTAGACGAGAGGGGTCAAATATTTGAAACATCTCCCAGTATTTTGCAGTGTGCTTCTCTATCAGCGCAATCTCCAATAGTAAACATTGGTAAACTATTAATTTTTTGGGGGGGGGTTGTTGGGGTTTTTTTGCGCTGATTCAGAATCGGCCCTTGTTTTTTTTTTTCTTTAGCACACGAGGTTGTCAATGATGACCTGTGAGATCGTTTCAGAGCCTTTATAGCGACTGTCTGCCTGCTGATCGTGGAAAAAAAATTGTGTTTTTCTACAATTGAAAACAATGCCCAGGTGTTTTAATAACATGTCTAAATACCCCAAGGAAAACAAATAATCTCACACTTTAACACCCTGTTTCTTGTCTTGCTGAAATGAGCCCGTTTATTATCTCATGCATGTGAAAGATGTGGCCATGTGTCTCCCCCGCCTCATACACTGTTGTTCCAACGGCGTCTTGGCTTTCAAGACTATTATGTCCTGAGGAGGACCGCGGCTTTTCCCCCCACATTTAGAGCCTCAAAAACATTGTTGCTAGGTAAATATATTACATTACACAGCGTAATGTGTGCATAACGTGACATCTGAATGTAAGCGTCACTGTTAAAAAGAGAGGTCGAGAAATGGAAATCACCACAAACGTGCCAATGATGCGCATCAATTGATGCAAGGTAAACATGACGGTGAATGCATCTGTTCACAGCACACTTCATTTAATTAGAGAGAAAAAGCAAGTTAAAATTAAGTGCACTCTGAATTATTAATCGATGCAGTCAATGAACTTTGAAGTGCACTGTGTACAGACATGAATAGTATTTTTTTGTTGAATGCACATCTGTTTCAATTATTTTCTAAATAGATCAGGCAGGTGTGGTCTGAATTCACATTCTTGTGGCAACTTCAACAGTAAACTCGAAGGCCTCTATTTTTGTACAAAGGTGCACATTCGGAGCAAGTCTAATTTTACAGTGTTTCGGAATTTGGCCGACCATGCGAGGGCAGAGGCAGGCATTTTCTGTTACACGCCCTGAGTGTGCCTGACAGTTTGCTGACAGCTCCACTTCAAGTCTGTCTGTGCTTTCAGACAAGCCTCATTTCCAAGTCAAGTCACCCACCACAATGATGGCCTCCCAGGACCAACTTAAAAATAAAAGATACAGTAAAGCATTGATATTGATATACAAAGTAATACTGTATATCAATATCACTTTTATTTTGAAGTTGACCCTCATGACACATTGCCTAGTAGCCTATGAACAACCATTGTGGCACAGTTAGACCGCACTTTCAGCTCGACTTGCATTGGGCAGCAAAATAGGGCCCAAGGAGTTCATCTTGCAGAAATATTGAATCCAAAACACAGATCATCAAGGTCACAAAAACATACACAAGCGCTCGTGTTTATGTCAAAGCAATCGAGTGTGTCAAGCCCTTATTTTAGTTGATAATGAAACAGGGTACCGCACATGCCAATATTTTAACATCATAACCGACTTTTGAAATGTGAGTCCCCTCACATGACAATAAAAAAATATGTGAAACGTGTATTCTGACTGCTCTTATAGTGTGTGATGTACTGCGAATGACCAACACTGCACACCACATAAAGTATAAATCTATCTTCCCCAAAAATCAGAGTCAAACCGGATGTCTGTCATAGCATCTCAGCACTGTGCCATGGGGCAACCAGACTGCAAATGCTCAAATTTGGCCCGATTACACTGAATGTGTGTTAAGACTACCAATCCACTTTCTCTTGAAATAAGAACTTCGTCACCAGGACTGAATGGAATGCAAAAGCAATTGATTTATTATTTCATCAGTGTCCGCATTTATTCCCGATCACTTTTCAGAAATCATAAATGGCTAATCCACCGAAGACATAAGGATGAAGTGGTTTGCTCTGGTCACAGCCACATGATCAGAAAAATTGGGTCTCAGTCAGAGCTGCAACAATACTGACAGTGTAGTCTGCCTCCCCGTTACATCACTTCATAAGCGTAATCAGGTGCCTTAAATCAGCCTGAGAAATGAAGCATTGTGTGAGGCCATGTCAGAACAGGATGTGCAGCCTCGGTTGCGGCCGCCCAGGCCCATTGTTCTCCATTGAAGACAGGCTGGTGACTCCTCACTGATAATATCTCTGACCTGAATTTGAAACGTCGCAGTGATGTTTGCATGTTGGCTGTAATAACTGCAATGGCATCACATGCACCAGATATCATGTACAGTTCTACAAAGATGCGCGACCAACTGTTCAAGGTGTGCATGCATTTGTGAAGCACGCACTGGTCACATGTGAAATGATGCCATCACATTCTCATCGGAGTCGCTCAAATTATGTTTTAGGCTTCCCGTTCAGGAAGTGCAGTCTCCCTCTGTTGCCCGTGAGCAGGTATTACACTTCTAAACTGCTTTTTTTTTCAAGTCATGATATGATCATCCTTGTAAGACTGCTAACCGCAGAACTGCTATTTAACCCACCCTCCGCCCCAAAACACTTAACCAACAAATGTGTTCATTATGTATCATCATTTAGAAACTGTGCAAATGTAGTATGGCCTGTGGTAGACTTTATACAATCCTTTGAAAGCAGAAAAGGTTTCTCACACTCTTGACTTAATCTGTAAAAATGAGCTAAACTGTTATAGATCAGTTTATGCACGTGGACACATAACAAAGGTGTAAAACCGGCTGTTTGTCGTTTCTTTGTGATGATATCGTTCCACGGGTCTCTTATCAGTTGCTATGAAGTCTTGCTTGCGCCACGCACAATATCTGTGAGGGCGGCCTGCATCAATTAAAGCATCATATATGATGCGTTCATGAGGGAATACTGTCAAACGTAATGAAAATGAATGCATTAAATCGTGGACGTTTTTTCCAGGGTCTTACTGTTGCCATAAAAGTTTTTGAAACAGTGTAAACAGTTTATACTGGAACCACAATTGTAGCGTGTAGTGTAAAACGTAAAAAACAAGTGCCCTATGTGTTTATGGATGTGTTTGTTGTGGAGGTTGTTGCAGTGATTCTAAATAGAAACCTACTGGGGGAAATCCTCTTTGCGTTCAAGTTCTAATTTAAAAATAAAATAATGTGAATCATTGTGCCGTTTGCCTTTTTGCTGATGATACGTAAAGACTGCCCTCTTGTGGCCAGATGTGAACACACAGCCTGGCATCGCTTACCCCTGAGTGTGACACCGGTGTCATTCACCGATTTTCGATTGAGTTTGTCCTCGTCAAGGTTGCTGGTGAGCTGCAGCCGATGAGATGTTCACTGTGGAAAGGACACCCCCCAATCGTGGCGAGAAGTGTGTGTGTGTGTGTGTGTGTGTGTCTAATTGTATTATTTTACTCTTCAACACTGCAAATCTTTTCAGCAACTTCAGATCAAACCACAGATATAAAGTTTGTTTTATTTTTGAACGGAATGGAATATTTTCCATGAAGATATTACAGCATTGATTAGTCAGTAGATAGTCTCAGATTATGATTCCGTTTTATTTTCGGCACAATGGCAGTTTACTGTATTTGAAAAACGCGTCGTCAAGCTTCAAACGCGTCGTCAGGCTTCAAAGGATCAAAAATTGCCCTGCTCATTAAAGTGTTAAAATAAGCAATCTTTTTTTTCTTATTACATATTTTCCCCCAAAAAACGTCTTTACAGTTAGAAGTTGGTGGGGGTTGTATTTTGTATTGCTGGCAGACCAACCACGAGTTTTTGTCAAGACTGTTGTTGAGTGTAATTTGGGGAAAGCTAGTCTTAAACCTCAGTTGGCCTCAAAGGTTAATTCATCTTGAGTGTCTGCTGAATGGATGTGTCTTTATTTCTGTGGACAGATTGAGCATAATCTGAAAGAAAAGCAGCTCTCTGCAGACTTCTGTAATCCTCGCACTCTTCGGTTATAGAGGGAATCCTGCTGACCTCCCTCTAAACTCCAATGCAATCTCCACCATCCGGAGACACATCTTGCCTCCACTAAGCCATAATAGGAAAGTTTTGTTTTGAAAGTCACAATAGTCATTACATTACTGTGCCTGTAGGATGCTGCGCTTTGCACCGGAGTGGACCAGCAGACGCCGAATGGATATGGAGTCAGTGATGAACAGCAGATAGCAGCCTTGGCCAGTACCCATAGCTGCCAATAAATTGCAGTCCTGGTTGGGAATCAGCACGTGGACAAACTGTTGCTGGTTGGTGAGGAAATCCCTGTCAGCCTGCTCAGCACTGCAGTTTTTGGAGGAGGGGAGGTGGGTGCACAGCCAGCAGTTTTTTCCATCAATTCGGATGGTTTGCCATTGCCGGGGGTCATTGAGTGACAGCATACAGTCCACCTTCTCCAGTTCTGTTCAAAGACCCCCCTCCAGAACCTTCTCACAACGGACACAATGATTTTGAGTGACATGGCACGCTGGCGGTCATTCTGGACTCACGGTACTGTAGTTAGCTACCTAACTCTTGTTCTATGACATCCCTGCTGACCACCAGCGTCGGTGCCGAACAGCACGGAATGACTAATTCCAGCAAAGTTACAAGGGATCCCAGACACAAACCTCACTGAGAAGCCTTCATAGAGCCGAAGACCACATCCAGAGGATGGGGAGGGGCGACATCCCACCCCAACAAAAACAACTGCAGCTGGCACAAAGTAAATAAATATTGAATAGTTTAAAGTCAGTCTATTGGGTGATGAAATGACGGCCCTGCCCACACACACACACACACACACACACACACACACACACACACACACACACACACATAATATAAAATAACAAATGGGGAGAGGTATACAATATGAAAGAAAGAAATGGAAAACTGAGTCGGTGCCACCTCTGTGCATATTTTTTGTGTAACGATTTAATTTACATGGCATATTTTACGTGTTTTTTCACAGTCCAAATAGCTGTTTAAATTATCTAAATGTGTTGCTTTGAATGCGTTCAAACCTGTGCGGTGCTACAAGTACAAACGAGGCTTTCGGGTGCACAAAAGCGGTCCAGTGCTCGTCCTACTTGCAAAGCTCTTTCCGCGTGCACGCGCAGCAGGGCGAGTGTGCGCGCCCCCGCCACTCTCTAGTATAGACAACAAAGCCTCTACGTCTTCCATAACAGCGAGGGCTGCGGACTTGAGAAACAGCAGCATTTATCCAGGCAACGTCGCGCTGAATATGGATTTACAGTGGGTGTAACATCGCTGGAGACGGAGCCTTCTTGGCTGGGGGGGTGACGGACGGCAGCAAAGAATAGAAAAAAAGCGAAGAGCGTAAGCAACGATCTGTGTGGCTGTTTAGGGGGTAGTTTTGTCTCGTTCATCTAACCACAGCAACCCCCATCATCAGAGCCGCTTCAAGTGCACCACATTCGGCTAGTGGCTCGGCTAGCTGCCGTCGGGATGCAGCACCATGTTGACACCGACAAGTAGCCGCTAGGGCGACGGAGAACGAGGGAAACGCCGAAAGAGCTTACTCCCAAATAGCCACGCACCCCTCCTGATCGAGGTCCCAACGGGTCGTCGCCGGGACCCCAATCCCTGTGAGCCACAGTAGCGGAGCCCCACTGTTGTTGGCGATATGGCGGAGCAAGGCTACTCATCTTGGTGAGTGCGCACGGGCACCGCGCTACCCGCTAGTATTAGCCACCTAGCCAAGTGCAATTGACGAGGGGACGCGTTTGGACCTAAACGTTTACGTCTCCCATCGTAGCTAACCATCATATGTATGTCTAAACTTGGACAAAAACATGTCAGTCCTTTTAATATTTCTGAGAGCAGCTAAAAATATGTGGTTAGCCGGCCGCGGCTAATGATGCTGCCGTGCTACCGCCATTCAGCTGAGGTCAATTCCAATGGTGCTATTGTGAACGAATGCTACCGAGCTAGCCGACCAGCTACCTGACTGGACACTTGTGCTTTATTGTGTCTATTATATCTAGAATTCGCGTGAGTTGGATTTATAACCTCGGGGGACGCGACATTGCACGGGAGCGTTAAGCTGATTAGTGAGCAAACAAATTAGCGTTAGCTGATGAGAGAGAGGGCCAGCAGCGTTCATCGACGAGCCGCACATAATAACGATGGCTCCCCTTGTAGGGGGCTTCAAGCTATTTGCAGTGTGGTGGCAATCGTGTCCCAACATGACACCCCTTTTCGCGCGGCGTGGCACTCGATAGGTTGCCGCACATCGCAGTTTGAACAGGTGGAGAAAGATGCGAGCACCTGGGGCTACCTTGAATGTTGACACTCGATTCAGATGACGCGATCATTCCAAACACCCCTCGAATGAAAATCACTTCCACTTTGCTGAGGCCTCAGAAGATGAGCGTTCTACTACCTCAGCAACTTTGAAGGTGTGAAA
Organism: Hippocampus mohnikei; assembly: GCA_026261675.1. Classification (NCBI taxonomy): domain Eukaryota; kingdom Metazoa; phylum Chordata; class Actinopteri; order Syngnathiformes; family Syngnathidae; genus Hippocampus; species Hippocampus mohnikei. The sequence continues at coordinate 3,591,263 of JAKGUB010000344.1, forward strand.
GCGAGCACAATTAGCTCGTTGAAACCTTATTTTGCATCAAAGGTTTAGCTGTCCCTCGGATCAACAAAGAGCAGCAGATGGGTGCTTTTTTCCGGCCTTGGTATTTTAATACGACTTCTGTTGTCATAGAACACTGAAGACAAAATCGAAATAAACACAGTTCAAGGCAATGTGCAGTGAAGCATGCAACATTTTATGAACACCCCCACTCAAAACAAATCTTGTTTCGTTTGCCCACGGAACTAATCTAAGAATCAAGACTTCTGCTGTGTTTGGTCTTTTCAGAGCTTTGGTCTGGTTTGTTTTGAGATTCAGAATTTAAGTGTGTTTGTTATGTAAATGTCTCGGTTGCGTCTTGAAGCACTTCCTTTGCAAAGTGGCAAAAAGGACTTCTTCCGAGGAGGTCTTAGCACGGAACGTCCTAGGATGTCTTGGCCCAATTCCGTGACGTCGTCTTGAAGGATTATTAAAACACTGCGTAAAACGCAGTACGTTATTCACAATAGGCTAGCAGTTTGTCATTTCTATTTAGACTCTGCAGTTGTCATTTTCAGAATATAAAAATCACAGCATTTCTCTCTCGTTTCATCTCTGGCGTATCATTTGAGCCTCAGCATCACACATCAGTCCCACTCTTACACCTCCAGCACTCTGATGTGTCACACCACCATCTTTGCCTTTGGTGACATTTACTCAACGTTGTGCAGCAGTGTCGCTGCTTGTTCATCGTGACTCTTGCGCTCTTTCTTTCTGGAGTCTTCCACCCAAATCGATATTTTCATTTTGATCCATCCGACATTCCTCCCAATCAAAATCTGTGCTGGTACAGGCGTGCTGCTGAGAAGGCGCAACCACCAAGCACAGATTCTTCTCCTTTGACGAATGTCGTGGCCAAAAAACGCTGAAAACAGTCCACATCAGGTCCACACGATGAAACAACAAACGTGACAAAAAAAAAAGACAAAAAGAACAAAAAAAGCAAGGCTCTTGAAGAGCACTTGCTGAAGGCTGCCTACTCGGGCGCCATCTTGGGGAAAAAAAAAGTTGCGGCGACAGGCTGGGCACCCTCGCCAGGGCAACCCAGGCTTGCCCACCTGTGGCCGCTGTCAAGTTGGCTCTTCCTGGAACGCCCCTTCTTTTGAGGGACATGTGTTCGAGCCCGCCAAAGTGGTATTGCTTGCATTTGGCACAGGGCATTGTGGGATGTGTGATGCCAACATTGGGAGCTCTGTTGTGTTTTATGCGTTTTTGCCCTTTGTCTATTCACTTTTTGAATACTATTTTGATCTGAGCAAGACGCAAGAATGCGCTATATGTGCTAATTTGGTTAAGTGTAGTGATTTGTTCTACCATTTCAGCACAAATTTTCTTCACAGATGTGATTGATTATTTTAATAATGGTGCTTAATGTACTTTACACTTGCCTGACAGTTAAGAGTACTACTTAGAATTCCTGCACAGATGCCAAACGTTTTTGTTTTCCCCCCTCGTGGAAAGTGTCCTGCAAAGTACTGTTTGACCTTAAAACGATCCCCTCTAGTCAATACTTTGATAAGTGTGTTGTATTTTTCCATGCAGCCATTGATAAAACAAAAACAAAAACATTTTCTCTTTGCTGAGTTGCCATTTTGCAGTACCGGAATGTGTTGTCACGTGGTCGGTTGCAGACTTTTCATACCCGTGGAACATAAACCCAAATGAGAATGAACTTCACGTGATCAGATGGATTGAATGCAATTAATTTTCTTCAATAACGCTATCATCATGCCATTCATTCAGCAAAATTAATAATTGAATGGAGCCGTTAAATACAGTTGAACACAAATTACACATAATTGAACTCAATGAAATTAATTGATGACTACAACAAATGCCGCTGGAAACGGCGAAGTGGAACATTTTATTTATTTATGTTCACCAGAACATCCCCCCAAATTTTAGTCACGTCTGCACCGTACTTGTTTTCTGTCTTTAACTCCACGCGGAGAGCTGCCGATGTGACTTGCTGTCGAAGACGTTCTATGAATAGAATAGTTGTGTCTCGTCATGTCATTGTCATGACCTTTCACATGCGTTTACGTCACACTGACACATTTCGCAGCACCATGTATGGGTCCAATTGCTTTTGTGAACACACAGACGTCGAATAGTAGTGGGCATTCTTTGTTGGTGATAATATCGAGGCGATCTTTCTGGAAGCGTAGCATGGCTAATTTGCCGCGGACATTTTGAAGTGCTAAATGCCACCCCGCAAAATCATGCAGAAAGGAACTAAAATAAGTATTTCAAATTTAAAGCGATACCACTCTTTCTGCACGTATGTACATATTTGTTTTAATGTGTATTTAAAAAAAAATTCTCTCTAAGTACGGAACATGACTTCTACTCTTGTAATTGCAGCCTGCGAGACGAGGCCGAAGCCTGTGTTTTCAAAATTACAGTTTTTGAATGTGAAGGGCGCAAATGTTGTGCTCGTGGACGTTGTGTTTGGCTAAGCAGCGTCTCCCTGTTATCAATCATCACCACCACCACCACCGCATTTATCACCGATGCGATCTGGTCTTGTCGTGCCATCGTTTCACACGTCTATCGAGGCGAATGTTGGAATTTCCTGAGGCATGTATGTCTGACCTTCCCCAAGGAGGTGCTGTTCTTGTTTGTGTGCGGTGAGGTGAAGCATGGGCCAGAGATGAGTTACATTTAGTTGGGAAATCTCACAAAAGCGCAAATCCGGCTTCAAACAACTCCAATGTGCTACAATCTGGAGTGCGCCGAAATCGTCTGGTCTAACAACTTTGAATCAGTCCGCTCCATCTCCGTAACGTGTCCGTGGTTAATGTGTCTTGGACGCTTAGAAAATGAACGTGAAACATTCCCGGTACACCTACGAAAGGTTTTGGGACATTGACAATTCGTAATAACTCGGAATGCCGTTCCTATGGGAAAACGTGAGCAACTCGTAATTTAATCAGTGTCGCAGAACTGTTTGCGTTCAATCAAGTCGAACGGGATATTAACCAAGATGCTTACATAAGTAGAGAGTTAATTGGAAGGTGTGTGAGGAGTCACACTGTCGCATCTTGTCAAAAGATTAAGAACCCATAAAAACGCATCAGAGGCTTTGCCTCGATAAACAAAGTTGATTGATCCGACTGACTGTATGGATCGTCTTAGTCAATGATTCCCAACCAATGCACCGTGTGAGCTCGTTATGTTCTGCAGGAAATTATTCATTTTCACTGAATTGCTTCCAGGTCAGTTTGGCGACTGTAATCGCTAACGTGCGGTTGTTTGGGAGACGGTGGTACGCCTCAAATGTCTATTGCTTCTTTGGAAATCGTGCTGAATGAAAACAGATTTTATGTCATTGTTTTATAAGTCGAATTAAGTAAAATTCAATTGAACTTTGTTGCTTTCATTCACTCGTAAGTACATAAACGCGCATTTAAAAAAAAGCGTTCTCAATCTTTGTGCGTGAACATTAAACTTTGCGAGGGGACGCAAAGTGTTTTTGGTTTTTTTTTTTATCTTAGGTTTTCTGAAAGCTGAGTTTGAATGTAAACAAACAACTGCAGTTTCCTAACAGCCAATAATTTGTCCGTTGGCGAGTACACACACACACACACACACACACACACACACACACACACACACACAGAAGAATTGATTCAATTCCCCTGTTCCGTTTTGTACAGTAGGCCTTTTTTTTTCCCCGTATGGCTCTCGGCTGGCTTTACATTGAGGCACACGGCGTTGCCGTAATACAGACAATCGGCACACGTCCAATATTCTCCACTGGTGAAAATATCACTGCTGCATTAGTGCAAACAGCCCAGCAGAACTCAAAAATAGCCACTCACCAACTGCCCATATGTTTGATTTCTATTTATGACGGTGGAATGTTGACATATCATATTAATTGGTGGGGGGGTGAAAGGATCAGCGCATGCTAAACATCAATGTGAACCAACCGTTTTCATATATCTAAACAATGTTCAATATTCTCTTTAATGCAACAAACTACCAAGTTGAACTTGTCTATTTTCCCGTTAAATGACCCTGCTACTGCGACTGTTCTGTCTGCAGAACAGCTGTACCGCACCTACAGCCCGAAGACAGCTGGGATAGGCTCCAACACGCCCGCGATAAATGCAAAATCATCAAATGAGCTCATTACGTGTCGTTTGAAGTCTCAAAACGTTGCATGTCAAGACCGACGTCACCCCACCTCCTTCTTCAAAATGCCACACGAGGATGCAAACACACCACAAATCCAAACTGCACGGAAGGGGAGGCAAACTTGTTTTAATGGAAGGAAGGAAAAAAAAAAAGGTCGCCGTTGATAACAAATTACATTCCCGCTCCTGGAGGATTTAGACCATTACATCCATAATTGGATTAGATGTTGGAGGGAGATGATTGTTAATCCCCAATTGGAGGTCTCAAGGCAACTCCTCCCTGTAGCTACTGTGAAAGAGTGTTAAATACAGCGCAGGGCATCCGCATGCCAAGTACAATTTTTCTGGACGCCCACAGCAGACTCCTTTACTGCCCGCTGACCCTTTTGTGGTCAAGTCACGCATGTTGACTGGTTGAAAGTCAAATTTGGGATTGTTATTTGGAGGGGAGTGGGGGTGAGGGGGTCTGTCGTTGGACAAGGAGGGCTTATGGCTCCTTTGGGCTTGCGTCCAGCCCCCAACAGTCCGGGATTGTATTTTGTTTTTAAATGTTCCATTCATCTATCTCGCCCATGTTCCGCGGGCATCTGTGCGCAGAATTCAGACGAACCAGTTTGGTGCTGGAATATGAATTAGCTCCGCGGCGGGTAAAACTCGGCGACTGTTTAGCCGCTGTGGTGACATCATTCGAATCTGTGAAGAAGGAGGTCAGTCGTTCTGAAACGCTCTCTTCAATTCTCGGTTTTATTTTATTTATTTTTCGCCCTTTTCAGATGGCACCTCAACCAATGTCATATTTGAATGAGCTTGCTTGTTATGCATCGAGTATGACCTGCAAGTTTAGTCAGGAATTTCAAGCGCACGCAAAGCTACAAGGTGCAAGATGTCTTTATATGCGCCTTATAGAAATATATATTGTACTTTTTCTGCCTATTCCTTGGAAGCTTCTTTCTTTCTTTTTCTTTTTTGTAATCCAACCAAGTCACATTCACTTTTGTGAGATGCAAAAGAAAATTGCCTTGATCATCTTTTATTCTTGGTGCATATTCCACACCACAGTGGTCTTAACAGCAGTTTTTTTTAAGCCTTGGAAAAGGTCTCCACATTTAATGAGCTCTCTTATTTTGCATTCACTTTTGTGCAACATTTTCACTGAGCAAGTATCTCAAAATGTTCACGGAGCAGAGTTTATATCCAGGAATTATTGCAGGGGAGAGGTGGGAAATGAGCATTTTTGTCCGAGCCACCATTCAATCGCAAAAGCCAATAAAACCTCACAGCAATTTTGTAAAAAAAAAAAAAAAAAAATCAAACCAATAAAATATGATAACCATTTGTTCAGTTGTTGCATTTGTATTTTCAAAGATGTCGAGCGTGATGGCCCTCTGAGGCCTCGGGAGCAAGTAATATGGCCGCCGGTTGCCAGAGGAAAGGGATGTGAAGTGCAATCGTAATGTTATAGAGGACATCGAGCGTTTACGTACACGAGCGCATTCCTCAGCCAAGAAGGGCGAGTTTGACAAGTGACTGACAAGTCAGCATCTCGGTCAGAACGCAGCGAGCCACAATGGCCGCCTTGTCTCTTTCCCTCGCGCCAGGGCCCGCGTTAGAAGGTTGCGGGTCGGGTCAGGTCCAGGCCGTGTCAAAACATTCAAAACTTCAATCAAGATTTAAGTCCGCTTTGCGCATCGGCGCTCCCCGGGCGCTCATCTGAAAGGAAAGTCCTTTGCATGAGCACAAAGCGGCGCTTTGGGAGAATGAAACATTGCGGTTTTGTGTTTTCATTGGACGCCGCCGGTGGAATATCTGCGCTACGAGCTGCAATTCCCACACAATGTTCGATGCGAACGCTGCTCGGTGCTGTCGCCAAGCCAAGATGCCAAAGAATGAAATGAATAGCGAGTGGCCCAGAACACTTGTTGATGCGTCACGGCGGGATATTGTAGCATTCCCAAGATGCCGAGAGCCGTTTGACGGCACAGCGCCGACTGAGAAGCCTAATTTGGATGCTTAGTATGTTATTGAATTTTCTGCATCCGTGATTCCAACGCCGATCTTGCGTTTCATCTGTCAAAGTTTTTAAATATGACCGAAGCGGACAAGTGTTGACAGTGCAATGTCAGCGGTGCCAAGTGAGCCATACGTTTTGCGTACGTTGGTTGTAATCCATTTCAGGATTGGAGCTGCTGGAGGAAGAATAAACTTGTGACTGCTCGTCTCTCGGCGTTCAACTCCCAAGTGCAAGCCTTTGGAATCTTGTTCAAACTTTTCTTGGCGTTTTTGTTCGCTGCCAAGTAGAAGCGTTTGATTTCCCGACAAGCCCCGTTGGTTGATTGCGATCATTTTGAACATTGTTGCGCTCGCTCTCTCGTGCGCCGTGCCAGAACGAGGGAGTCAACCGCCAGAAAGGGACACGCCTACGTTTTTTGCGCCAACACGCCACTTAACCGCGCCGCCCGCCCATACCTTCCTCGAAAGGCATCCGTCCGCAGTCGTTAAAATTGAGATTGACGTGCAACATTTTCAGAAGAATGACATCAGCTCGCCGCCGATTTACAAGGCGTGTCAGGTGTTTGTCTCTCGCCCATGTGACCCCCCCCCCCTTAAAAAAAATTCTGTTTGGATTTTTAAAGGCTGTTGCTCTCGCTCCACAATATCTGTCTTAAAAGATGTTACTGCTGCGGTGCGCGTGTCAGCCTACTCCATATTTTGTACGGAGAGTTGTATGTAGTTGGATTTCATTTATTTTTAAAAAAATCAATTTATGGGTTCTTGCTATTCTTTTATTTTACAACCATTTCCACTTATTGCTTGCTCTTAATAATAAGGTCCAGCAGTCTCCCAGGGGAGGAGAATATTTATCCCCGCTGTTGAACAGCAGCACTTTTTTTTTTTTTATAGTTTGAAGTGATGCACGGTGCACTTAATGTGTCCTGTCACTTTTATGGAATGTTTGCAATAATGTGTTCAATTGAACATTCAGAGTTACTGTGGTAAGAGCTCGCCATTCCAATTGAGCTCGCCCAACACCTTTCAACAATTCACATTTAGATGCTGTACTTGCCGCCATGTTTTTGGACATTCTAGTTGCTGGCTGCAACCTGATTTTTTTTTTCCTCAGTGCAGAATATAATTTCTATATTACGGTTGAACCGCTAAGGTGTGGCGCAATTTGTTCATTGGTGCTCCATGCTGGAGATAAGTTCATTTGTTCGAGGCTCGGCAATATGATGATGACGGTATTGTTCCAGAAAATGTTTGTTGAACTCCAAGTTGTTACAACTTTGGTACGCTCCTCACTGTATTTCTACTCTCGCGTCTTATTTATTTATTGTCATCATAATCCAGAAAGGAGTAATAATTCAGGTTCATCATGTTCATTTTTAAAAATATATTTTTGTTTTCTCTCTAGGGCGTATTCTTTAGTTGACTCCAGCCAGGTGTCCACCTTCCTCATTTCCATCCTTCTCATCGTCTATGGCAGCTTCAGGTAAGTGGCACTTGGTGAAATATCAGATGTGGCTCGACTTCATTTTCAACATGCATTTGCAGCGCATGCTTCAAGTGACACAATCACAAACATGTTTTTTTTCCTACTCTCAAGCGTCACAATCGAGATGTGTTTCGCGGCAGCGTAAGATGAGCGAAGCGCGTGGAATCGGATACCTCCAGTTTCGGAATCTGGCCTCTTCAATATGCAGATAAAAATCCAAAACGTATCAGAGACTTGAGCACGAGACCTGAAGTAAACACACCCTATCCAAACATCCTAAAATTCAAGTCCTGTTGAATTTTAGCCTTCATCCTCATCCAATATTTGATGTCTGCCATGCCGTCATCACCTCGACGAGTCCCGTCGGTGTCGAGCATGTGCACTCAGTTGGCTTTGCCGTCGTCTCTCCGCATCTGCCACGGCGGCGACCGAGTCAATTACACTTCAGACCGCGAATTAAACCGAGTGCCGGATAGGTGAAGACGCTGTCAATGCGAGGCTTCCTCACAGCACTCCTCCTCTCCGCCGCAGGTCATTAAACATGGACTGCGAGAACCAAGAGAAGGACAAAGATGGCAACCCCACCACGACGGGCTCCTTCAACGGCAGCAACACAAACAGCAGTGAGTCCAATCCTTTGTTTTGCGCGGCGTCCATTCCAAAACGGTGCTGATGTGTTGGTTTTGTCTTCTTGCAGGTATTCAGACCATAGACTCAACGCAGGCACTGTTCCTACCCATCGGAGCCTCTGTGTCTCTGCTCGTCATGTTCTTCTTCTTTGACTCGGTCCAGGTGGTCTTCACCATCTGCACGGCAGGTGAGCGCCAGATCGCGCAAAAAGCACAGCAAATGAGTGCTTTTTGGCTTACGCACACTAGTAAAAAAAAAAAATTTGTGATCCTCCGATGGAAGTGCAAAGATCATTAGCTGCTCCGTGAAGCGGACATTAAAAAAAAAGGGGGCGAGAGTGAGCTGACTCTCTCATTGCTGTCTTTCTCATCCTCAGTGCTCGCTACAATTGCTTTTGCTTTCCTCTTGTTGCCAATGTGCCAGTATCTGACAAGGCCCTGCTCCCCACAGAACAAGTAAGATGTTATTTTATTCTTTTTTTTTTTTTCATGTAATCACTTCATGGTTCATTGCTCTATATGCAATCACCTGCGTTCCAGTCCGAAAGGAAAAACAACAAAGGTTTACGAACCGCACGTCGACGCGCTGTATTTGCTCATATCGTGGCCGTTATTTATTTGGTTGCCAGCCAACCACAATCCCGCAAAGATGCCAAATACGAACCGCGCCACTCCCCCGTTTCTGCTCGTCATTGGCGATGCGGCGAACCTTGCAAACATTTGCCTTCATATTTTTATAGTGCGTAACATGTAAACACTCACTGCGAACCTTCGGATTTAGTAAGTGCTCGACGTCTTCTGGCAGCAATAACCTCAACCAAACGTTTCCTGTAGTCGCAGGTCAGACTTGCAATCAGGACGAATTTCAACCAATTCCCCTTGACTAAACTGTTGCGGTTCCGCAAGGTTGCCGGTGTGTCTATTGCGTCATGACTCTGAGGTCACACCGCAGCATCTCAATCAGGTTACATCGTCATACGATAAATATGAAAACTATATTTTCCTCTCCACTTGTATCAAAGGCACTTTTTTTCCCTCACCCGTGTGACCCTGCAGAAATGACTCTGCTTAATTGTTAGAAAACGGGGGGGACAAATGAAAAAAAACTGGTCATGCAGCCTTCTAAAGGTTAAGTTTAGCATGCTGGTGTCTGGACATTGCAGCTGTTCCATTGCAATGGTGAACCACAAGGAGGGGCGGCCACCTCCCACTCTGCTACCAATCTGAATTGTTTCACACACACACACACACACACACACACACACACACACACACACACACACACACACACACACACACACACACACACACACACACACACACAGAGTCCAAGCTTGTCTGACATGGTCCTTTCTAACCTGGCTCTTCCCACTTGTTGAAATGTTTATTTCGACTCCTCTCACAATAGCGCATTGTGGTGCATGCAAATGACGTCGTCTCTCTCCATGTTTTCCTCCCGCGTTTAAATTGCAGGATTTCATTCGGCTGCTGCGGCCGCTTCACTCTGGCCGAGCTGCTGTCCTTCTCCCTCTCCGTCATGTTGGTGCTCATCTGGGTGCTGACCGGACACTGGCTCCTCATGGACGGTGCGTCACCCTGTCAACCACGCAGCCGAGTTGACATAGCGCTTCTCCGCCCAATACGCGCGACGCTCATCGCGGTCAAAATACTGTTTTTTTGGTTGCGTTTGAGTAACGCACTTTGTTGTTCGGCTCCATCGTTGCCTACCCTAAGTGCAAAAGAGAATCTTTTAATTCAGTCTTAAGTGTAGTTACGAGTTGCTCTTTTTAACTGAACTTGCCATCGTTGACGTATTTTTGGGGCGGGCGTGGGGGTTTCCCCTCTTTGCAGCATTGGCCATGGGTTTGTGCGTGGCCATGATAGCCTTTGTGCGGCTGCCCAGTCTGAAGGTGTCGTGCCTGCTGCTGTCAGGGCTGCTCATCTATGACGTGTTCTGGGTAAGGACATCGCCATAGCTGCTGACACACACACTCAATGCTCTCTCTCACACACACGCGTGGTGCCGTGAGCAAAAGATACATGAGGACAAGCTCATTGTCATCAGCTCACTGTCTCCCAAATTAGTTTGCGCAAAAACATTCGGTCGCGGATGTCGTGTTGGCGACTTCGGTGGACGTCGGCGTGATTTATGAACTTCGGGTGACATTATTGCCGCCGTCAGTCAAAGAAACGCCGGGTTATGGAACAATAAGCAACAGTCACTGAAAAATAGGTCTCCCTTCTGACGCTTTAATCTAAACACGTTGAAATTTACGATGTTACGAACGGCGCAAGGATCAAAATCGTAATGCGTCACCCGACATTATGCTACCGACTGGTTTTCGGTGGACTGATTTATGTTTACAAATATTTACTGTCGCGATGACATATTTCAGTCGACAAACGGCACACGGTGAAATAGTTTGTGCGGGGGTTAGGAATATGTCAAACGAAGTTTACTTGTGGCCAAGAAGTGTTTTTCGTATGAATATTTGCCGTCATTGCCATTTTACTGTGTTGGGATAGAACAGGGAGGCGGAGGGAGAGAAAAAAATCAGGTTACGAGCCCTTACGAATTCATCATAATAATCATATCTTTGTGTTTGACTAAACGGTCCCAAATTTCCTACAAAGTGAATTTGTCTGTAAATTGAGACACACAAATGAGAGACGGTTCATTTCAACGCATTCTCTTCAAACACGTTTTGTTGGCGCAGATACTTAGTGGCTCGCCGTTTCGCCGTCGGGTCTTTCCTAACAGATATGTTTGAGTCCCGTTGCTTCGTAAATGTCACAGCCATCAGGCAGGACACTTGGTTTTACCGTCATATTCACATTAAAGTGCATTTGGAGAAAAGGGTGCATTACGCACCAATAAAAGCCAATGATCAATCTTCACCGCTGCAGTGCGTCTCCTTTTCAGCCTCAACGGGCGCCTAGCAACCGTAAAGCAGTGGAGGGTAACGTGCCGATGCCTCCTTCGGTTTCCCTTTAGGTCTTCTTCTCGGCCTACATCTTCAACAGCAACGTGATGGTCAAAGTTGCCACCCAACCTGCTGAAAACCCCATTGATGTCCTGTCCAGGAAGCTGCACTTAGGGCCAGGGATGGCCCGTGACGTCCCCCGCCTCTCCTTACCCGGAAAACTGGTCTTTCCCAGGTAGGAATGACACTGGGTTCCTCCAGTTTCTCTTTATTGCTGATTTTTATTTTTATTTTTTTCCTGTATTGAATTTATTTTTCTCGGCTTTTCTCTCCGCACGACTTTTAATTTTCCGCTGGAATGAGCATCACAGCCTCAGTGGGCTGTTAAAGAACATTACTCCGCCAAATTGGTCGCTTTGTCCTTTATTTGCGCACAATGACAAGATATTGAGGAATTTTAACATTCCAAACATGCCCGTTGTTGTCCCTCCTCTATCGCAGCTCTACGGGAAGTCACTTCTCAATGCTGGGAATTGGAGACATTGTGATGCCCGGGCTACTCCTGTGCTTTGTCCTGCGCTACGACAACTACAAGAAACAAGCGAGCGGGGAGGCCACGGGGCCCGGGAACATGTCGGGACGCATGCAGCGGGTCTCCTATTTCCACTGCACTCTGATCGGATACTTTGTGGGTGAGTGAACGAGCGATTTTTATTCAAAACGGGACGTTATTTCAAAGGGAAAATGCACAAACAAAAATGAAAGGAAGTCTCATTTTGTTTGACACGTCTGGCTTGATTGTTAATTTTTTTTGGTGCGCGTGTGTGTGAGCTCAGGTCTTTTGACGGCCACCGTGGCATCCAGAATCCATCGCGCCGCTCAACCTGCTCTACTCTACCTGGTGCCCTTCACCCTGCTGCCTCTGCTCACGATGGCCTACCTGAAGGTACGTCCACGGTCAGCGGGTGGTACGCGCGTTGCTTGATGGGTTTGAGATGTGTGTGTCGATGTGGCGGAATTCATGGCTTGATTTGAATGTCTGCAGTGGAACATAATTCGTTCTGGTGCCGGTTCGATCGCCGATTTGTTTGTAGTGGAAAGACGTTCTGCCGTAGGAATTAGTCCAAATAGAATAATTCTGTCAGAATGTTATAAAAGACGTTGTCTCTGTTCGGTGGAATTGAAGACAAAAAACGCGATGTGCATCAACACACCCAAATCATGAATGGAAGGACACGTGATCAGCACTGGCCCAATGTAAACACTTGGTGTGTGTCTGTGCATGTGTTTCAGGGGGATTTGCGGCGCATGTGGTCCGAGCCCTTCCACATCAAGCCCAGCTCCCGCTTCCTGGAGGTATGATGCACCCAGGCAATTAGCGACCAGCAACCGAGGGGAGGATCACGGACCCCCACTCCCATGGAAGAGCGGGGATGGATGGATGGATGGATGGATGATGGATGGATGGGTGGGTGGGTGGAGGGATGTAGGAGGGGGGCGCCCTCACAGTGAGGCCATGTCGTCACCACTTGTTCATGCTTTCCACCCATCTGCAAAGAACCCATGAGAAGGACACAAAGGGTGTGTGTGCGCGCGTGTGGATCACAAATGCCCCAACACACGTCATCTTCCTCCTCTTCATGATAGCACACCCTGCTCATGTTTCACTTCCCCTTCCTCCCGTCTTTCCTCCGCATTGATTTGTCACACGAGATCACGTGACCTCCCTCCTGTCCCTCCTCCCTTTGTGGACTTGCGGTTATGAGACATGTGGGGGGGGTCTATATATATATATTTTTTTTTTTAGCATTGTCGTGGTCATTACTCTTGACATTATTATTTCAGAGCGATGTCAGACAAGCACGGAGTGTCGCCGTGGCGACAGGAGGGGGTGACATGCAGTGAATGAGGGGCGGGGGGTGGGCATACACGCAACACACAGACACCGAGACATCCCCTCCTCTCTTGTCATCTGCTCTCCTCACTCCCCATTCCACAAAGACGACAATGTATTTTATTTAGAAAAGGGTTTTATTCTCTGCATATACAGAAAATGATATTGCGCACACCCGGCGGGCGTGGCTCCCATTTGTAGATATGTGTACACTTGTATTTTTGCCATCTCTTCAGTTTGTATTTGTGTTGGAGAGCATGTTGAGCAGCGGGCGGCTTGAAACTGACGGCCAGTGGACTCATGAAAAACTTTTGGTGTGTGCTTGTGCGATAGAAACACAAAGGCAAAGAAAAAAAAAATATCCAACTGTGTCAGCGGCTGTTAGTTTCCTGCTCCTGTTCTCAAGTGTGTGTGCGCGAGAGAGAATGATGACCTGCTTTTAATTTGTTTTTAATTTGGACTGGCTGTGACAATAGTCAGGTTGGCATCGGCGCGGGTGGACTACTCTGACTCACCGGTGTGTAAACCTTTTTGTAAAATATGTACTTTTTGGGGGGATGGGGGGTTGTTTTTCAAGATAAGACGAGTTCAGACAGGTGGAAATGTAAACAGTGTTTTTAAAAATAAATGTTTCTTCAAATAAATGAATGTTGAATTAATTTGAAGGTATGTTACGGTCGTCCAGTGACCTGTTTTGTCCCTCTTTTCTGATGCATTCATTTAGAATTGGGTTTTTGGGGGTTTTTGATGCACATCCGAAAGGGACGTTAAAAGGCCACCGACATGGTGACGCCACAGAACAAGTGAGTGAGCGCGATGAGGACCTGACTATTGTGATGAGTCAGTGGGAGATGCACAGGTACTGTGGTTACATGTATAGATACAGCTGAATGTGCGCGTGTGTGTGTGTGTGTGTATGTGTGTGTCGGACCTGAGGATGGGAGGAAATCACTCAAAAAAAAAATCTGCAATTGATCAATGGAAATTAGAACTACAAGCTAACAATTAGTTTGTTTTACTGTAACCAGTCTTTGTTGTTGTTTTTTTTTGTAATTTATTTTTTGTGTTGCCACTGTTTTGTGGTGCCTGTCTAATTTATACCGCAAAAGGCAAGGAAGCCCAAGGGACGTTGCAGTTATTTTTAAACCCCCCCCTGTTCTTTTTATTTGATTTTTTACTCTGGACGTGCATGTTAAGTGTGCATTGTAATCTTTTTGGGCGGCTATTGCCGAACTTTTTTGGAGGCTGGACTGGACCTATTCTATGAGCCCCGCCCTCCCCATGTACACAGCAGAGTTTGGACTCGGGACGTTTGTGACTTGGGTCCAGGGGGGGAAAAAAACGGCTCAATCTTTGGGACCTGAGCACCCTTTCCAAGCCTGAACTGTCAAAACCACAAAGCCCATCACCTCTCCATGGACATGGCAAGAAAATATATAGATTTATATACATATACAAGTATACATATATAACTATATATATGTGTGTGTATATGTGTATATACACATATATAAATAGCTGAAGACGATCATTGTGGACAACCTTTTTTTTTTTTTTTCAATGGATTTCTTTTCAGTCATTAAATTTTGTCTCCAGAGGATTGCGGCTCTCTAGACATTGCGACTGAATGGATTCTGTATAGACAAATGGTGACTCAATAAATTAAGAACCGTGTTGTGATGAAACAAACATGAATCTGGATGCGTTTTATCCACACACCCCCAAAAAAAAAAGAAAAAAAATTGTCTCCCTCATTCAGGATTGTGCTGTAAATAAACATGACTAACTGTAAATGCTGTTGTCTTCAATTGGGTTGGATCCCGGATGGAGAAGCCAATCGGACATGCAGGGATGTGTGGCCAGGGGAGGCAAAGCCTCAATAGATTATGACCAGTCACAAAAAAATGACATAAAAACTGACTGGACAAAATTTGAGGTGGGAAGTGTCTTTTATGATTGTCAATGTCTCCAAAATGTTTTCCAAGAGTTGTGATAAACACGGTTTCCATAGCCAGTCTACTGTATTTAATAATTCTCATACAGATCATTAGTGCCGGGCGGCAAAATAATCACTTTTCAGGAGACGCCCCCCCACCCCCCAAAAAAAAGGTTTCTTGTTTGTTTCTTCAACCATTAAAAGAGAGCAAGCCATTTTCAACAACTGGGATGAAACATTTCTAACATAAATAAAACACCCACCCTTGTGGACTGATATGTGGAAATAAATCGATCAAAATTTACCTCATTGTAATTAAGGAGGTTTCAGTCCAACACCAGCGAATATGAAATAGTTTTGCTTATTTCATACAACTGCGGATTAAGCTTGAGGTGAGGCAGAGAGGATTCGACCTCCACGCTGCAGCTCCGGTGCCCACACTGAAGGGGGCGTACGAGAGCGCACAGGTTCAAGGTGGTGACTTTCATCTCCCCAGTCACCTGCGTAGAAGACTAAAGGCTCATCTCATCGGACTGCATAGCTCAACAGTGGCAAATGAATGAAAAAGATTCCAGACCGATTCTCCTCTTCTGGGTTGAAAAGGATTTGATCTTGACTGGACCAAAGGTGACAAAGTTACTCTACCTTGGGCTCACGATGCCAGCTACAAGTGTCTCTGGAAAGATCGTCCTCGGATTTAAAACGACTGCACAAACATTTGGAATTGGGTTTTCCAGGAAGACTTCCTTTGCTGGATATAATCTCTAGTTAAACAGAGAGACTTTTGAAGCTCAAAGAAGAAGATGAATAGCTGTACATGAAAAGTAACAACGATAAAGGTAAGACAATGAAACTTTAGCGAAAGTTTAGACAATGAAAAGTTTTGAGCTTGACCTGCAGGAGATCATTAAACAATCAATTTGGGTTTTTAAAAACTAGAATTAAATATTTTTGGGTGGTGACAGGATGCATTTTAAATATTTGAGCATTATAATAATATAGCATCAAGTATGAACTTAATCTTTCAGTGGAAGCCTCAATTAAATTGTATTTTTTAGCACAACAATCAAACTCTCAATCACTAGAAATAACGCTCTTTATTGCCCAATGTGCGTGTAAAAAATGCTGTTTTTAGCCATTATACGTTGTGTTAGGCTGCTAAATTTGTAAATCTGACTTTGATACGCATGGCCCACCAGTCATAAACCTCACCACGCGTCACGATACGTAAAAGACCGGCCCAAAAAGTTTTTATGGAGACCTCCAATGCGAAATATTCTAGGATGTAAACTCATTTTCGGCCGGATCATAGATATGATGCCGTTTTGGCTCCTAAAACCTGTTTTCTCCCCTAAAACTTTTTTTTTCCCCCTAGCGTTTTTAAAAATCTACACTTTTAACATTTGTAAATATAATGGCAGAATGTGTTTGGCTTGACAAATATAGTACATCTTATTGTGTCGCACATTTACAATTCATTCAAAGCCTTCAATTACTTTATTAGTTTAATGCTGTATTGTGTGGTGCATTAGCGCTGGTTCCGACCATTTAACAAATTTGCAAAAATGTTTTTACAATATTGTAATGTATCAATGAGGTGAATGTGGGAAGGTTCTCCAGCAGAGGGAGCCACAATACAAATATCTACTTGCGAGCAGGAGAGGAAGAGCGGCTTATTATAATGAATAATAATAATAAAATAAGTATCACGACGCCTATAATAATCTCCAAATTGTCGTTTTGTGTATTAATATCTCAGTCAACCTTGTTTTGAAAAAACAGGTTAATGTTTTATGTTTTAACAATGTCGTCATCCTATAACAAACATCAAAGTTTTTACAATGTAAAGTGACCAAAAAAAGGAAAGGACATTGATTTAATTGTTCGAAATTAAACGAAATTAAACGAAATTTAACGTTAGCGGTTCCTTCAGAGGGTGGAAAGTTGGGAGAAGGAGGAAGGAGGATTGTTGACTTGTCGATGACTTCATGAACAGAAAATGGCCGCAACAATGACAAAGCAAAGACGCTGAGTCAAGAGTTTTAACTAAAACCTCAGAAACGCTGAATTTTCCTGCGCTCTTTCTCTCACAGGAACTTCTATATAAAATGTTTTATGCCACTCAAGTCAACACAATTCTTTCTTTTTACTCCGCTAAAGTCTTTACAAAACTATCAGAATGTACCCCCGCGGAATCAAAATAGTATCGTCCGTTTTCTTCGCCATAGTCTAACAATTTTGATATTGGGGGGTCTTTGTAAAAACTTGTGCCGTTTGGAAGGTATGTGCTCTACTGAGTGACATTGTCGTAAATATTATATCTGTGGTTGCTATAGCCTTGATTTTGATTTTAAATTAATAGAGAAAATGGTGCTCTAAGACTAATGTGGATTTGGAGCTCTTTATTCAGCCCACCAGCACAGCCAATTGGGTTGATGGTCACATAAAGGATAAACATGTGGAATATAAATTGGGAAGGACTTAAACGCATACTAAATAATATACCGAAAGAATCTTATGCGTAATTTTAAAATAATTCAAAAATAATCATTGAAAATGACAAACAAAAATAGAGTTTTTGAATAAGTTTCAGTTGTACATTTAAAGTCCTTTTGAATAGTATCTAAAATGTTTCTGAGACATCATGTCCATATTCACACTCAATTACAAACTCCCCAAAGTTTTAACCACCCAGAAGCAGGGAGAAAAGCAACAAATTGCCTGCAAAATGAATTAATGGCGAGTGTCGAATGTTTTCGTGCCACTGATCGTGTGAAGACAAACTGTAGTTTAGTAAGTGATTTGCGACACACTGTTGTGCACCGTATTCCAAGTGAAGTTTTTCGACAGTAACAACAAAGTTCTGTAAAGTGTCTTTGGGTGTGCATTGTCCTAAAATTTAGTCCAATAAATAAAGTAAACCTTAGCACGCAATTGTTGTCCGTGTTCCACCAGCTTTGTTTCGTTTTTTTAAATTTTTTTAAGGTCAAGCAGAAATGTGGTAATTGGAAAACGTTTCCTTATTTTGTCATTGAATGTTGTTTTGTTAAGTAATAATTCTTACAGGGAACCCACCCCTCCCCCACCCAACTTCAGCAAATAACGGCACCACATAAAAACGGCATAAATAGACATACCTACAGTTATTGAAGGAGATTTTTGGGATGTGAAGCAACATGAATCCGAAAGGATGAATGACCATGACCCACCTTATTCAGAGAATAGAGACATTCTCCATTTTGTCGTTGGCTGGAACAGTGGTTTGCAAAGTGTGATACGAGTACCGCTGCTGGTACGCAGGCTCCCTCTAGTGGTACGCAAAGGAATCTCAAATAACATGTTCGAACTGTGAATCGTATACCGTAATAAAGTGGATTGTTTTTTTTCTCAATTCAGTACATTTGTGAGGTACAGTTAACTTGTATTCAACTTTTGGGGACACTGCATTTGTATTAGATCTTTTTAAATGTTTATTTCGGCACATGGTTGATTGAACCTTGATGTGCAATTGAATTGAATTGATGAATTATTTAAGTAACATTAATAATCATTGCATTTGTTTCCTCCCCCTTAATAAATCAACCTTGTTTTTGACGAACCATTATTAATGCTACTGTGTTTTGTTTTTTTAGCTTAATCAGCATTTTCAGTTTTGCTCATGCTGGACCTGTTGCCCATTCAGTCCTGATTTCCCTCTCGGAATTTGACTCGAAAGTGTTGTGTCAGTGGGGGTCTCATGGTGAAGGCCGGGTTGTGTCTTCCATCTTCATCTTCGTTGGGAGGATGGGCATCATCTCGTTCCATGCGCAGCACTTAGATGATCACTTCCTCGACGGCCGAGGATTAAAATAACCAGAATTCTGCCTCGTCGTGAATATGACGATATTCAAATAAATACAAATCTGATTCAGATTACGCCGCCGTCGTAAACCTAGGAGCCCTTATATTTTAGTCCCAAAATGAGTTTAAATTGACAAACAGAGTCTCTTGTGCCACCTACAGTATTTGGGAATAATTAATTGCAAAGCCTGTAATGAATTCAATTGCTTTATTTCGTGGACTCCCAGGACTGGTTCAAAGTGACAGATGTGAAGATAGGAAGGCTCAAGTGACCAGTCGTTAGCTTTCAGTGGCTTTACTGACATGGAAGGTGGGGGTTGAAGAGCATGACACTGGGTGGTGGGATTGCTGAAGGGCTGAGCGGGAGGCGGGGGGTGTCGGGGGGTTGGGTGGAAGGTCGGGGAGGTCAAGGCAGGCAGGGACCCGCCCCTCGTCCGTCATTGGCCGCTCGGCCCGGCCGACCCTGCGCCGCTTTGAAGTGGCCAGAATTCCACCACGGCCATGGGGATTGTAGCATGTCATTTGAAAAGAAATTTGACAAGGTGGTCCTAAAAACAGAAGGACGTGGATGGGTGGGGTTCGCTGGGAATGCTGGGTTTTGTTGTTCGGCGACGTCACATGACCAGGCAGGCCAGGTGATGGCGGCCAGCTACTATTAGACGCCTTCATTTACATTTAGGGCAGCCTTTCATTCATTGCGTACTGACACCACTCCCACCCCACCCCCTACCACACACACACACACACACACACAAACCTAGTGAATTGATTCTTGAATTGATTGATTCGTTTTGTTGTAACCTACAAGAAAGCTATTTTCTCTCCCCAAAACTGCAAAAAAAATATTTTCCCTCTTTCATTTTGACGACACTACTCATTTTTATAGAGTAATACTGCATCAAAATGGCGGGATACATACAGCAGTGATATTTATTTCAGTTTTTGTGATAGATTCTAAACAGGAAATTTTGTGTAAAATCGGTCCACGCTTAATACTTCACATTGAAGCGTTCCCCCCCCCCCCCACAGTTGGAAAATGTCCCATAATAATTTGCACACGTTTCTGTATAAATCATACATACTTGTGTGTGTGAATATCTAATTAATGACTCTTTTTAAATGTTTTTTTAGTGAGGAACGAATTCATTTAGTTTTTTTTAAAAGGCAGTTTCCTGCTTTTGTAATCGAAATGTTCCTCACGCTTCATACTGCACAGAAGCACATTTTTGCCAGTTACATTCTAATAAAAATATCGTTCATCACCACAAGTCGACAAATCTGATGGTGCCGTAATATCTTGCACAGTAGCGTACGTATTTTAATAGTCTAACAAAGAGACTAGTTGTTGACACTTTTCTATATTTACTAGTTGTATAATTGTAAAAAGACACCGCATTTAATTGTGCCGTTTTATATTACACACTGATATAAATCATTAAAAAATAATCATATAAACACTTTTTGGGGGGTAGATCACATGTGCCAGGGAGTAACAGTATGTTTGTTTTTCGAATGTGTGTTTATTTCTGTTTGTTGTAGTAAAAAAAAAAAGAGGGGCGGGGGGGGCAAATAATTGCTTACATCACCACGAAACATAAAATCTGAGCAGTGTCTTCATCTGTTGCGCAGTACATACACGCCATCATTAAAATGCGTTGTACAAGCAGTTATGGAAGGTTTATAAACTGTCTTTCCCAAAAGTGAACTAGTGTGCGGTTTTGGCTGGAGGGCCTCTTCGAAAAGGGGCCCGCCCATACCTTCAAGAGGACTGATTCAAGGGAGGAAGTGAGGCAACGTTGCATTATTTGTTGGGAACAATTTCGCAAGCTATTTTAAAGCCTGTACGGTGGCAAAATGAGCAGTTTGAACAACAGCAGACAGAGTTTTATTGCTTGTGCAGCCCCCCCGGCCACTTCATTAAGTACACCTGCACAACATAATGAGATCCGGTCCCTGAAAAAGAAAAAATGCTTAAGATTATAAAATAATAATGACCTTTTTTTTTAATAAGTTTGAATTGACACTGTGAGCGAGGAATTCATTTAGGCCACTATTGTGTCAAATTGATCCCTGTGGAAGTCAAAAACAAACTATGAAACTTTGGATTAACTTGTGTAGTGTCATCAAACATGTAATACTCCTTGAATTATTATTAATAATACAAATAATTGTTTATTTGATTTTTTGGTTTGTTTATTTGTTTCGTTTTGGACACTTTTAAACACTTACACTAATTTCTCTGGGGTCAAAATTGACCCAGGAGCTGGTGTTTGGGAGTAACTGCAAAACAGAAGGATCGCAATATATTTGTCATTGTGGCTATATATGGCTGAATATTTTGCATCTTTCAAGTCGCTAATGACGGGCAATTCAGGGCCCCGAAATGTCCTTCCTGCAACTTTTACTCATTCTAGGCTATATTTTGTCGCTAAACATTCGAGCGCAATCATAGTGAACACATACCTCGGGAAGAGTGTCAATCAAAAGTGAGCGATCTGATCTTTCGCATTGGATGCGAATGCCGCGTTGAGTGTCGAGGCTCTCAACGGAGGCATCAGAGGTCATTTCAAGAGCGTTGCTATTAATTGGTCACTCGTGTTCAGGTTCATAGCAGAAAACTTCCTTCTTCTTCTTTTTCTTCTTCTTTTTTCCTGCACACCAACCGGCAGGCATTCCAGGCTTGTTTAAATAACCGTCCTGCCTGCCCGGGCGCGGGTGGATTCCCCTCTGGCCCTTTGCCCTTCGACCCCGAGTGCATTCCGTATGTAAAGTGAGGAATTCCTCTGAAGTTCACTTAATGGGCTTGAGTTTTTTTTTCTGTTGGACTCTGCTCATGCCATGCACTATAGTTGAGGTGGAAAAGGGGGGAGAGGAGGAGGTGGAGGATGCGTGCATGTATGCATACTACATGGAGGGAAAGGAGGATGTGGACTGTGGCTTATGGACGATTCTCGCTGTTGATCACGCGCACCGCACGCGCACTAGGAAATAATCGATAAGTCATCAATGTGCCCGTCAATACCCGAGCTCGCTCGGAAGTGTTTCAGGGTGACTGTTGGCGCACTGGTGGCGCTTGTTTGCTCGACTAGAAGACAAAACGGACTAGACTTGTTTGTGTCTAGCCAGCTAGCTAGCTAGCTACGCCGAAAGCCATTTCTAATACTGGATTCATTTAGCTAATCTTCCTATGTCTACCAAACTGGAATGAGAATACTAATAATGAGAGTAATCACATTGGTTCATTTCATAAAACCAAATGTCAATAAAAGTGTGACAATGATCTGTGATGGAATAAAACTTTAGTGGATTTAGTGACACGCGCATGTGTAAACTGTCCAAGTGTCAGGAGGGTGCTGATATGCAAGTGATTGTCTTTCTTTTTGCTCTTTTTCAGAACGTTGTTTGCTTTTCAGGCTGAAATAATGACAATAATAATAATAATAATAATAATAGCAATCAATTTGTTTTTAAAAGTGAAGCTAAAATGAGGTCCAACGCAAGAGCTGTGTCCAAACGTCTTCTGTGAGCAAAGTAATAATGCTGAGTTACGGCGGAAAATATGCAATGTGTTTGCAGGGGGCTGTAAACCTGCTGTTTAGTAACGTGAATCACAATAAAATGCTAGTTGTTCCCAAATGAATTTAACCCATCAGATGATTATTATCTCTGTGCTTGTTGTTGGGGTGGATGGAGTTTGCGCGGGTGTACAAGTGCATCCCACATGGTACACAGAGATTTTTTCATCCCCCTCTTGATATTCTTTTTGCTTGCCCTGTTGTTAAGATCACTTTATTTTGTTGTTGTTATTTGGTAGGTTTCAACAAGCCTGCTAGCAAGGCGGGTCCTCTGTGGGGGATTCCTAAAAGCATCATTTTTGCCCTTGCAATGTTCAAGCAGTGCTTTATCGCTGATATGGACCAATCTCAGCCATCGCTCGAAAAAAAAAACTTTCGTCCCAAGGCCCTTACCAATTGCTTGCCTTGCTTGCCCTGTCTCCCCACAGCCCCCCAAATAGAAGGTGCACCCCTCGGTATCAATAATGATACCATTAGCGATCCTTTCCATTCAAAAGAAAAGGTTTCCCATCAGTGTTTTGTTTTGGGGGTGGGGGTGCGGTGTATAACTGAAATGCATCATACTGTGAGCGCCGCTTTTGATATTTTGACTTCTTTGAAGAATGACGTATTACCCAGTTGAGCCAAATTCATCTGAAATATGGGAACCAAATGTTCTCAGTAAAATACTACAATATTATTTGATTGGGGTTTTTTGTTGTGTTTTTTTTTTTCAGTCATCCTTGAGCGTCTCAACAGTTCGCCTTTCTTGTGTGTTCTACATACTTGGCCAATAAAGATGATTCTGATTCTGATGACACTTGAATAGGTTAATTAATTTCACAGTTAATTCCCCTATATTATAGACTGCCATAGTGTGAAAACCATATCTAGAGTCAAAATATTTCGAATCGGTGCAGTTGCACGCCGACTGGTAATTAATTTAGCCTCATTAGCTTCATAAATGTTTACATACGGGCTCTCCATATGAACGTGCAGCGGTGGCTAATGTTGTGGGGTTATTTTCAGCCCGTTAAAAGAGAGACGGCTGCCAGGGCGGCGGTTCTCGTGTGGTTGTGTGCTTCGGGAGTTGCTGCTGTGTACTGTTGGAGACACAGTTAAAAGAAAAAAAAAAAGGAGCCTGCCACCCACACAGCTGGAATGTCATGCATGCAGTCTATAGAGTCTGTTTTAAGGGAGGGAGGAAAAGGGGGGAGGTGGAGGAAGAGATGGGGAGGGTGGCTCAAGGTGGGGTCCGGCCACTGCTCCTTCATGAGAAAGGAGAAGAAACCTCCCACAGCCACCCAAAACGTCACCATTAAGCTTCTTCCAAATTATCAATGACGATCCATCACACTGGCTTGGCTTGATGGGAGAGTCCAGGGGTGAGGAGGAGGCAGCGTGTGTGTGCGTGTGTGTGTGCGTGTGTGTGTGTGTGTGTGTGTGTGTGTGTGTGTGTGGTGGATGGAAATGGGGATGGGGGAAGGGAAGAGGTCAAAGTGCAGAGGAAGAAAGGAGGTACATTTTGGGAGGATGGGAGTTGCTACGTGGGGGGAAATGCAAAAAAAAAAAAAAGGAAAAAAATAGGCACAACAATAAGCAGAATCTTTTAAAAGGCTTTTCTCACCCGGGCCCACATGACTCTCTCTCTCTCTCTCTCACACACACACACTCAGAGGCAGGAAGCCATATTACTACTACTACTGCAGGATGCAAGTTTGTGGCCTTAAAGCCCCCCCCCCCCACACACACACACACACACATCCCCCCAGGCTCCTTTTAAACAGAAACATTTTCCAGCGCATGAAAGTAATTTCTCTCTCTCTCTCTCCCCATCTGCTTGAGTCATAAAAACAAGATCCCCCCCCCCAACAAAACGTAACTTTTTCAAAAGGTGCAATCACAAGAAACACTCCCAATCTAACAATACAATTTCAATACAATTATTTTAAATAAACTTGTGATGAAAAACACCCAGTTTTAGCTCCTCAATACTAATTAACATATGTCAGGCCCGTTTGAAAAAAAAATGTCTAAAAGTGAAATACACGCTAGTGTATTGGAGCTAATAAAATGTATTCATTCAACAGCGATATATAAACACACACAACACACGAAAACAATCCTTACAATCCTACATGTCCATTGTCCAAATTTTACAATTATTACCCAATCATTTTAACTTCACCACTGCATCTCCTGAGAGCACAAGAATTTCTGGAACTGGATTATAATTCATGTATTAACAAATTCACATTTGGAGTTATTGTCACTAAATTAGAAGCCTAAAAGTTACTCTATTTTTATATCCACACACTGTTTCATTTCACTTTTAATTGTATTTTTATGTATTGCAAATTACTTGTAGTGATGCAGAGCAAATGTAACATTTTAATTAGCCCCCCAAAAACTTGAAAGGGCAAAAGCAGGTGCAGTTGGATAATCTGGTTCATCCTCATTTCAAAGTTATTAAAACATATTTAAAAAATGCTGTTTACATTTTTTTTGTATATGTTGTAATTTTTTTAGTTGCTCAAAAAGCAAATCTCATTCCTATGGGCACTTTTTAAGCAGATTGATTAACACATTTTGAACTGTTTTTATTGTCTAATTAGTTTGTGAATACAATTATTATCACTTTTAAACATACCCTGCTCAGTTTTTGTTTTTGTTTTTCACTTTATTGTCGATTTGGGGGGATTTTTACTTATAGTGTTTAATGTACAACAAGATGATATCCCCCCTCCTATATGAACATTTTCAATTTGACCATACATCTGATTGTCAACGTGTGTGTATATATGTGTGTTTGGGGGGGGGGGAGCGGCTCTCCACAGTAATGAATGAGCTAATCAGGCGTTTGCAGCATTAATTCCCTGCACGAGTGTGAGTCCTAGTGCAGTTTGTGTATTAGCAGCAGGACGCTGTGGACCACCAGCCGTCACTATCAGAACTTATTATTGGAACTAGATAGGGAGAGCCAGAGTTCTAATGTCTTAGTGCCTTAAATTAACTTGTGTGTCTTGACGGGACACTTTAGGGGCGGGGATTAGAGTCGGACCTTCATTCCGCCCCGCCTTTTACATTAAAAAAATAAAATAAAAAAATGCGAGTGGCTGAACAATCAGATCTGAGTGTACCGAGTAGGGGGGAAAGCCGCGGGATAATGCCATTATTTCAGCTCCTCTGGGCCAGGAATGCCAAATTTCACAGGCCGCTTCTCCTCTCTGAGCGTCAATCAAAAAAGAGAGAGAGAGAGAGAGAGAGAGAGAGAGAGAGAGAGAGAGACTGGCATCGCTTCCATTTTGTGCACCGACCAGGGTGACAAATTGAGCCGCTCGAATGTCACATTTTGTCACTGTGGTGGCGCCTCGTTTAGTCTCCCCCGCGCGCATTTATTTTATTTCGTTTTTAATAATTGTATTCATTATACTCAGTTGTTTTAATCCATATTCGGTCCGGAAGTAAGCGAAGTGAAGCCATAGTTGGTAAAACGCCCACTCTATAAACGTTACTGAAGCCCTGATTGTAAGATCATGAGCGTGTTTTTTTTAACGGGCCCACCAAAAGTGAATAAAATAATTAGGATACCGCAAGGGAAGGGGGAGGAGCTTGGGTGGATTTTTGTGAATGGGACACAGATAATCAGGGATTCGCTGTGCTGAGTGACGCGGCCACGCGCTCGACCAATGAGCAGCGCGCAGGAAGTGGGGCGGGCATTGCATGCCGGCCAATCGGCACGGACTAGCGCAGGAGGCAGCCAATGGGCGCGCGGCAATGCAAAAGCGGCGACTCCAGCCTCGCCAGCCTGTGAATGTCAAGTAGTCAAAGATGGAGTCCGGTATGCTCGGGCGCCGTGTGTGCTACGTGTGCGTGGAACACTTTTTCCACCACTACCGCTACCCCGTTATGAGGATGAAGAGGAGGTTTTTTGCGGGATTTTGGCGCTCGTTTTCGGAAGCTTTTCGGCTCCGTTTTGTGCGGTTATTAACGACGCGGGGACAACGAGTACGGAAGGCATAGCCCCCCCCCTTTTTTTTTCTTCCACCACCCTCCTTCCACGCGACGTGATTTCGAGGAAAGAGGCTCGCTTTCCCCCCTTGTCGTCGTTGTTTTTCTTGTCCTATCCACGGATTCTCCCGCTGATAGTATTCCGTGGGAAGAGGAGAGGTAGAAAAAAAAGGGGGGGTGCGTGTGTATGAAGAGAGGAGGGGAGGTGGGGGTGTCTCCACGGTGAGTTGTAGCTTCTTTTTACGCGTAAATCGTGTGCGCAAACTTGATTCCACGCGTGGAAAACGGGTCGAGGTTGGGTCGGCGGAGCAGGGGTGGACTTGTAGAGGATAAAGTGCACCTTATTTGGCCACCTAATAGGTATCCGATGATTGGGAGAAAGGGGAGGGAGTGAAGAGGAGGGGGGGGGGTTGGAAGTGTGGGTGTGGGGTTACATTTTCACGTTGCGGGCGTGTGCGTGCAGCCAAGTCTGTTGTGCAATCTAACAAGTCGTCAGTGTTGCGCCGTGAGCTGGCAGGAAAGAGACTCCGGGCTGGTTGGTTGGGTGGGTGGCTTGGCGTGGAGTGGAGGAGGCGCATAGGCTGCGCGCGCGCTACTTCTTCTTCTTCTTCTTCTCCTCCTTTGTAGACATGGCGGAGAGAGAGTGGGGGAAAGCAGGTAAACAGCACCGTGCCACCACCACATGATGTTCCCGTTTGCAGCCGTCCAATGGCTGGCGTCATGCTATGGATTGTCTTCGTTGTGTAACAGCCACGGGCGGCGTTGCGCAAATTCCTCACGTGCACTTCTTTCACTTTTTCAAAATGAGCTTTTCTCCCTGTTCCAACTTTGTTTCCACTCCTTGCTCAGAGTCACTTTGTACAAGAGCTGAAACTCGGGACCACGTCGGACTAATAGTTTGATAGTCAAGGTGTGGGAGGCTTTAATGTGCACCCCCCCCCCCCCCCTTCCTCTCGGCTCCTTTTCTTCCTCGCTTTAACCCCCACCGCACCCCTCCTCCTCCTTCTCCTCCTCTTCCTCAAATTAGAATGCATGTCATTGACTGAAGAGAATAGTATGGGCCCACATGCTGGGAAATTCCCATTCTCCCAGGGCGAGAGTATAAGCAACGCTGTTAAATTTAGGAAGTTAATTCAACACTCAAGCAGCTTTTGTTATTGTGTCCCCACCTCAATCAACCACACACAGGCATGGGATTATTTTTTTTGTTTGTTTTCCTTTGTTTTATCAACGTGTGTTCATCCAAGTTGTATAACCCCCCCCCGCCCCCCTTTTTAAGTTTTTCTGTGCAATGGAGGCTCCATGGTTGTTGACCACTGCCCTTTTTCTGTTGCACTACTGGCCATTGGGGATGAGCAGTGCAATATTAAAAGGGCATTGGTTGATGGACCCACACCGCTCTGACTTGTGTATATAAAAAGAAAGATTATGTGGCGTCTGCGGTGGGGAAACTTTTTTTTATATACTGTATATTTTCCCCACTTTTCACTGAATGACCAGTATTGAATCCATTGGGAAAAAAAGTTTGCCATCTAACACATGGCTATTACAAAGTATGTGCATTTATGGGCTTTTATAAGGGTTTAGTTGGATACGGGCGACCTTTTGTGTTTTAGCAAAATCAACTTCCAAAATGTGAGCCCTCCTGTGTTTTTCCATGTGGAAAATTTGCTTTTAAAACTGCCATTAAATGCACTGACTGGCTGCCTATGGGCCACCAGTTGGAGCTTCCCCCGTCCTCGGTGTACTCACTAAAACAACTTCCTCCACATTATTTTCGAGTATAATGAACACTTTTTAAATTAGCCCAGTTGTGCTCATAAATTTACATACCCTACCGTACAGGTATGTAAACATATGAGCACAACTAATATATATTGCATGGTGATAATGCCAATTAAATAATCCGATTGGCCTCAGAAGTTCCTCCCACCCGTAGCTTCCCCACCCTTGTTATTAGCGAAAACAACCTCCCAAATAGCCTCCAACAAATTAAACACTATCCCCACCATTGCCACTCAAGCTATTTAGATGGAGATTGGCAAAATAATGCCCCGGCCCCCCTCCTCTCTGTCCCTTTATTCCGTCCGTGTGCTGACACATGCTGAGGTCAGCTGCTTTGACAATGTTGCACTACTGTACCATCCATTCTAGCAGTGCAATAGTATTGTCATAGCATTTGGCCTCAGAACTGGCCAGTGGAAGTGGACTGGTTGACTTGATGACTGATAGCAGGTGGTGGAGCCTCCTGCACTCTTTCCTGACTTTCTTTCTTTATTTTTTTGAGGGGGGGGGGGCGTCCAATCCAAACAAAGCAAGACACCTTTTTGTCAAAAGTCACTTGAAAGACCGGTGCCCAAGACGAGGGCGACCCTAAGTTGTACCAAAATGTACGCCTTCGCTCAACTAATGTCTGGATTTATTTTTTTTCTCCACATTCCCTCTGAGTGAGTGATTGAGAGATCAAAGAAATCTTGGATGACACATTTGTCCACTTCGGCCCACTTCTTTGGCTAACATGCCCGAACGTTTGCTTTAGTAGTTTTTTGGGGGTGAAAACATACAAAAAGAAAACCTCCTCCACAGTGGAAATTAGAAAAATAAACTAAAATAGTATTTTACACCTTTGCTACTTTTTTTTTTTGTGCCATAAAAAGAGGGGTGGCGAGGAAATAACTAGCTGCACCAAAAAAAAAGGAATGGCTCCTTCCTTTTGGTCCCTTTCTCACCCCTCCATAAAATTGAGTGGAATTGGTAAAGGTGTTAGGGTCGCGGAGATAAACACACAATGAAATCAACATCTTGAGTGGATGTACGAAAACCCACTAAGGCCCAACAATCGTTAAATTCAAATGAAACACCCTCCTGCATATCCCTGAAATTTCTCATTAGGCCGCCACGCCGGAGAAGTCCACCGAGACACAAATAAAAAAAATTCTTGACTGTTGTCGCGAAGTTAACTTGACTTCTTCCACTGAGAAATTAGGGACCAATCATTTTTTAAAAAGTTAGATTACAGTATATTTGTCTTCCCGATTCACAACTTTATGGCAAATCTAAATTTAGCGGCTACAAAGTGCTAGCACATTGCAATTCCAAATAACCGAGAAAAATGAGCCCAGAAAAGTTCCGCTGTGACCACTTTTCAAGAAAAATGTGCCATTCGCCAGTGTTGCTTTCCTCCCAACGGTTGGGAACCCACACCACCCCCAAAAATAAATAAAAGTTTCGTGGAACTTATATTTGTTTGAGAGTGACCTTAACGGTGTCAACATGGCCTCCTCAGCTGAGGTAACAGCTTTGTTTCTTACATGAAACGGTAACATGAGGTTTATTGACACCAACTGTCGTCCGCACCCGCCCGTTGTTGTGTCATCAAACACGGCGACACGGGAGTGTGAGTTTATGCTAAAAGGAAGCGGGGGGTGGGGGGGTTGCGAACGTGGGCCTCTGTTTTTTTTTTTTTTTTTTGAGCATCCTTGTGGCGTCTAACAGGTCCGGGAGGGGGAGAGAGAGAGGGAGAGGGCGGCAGACATTCGGGGAGGAATGCGGGCCCCTCGCCCTACACCCCCCCTCCCCCTCCCACAATCCGTCCCTCTCGCTCTGCTCTTCTCTCAGGTTGTGTTGAGATTAGGTGTCAGTGCTCCCGTGTGTGCCTCATGTTTGAACCCTGAGGGCAACCCGACGAGCAAAGGAGCCTTGGTTTGCTGTGTTTTTTTGGGGAGCACCGGTGTGTAGATTAAAAAAGGAAAAACAACAATTGTGATGACACAAAGTGACCCGCTTACTTGTTTGTGTGATTGCGCACGGCCTCGGAAGGGCATGCGTTGGCCAAGCACTCTGAAAAAGAAAGAGAAGCCGCCTCAAGTCACTTGACTGTGTGAAATTCCGCCCCACTACAAGAACGTGACTTGTTTGGGCTTGCTTGCAATGCTTGCTGGGAAATCCTGGAATGTGTGGAATGGGGGACGGTGGTGCCTCTGCATCTGCAGGCTGCGTAGTATCCTGCCATGAGAGCCACACATGGCTGCTAAGAAGCACTTTCGGGTGCAAAAGAATGATACAAACAACTGTTAAAATAAAATAAAAAAAGCTTCGTATTTTGCCTTGTGTTTGCACTTCAATAAAGTTGTCCAAAACAAATGCACATGTTGCCTCTTGGATGCTTCCAAACCCCTTGATGCGCATCTGTTAATTCATCTTATTACAGTAGACTGTCAAAAGCATAATTTGAATTAAGATGTTTTTCTTAAAATAGTCAATAAAAATAAATAAAATGGAAATTTGTCTGAGGTGACGTGCCAAGAAAAGGTATGCCCGAGAAAATGGTTGTCTAAATTGTATAAACATCCAATTTATAAACCTGGAGAGCATTTTTCGTATTGCAAAAAAAACCCACAAGCCAAGTTAAAAAAAAAAAAATCCATAAAAATGTCTCTTTCATCAGGTCGAAACATGAAAAAGTAACTTTTTGGCACATTGAAAGACACTTTAAATGAACTCAATCACAAGTTTTTTTTTTAAAGTCAGTTGATTCTTCTGTGCTTACTGGCTTCACATATAACTTTTTTGTTGTTGTTAAGACAGGTAAATGATTGCTAGCAGTTTGTGTTGGTTTGTTCAGTGTGAAACTGCACACACAAAAAAACTCATGTAGTCATACTGCCCGATGTGAATAAATTCTTGAATTATTAAAAAAAAAAAAAGAACGAGAGTCAAAAAAAGAACATGCACTTTTGGTCCATAGGAGAGATTAAAAAAAAACATTGACTGCGACAATTTCTTTTTATTAAAAGCATAAAAAATATCTACTTTTTTTCCCCTGTATTAAAGTCTCCCCAAAAAGTTCATTGGCGTCTCAAAAGCAATACATGTAAAGTTAGAAAAAGTAACATTAAATTCAGCATTTAGGCCAAATAACCGCAATGTATAGCCACAACCCCCCCCCCCCGCACACACACACACACACACAGAAAAACAAACAGAAACAATAATAAATCCCGCCGACAAGCAGACAATGAAGAGGGAAATCCAAATAAACCGAAATAGCCCTTGATACAGGAAATGAAATCATCTGGGAAGTGTGTGTGTTGCTGAGTGTGTGTGTAGAAGGAGGCGGTGCTCATAAAAGCAAAGGGGGGAGTGGGGTGTAACCTCTTGTGGACTCTCCTCATGTTCAAGGCGAAAGAAGAAGTTAATCGCATGCGCGTTGCGTCACTCTTATCAACTTGACACCAAGGTGCCGGCATCTGTCCACTTCATGATTGCACCTTTTAACTCGATATCGAGTCATCAAGTTTAACACGACTCAAATGAAAGCACGGCTTTGAGAATCTCAATTCACACGTCTGAGCATCCTCACCCACACAGCCGCTGTCAACTCTTTCCACACTTCCTCCCTCTTATTGTCGTCATTACAGTATTTTTATTTGGAGGGTACCGACATCATTGTTAGTCACACACATACCCCCCCCCCCCAAAAAAAAAAAAAGACACGCGTTATGCACGAAAAACTCTCACGCACGCCGCGGTGACTTCCGCAGAAGAGACACATTCCATATGAGCGCTGAACCGGCTCTCCAAACCCGTCTGGTGAAGTTTTGCGGTTCACGTGACAAAATGGGAACATCTCCAGCCCTCCGCGTTGTCTGTCTGTCTATCTATCCATCTATCTGTATCGATTTCAGTGTTTGTCAGCCACGATGGCGCCGAGGCACACGTTTTACAATAGAAGAATGTAACAGGACACCACCAAACTTGTCACAAAAAGTACTGAACTCGTTGTGACAACAATGTCATCAAGTACTTGCTCATAAATGTACTTATTGTGCAATTTGGGCCTGCTTAATTGAACACAAAGCCAATTTACAGACAAACCGGAAGCTCTGTCGTATGTTTGGCAATGGGTAGATACAAAGGTTTATTGTTTATTTTCCATAATTAGTAAGATAATTTTTTTAAAGTTATTTTCTAGGTTTTGTGAAGTTTAAAAACAAAAGAGTGATGGAAGTGAGGAGAGTTACCACAACTGTTGCCTAAAAAAAAAAAAAAGCAAAACAGTTAGCACAGGACCGTACGGCCACTGCTAGCGCCCAGTCTTTCGACTAGAAGAATGGCTGTAGTTCTGCTTCACGGTTTTCTCAGAGTTGCGAGTGGGTTTTCCGATGTCTGAGAAGTACTTGGAATCATATTATATGATGTGGAATGGGAATTTATTCTGTTTTTTTTTTTTATCTTTTTTTTTTTCTTTTCAATGGGACGCAGAAGTTTTTGGCAAATTGAAAATTGTTCCCAAGTTGAATTCAATGGGCTGAATGCTTTGATTTTCAAATGGTAATGATGTGATCTGTTTGTGTGAATATCCCGTTGAAAATGAATGGGGAATTTCTGGTTGAAAATGTTGAATTTGGGGAAAACGGTGAATTTTGGAAATGAGAAAATAGTACCCTGCAAGGTGTGATTTTGGGGGGAAATATGTTGATATTGGAATGATGAGCATTTGTATTATTAAGACTGTTGCGATAGTATAGGTTAGTGATATTGACTCCGACGCCCACCGACTTCCGGAGAAATCCAGAAAAACGAGGACCGTCGCATTTTTTCAATGGTTGTGTGAAATGTAAAAAAAAATCGTATCTGTCAGCTGGAATTGGTCAAAAGAAAACAGCGCCTTGTATTTTTGTATTAAAATGTTGCTGTATTGTCGCTCTGCTCCCTCATCCAGTATTCTGTACCATATTTCCTGTAGCGTGTGCGTTTGTGTGCGTGAGCGATTTATTGATGAGCAAGTTCGCTGCAGAGGTGGTTTACTGCCATCCAGTGGACAGTCATGGAACAACAGAAAGTTATTATCTTTTCAAAGGCATGAGGCTGACGTCGTACTCGCCTCATTTGTGGTTTTCAAATAAGCTCAATCTAATACTACATTGTGGGTCTCATTAATATCGAAGGCGCTCATATTTATCTGGAAAATTCATAGTTCCATGTGTGAAGAATCTTGATGTTTTGGAGTTTGCAGTAAGACCGCTCGTGGTAAGCACATCAGGGGTTGCCAACGTATGTCAGATTCCCGTTTAGAGTTTGCATGTTCTTTCCACCAGCAAATTTGGTTAAATTGATAATTTTATGAGATTCTTATAAAAATCCCAATGTCCCATCACCGGTGAGCTGTTTTTACAATAAACGCTGGGGCTACTCGTGTGATCCTTGGGGGGCTTCCTGGTGCCTGCAGGGCCCACATTGGTGACCCCTGATCTTTTTTTTTTTTTTTAACATTTTACATTCTGCTATTGTTTGTCGCAATATGCTGTACTCCACACGTTTCTAGTTTTTTATAAGTATGCAAGAAAATAGGGGGAAATGATCTTTTCTGCCATACTCACAATTTATTGAGCTGCATCATTATTTGGGGATCACTTAATCGAGGATGCATAGCAACTCCCCTCCAGGTGGGGGAGCCGTACATTTTTTTGAGAGAACAAGTTGACCTCTCATGACTACCAAACGATTTCCAAAATGCAAAGTCTTCAGGCAGAGGATCTTTAGAAAGTGTCCTCCTCAGGGTCTTTTGTTTGTCACGCTGCATTTGAGACAAAAAAGTGTTCACAAGTCTGCTTTTACTGATATCTATGAGATTTGGTGTAAAACCAAACAAACAAAAGCTACCTTAGGGCCTGCTCGCACTGACAGTTGGTGAGCGGCACCGAAGGAAAGTCGTCAGTGTTGAGTGTCGGGGCCTCGTGGGGCATCTGGGAAGAGCGACACCCGACGTTTGCGGGTGAAAGGACTGCAGTGTCACTTGTGCTGCGTTTAAAGGAGGACTCACCAGCATGGGAGGAGCCATGAAAAGGTAATTGAGGGGTAGTGCAGCAGGCTGAGGCAGCTGGCCGCGTAGAGGTCAGCGTAGCGCATGAGCTGGCCGGCAAACAGCGTCTGTCTGGAGCCGCTTCGAAGTAGGCTGCCCATCCGGCCGTAAGACATGTCCATCCAGGTGGTCAGAATCTAAAAAAGGGGGGGTTACAAAGACAGCCAGACCGCCCTCTACTCAGGAAATGTTAAAAAAAAAAATTAAGTAGTTTAAGTCATTCTTTTGTTTGCTGTGTCCTGTGCTGCCAACTCTTGGATTTGGATTTTCGTTGTAATCCACATTGCTTGAGGTTGGTGACGATGTTTTTGCCTTGCTGAGGCCTTCATCGCACGAGTAGGATGTAGCGATGTAAATAATTGTTTAACTTCAGTGAAGACGTCTTAAGGACAAACTTAATCCGACCTAATTTGTGGTGTAAAAGTTGAGCTCGTGTGTGTGCAGTACACTTGTGCGATATTGCACCTTACCTTCATTCTGGTATGAATGCTGCTGATGTCGGGGGTGTCTTGGCTGCCGCTGTCCAGGTGCCTGCATGCAACAATATCTTCGTAATTAGTCAGTAGTTCATGTTAGAAACTGCTTGAAATGCTCATATTAGGGAAACAAAGGTGTTGTTTTTTGTTTGTTTTTTTGGGGTTATATACAGTATGTAAATTATAAGAAGTGTAGAATTAAGCAGTCCGCTGTGCACGAAAGATTTGCAACAATGGTTAGAACGAGTACGTACTTGTAAATCTCAGCTAGGAAAATGTCGAGACCTTTCAGCTCTTCAAACCAATCTGAAAAAACAAAACAAAACCGTGAAAACGACTCTACCACAAATTAATTGCGGCATCCCAAAATGAGAGAGCGGCTTACTTTTTTTCTCCTCCCACACCCGTAGCTCTTTGGTGAGCTCGGGAACCACCAGGAACGTTTTCCAGCCTTGGCGCTTCTTCGACTTGAGGATGTCGCCAAAGATATGATCCCCCACATAGAGGATGTCCTTACCTTTGACGTTCAGCAGGTCGGACACCAGCTCTGATGAGCCTGAAGCCGTAAAAAGAATCCAAATGAAACCCGCGGAGTGACAGAGAGCCGCTCGAGTGACGGTTCAAAATGCGGCAAGCCCTTGTTGGTTTCACCTCCGGAGTACACCGTTCCATGCTTGAGTGCGCCGGTGTACGTCCCGATCCGTAGCTTCCCTGTGTTCTGTATCCCAAACGCAGGTGACATTTTCCAAGTTCAAATGCGTTTTGAACTTTCCATCTTTAAGTCGATACTGTTCGTAATGCATTTTGATTTGATTTCCCGAATGGATGGATTCTATGGCTGGCTTAATTGGCTACTGCTGTATTTCAGCGCACGTCAGAAATATTGAACGTGTGTATAGCTGTTTTGGGAACTGATCGGGGAGTCAAAATCACTCTGGACACCCCCCTTCCTCCCCACCAATCTTTCCAAAACATCTGACAGGCGGGTCTTTTCTGACTTTGTTCAGAAAGCGATAAAAACGCTCAAATTCAGCCTGAGATCACTAACGTGTGTTTAAAAAAAAAAAATTTGTATTTTGGGGCCTAAAATACTAATTTAAGTTGGAGCAAGTTCAAAATATCAATTACTGACATCTAAGGCAAAAATGATTGCTTAGCACAACTAAGCAATCGTAAATCGGGGGACAACACAAAGGACAATTAGCTCTGCAAACTCTTATTTCTTTATTGGGAATGTGGGAATGCCAATTTTGACTTGAGCACAACTTATTTTGTTGAATTGCCCAACTGAAAATGTTAACAAATTTTGATTTCTCTCAACCAGGTTACAGGGTGCGTGAAAGGATTAATCTAGTACGACACGTAAAATGCATACAAAAAGCGTCGATTTCCTCCTACCGTGTCGACTTGTCTTAGCACCGTGCCCCCTGCGAAGAACAGCGGCTTCCTCGTATCCACAACGATCAGGTCAAAGAAGGAGCGCCACGACTCTGGGGGATCTCCAGATTGCTGTGGGGTGGAAAATTTTAGCACAAACGTACCGTGCTCTGTCCTTTAAAGTTATATAA
Source organism: Hippocampus mohnikei (assembly GCA_026261675.1). Classification (NCBI taxonomy): domain Eukaryota; kingdom Metazoa; phylum Chordata; class Actinopteri; order Syngnathiformes; family Syngnathidae; genus Hippocampus; species Hippocampus mohnikei. Next base: position 3,627,630 of record JAKGUB010000344.1, read on the forward strand.
AGTAAGACCGGCTATGTCGTTGCCTTTTCAGGGGGAGAAATGGCAAAGCGTGGCGTCTCAGTGACCAAAACGCACACTAGTATAGCAACGAGTAGCAATGTCAGTGATTAAAATCGAAATTACGGAATATAATATTGGCCTTGCAGTCACATGGTGGCCCTGGGCCATTTTTTTTTTTTTGCTTTTCCTTGTTCCTTATCTTTTTTCACGTGCACGTTCAAGCTAAACAATCTTACCTTGGCGCCGTGTTCAAGAAGGTATGTCATGACAGCCTCGATGAAAGGAGGAAGAAGTTGAGAGTCTTTGTCAGTCATCTATGCAGCAGGTTTGGATATGGTTTGAGTCTTTTTGGTTGCTTACCTCAGTGTAGTTGTAGTCGCTGTTGGTGGCAAGAAACACCTTGGCCACCTTTTTGATTCGGCTCAAGAGAACAATAATATTGGGCTGTGAAGAAAAAAAACATGTTAAAAATCAATATTTATTGATCAATCAAGAAAAAAAAACGCAGTCGTAAGTCTTTGGGTGTATCACTGGTTAATGTACAAGTGACGTCTTTATTAAGTCGATGGATATCACGATAGGAGCAGGGAGTGTCGTGAATTTAAATTAAACATTCAATAATTTAGTTTACATGAGAAAGATTATCCGAGAAAAGGAATTATCATAATTTCCTAAATAGAATAGAATTGTGCAGGGGGTGAGGGGGCCCAAAAAAAAGAGAAAAAAAAGCAATTTTACTTTATACTTTGCCCCCCAAAAAATTAAAATAGGAGCAAAAATAAAAGTGCAAAGTTTCTAATTTTGTTCAGCATACATCACCTGTTAATATGTTCAGTATTTAAATTCATTGCATTTTTCTTATTTCGCCACTCACGTCTTGGACAATATATTTGTCAATATTCTTGATGGTTTGGTCTTTGAGGATGCCCTGCATGCACAACAGAGAATGTAACGCTTAGTATGCAGGGGGCAATGTTCATGTTGTGTAAAGGTTACCGTGTCATGAATGAAATCCATTGCGTCTCGAACATCCTGGAACATGCTTCTGTACGACATGAACAGGTCGCCGTGGTGGTAACCTTTTAGCACGCTGGGGGAGGGAGGATGGGGTGGGGGTTGAAATTGTGTTATCTTTCCTTTGCTTTGCAATAGAGGGGCGGCCAAGCAAGGAGGTTGCTGAAAAAAAGCGCATGCTCACAGTTTGTATCTGGTAGATTTGGTGAAGAAGTCCACAAGGCAAGAGTAGAGATATGTCTCTGTCAAAAAGTAAAAAAGGCAGTTTAGTGAGGGGGCGGGTGTTTATTTGTCCCAAACACATTTTTGAAGTAATAGCAAACAATACTATGTACAGATTTGCATCAGGCAGACGGGGGCGGCCAAGTCGTATAGTTCCCTGGAACATACACATGGACACACATATACACACACACACACACACACACAAGATTGTGGAGCAATCATACGCGAGTCAACTGAAATGGTAATCAAGTCCTCACATTTTGCAAGATTACACTGGTCAACAAATCTTTTTTTTTTTTTTTTTAATCTGAGATGCAAGTAAACTTTTGTCGATACATTTTTTGGGCGCTGATTCCGAATATTCCTTTGTTTTTATACACTAACCATCACAGAATATTTCACTTCTATTTAATAAATAAATAATAATGAATAATAAATAAATAATAAAATATAAATAATAAATACTAATAAATATAATATAATAATAAATGTAAAATAAATAAATAAATATATTACTAATATTTAATATCATGCCAAAACGTACAAAAATACGTTTTTAGTGTTTTTTGTAAAAAAAAAAATGCCGTTAACGGCTTCGCACAGCTCCTCACTTAAGTATCAAGGCTTTTGGAATAATTTCACTATGACAAATCACCAGTAGATGGCAGTAGATGCCACCAGTAGATGGCACCAAGAGCTGGACACTCGTCCAGATCTTGGCCCACACACCGTATGAATGCGCGTGTGTGTGTGTGTGTGTGCGTGTGTGTGTGTGCGCGCGCGCGTTCAGTACGGCGATCCCACCTGCGTGGCGAGGTGGCGTGCAAAAGCAGTGTGGTGGTGAGAACATGGATAAAGTTCAACGTTCATGCAAAGTTTAAAAAGTTTGAGAATGATTGGTGGAGAAAATAAAATGAAAAGAGCGATCAATGTGACACCTGAAAGGTTGAAGAGGGTGTTGAGAATGTAGAAACGGTCCGTGTCGTCTCTCTGGATGAACTTGTTGGGGTAATAGCGGTCAATCTCTTCGCTTTAAGGCACAAACAAAAAGAAGGATGGCGCATTGTCGGGAAATCCATTGCCGTTTGTTTTCACGTTACCCTTTGAGGAAGCAAAAGCCGTGACTGCACGCTAGAATGTTCCCGTTGGAGTCCACCTTCAGGAGGTTGCCGTATGTGGTGTCGATCACCAAGCCCCTGAAGGGAAGGCGGGCGACATGATTGGCAGTGATAGAAGAAGTGATTTAAAACTTGCCAATCATGTTGTTTGCGTGACCAAACGCACCTTGTGGGGAAGCTCGGGTCATACGTGTACCGCAGAATCTCATGAGGGTAGCCGACAGACACCATTCTGTCCCTTATCAGCTCAAAGCCCAGGCTCTCATAGTCCGGAGACTTGTACACTACGATCACATGGCGCAAGGAGAGCAGCATGACAATTTAATCTCAACACGCTTTCATTTTGCACACAAAGGCATGAAAAGTTTTACAGAGAGCAAAAAAAAAAGTGTAGGAAATACAAATTGTTGTTATTATACTTCTAGCGCCACAAACAAAACATTTTGTCGTGTTTTTTGTCAAGAAAAATAGCTTCTGTATCATGACAATCCAATGGATATTGTGCTGCGTCTTCTGGTATGCCACCAGAGGGCAGTATATTACATAGATGCCACACGTTTATTTTATGTTTACTTTTTATTATTCATTCATTCTTTTTATTATTCGTTTTACACAGAGGATATAGAATATATGCCTGTGGCGATTTATTGTCTTATCGTGACAACAATTCTAGTTTCTTTTGCAATTCTATTATGGTGGTATTTCTCGTTGTGGGCGTTAAAGCTAACAGACATTGTCCAACAAAGTTAAATGTGGGTTTGTGAAAAAGACGTGTCATTCTCTTTGTCTTTTACAGTAAACTTAAGCTGGGTGTGGCAATAAACTTGAAGCAAGCACTTGGTCTTTAAAAAAAAATAAAAAAGAATTCTGAAGATGGATCTGCACCCCAAAAAAGCCGATCGGAGCCTTGTATTGTGAGGGACAAATAAATCGCGTTCGTCATAATTTGACGTAGGGCTCACCAGTAAATCTCGTTGATTGTGCTAATACTGATAAGTGTGATGATTTAGGTCACTGTCATGGTAGGTTCAAACCCCTTTTAATCTCGAGAGGTCTTTCGGAGGCGTTGCCGTACTTACTTGCCAGTGTGTAGTCCATGTCGAAGCCATAACATTTGATACTCTCCAGCGTCAAGCTTCTGTTGACAAAAATCCTGTGACGACGGAACACAAGGACAGTCGTCATGACCGCGCAGCGATCACCACTCAACGTGATTTGCTGAGACAAATTGTCACAAGGATCCTTTAGGAAAGCATATGCTACGCTCACACTACTTGCGTGGCGATGCCTTTTTGCTCAGCCCGGAGGATTTTCAATTCTATTTCTTCTATTGTGATTTCAATGTACGATTTCAATGTCCAGGGGTGTCAAATTCATTTTTGTCGTCGGCCATATTTTAGTTACTGTTTCCCTTGGAGGGTCGTTATGACTGAAACCACATAAAGAAGTCAAGAATAACGGTTTACTCCACTTTTAAGTTACTGTCATAATGGGTTTGGTTACAAGAAAATGTTTACAATATGTTGAGAATTTCGACGATGAGAATTTTTAAATGTTGGTGTAGATTTTAGCGAGCATCATGGAAGTTGACAAATTTGATTTGCTTTTTGCGGGCCGCATAAAATGAGATGGCGGGCAGGATCTGGCCCCCGGGCCTTGAGTTTGACACGGTGATGTAGTATTTCAAGTTTTATTTTTGTAATATTCCGTTTGCCTTTTTTTTCCCTTCTTTTCAGTGCGGTCCTAGTCTTCCCTTGTGATTTTGTTGATGCTGCTCGCATAAAATAAACTTTTAAAACCATTTTTAAAAAATCTGAATAAGAAGGATGATGGGGTGATTCTCAAAAGATAGAATCATAGTTTTTGAGAACAACATTGCCATATTGCAAGCAACGCAAGGAAGAGGTTGGGCTTTTTTTGCCCACAAGGCCTTTCAACTTTTTTTTTCTCAATGTTTATAAAAATTTTATTGGTTTGTAAGCCAGTAAGAATCTGCAGTTGTAATTTTGTACCGACCGACTGCCTGCAGTCATTGGCGATGGGCAAACTAACAAATAAAACAAAACAAATAACCCAGGACGAGCAAGTTGGAACACGCAGTTGATAACGGAAGCGAGAAAGCAAGACTTTCATTTGAATATTCACGTTCTGGTCCGTCAGAGTCAAGAATCTCCCTCCCCCCCCAAATTTGTATTTGAACTATGACGTCATGATAAACTCACTTTTGCGCGTTGTTTCTGGTCCCCTTGGAGTCGTCGCAAAAACAGCTTTCTGTGTCCATGGTGGATCGCCGACAAGAGTAATTGTTGATGAAGGAGGCAACTTCTCTCGGGGTTGACCTCGCTCAGCCCACATTTAAATTGACCGAGTGACGTACGTCGCAGAATGCCGCCACCCCCCCTCCTTTTTTTTTGTTTACTGCAACACATTTGCATGTTGAGAGCTATGCGGCCGTCCAGATTGTCGAGCCGATTGCGTTATCAGACGCGCACACGCACTTGGGTGGTGGGCGCTGCACCCCTAAGTGAGTTTCCAAATGCGAGTCCTGCACCGCAGAACCAAATTTAAATAAACTGCTGTAGGTTGTTTCCGTGTAAAGGCTCGAAAATATTCACTTTGAAATTCAAACTTCAGATAAAAAATTATTATTTTTAAAAGAGTCAAAAGGTAATTTAGTGAACGACTCCTCTACATTCGTCCACGAGTCCATTGTTCCATTTGGAGAGACTGATCAATTGTTTATGTTCTGTTTTTGCTATAATTGAGTTTTAAGCTTGAAATACAAAGTGTTTTCACAAAAAGATGACCCCCCCCCTAAAAAGCAGTATGTATGTGACTTTCAAACATCTAGTATTCATAATAGCGCAAAAAAAATCTCAGTCACATGTTATGATGTCATTGTCATCGCGATATGAAAAAAAAACAAAAACTCATGTAAGAAAGAATACCGTATTTTAATCTCCCTTGTTTCAACATGATTTTTTTTTGCGATCTTCACCAGTTCAAGCTAAAATTTGGTCTGGTAAGTTGTCCGGACGTCGGGTGGCTGCTCATCCCTCTTTTTCCCCTTCCACCTTCCAGACTTGCTGTGCATCTGGTCAAAGTCGACGGCGATCTCCCGAACGGTTTTATTCTTCGTCTCCGGCACGTTGAAGTACACGTACAGTCCGGACGTCAAGCACACCAACAGGAATATGACAAAGCTGAAGGAATCGAGGTTCTCCTGCAACGGAAGCGCTTGCGTTGTGGTTGCGTTTGTGATCCCAGTGGGAACTTTGCGCGCATACACGAAGAAGCTCACCACTAAGATGGGGAAGACCATCCCCACGATGAACATTCCAATCCAGTTGATGGTGCAGCCGACGGTGTATGCGCTCGCTTTGAACGCCTGAGTGAAAATAACACCTGGAAGAGGAGCTACTACTCCGCCTGTGAGGCAAGAACACGTGAGCACGAATCATTCAGGGAGGAAATAAGCACAATGGGGTAGCAACAAGATTTTTGCAGGACCCTTCACAAACATGGATGACATTTAACGGTAAAAAAAAACTTTGGCTTCATTTCTTGGAACTAACATGGCACAAAATGGGGGCAAAGCACTCTTTTTGTCTAAAAGAGAGCCCTCAACTCTTTTAGTTTTATGGGACTTAAATGCAACAAGATGGCGGCCAAGTAATGCTCAGGTCGAAACGAAACTCCTAATCTGACCAAAAATGACCTGACATTTAACATACTATCACCGAATAATTTATTTGGTACACCTTCCCAGTTTATTATTATTCTTTTGTCACTTTATTAGTTTGTTCTTATCTCAGCGTAAAACTTACCTGGCCCAATGGAAAAACTGAAGAGGAAGATGAAAATGAGGACCATGCTGCAGTATGATGTCCAGGGGATGTGATGCTAGGTGAGAAACAAAGACGCAAGTGTCACTCGTAAATCTTAGGTGTGAACGGTTTAAGATGCCGAAATCCGGTTGGCGGTGCGGCTCACCTGCAGATAGAGCGTGATGGTGAGGAGGGTGAGCGAAAGAGTCATGGCCATATATCCTGTGAAGAGGAGCACTTTCTTTCCTGTTCTCTCGATGATCACGAACTGGAGCGCCAACGGTGGAGCAACAACACAGAGCAAAGTGGACGCAGACAGAGTTGAAGTGGAAAGATGATGACACGAAGAGAAACTACCACAAGGTAAGGCTAGAATGACATTTTTTTTAAGGGGTTGTAATCTGTTGGCGTGTGGATTTGGATTTATTTTTTTTTTTTTTTGGGGAAGAAAATAAGAATACACGGACCGGCCGGCCTCATTGCAGAGCTCCCGCTAATCACGGAAACGAAATTAATTATCATTCAATTCAAGATATCTTTATTGATACAGCGCGTTCACAACAGCCGCAGCTGGAACAAAGGAACATAATCCTGACATTTAACCGACTTTGTTGCTTTCATCCAAAAATGTCATTAAATGGGCACGACGATCCGCGGAAGATTAGTGATCAGGTGGCACTTACACACACGAGCGAGGACAACATTTCACACATCCCCGTTCCCAAAGTGGCGTATCGGAGCTGGTCTTCGTGAATGCCGGCTGCACGAAACACTTCTTGAGAATAGAAGTACACCTGCGGTGAATCGTAACAATATATGTTTATTTATTCATACAAACCATTTTATGCACAAAAAAATATATATATATGTATATGTATTATTTCTTATGGAATATTTCTGGGCAAAACAGCCAGTTTAGCCATTGACACAAAGTGTTCCTTGAATGATTGCTTGAAATGGCTCAACGTTTAGACAATGACGAGCACAGTAAGTCCATTGCCTTGAAATGGAGCGCACAGCCCCGTCACAGATTGTGGGTGTATGTAATTCGCTGGGTATATGTAATATTTTAATGAGGCGTTGGTAGATTTAGATGGTTTCACAGTTCTTACAGCTGTTTGAGAGAAATCATATGTACAAGATGGCTTGTACTGCATTAGCATAGCTTAGCAATAGCAATAGCAACAGAGACTACTTTGTGTTCTGACATTTATGAGTAAATATTCAGGTTACATCGGCGTCGTAGGAATCGGTGTAGTGGGTGCCCTCTAGTGGTATGTGAAAGCATCGCTGAATCAAATATAAACTAAAATGACTTCGATCACACGTTGACATGAATTTTGTAGCTATTTACTGTACTTTTCAAGTACTCTCCGTGATGTACAATACATTTGCATTCACCATACATCATCTTAAAGAACTTTTTGTTTAAACAAAAAAATGGAAGTATCATTTTTATTTCACTTGTATGTGCTATAATTTGGAATTGAATCATTATTCATTATTTTTTTTCCTTTATTGAAAGGCAATATTACTGTCTAAAGTATGCATAATGTTACTTTGGTTTATAGTAATCCTTTAAGGGAATAAACCCTCTATAGTTTTGAATGCTACTTGAGCCGACTTTGTATTTTTTAATTTTAATAATTATTATACCGTTAAACTCTTATTTGACCAGAAAGTTACCGACTTTTTCGCAGCATGGAAAGTGTCTCAATATTACTGTTGCAGGGAACATTGTCGACTCACTGCGTTGATGCCAGAAAGTTGCAGCGATAAGAAGGTCACAACGATGGTGATCAGCTGCCAGTGAAGGCTTCTCTCCCGAAACAGCTCCATCACAGAGTGGCTTCGGATGTTCTGGAGAGCAACTTTCTCCTCCAGCATTTCCTCCACCTCCACGCTGTGGTCCTTGTTACCCCAAAGCCTCGCCAAAGCTAAGTGGCCGTGACGTGACAGAAAAAAAAGTGACTCGGCGGATGTACGCGACAAAACCCGTGATCCCAAACGTGCGCTGGCACCTTTTTCGCAGGCCTGTTGGTCGCCTTGGTTGAGCAGCAGGAATTTGGGAGACTCCGGCAAGAAGGGGAGGCTGACGAGCTGAAACAGCGCAGTGAAACCGCTGAAGCCGAGCAGCCAGGGCCATCTATCCTCTGTGCCAAGTAACTCACTGCGAGGAGAATGGCTATGAAATAGCATCTGAATGCCAACGTGTGATTGTGCAGTCAATGTTTCCAAATGAACACTTTCCAGGAATTATCCGCCTCCATGCACATGTCGGCGGGCTACGTTACAGTCCGGTGAAAGCAATCGCAGTCAGTTTTTTATAATCAGTCAATTATAATAGTTTCAAATTTTTCACGATAGTTGGTTTTTATTTACTTTTGAATTTTTTTTTCTTTTAATTAGTTAGTTTTAGTACGTTTTTATAGTTAGTTTGTTCATTTTTATTGTTCGAAAATGCTGCTTCATTTTAGTTTCTTTGTAGTTGTTTTTGTGTTCATTTTAAGCCCGAGTAGAGTTTTAACCAAAGTACATATCCTTACACCCGTTATCACAAGTTTAACATGTTGAGTGTTATTCCAGACTCTGGGACGTGTTAAAAATTAACAAAAATATATATTTTACCGCTACTTTCTCTCTCTATATTTCTCGCTACTTTCGCAAGGAGACGCTAAAGAATGCTGATATAAACAAATCGGATTGACTATTGGAATGTCCTGCTTTCTAATCTTCCCCAAAAGCTAAAAATTATTACGCAACCCTGTAACCTGGTAACACGATACGCTGTCCACTATAGTAACCGCTGTCCCTGAAAGGGTTAAACTAACCGCATTGGCTCTCTGTGTATTTCAGGATCGATTTTAAAGTTATTTTATTGTCGTTTTGAAATGTCTTCATGGTGTTTGGTTTTCTTATGTCTTTGAACTGCGTTTGCAGTCAGAACCCTCACAAGTTCTGAGATCCTCTGGCTCCTGTGGCCTTTTTTCAGGACACGCACGCTCCTACGGGGCATTTTTCAATTTCACGGCCCTCCTCAACTGTCAATAAAAAGCGACTGGAACGGCTCAAATTGATTTGGGTTAATGGGAGGCACATTAAAAGGTGGCAGCTGTGTGTGCTGGCTGACTCCCATTCATCATCAGCTTGAATGTGATTGGTCAATTCTGAACGCAGCCGCATTCGTGGCGGTGAGGGTGTGCGCAACCACGTTGCTTCACTTGGTCACCCCTTTTCAAAAAGAGTTTTTTTTTTTTTCCTCAATTGACTAGCACGGGATACCCGGACGGCCCAGTCGTGTTTTGTAATGCCATATGAGAGGCACCTGTGTTATCATCCTTCCGCTGCACGTCTCACCTGAGCCCCAAAAGCTGACCAACGAACTTCCCCATGGCGATAAAAGTGGCAATGGTCACACCCACCATACCCTGCAGGATCTTTGGGGTGCATTCGATGGCGTACAAGGCGTGAGCAGAGAGACTGACTCCTGCATATGCATAAAATGGCCGACTCAGCGATTGTGACGTAAAACCATCTTGAGTACACCACACATTACAAAATCATGAAAGCCATAATTGATTTTTTTCTCTTCTCCTTGATATTGGTTCCCTCGGATTTAAGTTAGGCCGTGTGTGCTGCGCTTTTTGGTCTCACCTGCGTTGATGCCGTACAGAAATCGCCCCACCATGATCATCTCAAAGGACATGGCTCTATGGCTCAAGAGCATCAGCACAGCGCCAACTATCTCCACCAAATTGTTGAACAACAGACATTTTCTCCTGAATGGGATGGGCAAACGGAGAACTGCATGAGCGCCAAGTGTATTCGTGACACGAGAAGCTTTCATTTGCACACTAGCCTGCCAACTGTCGAGAGACACGGAGCTGCCAGGAACGAGCCCAGCAAGCCCCCGATGCAAAAAATGGAGACGGTGAAGGACCAGATGAGTGACACCTGCCAGTCTTGGAGGTAGATATTGTATCTCTGTATACACGTTTGGTTCACCAGCTCCTTGATATACTGCAACGGAATCATTGTCTGACTGCCTCACAGCTCGCCATCATCGCTAAGACCCAAATATGTTGGACTTACAGCGGAAGGGGACGTCACGGAAGATATTCCGAATCCGTACTGAAACGTCCCGCCGATCCCTGATATGAAAATGACAACGATCACAAGAGGACAGTCCCACTGCAAAGAAAAAGCGGGGGGCGAAGGTGCGTTTTTAGCTTCCCAATATGCAGACTATGAACGCGCGGATTGTACGCTCGCATGCAAAATGGCATCAGGAAAACAGAATCGAGTCCTACCAGGAGTGTTAGGTGCTGTAGCATCGTCGGTCTGCTCATGGCTAAACTGTTGAATCACTGACATGCTAATCTGGTGTTCCACCTTCATAACGCTTACCAGAAATGATTAACCTTACCTGCAGGCTAAAGAGTTCCCATGACAGCGGCGCACATACGGCTATGTGTGAGTGTGTGGTATTAGATTGAAAGAAGATGATCAAGACTTTGGGTAGCCCGAAGCAATGGGTTATTTAACCACCGTCTTCAAATCAAATAAAGATCCAGACAAACTTGCTGCATTCAAATGGACCGCATAACAATTACAAACAAAGTCCTTCCGTGTTGCTCATCTCTTTCCCGAGGCGTTTTGGCAAACCCAGGAGCTTTCAAAACAGTCCGTTGCCAGAATAATGTTCGACACTTTGTCTGCCCGCGTTTGCGTATGATTGACTTGGCTCTCCAAATAAAGATGAGAGTCAAATGGCAGTTTTTGCATCAGGTAGAAGCAGATGGAATGGTTAAAAAAACAACAACAACAACAACAACAAAACCCCACTTGTTTTGTATTTGTGCCTGTCTGCTGACGACACGTAACTGAATCAATTGCGAAATAATTGGCTCAAAGTGCAATGGGGTTTTGGTTGCCTTTGTCTCTGCCACCTTAATCCGTAAAGACTCGTGAGCCTGTTCCAGAAGCAGCCATTTGAGCACAAGACAATCACCTTATACCCGCACCATGTTTCATAGATGAGTTGTGTGTAAAAGCAAATCCTTTTGAAGGAGACTGGACTGGTTCAGAATTGTCTATGTTGGTTTTAAAATAAGTGTTCCTTTGTTGTGTGTTCACAAACACCCCCATAGAATTTATTTTGTGATTTCCATGCTAGATCTTCTGGTTTGGTACATTGTCTTCGATTTTCCTAGCGCCATTGAAGGTATCATTCATTTACGTTTTTCGGTGGCGGTCTTTGAACGCCTCTCGAGCCAATGGCGAAAGGAAGGCTCGTTGAAAAGAGACGTGTTTTGTATTCGTTTGGGCGTTTTAAATAATTAATCAAGTGTACGCAACAGAAAAACAAAACACTAGCTCTTTGTGTCTCGGAGCTGCAACCCTTTCTTTCTTCATACTTTAGTCGAGGTTATTCTCGATCTCATCAGTCCGTAAAACGTTGTTCCCAAAACTTGTGCGGCTCATCTCTGTCCTTCTTTGTGAAATCCAATCTGGGCGTCTGATTCGTTTTGCCGATGAGTGGTTTGCAGCTTATGGTATGGCCTATATTTCTTCCATTTCCAAGTCGTCTTCGAACGGTGGATTGTTGCCCTGTGGAGGTTGGCGGTGACGTCACCCATCGTAGCCTTTGGGTGTTTCGTCACGGTTCCCACAATGTTTGTCATTAACAGCTGTTAATTACAAAAGTTTGTATTTTTTTTCCAGGACATTCCAAATCGTTGATTTGGCTATGTGCAGACCCCTGGTCAGTGTTCCCTCTTCTCTCCGTTTTCTCCCATGAACAGCTCTCTGGGTTTTGTTTGCCAAACAGCAAATAGAGCTTTCACAGGTGAACGGCAAAGCCAAAAACCGACACGATCTCGCATGATCGCCCGCATGTTTCCAATACATCTGCTCGCTTGGAAAAATGCAATTATGAACTTTTTTTTGTTTGTTTTATATTCATCGTTTGACCTGAAACTGAAAAATGACTCATAACATAGAATCGCTTCGTACATTCTTCATTGCAAATGAGGGAAAATGCTAAAATGTGCCCCAATTGTCCATATGTATGTATGCACCCAACCCGTGGAAATGAAGAGGTTGGGGGTGGCTTTTTCAGGGGGATACAACTTTATAACTCAGATTTTTACCTCCAAATGCAAGAACATCAGCGTAGACGCACAGGCACGTAAATAACAGTTGACTACTCTGCGCTGGTACATACAAGTCAATTTGGAACTGTCGGGGTACTTCATATCAGCCGCCCACGTACAAAACGATGTGCTGTCTTAAATGCTCCCCACGTGCCCGTAACTGCAGCTGAAGCCGTCCTCGAAGCTCCAGGCCCTGCCGAGCGTGCACTTTTAAAGGGATAAAAGTGGGCTCTCTCTCTCTCCCATCGCCGAGTGAAGCCGACATTTCTGCAGCTCCCTAAATAAAACGTGATGGTATCCAAATGTTATTTACTGCTAAACGGTGCTGATATGTATCGTAAGATGCTGTTTGACACTCTCCCCGGTGCCGTGTATTTCAAGTCGGCGGTCGAGAAGCAGCTCAGGCTTTGGGAGAAAATGAGGGCAATCTTTTCTGTCCCAATCGCCCCCTCCGGGTCCGAGGTAATGATTAAACCCATAAAGCGTTTTCATTCTCAGGGATGAGTGACATGGGCCCAAAGGACTGGTGAGTAGATAAGTAAAAAGTTCAAGTTATGCGTGCGGCAGCGACACATAAAAGTGATGTGCAAGTCTCTCTCTTGGCTGCGCTGTACAAAATAGCTCAATTGATGACAGTACTACAATTTGGGGAGGCTCATCGAGACTTTGTGGAGGGGGGGGCACAATATGACTCATTTAAGTTAAAAAGGATGATATTTCTGTAATTGTTTTGTGATCATGAAAATTTTATAAGAAGTGGAGATAAAATGTGAAAGGATGCTGTTGTCGGGCAGAACACCTTTTGTCACGTCGGACTAGCCATCAGGCGTGGCGGGCAAATGCCCGGTGGGCCGCCATCTTTGTTGGCCTTTGGGGTGCTATTTAATTATTAATTGTAGTATGTTTAAGTATCGAATGTTTAAATCTTATAATCAATGTCTATTATTTGTCCTCCAGTGCTTCCAGGTAGTCGCCTTTATAAAAGAAGACACGATCACTTCCATTCAAGTCTGCAGATGCCCCAAACCGGAAAGGTATGAGCGCGATAAGTACACAGAGGAGCACCTTTTTTATTTTATTTTAAAGTGGCTGCAGGTGTTAACCATAATGACATTGTGACGCACTTCACTAAGTCACAAGCGACACTTTCACACTCTCTCGGCCAAACGTTAAACGTCTCATTAAAAAAAACAAGCAAGAGCAAATTTGACGGAGGTGACCCTCCTGTCGATTAGTCGGTCATCAGAGTTTGTCGACAAATGTCAGAAGACGTATAGAGAAGTAATGAACTTCATAATCGCCCCCCCCGCTAATATGCCCTCCTCCTTTTTCACGTCGCTGTCGCGGTTTTTAATTGATGCTCTTAATCTTAATAGCGATTCTGATCCTCACATCCCGGCTGGCATCTGTCGTCTTAATCATCCCATTCCTTGAACGCCTTCAAGAGAAGGCCTGAAGCTAAAGAAAAGTTCGGTGCATAACAAGTGAAAGTAATTACTCCACTTGAACATCATGGGGCTTTTTTTTTTTTTTTTTGTCTGAGCAACCTAAATTTGTTCTCCCAATAACAGCGTAAGAATCTGACCAGGCCAATTTGGAGATTAGGCACGACAAGAGCATCTGACAGATGAAGTTAGAATATACATTTGCATTGGTGGCCAAGTGGGGCCGTGACAGCCATCCGGCATGCTGGGCCGGTCGGTCTCCTGTAGGATTGGAGTGAAACGATACATCTCGTTATTTTTTTCCCCCCCCACATTTAATGCAGAGGCGACCGCTTGACGGGATGTGATTTATTCGGCTCGATTGACGTTATTTGAATTTTTTCCCATCAGCGTGTTTCAAAAGACTAATGAACAGACGTCTCGGAAGTGATGAAGTGCTTGAAAAAGTGCTTTGGAGCGGAACGCGCTACTCTCGGTAAGCCTGGGTCAACGGGTTCTTTCTTGTCATGGACTGACTGCGACTTTTGTCCAAAAAGAACTTCCAGAAGGAATCAATCGAGCAAGCTGTTAACTGTCGTGTGTGATTCAAACCAAATTGAAGAAGTTGGGAGGGGGCTAAAGAGGAGCTGATTCTGGAATTATTGTATGTGGGGTGGCGGGATGTTTCGTCTTTAATAGCATTTTGCAGCCAGGGGAACAACGATAGGCCCCAGCTCTGAGATACAAAGGCTTTATTTATAACCCCGAATAAAACTTAACTTTCCGGTGGCCCTCTGCAATATCGGAATGGCTTTTGGGGTCATTAACTTTAGATAGACGACACTAACTAGACATGGTGGGATCTGACTACAGGAACGCCACTTAGTGTGGGAGTTCATCATAAACATCATGCAGTGCATTTTGGCACATGACATTTCTATTGCAGGTACTTTTTTTTGTAGGCAGTTGTCACAAACACCTTCATCTATCCATTTCACGATTGCGCTTGTTCCCGTTAGGGTCACGGTTGAGCAGATGCCCGTCGTAAGCTGACTTTAGGGTGAGCAGCGGCATACACCCAAGACTGGTTTGGGCACATTTTGACAAAACGATTGCTCACACTCGCGTACGCAACTATGAACCATATTAAGTCATTCACCTTGAGCAAATAAGGTGTGACAGAAACATTCCAGAGCCAAAGATACAAACCCCAAATCCAATGGAGTCGGGACCTTATATAAAATGTAAAAACAAAAAAAAACAGAAAACGATGCTTTGCAACTCCTTTTCAACCTGTATAATTCAATTTATGAATGTTATTTATTTATGTTGTTTGGTCGCATTTATCCATGTTTATTTACCTTATGGCATCAAGGAGTTGATTTATTTATTGTAATAATAAAAACTTGAGCACGCCCCCCCCAAAAAGCCTTTCTTACTCCTATTCTACAGTGTAACTCTAACCACGAACCAAACTATATTTTGATATGTATACAGGATTAGTTTGGGCCACAATTTTTATGTGACAGCACCAATTTTCAATTCAACATACAAGCTGCCTTACAAAAATGATGGGTCTTTTTGTTTTGACTGCGCATAGACATCTATAATAGTATGACTTTCAGAAGCATTTTGGGATGGACGAGACAGACAGCCAGTTTCCACGCACTCAAAGAGGAAAGTGAGGTGGGCGGCGGTGTCACAGGCTGTGCTGATCCAGCCAATCAGGAGTAAGTGCGCAATGCGATGGTGTGCAGATGAACAATTTTATGAAAGGGCGCTTCGTGATCAATGAGCGGGTGAGCGGAGAAGTTCGGTCACTGTGTCCACGCTTCGTCCCTCGGGGCAAACTTAACCGAAGAACCAGAAAATGTCCCGCTGAAGAGAGACTCGTCTGCGGTCTCGTTCAAGCTCCCCCTCAGTCGAGCTCCACTTATCGGTTTATGCAACGTCCCGCAGGCTGCAGCGGTCAAGTCATTCCGGGGGTCCGAGCACGTATTGCCCCCCCCCCTCCCCGCTCCGCCACATGCACTGAGCGCGCCTCCCACGTGACCGGCGGCCAATCAAATGAATAAAGTCGCCATGGCGTAACTGAGGCCGGACGAAAGGAGCGACAATACAATGTTTTCGGGTGTGGAGTTTAAGAGGAGCCGAGATGCCTGCTATCGCTGCTAAAAGACAGGCTGCATTTAGATTTGAAATAGAGTTGTTGGATAAAGTGCAGCATTTGGTGACCAGCAAAACTTCAAAAGAGTTACATAGAGAAGGATTTAGGGATGGTTACTAGACGGACAACTGGATGGATAGATAAATATTTGATCGATACAGTTTTAGGATGGATGGATTAATATTTCATAGATAAATGGGTGGACGGATAAACAGATGGGTTGGTCGATTGCTAGATGGACATACAGTATAATAGAGCGATATCGAGAGATTGATGGTTATACGATCGAACTGCAAAGATAAACGTACTAAAAGCATGCTGTGGAGGGGCAATTCAAAAACAAAAGTTTTTTTTTTAAATTGAGCTCGAGGGATAATGGGATAGCGATGCGTATTAGATATGTAGACGATATCAAATAAGTAGACAAGTACACCACCAAACAATATATCTCTCAAAACAGAACTCCGTTACTTAATTTCTATGCTGTAGACGCGCGACAGTGTATATCGAGCAGAGCGAATTAACCCGCGGCTGCCAGCGTTTCATGACGTCGAAGCAGTTGTTTTGGTCCTCGTTGCCCAAATCGAATGTGCTTTGGTCTCCTACAGGAGCCGAAATGGTTCTGTCCTGGTCCGAGTAGCATACCACCCGTTGCCGGGTCCCCGTGGTAGGCAGACTGCTGCTGCTTTAAAAAAAAAAAAAAAAAGCGCCGTGACATGGGAAGCCCGTTGCAGCTGCGGAACCATTTCTACCAAGCGCAGCGGTCGGATCCGACTCAGTGCCACCGGCACCCCTGCGGACAGCCACCGCGCTACACCTGCACCTGCACCGACCACTGCACCTGCCATGCCCGGGAGAGCTCCGTCCTCCGCGGGACGTCGCCGACATGCGCCGCGGTAACTTTGAGGACATCTTCGGAGACGTTTTCCAGGCGAGGCGTCCGCAACCGGACTCCATCGAGTCATGCTACTTCCTCCAGGCATCCCCTCCTTCCTCCTCCTCCACCGCCGCCGCCGCCTCCTCCTCCTCGTCAGCAGCAGCATCCGCAGCATCCCGGGGCCAGCCGCGCGCACGCCTCCCACCATGAGACGGCCATGAGCAGCTGCAGATACAACGGCGGCGTCCTGCGGCCGCTCAGCCACTTGAGCTCGTCCCGCAGGAACGTGCACGAGTTCGATTCCGAATCGCAGCCCCTGCAGCCCCTCTCGGCCGCGGACGCGTCGGACACCTTGGCAATCTCCAAACCGGAGAGCCACTCGGCCACGCTCATGCCGTACGCGTCCGGGGACGGGGGCTGCGGCCGCGGCGGGGGGAAATCGGGAAAGAAGAAGAACCAGAACATTGGGGAGAAGCTCGGCCACAGGAGGGCCTTGTTTGAGAAGAGGAAGCGGCTCAGCGACTATGCTTTGATCTTTGGGATGTTTGGGATCGTTGTTATGGTTATCGAGACGGAACTCTCCTGGGGAGCCTATGGAAAGGTGTGTATCTTGAAATGTTGGCAACTTTTTTTTTTTTCCTCTTCAAAACATAAAAAGTACACACACAAGCATAGAACTATTGTCGGGGGTGTGCTCTGTCCCCTCAAGCCTCATCAGTGGGCTCCAAGGTTACTCTTACTCAGTTTCCAGAGCAGAGGGGTTCATTCACTATTTTGGAGGGTGCTGAGCCATGTTTTCAAGCTAAACAGCATGTGCTTTCTCAATCAGCCGTCAGCCGTGCACCCCTAACTGTGTGATGTTTCTCTGTGACCGCCACAGTGTTGTCTTTGGTTTTAGTGTTGTCGCTCTCTTCTAGGAGTCCCTGTATTCATTAGCTCTAAAATGCCTGATAAGCCTTTCTACAATCATTCTCCTGGGCCTGATTATCATCTACCATGCAAGAGAGATCCAGGTAATGAAACACACTTTTTAAACCCCCCCCCCCCACACACACACACACACATTCTTTTACATGCTGATGTGTCCAAAGGTGAAAGCGGTTCATGCAATTGCTTTAAGTAGTGCTATTTTTAGAAATGGAGCATGGCAACTTTTGTAGCGAAAAGATAACTTTCTATAAATAGGCATTTGACGCATCCTTTTTTACTCAACTGCAGATGGGCGAAGGCATCCATTGGTCTTTATTTGGAAAATGTCAATTGTATGTTTCTTCTAGTTTGTGTCAAAGTGAAAGTGGAGCTTAAACTAAATTTATGGAGGACAAATCCAAGAGTCAAAGCAGACCGAACCCTGAAAACACTGGTGTCAAACTCAAAGCCCGGGGGCCAGATCTGGCCCGCCACATCATTTTACGTGGCCCGCGAAAGCAGATCAAACGTCAACTTCCATGATGCTTTCTAAAGTGTCGACCAAAAATTTAGATTCTCATGTAATAAAATGTAATAAACAAGAGAGATATTCTAAGCATTTCCAACCCCCTCGTGATAGTAACCAAAACAAGAGTTGAACTGAACCACCAGTTATTCTTGACTTCTTTATGTGGTTTCAGTCAAAACGGCCCTCCAAGGGAAACTGTAACTAAAATAATGTAAAAAATGCGGACTTTGATCCGTCTGAGTGCGTTTACGTCAGTTGGTGCTGCTGTTTTGGTTTGCATGTTGGCGTGTTCTCAGCAGGGAACTCTCGATCGACTAAACAGTCATGTCCAAACGCTGACATAATTACATTTAATACTATTGTCTTCCTGATGGGAGAATTAAGGCTTAGGTTCAGGCAGGCGTCTCACCTTAAAACGCTTCACTGTCATATTTTTGGTGCCAGTCTTGTGTTTTTAGAACCGACAAGCCTCCAGGGAATATCTGTTATCGGAATGTCCCACCAGTAAAATGTCTCATTGTGAACCTTGATGAGCGAGGCTAGAAATGCACATTAGCTTATTTCAATGTGGGTCCATTTACCCCCCCCATAGCTGTTGATGAATTAGAGAGCTTATGTTGGCATTCAAGTAGCACATTCGTTGTTTGCCTCCTTTCAGCCTTTCCAGATTACACATCTCCATTATTCCATTCATAAATGAGGCCTCTCTGAACTTTTCTTTCCGCGCGGGGTGGGTGGGTGGGGGGGGGGCTGATTTATTAGTGATTGACGTTGTTTCCATTACTCGCCTCTAACAGGTTGCCTTGACTTTTTGGCGGCGCCTCAGCGCACATTTATTGGCTCCCGTCCCCATCTGGAATGTGTTGGAGAGTCTTCGACGTTGTTATTAGTGCACGTTTTTGTCGTCGCACGCGGAAGTGTACCGATAAATATTGTCAGCGTGCGCACCTTGACATCCGATTAATCTTCAACTTAATCCAAGATATTCTTTCCATACATGCGGTTGCTGCTTGTTTATTGCAATTTCAGTTTCACTTCATGAGGCACACCTGAACGTCGCCTCAGATCGAAAATACACGCCGTGACAAAGATAATAGTTTGGATTGACACTTTCTGAGGGGGTTTTATTTAGCATTTTGCGCATTGCACGGTCGTAATATTTTGCTGGGCTAAACTGGAATAGCGCTTGTGCAAAACAGTCTTAAATTTGCATCAGTCCCATCTTGTGGGCCGTTCCTATGTCGATGCCCGTTCCCTGCATATGCCTTCATTTTACCATTAAGATTCATGAATGATTTACTTTTTACGGGGGCGGGTGCTCTATCATGCAATGTTAATAGAAGTAAACATTCCAAATGCTGGATCCCGACGTTTATCCACCACGGCAAGATTTTCAGAGTTTGTCCTTTGACCTGCAAATTTTGAGCAACGTGCTTTTGCATAATTCTGCTCCCGGACGGAGATTAAATACGCAGCTTCGTTGGCGGAATAATTCATCCGCTAATCAAAATACATTAAAAAAAATATCTCGGTCGATTACAGTGCAAAAGCTTCCTTTTATTGAACAAACTACCTCTGTGACTTTGATGGAGTACGCCGCCTCACTTTTTCAATTCAAAATAATCGAATATGCTCCAGTTTTTCTTTTCTTTTTTTTTTTGACCATAATGTCACACAAAGAAAGAACAAATCGCGCACTGAGCCTTTACATCACAAATGTTGGAAATTGCGATGGGAAATGTGATTTCTTGACAATGCGCATTATTGCTGTCATCCGTATTTAGAGTCAAGGGGTGTCTCCAAGCTGCTTTTTGGTTGCCGGCTGATGAAAACAGTCATTTTCGGCCCCCCTGCAAAGAAATCCATTATGCATGCACGTCCCTGTGCATTCCCAGCTGTCCGTCACACACCGAGCCATCACAAGTCGCCGCTATGAAACGTTTCACCACTCCCAGCCACCTGAAAACGGATTCACTCGTCAAGCTCGGCAAATATGGCCGCCGCTTGTTTATCTACTTTCCAACAACGGCAAATGTTTTTGCTTGCCGAAAAAAAGGTCATGGATGCGGCCTACCTGCCGTCATGGGAATTAGTTTGAAAAGCGTCTGCCGTGCAAAGTGTATCATCACAAAAAAAAAAAAAGAGAGGCAGGGTTTCCGTGAACCAGGTCGGTTTCATCATCAGCGATCGCTCTCATGCGAAATCCCGCTTTTCCCCGTTGCTGATGTTCGGCCCTATTTTTAGTCCTCCTTGAAGTGTTAGCGGATGATCAAGTTGCCTCGATTCCTCTTGTTGACACGTGGCCGTCCGCCAAAGGAATTTTTAGACCTTTTTACTTGAGCTGCGGTTGCTGTGTTGGCAGGCGGCGACTTAGCGTACTGGCTGAGATTGCGTTGCTTCTCTCCCGACTTTGATTTGTCATTGTCAGCGTGCGGGCGTCATCCTGCTTTGAGATGGTCAGCGGGTTCACCTGCCTTTCCTCGAAGGAGGGAAGTGATACGTTCCCGTTTTTTTTTAAAAACGCTCGCATCAAAGGGCTTTTAATTTTCTTTGGACAAGGGCCGTTTGTGTTCGGGCTTACATCGCAATGCTTTGTGGTGATAGTACTGCTGAGGTTTCTGAAATGTGGACTAACTCTAAATTCTTTGGGGGGGCTCGTGAAATTTGCATCATATGATTTCACAAACATAGCAGCGAGAGAAAGGGCACCTTCGACAATTGGTGATTGGAGTTTATATTTGTCACATCCATTTGGGGCAATGTCGTTGCAACTGGCGTTGTCATTGTTTTGGAATTTTCATCATTGAATAGATACTTTTACTTTGAAATTCTTTTTTATTTATTTTTAGAGAAAATCAAAGGACTGTTTTTTTGGGGGGGGAAGGGGGGGCAAGGTCACAGATTGACACAGTAGGTTGGCAACTTGGGGCTCTTTTGCTCCAGTCAACAGAACATCCGTTAACGCCGCAGTAACCGTTTGAATGAAAAACACTTCTGACACAGTTGAGAATCCGGTTGCCGTCGTGAATTTTCTTGACTGAACTTGACACTTGAGGCTGGAGTCAGGTGACTCAATAGGCTGCTGACCTCAATGTTTTCTCAGAACATACACGCTTTTGGGGCAGACATACTTCTTTGCCTCCCGCCAGGAACCCGAAAGATGATTTATTGATGGTGTCCTCCACACCGTGCTGTGCATGGGCAATGTGAACATGCGGGGCATTTCGGTTTACCTCAAGTGTGCATCCTGCCTCCAACGATAAAGGAAGGGAGATTTATTCAGGTGCTTACTTTGCTTGATTAAAAGACTGCATGCATGAAACTTGATTTCAGAATGGCGGGAAAAATAACAGACGAAAAATTGAAGGTGAACATGCGACAGTTTTAGATTTACACAGCAAAGTGGCCCCTTAGTGGCTCGCTTCGATATCATAAATAATGTCTAATTGGGCCGAACCTCTCAACTTTGTTCACTAATGAAATTGAGCGATTTCATTGTGGATCGCCAGATATATTTTTCCCACTCGACATTACACAGATTAGATAGTGAGCCGGACTCCATTAGTTATATTGAGCGTGGTGAAGGCGGGTAACCAGCTCCGCTAGGCTGAGCTGGTTACCCGCCAAAAACCAAAACACTCACAATAGACTATAATGGCGCTCAGTAGACGCCAGACCTCTACTGAGGTTGCGCTAAATATGAATGTGAATGGTATTTAGTACAATATGTGCCCTGTGATTGTCCGGCAACCAGTCCAAAGGCTAAGCTAGGTCGGGATATGCTCCAGCTCACCCGCGACCATAACGACGGCAAGCAGCCATAGAATATGGATGGATGGTCTCATTTGGGCAAACGGCAGTTTCTGCGATGGCTGGCATGTGCGCGACACGAATGGAGGAAAATGCATCCGTTCAAGAGTCGATTATCTCAATATCATGAATCGTGACTTGCGGGGGGTTAGGTGCTTTGCATGCAGCGCTTCTCCTCGGCTCATTGGTTCAACCATACGGCCACACACAGACAATTTTGATGTTGGGACAGAAAATAACATGAAAATGCTGCGGAGAAGAAATTAATGGATTCAAGTTAGGCACGCGAGTGCCAACATAAGTTAGCCGCCGGTGGCTTCGGTTTTCGCTCGGGCGAGTCAGCGACATGCTAGTTCATTCATAGATGTCCTTACTCTATTACCTTTTTGGAAATCCACATCTCAAAATGAGGAATTCCTCCACGTTGGACACATTTTTTATGTAAATTAATTCAGTGAATACGTTGAGTAGTTTTCGCCTGTTGCTGTTAGCTAGCTAACAAGCTAGCTACCTAGCTCACATGTACGACATCTTGGAATGAATTTGGACTCGTTTCTTGCCCTTTATGGGCCACAGCAGCAATATTTCTGTAAAGTGCTGATTTCCTACACGTTTCTTTTTCCTGGTAGAGATATGACGACGTGAACGATTTGCAGACATGCCGTATGTGTTGACTGGCCCTTTAAGTGAATCCGCATCGCAGCCTTTCTAAATGAAGCTGCGGCATATGGCCTTCACGCAGATGTACGCAATTCATCTGGTCTGTGTTCATTGCAGCTTGAAAACAATTATTTTCTTTCTTTCTCCTGCTCAAGTTGATGAGTTTTACATCAGCTACACCGTTACAGGCGAACACGCTCTATGACTATTTTTTTTCCTTTAAAAAAAAAAAACAACCTTATTAATTATTCTGTTGATGTGTGCAGTTACTTCCAGCCCGTACACAAAAACATGAATATGTGATTTCAGCGTTTCCTCACGCCACATCAGATTTCGTGAGGGTCGCATTAGAATTTAATCAGGAAATGGTTTCAGAGGAGGCGCACGCTACATTGTTCTTAGTTTAGAAATTGACTGGTTAGTTCTTGCAAAATGTTCAACAAACATTGTGGACGTGCCATAAAACATGAGTGTTAAAAAAAAAAGTTTTGCTAACACGCTAATGTTTGTTGATTTGGCAAAGTGAATACCTTTGGATCTAAATAAAACACTTTAAAAATATTCCAGCCTGGCTATGATGTCCTGTCTTAAAACACGCTATGCTTTAAAACACAAGATGAGATCGGCCGGCTTGTTGAAGAGCAAAAAGTATTTAAGGGCCGCCACGAATTATCACAACAAAATTCAACATAATAGTGAGATATATTTCGAAGGATTTGTTTGTATTTGTTTCTGTGACATCAATTATTTCGACGGGACTTTCTTTCATCACATTTGACGACAACAAATCTTACCTACATACCTACATTAGAAGTTCGACTGAGCTCACAGGGAAAAAAAGAAAAAAAACTTCCTTCCAACATGACAACGGGCATCCGTTTTAGTCTTTGTCTGCATGCTTTATCGCTTTGTTCGCATCCGTGTGTCAGAACTGTTGTCCTTGTGCCACCGTTGCATGCTTGACGCCCTGCGTTAAAGGGCCCTTGCGGATTGTATTTCAGGTCAACCATTACCCTAATTGCTTCCAGCCGCTCCATAGGCTCCCCTTCGCCAACCGGGGTCTAAATGTTTAATTACATTGTTTTGAGGTAACGAGCTCTGTAAACGCTTTGCACGGGGTGGGGGGACGTGTGTTGTTTAAAATGTAAAATAAAACGCGACTTGAGAGCCGTGTCGGAAACGATACATTTGCGCTCGTGTAAAGAAAGTAGGAGGCGGGAAGCTGGAGGCCGGCCGCCGTTTCGGGGTATGTGTGTGTGTGTGTTTGTGTGTGTGTGGACTTTACATCGGGCCGGCTGGACAGGTTCGAGTTACATACTTCTCGGACAGATGCCTGCTTGTCAAAAGAGTTGGGTGTCACTCCGCTGATAGGAACAACGACCACTGAAAATTTAATTGACGTGTCTTCGTGTGTTTAGGGGGAAACGGATTGTGGCTTTTAAATAATTCCACAGGAGTCGGGCAGCCTTTGTGGGGCCACTCCGGGGAACTTGTAGCTTGCTCTGTTCTCGTCGAATCATACAAAACAGCTTTTGACGTGCGTTGAGGCAAAGCAGGCGCGGCACAGCCATGATGCCTTGAGGTGCGTATCCTCTAGTGGGGAAAAGTGGCATGACAGCATATTATTGAATTTCCGACACTTATTTGTTTTTGTCCTTAGCTTGAAAAAATGACAAAAAGGGGCTTCCAATTTCACAACGGGGAAAAAAGACGATTCAGCAATTTTAATTGTATCCCTACTAAATTTACAATCTAGGTCAGTGGTCCCATTAGGCCTCCAGGACTGTTTTCACCTCCATGATGAGGAATCTCAAATTGGACTAAATGGAAACTGGCTGGCAAGCTTCCGAGGTGAGTGGGCAGTGAGTGTTCCCTACGATGGGTACGACCGTATCCGCAAACTCAACTTTGCTGTTCCGACCTCTTTTCAACACATTTCACGTATGATTATAATGAAGGCTGCGCCGCATAACTCAAAGCAGTTTTAAGTTTGTTTATGTAGGCCGACTTGGCTCGACTAAGGCCTGCAGTTGTAAATTAACAAAAAGCTATAAAGTCTTTCTGCGGCACCTCAGTTTCCTGACCTGTCTTTGAACTATGGTAAATTGCAATGTCCCTATCAATTAAATGAAGGAAGTAAAATACAAGCGAAGTGGCGAGCCAGCAAAACAGAGAGGATTCTTAGACCTTGTTGTTACACGTTCAAGCTAGCAAAAAGACATGATGCTAAGAAAGGGACATAGCATCTTTCTGTCTTTTATTTTAGTATTATTATTATTTTAATGGGCTGCTGCTTTGTGAAAGGGCAAGTTGGGAGTCAACATGTCGAATTCCCACCGATGGAGGGGGGTGTCAGAGTTATAACAGGAGTGGGCAGCACCTGTGTGTGTGAGGGAATTGTGTAATGCAGCAGATGTATGAAGTCAAGTATTTTTGACATCACGTCAAACGCTGTGAGTGACAATGTCACGCATCTGGTTGCAGGACTCTTTGTCGCATAAAAACTGCCGCATCTTTGTTTTCGGGCCAGGGCGAGTAGTTTTGTTGGGGTCTTTGGCATGCCACATTGTGCCTCCCTGGACTTTATGGCAGATTGACGCCGTTTTCTATTTCAGGCCCGTCCTATCCTACTGGTGATAGAAAGTAGACTTGATTTTAGACCAGGTGAAATCAGGTCTAAGTTGTGGCGCAGGTTGTGTCACGCGAATTTGGTGGATTTTATCCAGACGCAGGCAGACAGATTCTACCTGCCACTGATATGTGTGGTGGATGTCATTATATTTCATTCATAAATATTTCTCCTCCTCTTGTTTCATGTTGAGAGGGAAGAAATTTCATCTGTGCTGTATGTTACACATACAGTACATTTGACAATAAAGTTTATCCATTCCAATCCAAATATGACATCATCGTGCATTGAACCCTCAAAATCATTGTTGAAATCAATTCATCGAGGTCATTTTTGTTATTCATAAATTATAAAAATAAATTCACATCATTCTTATTTCTTAAAAAATGTTTAAAAAAGCAGCAGACTTGCCCGCTGCATAATGTGTATGTATGTGTCACAAACAGACACACAATCGGGGGTGGAAAGTACAACATCCGCAGTTCCATGTATACCATGCGCCTCACCTGCGCCGAATTTGAAAGGAATAAGAGGAGCCGCTTCAATTGGGCGGGAATAAAATCGGCTGTGTTCACACCCACTACGGCGCTCCACCATGAAAATACCAAAAGAAAGAAAACTCCACCCATGTGCACAGTTAACTGCGCTTTGCGCTAGTTACGAAAAATAGGGCTCCTAATAAGTATGCTGGCGACTGACCGCATCCAATTTATCACATGCATGTTTTTTTTCCTCCCTTCAAGAAAAGCTTCTACTTCCCATGGCAAAAACAACATACCGGGAACCGCCCTTAATGCTTGCTGACGGATACATGTTATGAAATATCTTCTAGCAGTCCAGACGGCTTGCACATATAGGCAGAGGAGGACCTTAATGGGACCTCCGATGGGAAATGCAGGGAAAATCGATTTGACAAACGTTTGTGGAAGCCAACGCAGTTTGATGGGCTTTAATATGCAACAGGGAGAGTTCCGGTTCATGTGTGAACGAGATGAGCGCACCCTGATCGGACTGCTGCCGTTAGTTCAGGTTGAATACACTCTTGTCTTCATAGATCGCTGTAAATTGCGCTGAAAATGATGAAGAGGAGGACGGAGGGGCCTTCGTCAGAGCATGCGTGTGTGCGTGCGCGTGTGTGTGTGTGTGTGTGTGTGTGTGTGTGTGTGGTGGAGTGATGAAGGGTGTTAATTACAGCCACGTTCAAGTCCCCGGAGAAATGACTTCACCGGTGGTCACTGGCACCGTCCACTCGGAGGCGAGAGGTTTTAATGTGGCGGCAGCAGATGTTCGCATCAGTGCAACGGGGTGCGCAGCTGAAAATGCTGACTGCACGCTGCTACTCTTGCACCTTTTTCCGCTCCTGTTTTATTCAAAGACTCCAAGCGGTGAGAGAAATCGCAGAAGTGGAAGAAAGAGAAAAGCACCAGTGGTGTCAGAAACGCACGTGCCTGCATTTATTGCGTTTTGAGTAGCCAACGGCCCAAAAGTGCTTGAAATCCTTTCACCTCAATAGGACCAATAAGAAAACATGATTAAAATGTTCAGGAATTCTTGTTCAGAACACGGGGGGTGGGGAACTTAATACAGCATGACACTCGGCTCTCCCGCAGCGTTTTCCCCATGTCGCTGGGTAGTGCATAAAAGGTGTAAATAGTGGAAGAATAAAAGGTGCTGGTTGCGCAGTATACTGCATTTTGAGTGCAAACACCGCCGCCGCCCAAAGTGCTTTAAATCTTTTCACATTAATATGAAAAAATGAGCAAGAGCAACTTAAATTTGCAGTCTAAGAGCGAGCAAGTCGCATGGAAACCTCAAGTCACGATATTTGACCGCTACGCATGGACCGAAGCAGGCCTCTGCCACGAGAATTACGATCATAAACTTATGTTATATTATTAATTATTATCATTTTATGTTTGAGCATCGTATTATTTCATGTTAAGATGACCTCAAATCACATTCTGTTGTTTAATAATTGCTTAGCCATGTTTTTGATGTCGCTAGCTTCTGATTGGCTGAAGAAAATGAAAGCAGGAAGTGATTCAGTTGCTGAGAAGAGTGGGGGGTTTTTTCGATCGTAGCAGCGGTGCGGACGTTTAGAAATAAAGCTGCGATCAAACGGGGTCCATCTCTCTTAAAGTTGGAGCCATCCATTCATAAACAACCAACCTCTCAACTTACACGATAACTACAATATAAGCGTACCGTTAAGATACCGCCTTCCTGTAACGAGTGACTCTTATGCAAAACCCGTCTTGCTTTGTTTTTCCATTTATCTTGGCTTCCTTTTATCGCAGCCTTCCCTGACTGTTGGCTCGCATTTTTATAGGGTTGCAGATCGTCAGAGTGTAATGCCGTAAGCCGTTTTATTGATCATCAAGCCGCCGCGCGATTTCTTGACGAAGGGCTTTTTTTGATTCCCGTTCCTTGTAATACACTCGTGTTTCTTTTACATTCATTTGTACGCACGCGTCGATGTTAGATCGATATGTAATTTATTCGTGGACGCGAGACTTCTGTGGAGGAAGTTTCTAATTTGGGTTTTGACCCGAAACAATATTGGATGTTGTGCTTACACATAATCGATTGGCACCCGCGTAATGACTTGGACCCAATCAGAAATAAGAGCGTTTTGAGTCATGCCAGTTGAGAAATGTACTTCAATGACCCGTGGCCCATTCGTGACATACTGTTTAGAAGCTTGAATGATTTCCTGTTGCCCGGCGTTGTCACATTGATGAAAACGTTGGCCGCTCTGCTCGCAGTTATTTATGGTGGACAACGCGGCCGACGACTGGAGGATAGCCATGACGTACGAGCGCATCTTCTTCATCTGCCTGGAAATCCTGGTGTGCGCCATCCACCCCATCCCGGGCAACTACACCTTCACCTGGAACGCCCGTCTGGCCTACTCCTACGTGCCGTCCCAGGCGGACGCCGACGTGGACATCATCCTGTCCATCCCCATGTTCCTGCGGCTGTACCTCATCGCCCGCGTCATGCTGCTGCACAGCAAGCTCTTCACGGACGCCTCGTCTCGCAGCATCGGGGCGCTCAACAAGATCAATTTCAACACGCGCTTCGTCATGAAGACCCTCATGACCATCTGCCCCGGGACGGTGCTGCTGGTCTTCACCATCTCGCTGTGGATCATCGCGGCGTGGACCGTGAGAGCTTGCGAGAGGTGCCTGGATCCATGTGTTGGGTTTTTTTTTTTTCTTCTTTTTCCTTCTCCTCACGCAATGCTGCACCTCTCAGCATCAAACATAGATAAGGCACAAAAATAGATCATCTCCAAGAGCTCAATTAGCATCCAGCTACAACGTGCGCTTGAATTCGTCAGGTCAAACACGATCCGTTCTGGGATGCTCGATACTTAACCTCTGGTTTGTTTATTAAAAGAAATGCGCTCCGGCTCACCGGCAACCCTGGAGAGGATAAGTGGTGTCGCAAATTCATGACTGAATAGAAATGTAATCATTTCAAGGCATAAATAGTTGATTAACTGTCACACAAGCGTAAAATTAAGCGTAACTCCGCCTCTCTCTCTCAAACTCACTCGAGACCCTCGTGAGGACAAGCGTGATCGAAAAAGGGATGCAGTTATCGTGACTTACTCGAGATTCTTGACACATTCAGTCCTCAATTTACTTTGGATGTAGGTACAATTGTGAGCGTGAAACACGGAATGTCCCAGCGTAAGGAAGGCTGTCGCATCCGTTGTTTCTTGCAGGTACCACGACCAACAGGATACCAACAGCAACTTTCTCGGGGCCATGTGGTTGATCTCCATCACCTTTCTTACAATCGGATACGGAGACATGGTCCCAAATACGTACTGCGGGAAAGGAGTCTGCCTCCTGACTGGCATTATGGTGAGCAGATTGTCATTACGTTGACCGATGATGCAATACCCGCAGAGTATGGGGACAGCTGGAAAATTACATCACAATTCTGGAGTCTGTGGGGAAACGTTGTCCATTCATCCCGAACAACATTTGTGAGGTCAGAGCCAGGGACGGACTGGCCATCTCTGTTCTAGTTCATCCCAAAGGTGTTTGGTGATTTAAGTTCTTCCACGCCGAGTCCATCCAAGCATGCTTTTATGGATCTAGCTTTGGGCAGCGGGGAGCAGAAAAGTGCCTCCCTCTAACCTGCCGCGCAAATTTAGAAGCCTACATTGCTGAGAGTGATCAATTCAGCAGGCTGGCCCAAGCCTTGATTGATTTCATCGCCGATTACGCTTTCGTCCATATACCATATGTTGTACTAAATTTGTACTACTACTCCAGCTATTCCTTTGACATGTACTAGAATGTTGGCTATCATGGAAAATATCCATACAAATGTTTGTTTGTAAGCGGCAGACTACATCAACTACCACATCCACGACTACTGCATCTACTCCGAAAACAACAACAACATCTGGTCGTCTCTTTTTTGAAATTTTATTCTTATTATTTTTGGTCGTAATTGCTTGATGAATTGGTTTTGGCGTGTTGAATAAATCAGTGGCCCTTACATCCTTCAGTTTTCCTCTATGCGGCCCTCGGAGGAAAAGTTTGCACACCCCTGTCCTGCTTCCTGTTATTTTTACTGCAACTACTCGACTACTACAAAACAGCCATCTTTTTTTTTTTTTTAAATCCCCAAAATGCTCTCCCACCACCCTCAACCTCCGCCCAACACTACCGCGCCCCTCCATTTGCCTTTCTAAACCGCACGACACAATCCGGATTGTACGCAGTGAAATATTTTTTTTGGGGGCATTTTTTTTTTTTTGACATTGGCAGCTATAAAAATGGCGCTCGACTGCTTATTTCCCAGGGCGCGGGTTGCACCGCCTTGGTGGTGGCTGTGGTGGCGAAGAAGCTGGAGTTAACCAAAGCTGAAAAGCACGTTCACAATTTCATGATGGACACCCAGCTCACCAAACGAGTGAGTCATCCCGCCGCCGTGCCCGCTCCTGTCGCTGGCATGGGCGGAGTCAGATTCAACTTGTGTTTTGCCCCGCCCCCCCCCTCCGGTTTCAGGTGAAAAACACAGCTGCGAATGTTCTCAGGGAGACGTGGCTCATCTACAAGAACACCAAACTGGTGAGGAAGATGGACCATGCCAGAGTCAGGAAGCACCAGAGGAAATTTCTCCAAGCCATACATCAGTAGGTGCCGCGGTTCTCACACGCGCTACGCCCGCACACCTTTCGCTCAGCCGAACGGGAATCCTGAATTGTTTGACACCTGTAGCAAACGCAATGAGCTCACACATGGATTTGAAATGCCCCCTCCCCATCTCCAACCCCCTCCTTGACTCACTTTCATTTCACAGCTAAGGGGCTGATCTGCCTTTGCGTGCTCTCTGTATACGTGTTCGATTATGCGAAGGCCATAAATGTATGTAAATCACCCCCGTCGCCACATAAGACTAAGAGGCTCTTGTAATCCATTTATATTAAGAGCAGCGTTGGAGTTGCCGGCGTGAAAGCTGTTAAATAGGCTTTTTGCCGCGACGTGTTGATTCATGTGTTGCCGTCACTCCGGATGCGTCGAGTCTGGCGCCAGGCTGAGCCGAGCGGTTTTTTTGTTTTTTGTTTTTACGCTTTCCCTAATGGGCTCGTTCACACTCTTACCTGGCAGCCGCTCTTTCAGCCCGAGCCTCCGAGGACAGCCGAAAGTGCGCCGTGACTCCACTAACGTATCGATCGTAGCCTCTCACCTTGCTCGTGTTTTTTTCCCCTCCACTGACACAGAAGCTTCTTTCGGCAGCAATCAGCTCCGTGCTTTATTCAACTAAAGGTGACGGACTGTGCTCTGAACTTAGTTTTAGAGCCGTACTATATGTGCTGCTGTTTGTATGTTTGGGTCGATGCCTGGAGTTAACAAAAATGTCCGCTGCCGCTATTGCTGCCGTAACTCACATCCACATTTGGCACTGTTTTATTGAGGGCTTCTTGTGTGTGTGTGTGTGTGTGTGTGTGAACGGTCACCTCGGCTTGTCATTATGTCCTGGCGGTATTGAAGTGGTGATGTGATGATGACACACAGACCTTGTGCTCTCCTGTTTGAGGAGTTCCCTCAGCGCTAAAGCTAACCCTGGGTTTGGAATCATTTGCGAATGCGCTGTGCGGCAATGTGAAAACATCAAATGGCGTCGCTGTGAGACGTCCTCCCGTGTGGCAGTCAAGGATGCGAGGTGCAAACAGCTGTAAGGCCGTTAACGCTTTGAGGCAGCGTCTGTCTGTTTGGCCAAGCGTAAGCGTCCTGACGTCAGCAGCAAGGTTGTTTTCGTCGCCTCAACGTGTGTGTGCGGGTGTGTGGGGGGCGGCGATTGGACGCAGTGAAGAGAGCAAGCGCAGCAGCAAACAAGTGAGACTGCAGAGAGATAACAGTGTGGTTGCTGAAGCAGTAAGTCAAGCTGCTGGAGATGAGGTTTGCGTCGCAGCCCCTCTCGCGAGAAACTGATTATTTTTGCCATCTGAATATATATATGTCTTTATGATGTTGCAATAATTCATTTGTCTACTTCATGTTTCCCTTTTTTTCCTGTTTGTCGTCCACACTCAATGCAATAGAGCTCGAAAGTAAGTGTTCGCCTCACATTTGGATCCAGAGCTGTTGTGTGCATGCTTAACGAGAGCTTGTCCTCGAACGCGATAGTATGACCAAAAACAATGACACCGCCTCATTCGATAAGTGAAATTCATGCCACGGTTTGGGGATTTTTTTTTTTTCATGGCACATTTGGTGTTGCAGTCAAACTGCTTTTATTTATTTATTTATTTTTTACAGATGCTCGTCCAGTGAATTTCAATTATCGGTGAGGGATGGTGCCTTTTCCATTTCTGCATGGGTGTGATGACAATTTGATCTTTAATCAGAAAGCCACTGATTAAACTCCAATCAACTGTGCTTTCATGTACCAAAGGATGACGACTCGAGCTCTACGGCTAGCTAGTGCCACGTCTTTTCCACGACATCTCCTGGGTTTTCGTTGAACAGCTTTGTCAGCCGGATCAGGGCTCAGGGGTCATCTTTCGGTGTGTGGAACCATTGTTTGGCCTGCTCCTACATTTGCAGCCTACATTTCCTCGATTTCTCTGTCGGATGACACACTCACAACGACGATCGCGGCAGTTGTCATGCATTTGCCTCTCTGGAATTTTAAGTTTGAAACCTTGGGGCCCTTTGAATAGTGCGTTATCTCTTTCATGCGTCAATAATGATAACCTGTAATGAAACGTGTTACACCTGGATATGGTAATTTTAGTAAGAGGTAGCTTGCGCCGCTGTGGGTGTGAACACAGCCGATTTGACTCGCCACCAATCAAAGCGGCTCCTCTCGCTTGCACGAAAAACAGGATACGCCGACATTTCCGCATGTCCAAAATGGGGTTGAAAATCTCAATTGTACGAGCTCATAGCCATTCGACTTTGGAGGTTTCATTGTATCGATTCCTTTAGAGGCGCTGTCCCTCCCTGTTCCCAAGGTTAATGTGGGAGTCAAGGTGAGAGCGACGTCAGTGCAGTGCCTCCGTGTGCCTTTTTCCCCACGAGATATGTGAGGAGGAACCTGACCCCAGAGGAAGGTCAGGCCAAAGGCAGCCACCCATCATTTGCGCGGCCCAGTGACAGACGCCGTAAAACTGTCAGTTAAGATAAAAATATGACTCTTATGGCGCAAATGTCCACGTCGTCCTTTTATGCGCCGGACAAAATAATGAAGAGGGACTACGCTAAAAGCTGAAATAAATAAATAACAGCGCAGCACTAACCGGGACTGACACGCCGCGCTTTGCGTTGCCACGATGTCGCAAAGGATAGCAAGCAGATTTAGAGAGGCCGCTCCAATGCAGCGGCGCACATGACGGCCGATTGTCCGAGGCGAGGAGACGCACCGGGAATAAAAGGCGAGGAGGACTCCGTACACTGCCCCCCCCCCCCCCCCACACACACACACAGTTTCCCTGCTATTGGTCATCCCTCGAGTCCTACATCAACTGCAGTCCGATTCATGTAACAAAGGATGCGTGTCAACGTTACATATTGTCTGCTACACATTTGATTTATCGCGAGACATTTCGCTTCCATATGGGGTGTTTTTTGGTGTCAGGGCTTTTTTTTTTTATTGCCACCTTTGGCGCCCTCTGCTGGTCGTGTGTGTCAGTCTCCAATTTGAACAGGCGAATAAACATCAGCTCATTTAGTTCCCTTGTGGTTGTTTACATAACTGACTGATCCCATAAGTGCATTAAATTCATCTTTTGGTTTATTTATGGAGCAGATTTGTTTCCAAAAGCACACGTGGTCAAAATGAAACAGCTTGTTGTGTCAGGTCACTGAGAGGACAACAGCGAATTATACAGGTCAGGTGACTTAAAAGTGGGCAAATGTTAAAGTTCTGCCATTAGGAATACGTGTTTGGGTGAAGTCATAGAATTACAATATAACACGGAACAAAAACTACTCTTAGTCTTTCTCCTAACATTGAAATAATTTGTTTTGGGAACGCAAATTGAAATGAAGTCAAATATCAGATCCATTTTGAGTCCGCTGCATAGCTGTGCTCTCATTTTGCATTCATGAAGTGATAAGCCATACAGTAGCGCTCCTTCCCACTTGCATGCAGCGCGAACCAAACACGGTGACCCCTGTATTCTCTCTCTCTCTCCCTCTCTACGCACACACACACACACACACACACACACACACACATCCTTATGCATGTCCGTGCTGCGTGCGTATGCCCTTGTGTGTGCACAAAAAGCTAACCCCGCCCCACTATTGATGGCAGCGTTCATTCACTGGCCTGTGGATGGTCTTGTGTTCAGATTGAGAAGTGTTAAAATGGAGCAACGCAAGCTGAATGACCAAGCAAACTCGCTAGTGGACCTTGCCAAGGTAAGCTACATGGACTGTAACGGTTCTGTGCCGCATTGCCCATGAGGGAAGACTCTGCTTCTCTGCCTATGTGTGTGCGCGTGTGTTGTTGTGACGCCTGCTGCTTCACTCCTAAATCAAAGTCTACAGGTGTCAAATGAACAGACAGGCGTTTCACAATCGCGGTTGTCTGCACTCACCTTCTTGTCTTTTCTTTGACAATACAGCCCCCGTGTGTGTGTGTGGGGGGGTCTACAAAGGAAGAAAAAAAGTTTATCTCCAGTTGCGCTAAACAGAAACTTTAAGGCAAAGACCGGGCGGTGGGCCAACCTGACACAGCAGAGCCAGTAACTTGGGAGAAAGACTTTCTGTGTTCAGATGATTCACACTCACTCACACTCACTCACTCACACACACACACACACACACACACACACGCACGCACGCGCAGATAGCAAAAGAGGGGAGAGTGTTTGACGTACAATAGAACAAACTGGATCAGGGCCAATGTGTCATGAAGTGTAATATTTGGCGATGGATCACGCTATAAAAAAGGGAAAAAAGCTGCAAGATGGCTTTTAATGCACACAGCAGCTTGTTCCTGGCCCCTTTGTAGTAAGTGTGCATCGCCGCAAGAGGGCAGTGTAGATGCAAGCGGCCACTCACGGTACCATTTGCGTCGCCTCACATTATGAGCTACGCTTTATATTGCACTTTTCCGCCCCTATTTTTATTTTCAAAAGAAATGAAAAAATAACTTATTCACTTGTTTCTCCAGAGGAGTGTTTCCCAACCTTTGTTGAGCTAAGACAGATACTGTATTCTGCATTTGAAAAAAAAAATGTCTGTCTTTCTTTCCGGCTCCTTGCTAACATTCTTTGTCCTCCTCCCGCGGAGTGCTTTCTCTTGTGTGCTCATTCTTTGTTTTTCTTTTTTCAATCCATATTTTTTGGGGGGGGTTCAATAGTGATCTGTTTAAAATCTTTCTTCTCCACATTGCATACAGCAGTGCTTTCGCTTTAAACTTTACCATCGCTTTTCTTTAAAAACAAGCTTTACAGATGCTGCTCCACTTCATCAACAGTCCTTTTTGTTTTGTTTTTGTTTGTTTGCACCTTTTTTTTGTATAAAGTTGTGTGCACAGGTGCACCAGGCGTGCAGCAAAAGTCGGTGTCACCTTTTTTTTTTTTTTGTAGAGTCAAGGGTCACGCCGGCTAATGTGCTTAAAACATGAGTACCCACTCGGAGAACAGGAGCCCTTGTGGCCCGTGTCTCCTCCAGCGAATATGCTGCTGCCTGCTTCCGAAGGGTACACCTGTCAGGGGTGGGGCTTGAGTCTTACAGGTAGAATTTCTTTGATTTGCGGCAGCGGTTATGGCATCACGGTGGAAGCCTAAATATCATTCTTATTTCCCTTCCTTTTCAGAAATCCGTATTCCGCCAGCTGCCTTGAAGTCTCGTTCATAAAGCGCAAAGCGAGTGAGGAACGGGAAAAGCAGCTCGTGAGGCTCATGCTGTGTTTTCCTCTGCCTTGTCCCAGACTCAGAACATCATGTATGACATGGTGTCAGACTTGAACGAGCGGGGAGAGGACATGGAGAAGAGGATCGCCTTGCTGGAGACCAAGCTCGAGACTCTGCTGAGCAACCTGCAGGCTCTGCCGGCGCTCATCAGCCAGGTGATCAGCCAGCAGCACAGGGACTTCCTGGAGGTGCAGCTGCAGCCTTACAACAAACACAGCCCCGAACGCTCGCAGTCGGCGGCGCGGCGGCGCTCGGCCTCCACGGCGCCGCCCACCTCCTCCGAGAGCAGCTAGGGTCCCAAGGGAAGGCCTCCATTCAAGACTTTTGCCATCATATGGCCAAGTTGCATTTATCTTAAAGCCTTATGGCTTCAATAAGTATTATCCCAATTCTGATGACAGAATCCAATCGTAGTGGATACATGCAGTTTTTAAAAAAAGTTTTGCTTTCTATTACCTCAGTGTTGGCATGGCGCTTCCCTCAGTCAAGGCCTGTCATCAAGTGGGAAACTACTGCACTAAAATAGTGCTTCTCGCTGGAAAATTATATCGGGCGGGAAAGTTTGAGCCGGACGGGACTGAAGTGACAGCGGGAGGCAAATCCAAGCAAGTGTCATCTTTTACGTACGGCATCGACATCAGTGGGCCTGTAGAACGGAGGCGTGCAGAAGTGGAATCATACCCAGAGCCAACTCCTTGATTGTATCTGCCCACCAAAGTCTTAAGTCTTAAATATAAGGCCGAGTACAGAGAACAAATTCGCAGATCGGCACGCTCAAATTAACCTATTCACGGTTGGTTTGAGGCAATGTATCTTCTGTTATCTGCCGGAAAAGTCACCTATTTGCTGTTTTTTTTTAATACTCAGGCCAAAACAAGTATTTGTGGGGGTTCACTGTACTGAGAACGACATTCTGAAGATGTCAAAAGAGATGAAATATACATTGTCCAATTTTAACCAAATATTTTAGTTTCTTTTCTCACCACTCGGAACTAGTTCTGACACTTCTTCCCTCACCGGTAAGAAATTATTTTTCCGTGGCGAGTAAAGCCAGGTTGGTCAGTCACTCCTGTCACAGCAAAGACCTGAGAGTTGAGTTTTTTTATTCATTGCGGTCTTGAAAAAAAAAAAGACCTTTCACAATTTGTTAGTGGTGTATTCATCTGCAACCGGGCGCGCAGTCGATCGACTTGTTAGTCTCTCAACACGATGGAGATCTTAAGAACATCCAATGCTGTAATTTGGGCTGTGAGTAAAATGGTGGAATTAATATGACTTTACACGCAGCCCCAATTACACCAGGAGCATAATTAACCACACTCGGGCGTTTTATTGTGATCATGTTCGGATGGGGTGAGGCACGCAATAACACAATCTAGGCAATAATACGCTCCTCTGACATTTCCAGAAATACAGAATGGAAACCGAGGGGAGCGCGTTCCAAGTGATGACAAGCAAATAAGCAAAAGAGCGCCACGGTGGCTGACGCCCAACGCGACCCCGAGCCGTGATGCAGATGGATGAACCGTATTTCATTTCCTTCCTTCGTCTTGATATCTCTCCATGAATATGAGCATGTTCCCACGTAAATATCTGATCAAATGTCACTGAACAACCGAGTAAAAGAGAAGTGGTTGCTATTCATTGAGTTAACTTTTGGGGTAAAAAGTACTGATCTGGATGCACAAAAATGAATTTTGGGAAGAAGGTAGAAGTGTGCAAATTAAAGTGCGTTTTCACATACTGATTTTTAAAACGCAAAGTGAGGTACACGCATACGGACAATCAGAGCAAATTGCCGCATTTCTCCATCGGTGTAATCAAAGTCCGTAAAGGCCCGATTCGTGTGTTGTGTTAAGGGTGATTTTTTTTTTTATGGATGGCAAATCCGCACAGTCTGATTGTGATATGAAGCGTAATATTAGTGACAACTGACAACTGGGCCTTTGCAGACTTTGATCAAAAGAGAGGAATAAATTCACAAATGTGGTCCGGTTATTAGTGCGCATGTACAGCAGTAGTTAGTCAAAGTCCTCCCGCCAAAGTGAATGCATTTGTCTCTGAATGCACAAAATTTTATCAATCAATGAACTTCATTCATGACTGATGTTTGGTGATGTATTCTCATGAAAGAAGATTTTGAGTGATGGCAATGGTCGATAAATGGAAACAAAGTCCCCCTCAAGCCCCCTACCCCGCCCCCGTTTTTGTTATACAAGCTAAAGTTACATATCTATACAGTACAGATGTCACAAACTCAGTAATAATGAATCTTGTCTTGCTGTGTTTCACTTCCACGTCCCCCTCCTCCTTCCTTCATGTGCTCCTCACGCTCAGCTGGACGACAGGTGATGCAGAAGTAACTCGCTGAATACCGTATCTACCTTATAGAAAAGTACTATTTTTGTATATTTTGATGAGGACAAGCACACCTACTACAGCGTAATAATGAACAGCGACAGGGATCTGGGCACAAACAGATTCAGCATACCAAGCATGTGGTGTTAGACTCATCAGAATGGAGTACATACATATTTATTGAGTATGAAATGTGAAATCTGTGAGGTTCTTTACAGAATGTAATTACAGTATGGACCTGTTTTTGTTTTTCCAATGACATTGTCATTCAAATTGCATTTATTTTTACAGGAAATGGTTTCGCTGAGGTGTACTCAAGAGCAGAAATGATAAATGTGGCTGATAACCAATTTTGGTTTGCGTTTGATTTCAATTCACACAACGCAACACATTATCATCACATCTGCTAACGCCATGACAGCTGTCGGGAGAGAAAATATATGACTTATAAGACAAAACTGAATGTATATTATATAAATAGGTGTATTTTTGTATGCACTGATTCAATAGAGTCAATAATAGTGTAGTGGTACACTTGCTTGGCTTCTTTGCTGGCAGCGTGGATTCATTTCCCATACAGTGACAGTGTGAATGGCGGTCGATTCTATTTGCCTTAACAAGAATATAACCCTGCCCTCTGCACTGTGAGGCGGACATGCTAACCAGTCGACCACCGTGGCACCCGTTTCAAATATATTTATTTAATTTAATCATATATAATAGATTTCTCTGGCCGTTAGACTACATTTGTATCCTGATTTGACTTATTTTTGTAGTATTACATTAAAACGAAACATGGTCATCCTGCGAGTCAAAACCCAGGCCGGAAACGCTACAGGTGTTGGAATTCTCGCGAGATTTACGCCAGGAAGTGCACGCTGACACCGGCGTGGTAGCAAAGCGCTAGTCGCACACCTTTTGAAAAGTTTAGCCACGGTTGTATGTCATTTCTCCGACGTTTATCGTGAACACGGGACTGCGACACAAACTTCGGTCATCATGAGCATACTCGCCAAAATATCAGAGATTGAAAATGAGGTAATCGTGGAAGGAAACGTGGCACTCGCGGAATCAACCGAGTCCCCGCTTGTAGCTAACGGCTAGCTTGGAATGCTAGCAGAATTTAGCCTCGCTCACACAGATGTTCCGTATGTTTCATGACGTCGCTCTTTAACGACAGCCTTTTGTCTTTTCTTTCTGCTTGTAAACGTTAATCGTTAAGTTTTAGCGTTATCGTTCGTTTTAATGTACTCTACCTGTCAATTGTTTGCTCGATGCGGCACCGCTAGCGGGATCTGCTACTTTGATTGAATACTCCAAATAACAACAAATAGAGCTTTTAACAAACATACCCTCTACTCAACTGAAGTTGTTCGTACATTGGCAACGAGTTCTACGGCGGTTACGAACCGAGCCGTACTGCGGATAGCAAAAATCTTACCAGTAATTGCCCCCCCCCCCCTCCCAGTTTCAACATTTCCTGTCAATGCCACGAGATGGTGGCAAAGCAATTCTGTTCCGATTTGACGGGCTACGGCCTATCTAAATGAATCTTCTGCCTTCACTTCATCGTAGTTAACTGACACCAATGTGACCCACAAATAATTATATACAACGCAGTAGTAAAATCGTGAAATCAGTACTATAGTAATGTAGGACAAACGCATCTTGGTTGAAAATAATAAACCAATCAAATGGAAAACAGTATGGCGTGCCGCATTGTGCTCTCACTAATCTTGTCAGAAAAAAAATCCAAGACTGGTGTTCCAAAATGTAAATCTCAAACTGTATGCTTTGCCTTTCAATGTGGGCCAGACCAGTAGAACATTAGCATACAATTCAACACAAATAGAAATAATGACATAAGAATACAATGAAAAATAACAACATGTAAAATAATGTTTGATTCTAAAATATTGTTTGTTCAAAGACAACAATTTAAGACGAGCAATTTCAGTATTTACTGGGATTTTATATTAATGCTAATCTTATGCTTGTTCCACTGTTGTCAGGCATTAGAGACCTCATGGGGGCTGGCACTTCTGTTCTTGCTATGCTTTGTTGTAGATGGCCAGGACGCAGCGGAACAAGGCCACCGCTCACCACTTGGGCCTGCTCAAAGCACGTCTGGCCAAACTAAGGCGGGAGCTCATCACGCCAAAGGGAGGCAGCGGTGGCGGCACGGGAGAAGGTAACGAGTATGGAATTGATATGGCGTTTAATCACATATGACTGAAGTAGGTACAGGATTTAAAAAAACATTAAACGAATCCAATACAACATAGTTGACAACATTTAGAATATCCACGTGGTCACTCTCACTTTCTGATGTTATATCTCTATTTTCAGGTTTTGACGTCGCCAAAACTGGCGACGCCCGCGTTGGCTTTGTGGGTTTTCCCTCAGTGGGGAAGTCGACATTGCTGAGCAACCTGGCGGGGGTCTACTCTGAGGTCGCCGCCTATGAGTTCACCACCCTCACAACAGTACCGGGAGTCATTCGCTACAAAGGAGCCAAAATCCAGGTACATGAAAAGACAAATAAAACTGATGAGCAGCTATGGACAGTTTTCAGTGGGTGATTTTATTTTGAGTTTGTCGCACTGTTTCCTGAAAGCTTCTGGATCTCCCTGGAATCATTGAAGGG
This sequence comes from Hippocampus mohnikei, assembly GCA_026261675.1. Classification (NCBI taxonomy): domain Eukaryota; kingdom Metazoa; phylum Chordata; class Actinopteri; order Syngnathiformes; family Syngnathidae; genus Hippocampus; species Hippocampus mohnikei. The sequence continues at coordinate 3,668,378 of JAKGUB010000344.1, forward strand.
GCCAAAGATGGCAAAGGCAGAGGCAGACAAGTTATTGCAGGTAACATCAAAACACTAACTTGTTCGCACAGACAGTGCGTCAGATAAATGATGTGACATTATGGCAGTGTATTTTATTAAGATGAATGGTTTTAGTTTTTAGTTTGCTTACATGTATAGCCGCCCGGGTGGTTTGTGTTAACTATCGTTCGCTTGCTGCTCCGAGATGAGTTCAGATGCCGTTCCAGGAGTCTAGTCACGTGACAACCCATAAGACCACACGAGACAAGATGGCCATTCGTTGCAACTGCTGCAGTCTGGCATCTTTTTTTTTTCGGTTGATAGTTTAAACACCATCAGCGGTACAAGTTAAGCTTGATGCGTACGCTTTCCTAAGTCTCCCCCACTCTCTGCACCAGTGGCTCGAACTTGCAACCTCATCCTGATCGTGCTTGACGTGCTGAAGCCTCTCTTGCACAAGAGGCTAATAGAACACGAGCTGGAGGGCTTTGGCATCCGACTGAACAAGCAGCCGCCCAACATCGGCTTCAAGAAGAAGGACAAAGGCGGAATCAACTTTACCGCCACTGTAAGTGTCCACTTAGGTGTATTTAGCAATCTCGCTCTCGAGTGGACATTTAAATTGATCTCGCATGTCGACAGCTTCTTAGAACAATGCCCTAAATCATTCTTCTCATTCTTCATTTTTGAAAGAAAAAAAAAAGGGATGATGGGCTATAATTTTCAGAGGGTGATGATGAATGGATTTTTCTTCTACCCAGTACGGTACAGTGTGTGTGCGTGTTCTGCTCTCCAGTGTGCGCAAAGCGAGCTCGACGGCGACACGGTGAAGACCATCCTGTCCGAGTACAAGATCCACAATGCCGACATCACCCTCCGCAGCGACTCCACGGCGGATGACCTCATCGACGTGGTGGAGGGAAATCGGTGAGACGGACGGCGTGCCGCCGGCGGCTTTCTTTTGTCGTTCCCTTGTGGGGCGTGGCCACTCGGCAGATGTCTCGCTTCATTGACGCTGGCCGTGCACGTTGGACGTCGTCCTAAAAGGATTCAGGTCTAATCTTTTACAAAAGGGTGGAGAACACACGGTCCACCATAGGCCATTCTGCAATTACATGTCTAATTATCATGTGTGGGTTAAGAATTTAATTATTATTATTATAATATTTTTGTGTTTTTTTTTTTTTTACAAATTATGAACATCTTTGTGGTTGTAATGAATGGAGAACTGCATTTATGGCTAAAATAACCTCTTATCAGGTTTTAATTTTGCCCATCGCGCTTGTTTCGTAATTTTTATTTATTTATTTTTATTAAGATCCAATCACAAGACCAAAAGGCCAGACAAAAATGCCTGTTTAGTTTTTTTCCTGGACACAATTCGGATTAGTCATCAGTATGCTCGACCCAGAGTGACGGTTGTCTGCGCTCTCCACAGCGTCTACATCCCTTGCATTTACGTGCTGAACAAAATTGACCAGATCTCCATTGAGGAGCTCGACGTCATCTACAAGGTGCCGCACTGCGTGCCCATCTCGGCCCACCACCGCTGGAATTTTGACGACCTGCTGGAGAAAATGTGGGACTACCTCAAGCTCGTGCGGATGTAAGTCTGCGCCGGAAGACTGTGGATCATGTATAGATGTATTTTTTTTTCCGTATCATTTCTTCTTGCCTGACCTGAGATGCGATGATGTGTTGACTTGATGCGCAGCTACACCAAACCCAAAGGCCAGCTCCCCGATTACACGTCTCCCGTCGTCCTGCCCGACCAACACACCGCTGTGGAGGACTTCTGCTTGAAGATTCACAAGAACCTCATCAAGGAATTGAAATAGTGAGTTTTGGAGCACTCCATTGTCTTTTTTGTCAGTGCCATTTGAGGTTTTGGTGAAATTAGGATTTTCGTGCATCGTTAGCAAGATTTAGTCGAATTTTCTTTTCATCCTATTTATAAAAAAAAAAAAAGCTCTATGTAAAATATAGGCAAAATCTAGTCCGGAAGTAACCACTAACCAGGAATCACCGTCCTCTAAAAGAGCCCATTTAACCAGTTAGAGTCGCCGGCCACTTTATGCGCAGATACTGCGGAGACATATTAACTGCGAGCGTTTTGGATCGGGGGTCCGTCTCCAAATGGCAGCGCCCGGGTCGTCCATCAGTCAATACATGAGTGCTGCCGAGCATTAGCGATCCTCCGGGGAGGCGGCGGAGGCCAAGCGGTGTCACAGCACATTAGAAGAGAGTCCTTTGTGCCACTGAGGGCTGTCGTTTGCTGTCGTTTACTTCTTGCATCCCTCCCACGTGATTCATTTGTTGCGATCAACTTCTTTCCAGCGCGCTCGTGTGGGGATCGTCTGTCAAACACAACCCTCAAAAGGTGGGCAAGGACCACGTGATGGAAGATGAAGATGTTATCCAGTTGGTGAAGAAGTAATACAAGGAGAATTTTATATATATATATATATATATATATATATATATATATATATATATATATATATATATATAAATAAAATAATGAACACAACACATGACATAAAACACGGACAGTCGTATATATATATATATATATATATATATATATATAAAATCTGTATGGCATCAAGTGCATGGCTGCAGTATCACAAAGGCAGACACAATCCAGCTTCTGTGTCATATGCGTGTTACTATTGTCTTATTTTAAAATGGATGACATGGATGTACATGTCACATGGAAACACTTCAACACCATGATTAGTTCATATTGAATATTGGTTCATGCTTGCATTGAAATGGAAACAAAATATCAAACAATAAAAACAAGTCGCAACTTCGAAAGAAATTCACTGTTATTTCTTCAACCACATCTACCTAGCACGCCCATTTTTCAAACCCTACCTACCCACTTACCCACCCATTGATAATAAAAATTCTACACACGTCTTTCAGAATTCCAGAATTTTAGGTTGAAATATTTGACCATTTGTTGTGACCAATATCCTGCCCAATGTAATTGTAATAAAAATTGAGACGGTAAGTAAATACAGTATAACTAAGATCGTGTGCACCTCATAACTGTGGATATGCCTGTGGTCTGAATGAACCAATTAACATTAAACTCGGGTTAAATAGAAGTCAGCACACAACGTCCGCCCAAAAGTGCCCCCCAAATAAAGTTCAGGTGTTCTAGTAGGCTGTCCCTGACATTTTTTTTCGAACAGTGACTCTTAACTGTTCTTCATTCCTGCCCCCTAAGTTCCAACTGAAGAAAATCAGCCCCAAAGCATGAGGCTTCACTGTAGGTGTTCTTTTGGAATTGTGGCCCCAATTTTTGTTTTCATTTTTATGTGATAGGGCTAGCATCTTGCCCCTTTCCCCTCAAGCAGAAACATCTGAAGAAAATAGGAGATGGCTGTCAGTAAACATCCAGTACTTGCCAGAAACTCCTGCAATGCCTTACTCTCAGCTTGTTGGCACCCCCCGACCAGTTTTCTTGTCTTTTCGGCAAGAGGGGGGAAGAGGTCATCCAGTTCTTTCATGTCTTGGAAATACCTTCATACCCTTGTTCCAACTTAACCCTTTGATGTGCAACCTGGGTCAAAAGTGACCCGGCTGAGTTTTTATTTTCAATATCTTTGCATTAAATTAATTTCATCATTCAGCATTCAAGGTATTCCTCAATTAACTTGTTTTTGACCATCAGACACAATTGTTTTATTTTTTCCTTTCTTAGTTTTTGAATAAATAACATTTTTATATCACTACCCTTCTAATGCGCAACATGGGTCTAAAATGACCCATATGTTATTTCATGCATTTTTTTTAATGATATAACTATAATGTACTCTTCCAAATATGCAGCAAATATTGTGTTTTTGATTACCACTGATCATTATTTCCACTTTTCCTTTCTTATGGTATGAATAAGCACAGCTTTTGTATTTGTACCTCAAGTTGGCACACATGGGCCAGAAAGACCCACATTGATTTACTAGCTATTGCCTTTGGAGAGAAAAGACATTTCACAGCTCTGCACAAGTCTCTTTGCCCATCTCTAATTGATGTAAGTATTGTTTTTCAATTGCTCTAACGTTGCCTCAAAAGATATTTGATGACAATTGTGAATTGCACATAATATTTGATTCAGTTTAGTCTACTTTGAACGCAAGTAGATTCCTTGTTAGAAAGTTACAGGTAATTATGATTAGCTAGCTCAGTCGCTGTAGTGGTGTTTGCTCGTAGTGGTGGGGGGTGCTGGCATATTTTTTTTCATTGGGGGTTAGCTAAGTCACCCAAATAAATCTGTATGTGTATGCATATTGATGTGGATCAGAAAACATTGTAATGCTTTTGTTTTTCTTTATCTAAAGTATTGCTGTTCGCAGATTTACTGTTGAGGTTGTAGCAATGCTGCAGCAAGAACCAGATGAGGAAGATGAGGAGACCATTTTTTTTTCTGATTCAGAGTCTGACATTTCTGATGATGATGATGATGAACCCAGAATATTTGCCACAGAGTCAAGCCGGAATTGTGGGTGTGTCTAGAAAGCAAGCCTGCAAAATATGGGATGAACATCTTCTGGATGGGTGATGCAAGGTTACCTTATGGAATAGAAGGAACTGTCTTTCACACTCAAAACCGAGCTCAAAACCCACCTATTCAGGCTTGCATATTCAACTTAAATCTATTCTTTTATTTATAATTTTATCTATGGTTTTATTGTTTGCTCTTGGTTGTAAAGTGTCCTTGAGTGCTGTGAAAGGCGCTTACAAATAAAATGTATTATTATTATTATTATTATTATTATTATTATTAGTGTCTTGACAGGGAGACAGCCAAGACAGGAGGTACAAAGACATTTAGAAGAGAATGTCACACAACAATTATGCAGTGGAATCAGACAGATAGGTGAATATACAGGACAATAGAGAAAGTAAGTTTTAGCACAATGCCTATGTAAAGTGTACTTTTCAAAATTAGATTTCTTTGAGGGCAGAATCGAATAAAATGCTATGCACCCAGTTTACAGTTGTAAAACTACTGATTTAGCTCAACTCACTAGCTGTGTGCTCTGTTCTCAAAGCTGGTTGATAAAATGACAAATAAACACATTGCAAATATTAAGACACATGTTTGGACTCCTTCACTGCTAAAGTAATGACTTGAGGCAAATTATTATTACAGTTTTAAGTCATTTAGTCACACTTGGAGCAATGGGTCAATTTTGACCCATGTGTGTAAACTTAATGTAATCATATAAAAACTACTTTTGTTCATAAAGTATGAAAGGAAGACTGGAAATAATGATCAGTGGTAATCAAAAACAAGGTATCTAAACAACATTTGGAATATCCAATGATCAAATAAATTGATTTCAAAAGATAGAACAAAAAAAACACTCAGCCAGCAAGAAATAACATGGAAAATGAATGCGGGTCATTTTGGACCCATGTTGTCCATTAGAAGGGGTGTGCATAGGTTGCGCATCAAAGGGTTAAAAAGAGATCCGTCTGATGTCGTGGAAGCTTTCCGCAAACCATGACTTGGGCACAAAGATGCGACGGCAAGAACGTCAGGGAAGGTTTACTGGAACAGCTGAAGTTTATTTGGCGGCCATTCATAAAAGGTGGCATGTGTCTTTGGACTCGCCGTCCGCAACTCTTTTATTCAGCTCTCCTTTTGGAAATGGAAAACTGTTGCATCAGTGAACCCAATGCGCCATCGCAGTAGATTATATATGACCGTTTGCTTGTAATGAAAAGGCCTCGCCGCATCATCACAACCACTCGAGTTTGGCTCAGGGAAGACGGGTGGGTGGGGGTGCGGGTAGGATTCTCATTTTAAAGGCCTGTCCAGCTCGGTGATTTACGGGACATTGATGATGAAGGCACTTATTCAGCCCGGTGGGCCCCCCTCCATCCCTACAAACCCCCTTTCTCTCCCTCGCCGGTCTGGACAGCCACTCAGGTTAATCAGTTCATTCACTCAGACGCAGTTTGGGGACATCATGCAGCAGATGTTCACAACTAACAAGACGCCATTGGGCGCACGCACATGCGTGTAAACGCATTTCATCAGAGTCGGGGCGTGCTTTGCATCGTGGCGATGTGGTGCAAGAAGAGGAGTGGCCATTTCTTGCTTCACAATGGACTGTGCCAGCGTATCGACTATAAGAAGGCTAATATCCCACAGTGCTAGGAAACACGGAGATCTCTTCGGACTACGCCGGACCCGTCAGACGGCACCTGAAGTCATGTACCTTAAATTGTGATACAGTTCGGTCTAAAATCAAAAGTACTACGTTTCATATCACTCCAATGGATTTGAAAATATCAGCAAAGACTCGCAGCTATCATTGAAAAGGTTTCCCAAAATAGAAGCAGTTTACCTTCTTGGAGTGGCAGCCATTTTAGGCAGCAACTAGTTAGAAAAAACAAATCGTTTTGACCAGATCTCAACCCAGTAGAGCATGCAGTACATTGACTGAAGACACAAGAATGTGAAAAATGCACGGTTCTGTTCAGAGATACGTCAATTGTCTAAATCGGTCCTCGAGGGCCGCTGTCCTGCGTGCTTAAGATGTGTCCCAAACTCCCAACACACTCGATTGAAATGATTGCCTCAGCAGCAAGCCTGTCGGAGAAAAAAAAAAACCTACTCATACAAACTCCCCAATAACAGAGCATTTCAAAACTAACCATAATTCAAACTCCCAAACTATGACAGCTGAGCTCCTCACGAGAGTGTGCTGGAGCCTCTCCCAGCCCCCCCTTGTGCAAAAAGTACACCCTGAACTGCTTGCCAGCCATTCACAGGGCGCACATCGACGACCAACCATTCACACTCACGTGAATGCACGGTTGGAGGCCAGATTTGAACCCACGACTCCTCGACCGCGAGCCGAAAATGCTAACCAGTCGCCCACCGTGCTGCGGCCTTTCAAAATGCGCTTACAGATGTTGGCCCAATTCGTTTCAATAATGGCTCCCGTTTTTTTAGCAAGTACGAATCCAAGCACTTGAAGGACTTTCCAGTCGGCCGGCCGGCATCCTCCCCGATCAGACGCGGCCTCCAATACACCCCCGCCTCACCCGCTCCCCCAGCCCGCCGTTTCTCTCCCCCTCCCCTGTAAATTATAGCAGCACTTTAGCTAATGAAAGAGTTGAAGACCAGCCACTAATAAAAGCCATTTAGTGAATAAAGCACTCCTACCCCCCCCCCCCCCCACACCCCACCCTCACTAACAAAATTAAAGAAACTAACCATTTAGGGAGGGCGGGTGCGGAGGGAGGCCTCTGTATTAATATTTATGAAATGCGGAATTGGAACCCTCCTCAAAAAAATAAAAAAACAGCCCCCCCCCCATCATCATCATCATCATCATCTCATGTCCAATGGTAGAGTGTAGCAGCACCCCTTGGCAGCGCACCTATCCCGAGAGGAGAACATCGCTGACCCCTCCTTTAGCTTGGAAGGAGGGGCGCGAAAGCGATGGTGACTTGAAGGGTGCTGAGGACGCAGTCGGGACAGTCTGGCTCCAGTCAAGCAACCTGGAAACATCTTCTCAACAACCGCCAGCAGCACGGCGGCGGCGGTGGTCACCTTCACGAGCGTCCTCCCAATGGAAAAAGGTGGGTCTTTAACCTCCCCCCCCCACACAATGGGTGTAAAAAGTCATTCTTTTTTTTTTGTTGTTGTTTTGTTTTGTAATGAATCCCTCATTTTTGCAGGACCACACGCTGGAAAGCCACTTGGTAAGGATTCATAGTTCAGTCTCACAATCATCCATGAACACATCATCCATCCCGCCATATCATCACCAAAGTCCTTCCATTTTGGCCATTGGGTCACCACCAACGCAAGGTTTCGGATCGTTTCCCCAAACGGTCCCCGCAGGAGAAGAGAAACACTCAATGGAAGGTAACAAGATTGTCGTTTAACAAAGTTAGCAAGGAAAATGTCTGACGCCGACATCTTAGCGACCGCGGTCGTCTAACGGGGAAGTCAATTGACGGGCTCGGGAACCAATTTAAGGGGCGAAAAAAATATCCGATTTTTCCACAATTTTTTTTTTTTCGGCAAAGTCGCCACGACCGCCAAGAGGCGACGGATGGGGCGTGGGTGGGGTTTGACGCAGTTTGTCCGCAAGAAGGGTGGAGCCCCACTTTTTTTTTTTTTAACCGCAGTGAGCTGCAACCGAAGTCCAAGCTTTTTCTCTTTGAAAAAATATTCTGCAGCCCCAAATGATTCAGTACCTAGAAACATTTATGTTTTTTTTGCCATCCTCACAAGACGTTGTCAGTCAAAATGACCAGTTTAAAAAAAACGTTTCAATCTCTTTTTAACCATCGGTGATGCATAGAGGGGGGCCACAGTGACCATTGTGGTGGCTAAGTTGACTTGATGAAATATTTTGGATTGGAAAAAATAAATAGCTATAATTGTTATTTTCTCAGTTTCATTATATTTAGATTTGTTTTGAAATGATTTTAAGTTTATTGCAATTTTTGTGCCCAACAAATACAGCTGGTCACTTTTTGACCCCTGAACATCTTTTTGGTGCATCAATGAGAGATAGAATAAATGAAATTCTCACTTGATTGTAGATCATTAAAATCAAGTATACAATTGGAAAATTGATATGCATGTACTGAAAACAATAACAGTCACCAAAAAAAAAAGAGCAAAAAACGATGTTTTAGTCATGATTGTCTTTCTTCACTTTCTTGTGTGTGACTCAAAATGGAGCCAAGGTAACCTTTCGGAACTTACATTAAAACATCAATATATCTGTAACTACGAAGTGTTTTTTGTTTTTCAATTCTATTGGTCTATTTTTAAAACTGAGTTTGTCTTCTCCATTCACACTTGAACGTCACCTTGAAGATGCCATCATATTTGACTTTTCTCTCATCTTCAAACCTAACTCAAGCTGTTGCCAATATTTACTCTTGTTTCTCTCTCTGTGAGCTCCTGGTGAGATGATGGGCTGTTTTTCTTCCTCCCTGTGAATCATTTGCCTGCCCAGGGCACCATTGTGCTTGATCTAACCATGCAGTGGGTCTCTGTCCATGGTTGTGCCAAGCACTTTGGAGCCTTGTGAGCACTTGCCGCATCCAAAAAGAACCTCTTGATGTTCTTCTTTACACCACCTTAGGCCATTTTCGAATTCCATGACTGTTTCATTTGCCTATTGTGTATTGTAATAAATATCCAAACATCCCGTGTCTTTAAATGATGACTATGGGGCCCAGAGACAACACGGCAGATTTGTGAAGTGTCTCAATTAGAGTAAGTGCCTCAACCATACGGATAATAAGAGAAACCGGGAGAGGTCGTTTTATGAACGCTGTTAGCAAATCCATCAATCAAAGCCACTAGACGTTGCGTAATGAGACATACAAGGGCGACGTGTGCGCTTATGGAGGTGATCCAATGTTATTACTGTACTTCACTTGTTAGATTATTTTACTTGTTATATTATCATGAAGCACACTTGGAGCTTCATGAATACATAATTAATCTGCTTTTATTTAAGACGCCGGTGTCTATTTTCATGACTTCTTTTTCGCAGCACTATTTTGACCTCGTAAAAAATAAATAGATTTTGAATGGGGAGCCCGAGTGTGAAGGGAGTTCACATGGAATGGACACTGTTTTTGTTTGTTTGTTTGTCCTTGTTGCATTCTAATAGACCGAATACAATACAGTATTAATTACCACATTAAACTAGAGCATTATTATAAACACTCAAGCAATCTATACGAAATCTATCGATGTAAATATTAGTATATTAAAATATTAGATATTCGATATTACATTGATACCGACGGAGATGTAAAAATATTTATTACTATGGTGATGTACACCCTGCAGGCAAATGAGAGTCAAAATATTACAAAGAGTTGTTATTTTGACGCAGTGCAGTCGGCTGCAAATTATAAACAATAACCATGATGTCCACTCGGATGGTGTCAATCAAACTTCAGCCTTACTATCTTTATGAGGGTAAAGTACATTTTTAACATTGCCACAGAAACTTGGAAAATCGCAATACTGCTTTCATGTCTCTCTTCTGTCACAATGGGAGACTATTCCCATTATTGATGTACACAATGCTTGAAGTCAGTGCGTGTTCTGCCTGTCTTGACCTTTATTCCAGACTCCAGACAGGGAAAACAAGCTTTGCGCACATTATCCCATTAAGATGCACTAGGGCAGCTGTTTTGGACAAACTAAAGGCTAATCGCTCCTGGTCATGAACAAGGTGAAAGAGAGTCCTGTGCATACATACATATCTCTCTCTCTATCGCGATGGATTAGATTGATGGATGGATAGCTCTATCTAGTTTATCCATCCATCCATCTATCTATATATAATGGAATGATACAGGAAGTTTATTAAATTATGACGGAAGTGACGCACCAGCGCGCAGTGTGGCACCAGCTTCCCGCTGTAGCTCAGACAGAGATACGAAGAAGTTGCATTGGTAAGTCGCATCTCGTTGAGGGTCCGCATTCATGTATAATTTTAGGAAAACATTTGACTTTGTTTTTATTTTTCTAGTCTGTGGTGTGCTTGATTAGTTCCGTGATTAATTCTGAGTGCACATTGCGTTGTGTATTGTTATTTAATTGAACTTTTGTCGAGTGAAAGTTTCTACACGTTGAGTTAATAGAAAGTGCTTTTCTGTTGCGTAGTCATGTCAAGGACCGAGTGCGACTTCACCATTGCTACCGTCATACTGTGTTGCAGGTAATGTTTGTTTCTTTTCGGTTTTCATTTGGCAGCTTGTGTTACTGGCGTGAGCTCGCAGTTGGTCGCGGCCACCATTATTGTTTGTTTCGCAGGCGTTTCAACTAAGTGTGATGCGTTTAGTGAAATCTTGTAAAAAACAGTGAATGTGTTCTTTTTCTCCTCCTTCTGTGTATATTTACTGTACGGTCACCCATGTTATGTATTTTGTTTTGTTATGGACAATGTTTTGTTATAAGGGAGAGCTACGAGGTAGTCGCGGACCAAGTGCGACTTCACCATTGCTGTGTTGCAGCAATAAAAGAAAAGCAGCAACCCACCGAAGTGTCTGGTGTTATTGAGGCGACAGCGACATGGAACGAAAGACTACCCGTCACATATCTATCCATCCATCCATCCATCTCTCTATCTATCCGTTTTTTTGCCAAAAAAACGACCATGTATAGTAAGGCGTTTTTGGCCGAAAAAACCAACCATGTATAGTAAGGCGTTTTTAGCCGAAAAAAACGACCATGTATAGCAAAGCGCTTTTAGCCGAAATCTTTTGCTGAAAAAAAACGACCATGTAGAGTAAGACGTTTTTGGCCGAAAAAACCCGACCTTGGATAGTAAGGCGTTTTGGGATTAAAAAAAACAAAATTTTTAGTAAGGTGTTTTTAGCCGAAAATAAAACGATCATGGAAAGCAAGGCGTTTGTAGCCGAAAAAAACGACCATGTATAGCAAAGCACTTTTAGCCGAAATTTTTTGCCGAAAAAAACGACCATGTAGAGTAAGGCGTTTTTGGCCGGAAAAAAACGACCTTGGATAGTAAGGCGTTTTGGGATAAAAAAACATTTTTTAGTAAGGTGTGTTTAGCTGAAAAAAATCCGACCATGGAGAGTAAGGCGTTTTTGGCCCAAAAAAACGACCATGTATAGTAAAGCGTATTTATCCCCCCCCCAAAAAAAACGACCATGTATATAGTAAGGTGTTTTTAGCCGAAAAAACCGACCAAGTATAGTAAAGCGTATTTAGCCGAAAAAAACGACCATGTATATAGTAAGGCGTTATTAGCCGAAAAAAACGACATAGTATAGTAAGGCGTTTTTAGCCGAAAAAAAAACGACATAGTATAGTAAGGCGTTTTTAGCCGAAAAAAACCCGACATAGTATATAGTAAGGCATTTTTAGCCGAAAAAAACGAAATAGTATAGTAAGGCATTTTTAGCCGAAAAAAAACGACATAGTATATAAGGCATTTTTAGCCGAAAAAAATGACATAGTATAAAGTGTTTTTAGCCCGAAAAAAAACGACATAGTATAGTAAGCCGTTTTTAGCCGAAAAAAAAGATATAGTATAGTAAGGCGTTTTTAGCCGAAAAAACGACATAGTATAGTAAGGCGTTTTTAGCCCGAAAAAAACGACATAAAGCATTTTTAGCCGAAAAAAACAACATAGTATAGGAAGGCGTTTTTAGCCCAAAAAAACGACATAGTATAGTAAGGCATTTTGAGCCGAAAAAAAACGACATAGTATAGTAAGGCGTTTTTAGCCTGAAAAAAACGACATAGTATGGTAAGGCATTTTGAGCCGAAAAAAACCGACATAGTATAGTAAGGCGACTTTAGCCCGAAAAAACGAACATGTATAGTAAGGCGTTTTTAGCCGAAAAAAACTACATAGTATAATAAGGCCTTTTTAGCCTGAACAAAAAACACATAGTATAGTAAGGCGTTTTTAGCCGAAAAAAACGACATAGTATAGTAAGGCGTTTTTAGCCGAAAAAAACGACATAGTATAGTAAGGTGTTTTTAGCCCCAAAAAACGACATAGTATAGTAAGGCGACTTTAGCCCCAAAAAACGAACATGTATAGTAAGGCGTTTTTAGACGAAAAAAACTACATAGTATAATAAGGCCTTTTTAGCCTGAACAAAAAACACATAGTATAGTAAGGCGTTTTTAGCCGAAAAAACGACATAGTATAGTAAGGCGTTTTTAGCCGAAAAACCCGACATAGTATAGTAAGGCATTTTTAGCCCGAAAAAAAACGATATAGTATAGTAAGGCGTTTTTAGCAAAAAAACGACATAGTATAATAAGGCGTTTTTAGCCTGAAAAAAACGACATAGTATAGTAAGGCGTTTTTAGCCGAAAAAAAGACGAAAAAAACGACATAGTATAGTAAGGCGTTTTTAGCCCAAAAAACGACATAGTATAGTAAGGCGTTTTTAGCCCCAAAAAAACGACATAGTATAGTAAGGCGTTTTTAGCCTAAAAAAACGACATAGTATAGTAAGGCGTTTTTAGCCGAAAAAACGACATAGTATAGTAAGGCGTTTTTAGCCGAAAAAAACGACATAGTATAGTAAGGCGTTTTTAGCCGAAAAAACGACATAGTATAGTAAGGCGTTTTTAGCCGAAAAAACGACATAGTATAGTAAGGCGTTTTTAGCCTGAAAAAAACGATATAGTATAGTAACTTGTTTTTGCCCGAAAAAAACGACATAGTAAGGCGTTTTGAGCCGAAAAAAACGACATAGTATAGTAAGGCGTTTTTAGCCGAAAAAAACAACATAGTATAGTAAGGCGTTTTTAGCCGAAAAAAACGACATAGTATAGTAAGGCGTTTTTAGCCGAAAAACCCGACATAGTATAGTAAGGCGTTTTTAGCCCGAAAAAAAACGATATAGTATAGTTAGACGTTTTTAGCCGAAAAAAACGACATAGTGTGGTAAGGCGTTTTTAGCCCGAAAAAAATGATATAGTATAGTTAGACGTTTTTAGCCCAAAAAAACAACATAGTATGGTAAGGCGTTTTTAGCCAAAAAAACGTACCATGTATATAGTAAGGTGTTTTTAGCCGAAAAAAACTACATAGTATAGTAAGGCCTTTTTAGCCTGAAAAAAAACACATAGTATAGTCAGGCGTTTTTAGCCGAAAAAAACGACATAGTATAGTAAGGCGTTTTTAGCGAAAAAACGACATAGTATAGTAAGGCGTTTTTAGCCGAAAAAACGACATAGTATAGTAAGGCGTTTTTAGCCGAAAAAACGACATAGTATAGTAAGGCGTTTTTAGCGAAAAAACGACATAGTATAGTAAGGCGTTTTTAGCCCAAAAACGACATAGTATAGTAAGGCGTTTTAGCGAAAAAACGACATAGTATAGTAAGGCGTTTTTAGCGAAAAAACGACATAGTATAGTAAGGCGTTTTTAGCCTGAAAAAACGACATAGTATAGTAAGGCGTTTTAGCGAAAAAACGACATAGTATAGTAAGGCGTTTTTAGCTGAAAAACGACATAGTATAGTAAGGCGTTTTTAGCGAAAAAAACGACATAGTATAGTAAGGCGTTTTTAGCGAAAAAACGACATAGTATAGTAAGGCGTTTTTAGCCTGAAAAAACGACATAGTATAGTAAGGCGTTTTAGCGAAAAAGCGACATAGTATAGTAAGGCGTTTTTAGCGAAAAAACGACATAGTATAGTAAGGCGTTTTAGCGAAAAAACGACATAGTATAGTAAGGCGTTTTTAGCGAAAAAACGACATAGTATAGTAAGGCGTTTTTAGCGAAAAACGACATAGTATAGTAAGGCGTTTTAGCGAAAAACGACATAGTATAGTAAGGCGTTTTTAGCGAAAAACGACATAGTATAGTAAGGCTTTTTAGCGAAAAACGACATAGTATAGTAAGGCGTTTTTAGCGAAAAACGACATAGTATAGTAAGGCGTTTTTAGCGAAAAAACGACATAGTATAGTAAGGCTTTTTAGCGAAAAAACGACATAGTATAGTAAGGCTTTTTAGCGAAAAACGACATAGTATAGTAAGGCGTTTTTAGCGAAAAAACGACATAGTATAGTAAGGCGTTTTTAGCGAAAAACGACATAGTATAGTAAGGCATTTTTAGCGAAAAACGACATAGTATAGTAAGGCGTTTTTAGCGAAAAAACGACATAGTATAGTAAGGCTTTTTAGCGAAAAACGACATAGTATAGTAAGGCGTTTTTAGCGAAAAACGACATAGTATAGTAAGGCGTTTTTAGCGAAAAACGACATAGTATAGTAAGGCGTTTTAGCGAAAAAACGACATAGTATAGTAAGGCGTTTTAGCGAAAAACGACATAGTATAGTAAGGCTTTTTAGCGAAAAAACGACATAGTATAGTAAGGCGTTTTTAGCGAAAAAGCGACATAGTATAGTAAGGCGTTTTTAGCGAAAAAACGACATAGTATAGTAAGGCGTTTTAGCGAAAAAACGACATAGTATAGTAAGGCGTTTTTAGCGAAAAAACGACATAGTATAGTAAGGCGTTTTTAGCCGAAAAAACGACATAGTATAGTAAGGCGTTTTTAGCCGAAAAAACGACATAGTATAGTAAGGCGTTTTAGCCCGAAAAAAACGACATAGTATAGTAAGGCGTTTTAGCCCGAAAAAAACGACATAGTATAGTAAGGCGTTTTTAGCCGAAAAAACGACATAGTATAGTAAGGCGTTTTTAGCGAAAAAACGACATAGTATAGTAAGGCGTTTTTAGCGAAAAAACGACATAGTATAGTAAG
This sequence comes from Hippocampus mohnikei, assembly GCA_026261675.1. NCBI lineage: Eukaryota > Metazoa > Chordata > Actinopteri > Syngnathiformes > Syngnathidae > Hippocampus > Hippocampus mohnikei. The sequence goes on from JAKGUB010000344.1 coordinate 3,683,662, forward strand.
GCGTTTTTAGCCGAAAAAACGACATAGTATAGTAAGGCGTTTTTAGCGAAAAACGACATAGTATAGTAAGGCATTTTTAGCCGAAAAAACGACATAGTATAGTAAGGCGTTTTTAGCCGAAAAAACGACATAGTATAGTAAGGCGTTTTTAGCCGAAAAAACGACATAGTATAGTAAGGCGTTTTTAGCGAAAAAACGACATAGTATAGTAAGGCGTTTTAGCGAAAAAACGACATAGTATAGTAAGGCGTTTTTAGCGAAAAAACGACATAGTATAGTAAGGCGTTTTTAGCCTAAAAAACGACATAGTATAGTAAGGCGTTTTAGCGAAAAAACGACATAGTATAGTAAGGCGTTTTTAGCCGAAAAACGACATAGTATAGTAAGGCGTTTTTAGCGAAAAAAAACAACATAGTATAGTAAGGCGTTTTTAGCCAAAAAACGACATAGTATAGTAAGGCGTTTTTAGCCCGAAAAAACGACATAGTATAGTAAGGCGTTTTTAGCGAAAAAACGACATAGTATAGTAAGGCGTTTTTAGCGAAAAAACGACATAGTATAGTAAGGCGTTTTAGCCGAAAAACGACATAGTATAGTAAGGCGTTTTTAGCGAAAAAAACGACATAGTATAGTAAGGCGTTTTTAGCGAAAAAACGACATAGTATAGTAAGGCGTTTTTAGCGAAAAAACGACATAGTATAGTAAGGAGTTTTAGCTGAAAAAACGACATAGTATAGTAAGGCGTTTTAGCGGAAAAACGACATAGTATAGTAAGGCGTTTTTAGCGAAAAAACGACATAGTATAGTAAGGCGTTTTAGCGAAAAAACGACATAGTATAGTAAGGCGTTTTTAGCGAAAAAACGACATAGTATAGTAAGGCGTTTTTAGCGAAAAAACGACATAGTATAGTAAGGCGTTTTAGCGAAAAAACGACATAGTATAGTAAGGCGTTTTTAGCGAAAAAACGACATAGTATAGTAAGGCGTTTTAGCGGAAAAACGACATAGTATAGTAAGGCGTTTTTAGCGAAAAAACGACATAGTATAGTAAGGCGTTTTTAGCCCAAAAAACGACATAGTATAGTAAGGCGTTTTTAGCAGAAAAAACGACATAGTATAGTAAGGCGTTTTAGCGAAAAAACGACATAGTATAGTAAGGCGTTTTTAGCGAAAAACGACATAGTATAGTAAGGCGTTTTTAGCGAAAAACGACATAGTATAGTAAGGCGTTTTTAGCGAAAAAACGACATAGTATAGTAAGGCGTTTTAGCGAAAAAGCGACATAGTATAGTAAGGCGTTTTAGCGAAAAACGACATAGTATAGTAAGGCGTTTTTAGCGAAAAAACGACATAGTATAGTAAGGCGTTTTAGCGAAAAACGACATAGTATAGTAAGGCGTTTTTAGCGAAAAACGACATAGTATAGTAAGGCGTTTTTAGCGAAAAAACGACATAGTATAGTAAGGCGTTTTTAGCGAAAAACGACATAGTATAGTAAGGCGTTTTAGCGAAAAACGACATAGTATAGTAAGGCGTTTTTAGCGAAAAAACGACATAGTATAGTAAGGCGTTTTAGCGAAAAAACGACATAGTATAGTAAGGCGTTTTTAGCGAAAAACGACATAGTATAGTAAGGCGTTTTTAGCGAAAAACGACATAGTATAGTAAGGCGTTTTTAGCGAAAAACGACATAGTATAGTAAGGCTTTTTAGCGAAAAACGACATAGTATAGTAAGGCGTTTTTAGCGAAAAAACGACATAGTATAGTAAGGCGTTTTTAGCGAAAAAAGCGACATAGTATAGTAAGGCGTTTTTAGCGAAAAAACGACATAGTATAGTAAGGCGTTTTTAGCGAAAAACGACATAGTATAGTAAGGCGTTTTTAGCGAAAAACGACATAGTATAGTAAGGCGTTTTTAGCGAAAAACGACATAGTATAGTAAGGCGTTTTTAGCGAAAAACGACATAGTATAGTAAGGCTTTTTAGCGAAAAAGCGACATAGTATAGTAAGGCGTTTTAGCGAAAAACGACATAGTATAGTAAGGCGTTTTTAGCGAAAAAGCGACATAGTATAGTAAGGCGTTTTAGCGAAAAAACGACATAGTATAGTAAGGCTTTTTAGCGAAAAACGACATAGTATAGTAAGGCGTTTTAGCGAAAAAGCGACATAGTATAGTAAGGCGTTTTAGCGAAAAAGCGACATAGTATAGTAAGGCGTTTTTAGCGAAAAACGACATAGTATAGTAAGGCGTTTTAGCGAAAAAGCGACATAGTATAGTAAGGCTTTTTAGCGAAAAAGCGACATAGTATAGTAAGGCGTTTTTAGCGAAAAACGACATAGTATAGTAAGGCGTTTTAGCGAAAAACGACATAGTATAGTAAGGCGTTTTTAGCGAAAAACGACATACTATAGTAAGGCGTTTTTAGCGAAAAAACGACATAGTATAGTAAGGCGTTTTTAGCGAAAAACGACATAGTATAGTAAGGCGTTTTTAGCTAAAAAAACGACATAGTATAGTAAGGCGTTTTTAGCGAAAAACGACATAGTATAGTAAGGCGTTTTTAGCAAAAAAACGACATAGTATAGTAAGTCGTTTTTAGCGGAAAAACGACATACTATAGTAAGGCGTTTTTAGCTAAAAACGACATAGTATAGTAAGGCTTTTTAGCGAAAAAACGACATAGTATAGTAAGGCGTTTTTAGCTAAAAAACGACATAGTATAGTAAGGCGTTTTTAGCAAAAAAACGACATAGTATAGTAAGGCGTTTTAGCGAAAAAACGACATAGTATAGTAAGGCGTTTTTAGCAAAAAAACGACATAGTATAGTAAGGCGTTTTAGCGAAAAACGACATAGTATAGTAAGGCGTTTTTAGCTAAAAACGACATAGTATAGTAAGGCGTTTTTTCGAAAAAAACGACATAGTATAGTAAGGCGTTTTTAGCGAAAAAAACGACATAGTATAGTAAGTCGTTTTTAGCTGAAAAACGACATAGTATAGTAAGGCGTTTTTAGCTGAAAAACGACATAGTATAGTAAGTCGTTTTAGCGAAAAACGACATAGTATAGTAAGGCGTTTTAGCTGAAAAACGACATAGTATACTATGTCGTTTTTAGCTGAAAAAACGACATACTATAGTAAGGCGTTTTAGCGAAAAAACGACATAGTATACTATGTCGTTTTTAGCGAAAAAACGCCATACTATACTATGTCGTTTTTAGCTAAAACGCGACATAGTATAGTATGTCGTTTTTAGCGAAAAACGACTTACTATACTATGTCGTTTTAGCTAAAAACGACTTACTATACTATGTCGTTTTTTTAGCTAAAAAACGACATAGTATAGTATGTCGTTTTTAGCTAAAAACGACATACTATAGTATGTCGTTTTTCGCGAAAAACGCCTTACTATACTATGTCGTTTTAGCTAAAAACGCCTTACTATACTATGTCGTTTTTAGCGAAAAAACGCCATACTATACTAAGTCGTTTTTAGCTAAAAACGACTTACTATACTAAGTCGTTTTAGCGCTAAAAACGCCTTACTATACTATGTCGTTTTTAGCTAAAACGCCTTACTATACTATGTCGTTTTTAGCTAAAAACGCCATACTATACTATGTCGTTTTTAGCTAAAAAACGCCATACTATACTATGTCGTTTTTAGCTAAAAACGCCTTACTATACTATGTCGTTTTTAGCTAAAACGCCATACTATACTATGTCGTTTTTTAGCTAAAAACGCCTTACTATAGTATGTCGTTTTTAGCGTAAAAAAACCTTACTATACTATGTCGTTTTTAGCAAAAAAACGCCATACTATACTATGTCGTTTTTAGCTAAAAAACGCCATACTATACTATGTCGTTTTAGCGAAAAAACGCCTTACTATACTATGTCGTTTTTAGCCTAAAAACGCCATACTATACTATGTCGTTTTAGCGCTAAAAACGCCTTACTATACTATGTCGTTTTAGCGCTAAAAACGCCTTACTATACTATGTCGTTTTTAGCTAAAAAACGACATACTATACTATGTCGTTTTTAGCTAAAAACGCCTTACTATACTATGTCGTTTTTAGCTAAAAACGCCTTACTATACTATGTCGTTTTTAGCTAAAAACGCCTTACTATACTATGTCGTTTTTAGCCAAAAAACGCCTTACTATACTATGTCGTTTTTAGCTAAAAGCCTTACTATACTATGTCGTTTTTAGCGAAAAAACGACTTACTATACTATGTCGTTTTTAGCTAAAAACGCCTTACTATACTATGTCGTTTTTTAGCGAAAAACGCCTTACTATACTATGTCGTTTTTAGCTAAAAAACGCCTTACTATACTATGTCGTTTTAGCTAAAAACGCCTTACTATACTATGTCGTTTTTAGCTAAAACGCCTTACTATACTATGTCGTTTTTAGCTAAAAACGCCTTACTATACTATGTCGTTTTTAGCTAAAAACGCCTTACTATACTATGTCGTTTTTTAGCTAAAAACGCCTTACTATACTATGTCGTTTTTAGCGAAAAAACGCCTTACTATACTATGTCGTTTTTAGCGAAAAACGCCTTACTATACTATGTCGTTTTTAGCGAAAAAAACGCCTTACTATACTATGTCGTTTTTAGCTAAAAACGCCTTACTATACTATGTCGTTTTAGCGCAAAAACGCCTTACTATAGTATGTCGTTTTTCGCTAAAACGCCTTACTATACTATGTCGTTTTTAGCGAAAAAACGCCTTACTATACTATGTCGTTTTTAGCGAAAAAACGCCTTACTATACTATGTCGTTTTTAGCTAAAACGCCTTACTATACTATGTCGTTTTTAGCGAAAAAAACGCCTTACTATACTATGTCGTTTTTAGCGAAAAAACGCCTTACTATAGTATGTCGTTTTAGCCGCTAAAACGCCTTACTATACTATGTCGTTTTTAGCCGCTAAAACGCCTTACTATACTATGTCGTTTTTAGCTAAAAACGCCTTACTATACTATGTCGTTTTTAGCTAAAACGCCTTACTATACTATGTCGTTTTTAGCTAAAAACGCCTTACTATACTATGTCGTTTTTAGCGAAAAAAACGCCTTACTATACTATGTCGTTTTTAGCGAAAAAACGCCTTACTATACTATGTCGTTTTTAGCGCTAAAAACGCCTTACTATACTATGTCGTTTTTAGCGAAAAAAACGCCTTACTATACTATGTCGTTTTTAGCGCTAAAACGCCTTACTATACTATGTCGTTTTTAGCTAAAAACGCCTTACTATACTATGTCGTTTTTTAGCTAAAACGCCTTACTATACTATGTCGTTTTTAGCTAAAACGCCTTACTATACTATGTCGTTTTTAGCTAAAAACGCCTTACTATACTATGTCGTTTTTAGCTAAAACGCCTTACTATACTATGTCGTTTTTAGCTAAAACGCCTTACTATACTATGTCGTTTTTAGCGAAAAAACGCCTTACTATACTATGTCGTTTTTAGCTAAAACGCCTTACTATACTATGTCGTTTTTAGCGAAAAACGCCTTACTATACTATGTCGTTTTAGCGAAAAAACGCCTTACTATACTATGTCGTTTTTTTAGCTAAAACGCCTTACTATACTATGTCGTTTTAGCCGCTAAAAACGCCTTACTATACTATGTCGTTTTTTCGAAAAAACGCCTTACTATACTATGTCGTTTTTAGCTAAAAACGCCTTACTATACTATGTCGTTTTTAGCGAAAAAACGCCTTACTATACTATGTCGTTTTAGCCGCTAAAAACGCCTTACTATACTATGTCGTTTTTAGCTAAAAACGCCTTACTATACTATGTCGTTTTTAGCGAAAAAACGACTTACTATACTATGTCGTTTTTAGCGAAAAAACGCCTTACTATACTATGTCGTTTTTAGCGAAAAACGCCTTACTATACTATGTCGTTTTTAGCGAAAAACGCCTTACTATACTATGTCGTTTTTCGCTAAAAACGCCTTACTATACTATGTCGTTTTTAGCTAAAAACGCCTTACTATACTATGTCGTTTTAGCGAAAAAACGCCTTACTATACTATGTCGTTTTTAGCTAAAAACGCCTTACTATACTATGTCGTTTTTAGCTAAAAACGCCTTACTATACTATGTCGTTTTTAGCTAAAAACGCCTTACTATACTATGTCGTTTTTAGCGAAAAAACGCCTTACTATACTATGTCGTTTTTAGCGAAAAAAACGCCTTACTATACTATGTCGTTTTTAGCGAAAAAACGCCTTACTATACTATGTCGTTTTTAGCTAAAAACGCCTTACTATACTATGTCGTTTTTTTCGCTAAAAACGACTTACTATACTATGTCGTTTTTAGCTAAAAACGCCTTACTATACTATGTCGTTTTTAGCTAAAAACGCCTTACTATACTATGTCGTTTTTAGCTAAAAACGCCTTACTATACTATGTCGTTTTTAGCTAAAAACGCCTTACTATACTATGTCGTTTTTAGCTAAAAACGCCTTACTATACTATGTCGTTTTTAGCTAAAACGCCTTACTATACTATGTCGTTTTTAGCTAAAAACGCCTTACTATACTATGTCGTTTTTCGCTAAAAACGCCTTACTATACTATGTCGTTTTTAGCTAAAAACGCCTTACTATACTATGTCGTTTTTCGCTAAAAACGCCTTACTATACTATGTCGTTTTTAGCTAAAAACGCCTTACTATACTATGTCGTTTTTAGCGCTAAAAACGCCTTACTATACTATGTCGTTTTTTCGAAAAAACGCCTTACTATACTATGTCGTTTTTAGCTAAAAACGCCTTACTATACTATGTCGTTTTTCGCTAAAAAACGCCTTACTATACTATGTCGTTTTTAGCTAAAAACGCCTTACTATACTATGTCGTTTTTAGCTAAAAACGCCTTACTATACTATGTCGTTTTTAGCTAAAAACGCCTTACTATACTATGTCGTTTTTAGCTAAAACGCCTTACTATACTATGTCGTTTTTAGCTAAAAACGCCTTACTATACTATGTCGTTTTTAGCTAAAAACGCCTTACTATACTATGTCGTTTTTAGCTAAAACGCCTTACTATACTATGTCGTTTTTAGCTAAAAACGCCTTACTATACTATGTCGTTTTTAGCTAAAAACGCCTTACTATACTATGTCGTTTTTAGCGAAAAAACGCCTTACTATACTATGTCGTTTTTAGCGCCTTACTATAAAAAAACGCCTTACTATACTATGTCGTTTTTAGCTAAAAACGCCTTACTATACTATGTCGTTTTTAGCTAAAAACGCCTTACTATACTATGTCGTTTTTAGCTAAAAACGCCTTACTATACTATGTCGTTTTTAGCGAAAAAACGCCTTACTATACTATGTCGTTTTTAGCGCTAAAACGCCTTACTATACTATGTCGTTTTTAGCTAAAAACGCCTTACTATACTATGTCGTTTTTAGCTAAAAACGCCTTACTATACTATGTCGTTTTTAGCTAAAAACGCCTTACTATACTATGTCGTTTTTAGCAAAAAACGCCTTACTATACTATGTCGTTTTTAGCGAAAAAACGCCTTACTATACTATGTCGTTTTTAGCTAAAAAACGCCTTACTATACTATGTCGTTTTTAGCTAAAACGCCTTACTATACTATGTCGTTTTTAGCTAAAAAACGCCTTACTATACTATGTCGTTTTTAGCTAAAACGCCTTACTATACTATGTCGTTTTTAGCGCTAAAAACGCCTTACTATACTATGTCGTTTTTCGCTAAAAAAGCCTTACTATACTATGTCGTTTTTAGCTAAAAACGCCTTACTATACTATGTCGTTTTTTAGCTAAAACGCCTTACTATACTATGTCGTTTTTTCGCTAAAACGCCTTACTATACTATGTCGTTTTTTAGCTAAAAACGCCTTACTATACTATGTCGCTTTTTAGCTAAAAACGCCTTACTATACTATGTCGTTTTTTCGCTAAAACGCCTTACTATACTATGTCGTTTTTAGCTAAAAACGCCTTACTATACTATGTCGTTTTTAGCTAAAACGCCTTACTATACTATGTCGTTTTTTAGCTAAAAACGCCTTACTATACTATGTCGTTTTTAGGCTAAAAACGCCTTACTATACTATGTCGTTTTTAGCTAAAACGCCTTACTATACTATGTCGTTTTTAGCTAAAAACGCCTTACTATACTATGTCGTTTTTTTAGCTAAAACGCCTTACTATACTATGTCGTTTTTAGCTAAAACGCCTTACTATACTATGTCGTTTTTAGCTAAAACGCCTTACTATACTATGTCGTTTTTTCGCTAAAAAACGCCTTACTATACTATGTCGTTTTTAGCTAAAAACGCCTTACTATACTATGTCGTTTTTAGCTAAAAAAACGCCTTACTATACTATGTCGTTTTTAGCTAAAAACGCCTTACTATACTATGTCGTTTTTTCGCTAAAACGCCTTACTATACTATGTCGTTTTTAGCTAAAACGCCTTACTATACTATGTCGTTTTTCGCTAAAACGCCTTACTATACTATGTCGTTTTTGGCTAAAACGCCTTACTATACTATGTCGTTTTTCGCTAAAACGCCTTACTATACTATGTCGTTTTTAGCTAAAACGCCTTACTATACTATGTCGTTTTTCGCTAAAACGCCTTACTATACTATGTCGTTTTTTTCTAAAACGCCTTACTATACTATGTCGTTTTTTTCGCTAAAAACGCCTTACTATACTATGTCGTTTTTAGCTAAAAACGCCTTACTATACTATGTCGTTTTTCGCTAAAAACGCCTTACTATACTATGTCGTTTTTTAGCTAAAAACGCCTTACTATACTATGTCGTTTTTTTTTAAAACGCCTTACTATACTATGTCGTTTTTTTTTAAAAACGCCTTACTATACTATGTCGTTTTTCGCTAAAAACGCCTTACTATACTATGTCGCTTTTTTCGCTAAAAAACGCCTTACTATACTATGTCGTTTTTTCGCTAAAACGCCTTACTATACTATGTCGTTTTTCGCTAAAACGCCTTACTATACTATGTCGTTTTTCGCTAAAACGCCTTACTATACTATGTCGTTTTTTAGCTAAAACGCCTTACTATACTATGTCGTTTTTCGCTAAAAACGCCTTACTATACTATGTCGTTTTTCGCTAAAAACGCCTTACTATACTATGTCGTTTTTAGCTAAAACGCCTTACTATACTATGTCGTTTTTCGCTAAAAACGCCTTACTATACTATGTCGTTTTTAGCTAAAACGCCTTACTATACTATGTCGTTTTTCGCTAAAACGCCTTACTATACTATGTCGTTTTTTCGCTAAAAACGCCTTACTATACTATGTCGTTTTTAGCTAAAACGCCTTACTATACTATGTCGCTTTTTTCGCTAAAACGCCTTACTATACTATGTCGTTTTTTTTCGCTAAAAACGCCTTACTATACTATGTCGTTTTTTCGCTAAAAACGCCTTACTATACTATGTCGTTTTTCGCTTAAAACGCCTTACTATACTATGTCGTTTTTAGCTAAAACGCCTTACTATACTATGTCGTTTTTAGCTAAAAAACGCCTTACTATACTATGTCGTTTTTTTAGCTAAAACGCCTTACTATACTATATGTCGTTTTTAGCTAAAAACGCCTTACTATACTATGTCGTTTTTCGCTAAAACGCCTTACTATACTATGTCGTTTTTTTTAGCTAAAAACGCCTTACTATACTATGTCGTTTTTCGCTAAAAACGCCTTACTATACTATGTCGCTTTTTCAGCTAAAACGCCTTACTATACTATGTCGTTTTTCGGCTAAAACGCCTTACTATACTATGTCGTTTTTCAGCTAAAAACGCCTTACTATACTATGTCGTTTTTTCGCGCTAAAACGCCTTACTATACTATGTCGTTTTTAGCTAAAAACGCCTTACTATACTATGTCGTTTTTGGGCTAAAACGCCTTACTATACTATGTCGTTTTTTCGCTAAAACGCCTTACTATACTATGTCGTTTTTCGGCTAAAAAAGCCTACTATACTATGTCGTTTTTAGGCTAAAACGCCTTACTATACTATGTCGTTTTTTCGCTAAAAGCCTTACTATACTATGTCGTTTTTCGGCTAAAACGCCTTACTACTATACTATGTCGTTTTTTAAAAACGCCTTACTATACTATGTCGCTTTTTCGCTAAAAAGCCTTACTATACTATGTCGTTTTTGGCTAAAACGCCTTACTATACTATGTCGTTTTTCGGCTAAAAACGCCTTACTATACTATGTCGTTTTTAGCTAAAAACGCCTTACTATACTATGTCGTTTTTTCGCTAAAACGCCTTACTATACTATGTCGTTTTTTGCTAAAACGCCTTACTATACTATGTCGTTTTTTTCTAAAAACGCCTTACTATACTATGTCGTTTTTAGCTAAAACGCCTTACTATACTATGTCGTTTTTTTTGCTAAAACGCCTTACTATACTATGTCGTTTTTTCGCTAAAAACGCCTTACTATACTATGTCGTTTTTCGCTAAAAACGCCTTACTATACTATGTCGTTTTTTGCTTAAAACGCCTTACTATACTATGTCGTTTTTAGCTAAAAACGCCTTACTATACTATGTCGTTTTTTCGCTAAAAACGCCTTACTATACTATGTCGTTTTTTTCTAAAAGCGCCTTACTATACTATGTCGTTTTTTTCGCTAAAACGCCTTACTATACTATGTCGTTTTTTCGCTAAAAACGCCTTACTATACTATGTCGTTTTTCGCTAAAACGCCTTACTATACTATGTCGTTTTTTCGCTAAAACGCCTTACTATACTATGTCGTTTTTTCGCTAAAACGCCTTACTATACTATGTCGTTTTTCGCTAAAACGCCTTACTATACTATGTCGTTTTTCGCTAAAACGCCTTACTATACTATGTCGTTTTTCGCTAAAAACGCCTTACTATACTATGTCGTTTTTCGCTAAAAACGCCTTACTATACTATGTCGTTTTTTCGCTAAAACGCCTTACTATACTATGTCGTTTTTTCGCTAAAAACGCCTTACTATACTATGTCGTTTTTTCGCTAAAACGCCTTACTATACTATGTCGTTTTTTGCTAAAACGCCTTACTATACTATGTCGTTTTTTCGCTAAAACGCCTTACTATACTATGTCGTTTTTTCGCTAAAAACGCCTTACTATACTATGTCGTTTTTCGCTAAAAACGCCTTACTATACTATGTCGTTTTTCGCTAAAAACGCCTTACTATACTATGTCGTTTTTTCGCTAAAACGCCTTACTATACTATGTCGTTTTTTCGCTAAAACGCCTTACTATACTATGTCGTTTTTCGCTAAAACGCCTTACTATACTATGTCGTTTTTCGCTAAAACGCCTTACTATACTATGTCGTTTTTCGCTAAAACGCCTTACTATACTATGTCGTTTTTCGCTAAAACGCCTTACTATACTATGTCGTTTTTTTCGCTAAAACGCCTTACTATACTATGTCGCTTTTTTCGCTAAAACGCCTTACTATACTATGTCGTTTTTCGCTAAAACGCCTTACTATACTATGTCGTTTTTCGCTAAAACGCCTTACTATACTATGTCGTTTTTCGCTAAAACGCCTTACTATACTATGTCGTTTTTCGCTAAAACGCCTTACTATACTATGTCGTTTTTCGCTAAAACGCCTTACTATACTATGTCGTTTTTCGCTAAAACGCCTTACTATACTATGTCGTTTTTCGCTAAAACGCCTTACTATACTATGTCGTTTTTCGCTAAAACGCCTTACTATACTATGTCGTTTTTCGCTAAAACGCCTTACTATACTATGTCGTTTTTTCGCTAAAACGCCTTACTATACTATGTCGTTTTTTCGCTAAAACGCCTTACTATACTATGTCGTTTTTTCGCTAAAAACGCCTTACTATACTATGTCGTTTTTCGCTAAAACGCCTTACTATACTATGTCGTTTTTCGCTAAAACGCCTTACTATACTATGTCGTTTTTTCGCTAAAACGCCTTACTATACTATGTCGTTTTTCGCTAAAACGCCTTACTATACTATGTCGTTTTTCGCTAAAACGCCTTACTATACTATGTCGTTTTTCGCTAAAACGCCTTACTATACTATGTCGTTTTTCGCTAAAAACGCCTTACTATACTATGTCGTTTTTCGCTAAAAACGCCTTACTATACTATGTCGTTTTTCGCTAAAAACGCCTTACTATACTATGTCGTTTTTCGCTAAAACGCCTTACTATACTATGTCGTTTTTCGCTAAAAACGCCTTACTATACTATGTCGTTTTTCGCTAAAACGCCTTACTATACTATGTCGTTTTTCGCTAAAACGCCTTACTATACTATGTCGTTTTTTCGCTAAAACGCCTTACTATACTATGTCGTTTTTCGCTAAAACGCCTTACTATACTATGTCGTTTTTTCGCTAAAACGCCTTACTATACTATGTCGTTTTTCGCTAAAAACGCCTTACTATACTATGTCGTTTTTCGCTAAAACGCCTTACTATACTATGTCGTTTTTCGCTAAAAACGCCTTACTATACTATGTCGTTTTTTCGCTAAAAACGCCTTACTATACTATGTCGTTTTTCGCTAAAACGCCTTACTATACTATGTCGTTTTTCGCTAAAACGCCTTACTATACTATGTCGTTTTTCGCTAAAACGCCTTACTATACTATGTCGTTTTTCGCTAAAAACGCCTTACTATACTATGTCGTTTTTCGCTAAAAACGCCTTACTATACTATGTCGTTTTTCGCTAAAACGCCTTACTATACTATGTCGTTTTTCGCTAAAACGCCTTACTATACTATGTCGTTTTTCGCTAAAACGCCTTACTATACTATGTCGTTTTTCGCTAAAACGCCTTACTATACTATGTCGTTTTTCGCTAAAACGCCTTACTATACTATGTCGTTTTTCGCTAAAAACGCCTTACTATACTATGTCGTTTTTTCGCTAAAAAGCCTTACTATACTATGTCGTTTTTCGCTAAAAAGCCTTACTATACTATGTCGTTTTTCGCTAAAACGCCTTACTATACTATGTCGTTTTTCGCTAAAACGCCTTACTATACTATGTCGTTTTTCGCTAAAACGCCTTACTATACTATGTCGTTTTTCGCTAAAACGCCTTACTATACTATGTCGTTTTTCGCTAAAACGCCTTACTATACTATGTCGTTTTTCGCTAAAACGCCTTACTATACTATGTCGTTTTTCGCTAAAACGCCTTACTATACTATGTCGTTTTTCGCTAAAACGCCTTACTATACTATGTCGTTTTTCGCTAAAACGCCTTACTATACTATGTCGTTTTTCGCTAAAAACGCCTTACTATACTATGTCGTTTTTCGCTAAAAACGCCTTACTATACTATGTCGTTTTTCGCTAAAAACGCCTTACTATACTATGTCGTTTTTCGCTAAAACGCCTTACTATACTATGTCGTTTTTCGCTAAAAACGCCTTACTATACTATGTCGTTTTTCGCTAAAACGCCTTACTATACTATGTCGTTTTTCGCTAAAACGCCTTACTATACTATGTCGTTTTTCGCTAAAACGCCTTACTATACTATGTCGTTTTTCGCTAAAACGCCTTACTATACTATGTCGTTTTTCGCTAAAACGCCTTACTATACTATGTCGTTTTTCGCTAAAACGCCTTACTATACTATGTCGTTTTTCGCTAAAACGCCTTACTATACTATGTCGTTTTTCGCTAAAACGCCTTACTATACTATGTCGTTTTTTCGCTAAAACGCCTTACTATACTATGTCGTTTTTCGCTAAAACGCCTTACTATACTATGTCGTTTTTCGCTAAAACGCCTTACTATACTATGTCGTTTTTCGCTAAAAACGCCTTACTATACTATGTCGTTTTTCGCTAAAACGCCTTACTATACTATGTCGTTTTTCGCTAAAAACGCCTTACTATACTATGTCGTTTTTCGCTAAAACGCCTTACTATACTATGTCGTTTTTCGCTAAAACGCCTTACTATACTATGTCGTTTTTCGCTAAAACGCCTTACTATACTATGTCGTTTTTCGCTAAAACGCCTTACTATACTATGTCGTTTTTCGCTAAAACGCCTTACTATACTATGTCGTTTTTCGCTAAAAACGCCTTACTATACTATGTCGTTTTTCGCTAAAAACGCCTTACTATACTATGTCGTTTTTCGCTAAAACGCCTTACTATACTATGTCGTTTTTCGCTAAAAACGCCTTACTATACTATGTCGTTTTTCGCTAAAAACGCCTTACTATACTATGTCGTTTTTCGCTAAAAACGCCTTACTATACTATGTCGTTTTTCGCTAAAAACGCCTTACTATACTATGTCGTTTTTCGCTAAAAACGCCTTACTATACTATGTCGTTTTTCGCTAAAAAAGCCTTACTATACTATGTCGTTTTTCGCTAAAAACGCCTTACTATACTATGTCGTTTTTTCGCTAAAAACGCCTTACTATACTATGTCGTTTTTCGCTAAAACGCCTTACTATACTATGTCGTTTTTCGCTAAAAACGCCTTACTATACTATGTCGTTTTTTCGCTAAAAACGCCTTACTATACTATGTCGTTTTTCGCTAAAACGCCTTACTATACTATGTCGTTTTTCGCTAAAAACGCCTTACTATACTATGTCGTTTTTCGCTAAAACGCCTTACTATACTATGTCGTTTTTTCGCTAAAAACGCCTTACTATACTATGTCGTTTTTTCGCTAAAAAGCCTTACTATACTATGTCGTTTTTCGCTAAAACGCCTTACTATACTATGTCGTTTTTCGCTAAAAACGCCTTACTATACTATGTCGTTTTTCGCTAAAACGCCTTACTATACTATGTCGTTTTTCGCTAAAACGCCTTACTATACTATGTCGTTTTTTCGCTAAAACGCCTTACTATACTATGTCGTTTTTCGCTAAAACGCCTTACTATACTATGTCGTTTTTCGCTAAAACGCCTTACTATACTATGTCGTTTTTCGCTAAAACGCCTTACTATACTATGTCGTTTTTCGCTAAAACGCCTTACTATACTATGTCGTTTTTCGCTAAAAACGCCTTACTATACTATGTCGTTTTTCGCTAAAACGCCTTACTATACTATGTCGTTTTTCGCTAAAACGCCTTACTATACTATGTCGTTTTTCGCTAAAACGCCTTACTATACTATGTCGTTTTTCGCTAAAACGCCTTACTATACTATGTCGTTTTTCGCTAAAACGCCTTACTATACTATGTCGTTTTTCGCTAAAAACGCCTTACTATACTATGTCGTTTTTCGCTAAAACGCCTTACTATACTATGTCGTTTTTCGCTAAAACGCCTTACTATACTATGTCGTTTTTCGCTAAAAACGCCTTACTATACTATGTCGTTTTTCGCTAAAACGCCTTACTATACTATGTCGTTTTTCGCTAAAACGCCTTACTATACTATGTCGTTTTTTCGCTAAAACGCCTTACTATACTATGTCGTTTTTCGCTAAAAACGCCTTACTATACTATGTCGTTTTTGGGCTAAAAACGCCTTACTATACTATGTCGTTTTTTCGCTAAAAACGCCTTACTATACTATGTCGTTTTTTCGCTAAAACGCCTTACTATACTATGTCGTTTTTTGGCTAAAACGCCTTACTATACTATGTCGTTTTTGGCTAAAACGCCTTACTATACTATGTCGTTTTTTCGCTAAAACGCCTTACTATACTATGTCGTTTTTTGGGCTAAAACGCCTTACTATACTATGTCGTTTTTCGGCTAAAACGCCTTACTATACTATGTCGTTTTTTCGGCTAAAACGCCTTACTATACTATGTCGTTTTTCAGGCTAAAACGCCTTACTATACTATGTCGTTTTTCGCTAAAACGCCTTACTATACTATGTCGTTTTTCGGCTAAAACGCCTTACTATACTATGTCGTTTTTCGCTAAAACGCCTTACTATACTATGTCGTTTTTCGCTAAAAAGCCTTACTATACTATGTCGTTTTTCGCTAAAACGCCTTACTATACTATGTCGTTTTTTCGCTAAAACGCCTTACTATACTATGTCGTTTTTCGCTAAAACGCCTTACTATACTATGTCGTTTTTCGCTAAAACGCCTTACTATACTATGTCGTTTTTGGCTAAAACGCCTTACTATACTATGTCGTTTTTGGCTAAAAGCCTTACTATACTATGTCGTTTTTCGCTAAAACGCCTTACTATACTATGTCGTTTTTCGCTAAAACGCCTTACTATACTATGTCGTTTTTCGCTAAAACGCCTTACTATACTATGTCGTTTTTCGCTAAAAACGCCTTACTATACTATGTCGTTTTTCGCTAAAACGCCTTACTATACTATGTCGTTTTTCGCTAAAAACGCCTTACTATACTATGTCGTTTTTCGCTAAAAACGCCTTACTATACTATGTCGTTTTTTCGCTAAAACGCCTTACTATACTATGTCTTTTTTTCGCTAAAACGCCTTACTATACTATGTCGTTTTTCGCTAAAAACGCCTTACTATACTATGTCGTTTTTCGCTAAAACGCCTTACTATACTATGTCGTTTTTCGCTAAAACGCCTTACTATACTATGTCGCTTTTTCGCTAAAAAGCCTTACTATACTATGTCGTTTTTCGCTAAAACGCCTTACTATACTATGTCGTTTTTCGCTAAAACGCCTTACTATACTATGTCGTTTTTCGCTAAAACGCCTTACTATACTATGTCGTTTTTCGCTAAAACGCCTTACTATACTATGTCGTTTTTCGCTAAAACGCCTTACTATACTATGTCGTTTTTTGGCTAAAAACGCCTTACTATACTATGTCGTTTTTCGCTAAAAACGCCTTACTATACTATGTCGTTTTTCGCTAAAACGCCTTACTATACTATGTTGTTTTTCGCTAAAACGCCTTACTATACTATGTCTTTTTTTGGCTAAAACGCCTTACTATACTATGTCGTTTTTCGCTAAAAAGCCTTACTATACTATGTCGTTTTTCGGCTAAAAACGCCTTACTATACTATGTCGCTTTTTCGCTAAAACGCCTTACTATACTATGTCGCTTTTTCGCTAAAACGCCTTACTATACTATGTCGCTTTTTCGCTAAAAAGCCTTACTATACTATGTCCTTTTTCGCTAAAAACGCCTTACTATACTATGTCGCTTTTTCGCTAAAAACGCCTTACTATACTATGTCGTTTTTTCGCTAAAACGCCTTACTATACTATGTCGCTTTTTCGCTAAAAGCCTTACTATACTATGTCGCTTTTTCGCAAAACGCCTTACTATACTATGTCATTTTTTCACTAAAACGCCTTACTATACTATGTCGTTTTTTTGGCTAAAAACGCCTTACTATACTATGTCGCTTTTTGGGCTAAAAAGCCTTACTATACTATGTCGCTTTTTTCGCTAAAACGCCTTACTATACTATGTCGCTTTTTCGCTAAAACGCCTTACTATACTATGTCGTTTTTAGTTAAAAAGCCTTACTATACTATGTCTTTTTTGGCTAAAACGCCTTACTATACTATGTCGTTTTTTCGCTAAAAAGCCTTACTATACTATGTCGTTTTCAGCTAAAACGCCTTACTATACTATGTCGTTTTTTCGGCTAAAAAGCCTTACTATACTATGTCGTTTTTTTCAGCTAAAAACGCCTTACTATACTATGTTTTTTTTTCTCGGGCTAAAAACGCCTTACTATACTGTCGTTTTTTTCAGGCTAAACACACCTTACGTCATATGTCGTTTTTTTCGGCTAAAAACGCCTTACTTTTCATGGCCGTTTTTTTCAGCTAAAAGCGCCTTACTTTTCATGGTCGTTTTTTTCGGCTAAAAATTTCGTCCAAAACGCCTTACTATACATGGTCATTTTTTTGGCTCAAGCTAGATGCATAGATGGATCGACGGGAGGATGGATGGATAGATAGACGGATACTTGATGGACGGATCGATGTATATATTATATTGATCCATGATCAATGGACTTTGCACACAAGTGGGGAAAATTCGTCACCCAATTTCAACACGCCACACTGAGGGGTTAGTAAACAACAGGAGGCATCTCTGTACGCAATACTACACAAACACAGCAATGTCGATGCAGCTCGAGACAAAAAAAAAACTAAAAAAACCTCGGAATAATGCAGGTGTTGTCCGACCCATTGCCAGGCTGTAAACGTTTTATTATTTCGAAGCGGTGTGTTATTTGTACATTCATCATAGGACGAACACAGCAGACCTACGGAGTATCACATGACTTGCGCCTCTCATTTTGTTCCAGTCAGACGAAGTCATCATGTAGAAAAGCACAGTGTGAAATCTTAGTTCAACTAAAAAAAACGTTGAAATGGGCTAACCTTTTTTTTTGAAGTTCACTTCCATCACACCTTTCCTGGTTGTTAAGTGACACGTGAAGGGATTGCGGAAGTGCTGTTTTTCCCCCTCAAACTAGGACTACCAAGTGCACGTGTACCATTGGACGTGAGAATTTCCACGGTTGTTTCAAAGACACTGCGCCCCTTCTGCCGAAGGACTGGTTTAGCACGTTTTTAAAGCCCTCTTAGTGCGTGGACGTAGAAGCACGAAAAGCAACACTGAGTCATATGAAGAAGAAGGTGGGGGAAGGGGTAGACCAGTGTTCTCCCATTGGGGCCTTCATGTATCAGTGCAGAAATCTCTATTGGGAAAAACGGCAAAAAGCATGTCCACTAACATGTCATTAAAGGCCCAGCAACAAATGTTTGGCCAGAGCGTCTCATGTCAGAAGGACCACACATCACACACTGGCCGATGTCCTCTTTTTGACACTTCATCTACCAAAAAAAAAAAACCAAAAACAAACATCTTCACACACATGGTGCCCACAAAGCAGGCATTGGAGGGTTTCATCTGCAAAGTCATCCCAGTGCTCGTCCATGTCAAGCGAACATCTGCCCGGGACCGCCGGCGTGTTTCTTCTCGGCGCTGAGGCGCTCCTGGTTCTGCTGGCGCCCCACGTTGTCGTTGGACTTGATGATGGCGGCGTAGTCGTGGATGCCCACTTCTAAGTTCTTGGCTTTCAATGCGGCCGTGTGGAGCTTCTCCAGGAAGTCCGGCATGCCTGGCAATTCATGATAAGACACATTTGTCATTTTTTTTGTTTTGTTTTCTGTGCTAAGCGTCTTATTTCTGGGTTAGAAAAATAGCCACCAAAATAACTACAATTTCACCAAGAATTTTGACCACCATCGTGCCATATGTAATCATTGAGTATATATGCCAATAGTTAACTGTGGAAAGCTTAAAATAGCATGACACAGACTCCTTAAGTAGAAAAAGCACCAGTACAGTATTGTAAACATTTTTTTAAATGACACTTTTCTACCATCAACACAACAGATGTGAGATAAGATGCTCACCACTTGACACCATCCAGCTGACACAGTAACGAGGGAAGGCGGTCTGAGGGTCGTCACTGTACGTGAGCATGTAGTCAAATCCATTCTGTCGACGTTGTCAATCGAGAAGTAGTTTAGACAGTTGACTTTGGATTCCGCCACGTGAAAATATGAACGTTTTTAGCAGGACGCAAAATGAGCAGGTTTGACTCGAACCTCGTCGAAGGACTTGTGAGGACGGATGACCATCTTGGATTGATAGGAGTGAACTCTCACATAATCCTGAGACTCGGGAACACGGGGGTGCTGCACGGCTCTAATGGGCGCAGTGACAAAACAATAAATCAATCAAATGGATAGCGCCTTCGAGTGCACAAAATGAGGTAATAACAATAATGTGTCCTTTAGTAATTGTTTCTTACCTAGAGACGAGGATCATTAAGTTGCTTTCCAAGTTGACCTCATAGCGTCGGACATACACGTAGTCCCTGGAATACATGGGATACTGTGGAGGAAGAGTCGACATCATTTTAAAGAGAAATGTGTGGTTCATAATCCGTACAGTGGTTTTCAAAATTTTAATGTAATGATCTTTTTTTTTTTTTATGTACCGATACTAAAATAGTGTTTTAATAGTTATTGCACAAAAACCTTTTTAACAAGTAAACACTGCATAAATGTGAGACAAACCATATGCAAAAAATGCATATGAACTTAAAAGTGAAACAACTGAAGGGTATTTTTGGCAAGGGTTCTTTCTCGTGCCACGACAACACTGTGCGAGTTACCGAGTGAGCAGATATATTTAGAAAGTAAATAGAGAAGAAGGTGAAGGGGAACTAACGGGAAAGTGAGTAGCCCAGTGTACAACTTCTGAGCCGGTGTTGACGTCCCGGTCCACCACTTCCAGTTTGATCACCAGACTGTCCCACTTCTTCCTGTACTCTGTGTCCAACTTTGGCCAAAGACAAAGCAGCAGTCAGTCAAGTGTGGATCTATTTATATTACATTGCCTTGGTGACAAACAGATTGCGCAAGAGGTGACTCCAAAAATGACATGACATACACGGTATACGGTAGATCGCTGGAATTGCACTGTTCTGGCATGTTAAACATGTTTACAAAAACACAACAAACATGCTTTCTGCCTTAAATACTGTACAATACGCAAAGCATACATTATTAACCCTTTCAGGGACAGCGGTTACTACAGCGGACAGCTTATGTTATCAAGTTACAGGGTGCATGAAAGGGTTAAAAAAAAATCCGATTAATGTCAATTAAAAAAGTGTCATAAATTGGGTGTCCAAATACTGTTTTGTCCTCTTATCTGTGCTACTTTATTGTGCAAACGAGAATGTCTAACACGGACCTCGGGTCAGAGCATTAGGCCATTTCAAACCCGCATGAGATCATACAAAAAGACATTTGTACCTGCACATTGAAGAACTGCCTTGGTGTGACGTCAGTGTATGAGCCCAACACTGCAATAAAACACAAGAGAAACGAATGTTGACGGCGCAAACGGCACACATGCATCGCGAGCCACTTTAGTCATCGCTAACCTCTGTACTCGTACAGGTGACTGTCGGGGATCGGTCGCTTCCACACGCGGAAGTCCTTCTTCTCCATTACAACTTCCCAGCCGGGCTCCGCGCGACCGCTCGCCACACCTGCGTGTGCGTTGAGACTCTTGACGGCCTCGAGGGCCTGCAGCTCCAGCCCACATCTGCACAAATGTACAAATATTGCAGCATTGCAAAGTTGCGATTTGTACCGCCTATATGCAAACTCAGCAAGGCAGATGAATCTTACAACCCAGATGCAGAATTGATATCTTCTACTTTTATAAACATGACAGTGATATGTTTTGTTTCAAATGTAAACTTGCGCATTTTACTTGAATTGTATGTATGCAAATGTGTTGTTCTTTTTGTTTTTAATACCCGAGTTCATACACAATGAAAACAAGTTTTGGCGGCCGATCACGGTTTCATTATATGTGACAGAGTTCCCTTTGGTTGGGATGTCGGACGTATGTAGTAAAAGCTTCCAAACCTGTGCATTTCCTCATCTTGAATCTTCTCATTGTCCCACATGAAGACCCCTGCAAGGGCCGCGATCAGCTTGCCCGGGGAGGGATGCTTGCTCTGGAACCTGCGCCATAAACTGCCCACCAGGGTCCATCGGGTCCGCTCAGAGTATAGGTTGGAGTACAGCTCGGCGATCCGACACGCACGCCGCAGTCTCTGGCCGGTGACGAAGCCGCAGTGGTCCGCGAATATGGACATCAAGCCTTTGCCTCCGTTTCCCGATCTCGTGGCGGTCTCTCCGGCGAGGACGCCCACCCGGTGGAGCGTGGATAGGAGCAGGCCCACAGCTCTGCCCAGCCATTGTGCCGAGCCTCGGCCGTCGTCCTCCTGCACAACCCGCCGGAACGATCTGACTCCCGGAAGCCTGAGTGTCCTAACACTGACCTCGGCGGAGACACGGCGGGGCACAGAGTGAAACATGACTTGCAACGACCGTGGCGCGAGCTCCCAACACAGGATTAATCCTCCAAAACTAGGCTAGCGATGTTGCGAGTCAAAGTTTCAACCTAAAAGCACTAGGTGATTGTTAACAATAAAAGTATTGGGGCAGATTTAAGGTCGCAAATGTCCATTACATTATCGCTCAGCGAACACGCGACATTTAGCGTCAGCTAACGTTAGCACGACTTTTGTACACTTTAACGAGTTTAGGTTGGTCTAAATTAAACGTACTACTACCTGCACTTGTACGTATTATAAGAGCCTCGATTCCAATGTTAAAATATTCTAAATGTGATAATATTCTAGAGACGCGACTGTTGCACGTTTGGCATCCTTAGCAGCTCATTTGACCTCCTATTCCCATCGTCCGGAGACACGCCTACCCGGAAGTTAAAAGTCCTACAACCTTCTAACATGTGTGCTGATTGGACAAGGCTAAACAATAAGGCGATTGTGATTGGTCAAAATGGGAGCTCGTCTGAGTACAAGCATGTGCGTTTGGTCAAATAAAATGTCATTAATTGACTTACTAATAAATAACAAAATCCCAAAGACATACATTTAAATTTATGGGAAAGACTACATGCTTTTTGCGTTCATTAAAGATCAAACATATTTCTTTTCAATTGTGCATTGTTAAGCAGTACATGACAGTCACAATAAAAGGTTTTTGTAATTAATGTTTTATTATATTTTGGGCAACACGAGTTGTACAAAAATGAGAAAAGACATCTTATTGGGAAGCAGAGAATGGTTCAATCACAATCATAGACGTCTCGAATCAAATGAATGAACGCGATTAACGGTAGAACATGAATGAATTGATAGTCGGCGAAACCTGTCGAGAGGGAACAGATCATATTTAGCGGCAGGTGGCGTCATTTTTCCAAATCATTTATCTGACGGGCAAACCGTGATCACGCATGGAAGTAAAATATATTCTTGAGCATGTAATTTGACTTTTTAAATATGATTAAAATAAATAGTGAACGGTGTTTGTAATTTAACTTCAAATAGGGTTTTTTTCCAATATGTTTTCATATTTTGTATTTTTACAATTTTTTAGTATCCATCCCAAATTCCTCCATGTTTTTTGAGCGCATTTTTCGAAAAAGAAATGAGCTTGTAAAAAAAAAAAAAACACAATTTTGAATCATTTTTCATGTATGAATACATTTTGGGAAAATGGATCAATGGGCTACACTGAATGTGGTTGCCCATCACTCATCAACTCTTTCCAGAGTTGTTTTTTCGAGTAAAGTGTGAGTACTTTTTTTCGAGTAAAGTGCCTGTTTGATTGTGAAAGAAGAGTCCTTCTGTCAGCTTGGTGACGGAAGCGTGGTGATGTCGGTGGAGGGGCGGGACAAGTTAAGCATAAAACTCCCCCGACCCACTCGTTCGCTGCCAACTGCGAGCTCACACACGCGGTGGGGAAGCCTGGTGAAATCGAGACGATTCTGAAAAAAATAGACTGCTGTCTATTCGTGTCAATTTGCGACACGCACCAAGGTTCTATTTATTTATTTATTTTATTTATTCACTTTTAAGAGGCCTTCTTCGGTGACCGCATTTTGAATTCTACGCGGTCACTCCCTGGTGCTATCGCAACGTTCCGGTGGGCGCGCGCGCCATCCTAAATAGCTACAAGATATTCTTCAAACGAGATTTGACAACTGGAAGTGCGGTAAGTGGTTTTTTTTTTTGTTTTTTTTTGTCGTGGCGATTAAAAGTGCGGAACCTGTTTTTCGCCCCCGTGTCAACGAGTTTATTGCGAGTCTTCGCTAAACTGTTAGCATCCGTCGTTAGCAGAGCCCGGCGAATTACAGTACTCGGCTGACATGTTAGCTTCAATGAAAACTGTTATTCCTGCTACTACTACTACGGGAACGCCGCGTCGACCTAAAAAAACCCGAATTTGTTTGTCGTTTGACTACTACTGAGGTAGCCAATATACCATTCGGGGGAATGTTTAAATCGAGTTGTACTTATTACTCATTTTTACGACACAATGAAAGCGGTCGTTGGGCTACGAGCAGTGGTGGCCATCTGTCCGGCACTTCGCAGGACCTGAATGCGGCTCGGCACCATTTAGCGACAGCCACGTCCGTATGTCTTTATTCCCTTACGCGATATCGCACAGAAAAGCAAATAATGAAGACTGTCTGACAATTTACTTAACGTGTATGTAGAGGGTGGAGATTAAACGGCCTCAAGTGTTGAGCCGGTGCGGTGAAGATGGCGGGGCTTATGAATGGAAGACGACACGTGAGCGTGATTTAAATAAAAAAAGCCTCGGTCCATAGTCTCCCTTTCCACCGCCCACACGCAAAGCCGTCGGTTTAGTTGAACGCCCCGAGTGTCTACAGTCTGGGGGGTGAGCTTTATATATGTATACAGTATACGCACTTAAAAAGCCGGTTTGTGCGGCGCCTTGAAGCGAAAATGGCCGCCCTGAGCACTGTGCGTGTCTTCAGGACCGTCTAAAGCGCTGGCAGTAAAAAAAACCGCTTAATGTGGCTTAAACGACGGCCGAACGTGATCGAACATGTACACATATACATCTCTGCTAAATGGCCATGAAATCCAAAATATGTGGGTCATTGCTTTGATATCTACAAAGGTGAACGTGGGGAGAAAAGGACATGCGCATGTGAAATTTTGGTGGCGATCGGAAGTTTTTTTTTTTTTTTAACATTTAGGCATTTTAAGCTTTTTATACACGCACACGAAGCGTTTTAGACCGCTCCCTCCCACATACAGTAGAGTAAGACGTTTACCGCTTCAGGTTATTCCACACTCCATTTTGTGTTTTAGAAGTCGTCTTTTATGTTTTTGCCGGCCTGGAGTAACCCTTGTATGAAGTATTTTCCCACCCATAAGTGAGCACATATTTGAAAAACGTTACAACACACAACCATTACCACACACACACACAAAGTAGATTTACTGTAATATTGAGTTCCTCTCAATCCACCCACAAAGGTATTTCGGGGGACTTTAGTTGAACACAAAGCTATTTATTCAGGTGTTTGAATTACAATAGATGGATACAGGTTAATTGTACTTTCTATCATTGAATTCCATCAGTGGAAGAGTATTTAATTGTTCTGCCTGTCACTATATATCAATTGCATCGATAGATGAACAACTACAACGCCGTATATGTCGCGAATGCTTTGGGCCAATTAAAGGTAATAGGGTAATTTCCGATGATGCACCCTCTCTCATTGGGACACTAGTTAGGAATTGCTGATCTAAAGCAAAATTCTCTCTGTTTTTTCAGGATGTTCCCTGCTCATCTGCTACTCTTACAGTTGCACAATGGCCGCCTCGTCACACCGCGCACTAGCTCAGACCCAAAGAAACTGCTGCCTGTTTAGTATAATTATAGGATAGCAATAAGCCCCATAAATAGGCACCCTATACCTCTCCTTTCTTGCCTGTCTCCGTAAAACTGGTGGACCTTCAAGAAAAATATTTATTTCTTCATACCTCTAACAATTACTGTTTGCATATTGTAGCGTTTAAAAAAAAGAATAATAATGGTTTCGACAACGGCAACCGTGACTGCAATGGTGGTAGCCACTACAGTAGCGACGCATGGCCCCCTAACGGGTTACCTGTGGCTGCTGATCATCGGCTTCATCATCGCCTTCATCTTGGCCTTCTCTGTGGGCGCCAATGACGTCGCCAACTCATTTGGCACCGCGGTGGGCTCCGGCGTGGTCACCCTAAAACAGGCTTGCATCCTGGCCACCATCTTTGAGACGCTGGGCTCGGTGCTCCTCGGCGCCAAGGTCAGCGAAACCATCCGCAAGGGCATCATCGACGTGGGCATGTACAACGGTTCTGAGCAGGTGTTGATGGCCGGATCCATCAGTGCCATGTTTGGTGAGTATGTGCGCCTCGTCTTTGATGAAACCAAGGCTCACTGAACCCTGTCGACAAAGTGCAGATTGGCTCCCTTGGATTATGCAAGCTGCCGGCAAACCGCCTGGAAATAAACATCGTAAAATGTTACCATCGCTGTTAACATAATATAGCCACAGATTCTATTTTTTTGTCTGACCTCGTATGCTCAAAACATAACACACAAAGTGCTCCCTAAAATAATTGGCTTTCCACGTACCTCAATAATGACCAACATTAAAATGAAGAAGCTGAGTAGAGGGCCCTTACTTAGTCGGTGGTGTTTATAATAAACGCGTCAGGTTTTATTTTCCAAAAAGTGGATTTAATGTTATTGTCAGCCAATCTATTATGGACAGTTTGAATGTTTACACTGTGTTCAAATACAGCAAAAATGCACTTCAAAGTTAAATATAACTGAACCCCACAAATGTTCTGTAGTGGATATAAAAAAAAAAAAGCTGTCTCGATTGTCTTCAGGTTCTGCTGTGTGGCAGCTGGCTGCTTCATTCCTCAAGCTGCCCATCTCCGGAACACACTGCATCGTCGGCGCTACCATCGGCTTCTCGTTAGTAGCCCGAGGCCAGCAGGGAGTCAGGTGGCTCCAGCTTCTCCGTATCGGTAAGTCACGAGTGACTCACGAGCAAGCTTTTAGAGAGCCTCAGTGTGACTTTGAATGGCTCGTGGCTGCTTTGTTAGGATAATAGGCTACTGTAACTGGGCGTTTTTGGTGTCGAACCTGGCCGTTGCAGCTCTCACGCACGGCAGGAGTTGTCGCCAAATCCTTATTGTGTCCAACCAAAGACGGTTTTAGGCCCATCCCCTCCATACAGATGCAAAAAAGACGCCGCGGGGTCTAATTACTAATGCTGGCGGTAACTGACGTAACCGGAGACACTGAGCAAGCGTTTCCTGTTTGTAACCTGATGGGCGGCAGTTGCTTCCTAACAAGTAGAGCCACTGAATCACTCCAGATTCTGATGGGGAAGAATGGATTGAAATGATACATTGTTGCCAAACATGTACAGACTTTGTTTTTGATATACTGCGACTGAGGTTCTAACTGGCCCGTTTGGTTTATTTGCAGTTGCGTCTTGGTTTCTGAGTCCCCTTCTGTCCGGTATAACGTCTGCTGTGGTTTTCTACTTTGTGCGCATGTTCATCTTGCACAAGGTAAGTTTTTAAAATGAGATCCTGGTGTGATGTAAGAAGGAAGTTTTTTGTTTTTTCTCTCCTGGGCGTGATTGAACTGCAACCGCAAGTGGCTGGTTGTGGTTTTCCTAAATGCGATTTTTCTCTCCTGGCAGAAAGACCCGGTGCCGAATGGGTTGAAGGCCCTGCCTGTGTTTTACGCCATAACCATGGGAATCAACCTGTTCTCCATCATGTTCACTGGGGCTCCGAGTGAGTGTCACCGTCTCGTCGACATTTCTCTCCGTGTTTGTCCTTAGCCGCAGCTTAAAATAACCGCGCCCCCCCTTCACGCAGACTGCGGGGTGCCCACGCATATTCCACACTCCACCAGACTGTTGATCCTTATAAATGTGTTTATTTGAACATGTTTTTTTTTCCGGGGCTTTCTCCGTTGCCTATGGTTGGAAGCGGGGTCGTGGGCGGAATGAAAATGTTAAAAGCGGAGCGCAGCGGGCAGATGGAAATAAGAATTCACTTAGCCTTGACGTCACTGTCTGTGGCCTTTCGGACACGAAGAGGAAAAGAGAAGTAACGAGGGTGTTGTCATTGGTTGTATTTGTAGTCTACGAGTTGATACGTCACTGTCTCTGAATACATGTTGCCCCTTTTGAACGTCAAGAAACGCGTTGATTAAACGAGCAACTTTTGCTCCTTTTGTGTTCTTCTCTCTGCAGGGCCTAACAAGATGTTAGCTGGCCTGGGCCATTAAAGGGTGGCTACAGGCCAGAGTAGGACCAGATATGGTGCGCTGATGTGCACGTACACATCAGCGCACTGAGAGGCGATCACTTGTGGGGTCCGTCGTAACCCACGAGCCTGCTTAGCCAGGCGCATTCTGTACAATTGTCCTTGTACTTGGGTTAAAAAAAAAAAAAAAAAGGTGGGCGAATGCATTTTAGACACATCAACAAATTGCTATTTCATTGTCGGTCAGACTTTTTGCCACTTGGTGAGGAAGCGGCGATTGCATATTGAAGTGGGCAGCAGTTGTGTTCTCCACTAGTGGTCGTAGCCAAGGAAGGATAGTACACTTTGGTTTCCTGTGATAGGACTCGAGAGGGGGTGTCTTCAGATGGTATCGGAGCGGTGCCGTAGGATACCAAACATGCCGGATCACATTCCAGCACTTATTATACACACAGACCAAGTCAGCAAAGCCATCGCAGGGCACGGGGGGGGCAGCTGTCCATAAGTAAGCTCAAGGAGGACTTCACAAAAATATCACGAGGCTTTGTTCATGAACGAGAACTCTACCCCGCAAACAAACTCGTTTCGACCGCAAACGGTGGTCAACAAATCCTCGTTTGCACGCCAGACAGAGCTGAGTGCGTGTCTGGGTCAGTGTCATTGTGAGGGGACAATCTGACCCTTGCGCCAGCCTCCATTGGTTGGGGGAGCTCAATGTGTTGAGCTGAACAGGGATTTTTCTGCCTGAGGTACTCTGGAAAAACAAACGCCCCTCCGCGTTTGGTGCTGGGGTGACAATGGGTAGCAACAGAAAATTGACTTTTTCTCCCGCCTAGTTCCTAGAACCAAATCATCAACTTCCCCTTAAGCTATCTGGTTTTATGTAATCTGTGTATTTATTTTTGAGGCTCTAATATTGAACTCAAAAGACATTTTTCCTCGGCGCTAAAGCGGCAAACAAGTCACCCACACGTCGGTGAATTATCACTCTCGCTGTCACTTGTGTAATTAAAGTTGGCGGCTCACTGAAAAGGGGCGGGGGGTGGAGAGAAACACTCCATGCAATTGGGCAACGTGGCCCGCGGTGTGCGGAGGTTTTCGGGGATGGGTGTGGAACGCCACTGTGGTCAAAATTCCATTTCCTGCGCAGTCCCGTCAAGTCCACCTAATGGCTGCGGTCGGACTGTTTTGCCGGATGCCTGCAAATGAGTCACGATGACACGCACACGCAGGCGTGAATAACGTCTAGCCCCCAAACCCACTTTATTTTTCAAGACGGCTATTTGTGAGCTTGTCGTGTTAAGGGCAGCGAGCTCAGCTGTCGGCCGAGCCGTACCACTCTGGTTATTCTCCTCTGGCCACGCCCACCCTCCGAAGGGCGCGTGGATAACTTACATAACTGAATAAACAGCAGCGAGGTGCTTCTGCGGTCTCATGCTGCGGCGTGACCGGCGCAGAGATCCACTGCGGACTCTGCCCTCAAACTCTTTATCGCTTGACCTCGCTCTATTTCTGTTTGCTTGTCTTGTGCTAAGCTTTTTTTTCTTTTCTTTAAATCCACCAATAAGGTCTTTTTTGGAGGTTGAAGTCATTACTTTGTGCCCGCACGCTGCACCAGCCCTTGCTGCAGTGTTGGCATCAAAGTGCTCTTCTTGCTCCGACTCCCCCTTCCCTCTCACTCCCTGTGGAAATGTCACCTTTGAAGGAACTCTTTGGCACTCTGCTCTTGTTGGGCTTCATGCTAACATTTTTTTTTTTTTTAAGATGTTACATAAGTGTTCACATCAAGGTGGTACGCGTGTTGAACTCCAGCAACGTAACGCTGCCAATGGGTTAATATTGACATACAGAGCACGCAGAGGGCGCGTGGCTACGTGTCAATGCGACACCGCCGTGGCTCAAATCGGAATCGTTCCGGTTCGACGACGCATTATGTGATGATAAACACGCTAGTGGATGGGCATGCTAATTGAGTGAACAGTATTCGGAGAGCTTATCTTTATGACATTCACGGAGGAGATTGTGCCTAGCCAAGTGGTGTCTGCCCCCGAACTGAAATAACGTCACATATCACCTCGAGTGTCTACGACAGAATGCAGTCAGGTGGCCATCCCTGTTGAACGTCAACACCTCAAACGTGCGAGCTGCCCACAAAGAAAGGTGGCGCCCGCTGCCTGTTTAAAAACTTGCCTTTTTTTTCCTCCCCCCCTCCTCCATTTTGTCTCGTTGTGTGCGCCCGGTGGTCCTCCAGTGCTGGGATTAGACAAGCTCCCCTGGTGGGGCATCCTGCTCATCTCGCTGGGCTGCGCGCTGCTGACGGCCGTGGCGGTGTGGTTCATCGTGTGCCCGCGCCTGAAGAAGAAGATTGAGCGTAAGTAGAAGGCACCCTGTCTGCCGAATCGCAAAAATGGTTTCCTCGCTGACCCCGGCGTTGAAAGCTCTTAGCTGGTTCAAGCGAAAGCCACTGGGACAGTTGACTTTTTCATCGAGTTACTGTTTTTTCATGTCAACTGCGGGGCGGGTGGGGATCGTAGTGATTTAATGAATTGGCCTTGCACATGACTGTCTTAAAAAAAAACTTGTTGACTGTTCAAGTGTTGACACCACATTTGTAATGCGCGTTTGTGACTCGACCGACCGCCTCGGGTCAGGCCACGGCCGGTTTTGGATGACACGTGGTGGCCGCGTGCATAGTCAACAACACACGCAGAATATTGGCAGGCTGCATCCACACACAGACTGGCAGCTCCCGGGTTTCAGCTGACCGACTACTTGTCCACAATCTTGTCATATTTTTTGCATCACAGCAATTTTTTTTTAATTTAGCTCATTAAATGGAATTTATTGTATTGTTAAAAATATTGGTATAATACAATACATGCTGATTTATATAGCGCTTTCACAACAGCGGCAGCTGTAACAAAGCGATTAACAAAACAGTTAATAAGCTCTTATAGAAATTACTGAAGTTTTTGGAATGACAACTAGCTTCTATTCCTTTTTTGTATTGACATTCAGCGCTTAATAACAGAACATATTTTATACACATGCACCTCCAGTACGAATGTCTTCGCCTCACGGATTCATCAAAGACGGAAAAAATAAACATGTAGCCCTTGAGCACCACATTTTCCCCACTCTCGCCTTACCGTATCGCGCTATCCACCAATGTCATGTGAGACACAAGACAGCTTTCATAAGGGAAGCTGGAAGCGGCAGTGTAAATACACATCTAGTCATCTGATCCTTGAACAGTCCCCCCCACCCCCCCTCTCGCTTGGTTATGTACTAATGTGAAAGGAACCCAACGCCTCGCTGCGTTGTGGATGTTTGGACGAGTCCCAAGCAAGGTCTCACTCCCAACTCTCCTCCCCTTTACTAGGAGATATCAAGTCTTGCAGCCCCTCGGAGAGCCCCCTCATGCGGAAGAGCGAGCTGAGGGAGCCCCACTGTCCCATCCTCAAACACACCGACAAGGAGGCATCGCCGCCGCCCGCCGATCATAGCCCCGCGGCCCCGCCCCCTACCGAGGAGCGCCGCGTGGCGTTCGACATCGGCGACGGCGATGAGGGCGATGCCGTCAAAGAGCGCAAGGTGGCCTTTGACGTGGGGGAGTCGGACGAAACTGAGACGGAGTGTAACAATGCAAATGGTGGTAAGTGGAGGGTTTTTTTCTGAGGGCGGCGCGGGGGAATCAGTGGGACTTCAAAGACCCTGGAGAACTGTAAAAAATATGCTTTAAAAGTCAGACTAACGAAACTTTACAGTGGTTCTCTTGGGTAGCCCCCCTGAATAAATGTCTCAGAGTGGATCTTTGTGTCTTGCGCTCCAGTCCCCAAGCAGCACAGCAACGGTTCTGCCACCGGACCGCATCAGGTCCAGTTCAACAACCGGCCGGCGCAGGCCCCGAGCAACGGCTACAGTCAGTACCACACGGTCCACAAGGACTCGGGCCTCTACAAAGACCTGTTGCACAAGCTCCACCTGGCCAAGGTGGGCGACTGCATGGGCGAGAGCGGCGACCGGCCCATCCGCCGCAACAACAGCTACACGTCCTACACCATGGCCATCATCGGCATGCATGCCGACTTCAAGCACAAGGACGGTGATGGCCAGGATGGGGAAAAGGCCCCCGGGCAGGGCCAGGACAGGAAGCGCATCCGCATGGACAGCTACACCAGCTACTGCAACGCCGTGGCCGAGCATGCCGCGCCCGAAGGCCTCGGTGAGGACGACGTGGCGCTGGAGATGGGCAAGGAGGACGCGGGCAGCACCCAGAGCTCCCTGGATGAGGACGGACTGGACGCGGACAAACCCGAAGTGTCCACGCTCTTTCAGTTCCTCCAAATTCTCACCGCCTGCTTCGGGTCCTTCGCGCACGGAGGGAACGACGTCAGGTACGGCATTGGTTTGTCGCGAGGTTGACGCGTTGCATCGAAGACGCCGGCGCTGACTTTTCCCATTTGGGGTCGTGCAGCAACGCTATCGGCCCGTTGGTGGCGCTTTGGCTGGTTTACATCACCGGCAACGTGATGTCCACCAAAGCCACGCCCACGTGGCTGCTGCTCTACGGAGGTCTGGGCATCTGCATCGGCCTGTGGGTCTGGGGCCGCAGAGTGATCCAGACTATGGGCCGGGACCTCACTCCCATCACCCCCTCAAGGTAACCTCCGCCTCCCTTCTACCAACATGAGACATTGTGGGGGTGGGGGGGGGGGTGTTACAGTACCTTTTCCAGTCGGGAGGATTGCGTTTAATCAAAGTAAAAAAATAGTAGTTGTGCAATGTCTTTGACTTTGACTATTTACGACAAAAGTTGATTGATTCATAAATATATTTTTTTCTATTTACCTAGGTTGAGCTTAATAATTTGTAAAAATGTCAATAATTTAAACTAATTTCTCGTTTAAAAAAAGGTGATACATCTCAGTCTTGATAAAATAATTGGTTGGCTGTCATTGAAAATGGGAATTTCAACAAAATGAATAATTATGCATGTGCATTTAACAATTGATGAAATTCAGTGAAGTGAATGGATAGGACAAAAAAATTTCCTTGAACACCACCCATCTAAAAATCCTCGTTTTGTTTACCTCTTCTTCCCTCGCGTCCACAGCGGTTTCACCATCGAGTTGGCCTCGGCTCTGACCGTGGTGGTGGCGTCCAACATCGGCCTGCCCGTCTCCACCACCCACTGCAAGGTAGGCTGCGCTCCCGCTGGATGTCGTCAAGTGTGGTCAGCTCCAGTAAACAGGAAGTCGGCTAGACTCAAGGGGAATGTTTTAAAAATCTTTTTGTCAGGTGGGCTCTGTGGTCGCCGTGGGCTGGCTGCGCTCCAGGAAGGCAGTGGACTGGCGTCTCTTTCGCAACATTTTCATGGCCTGGTTCGTCACCGTGCCCATCTCGGGGCTCATCAGCGCCGCACTCATGGCCATCTTCATCTACGCCTTCAACGGCACCCTGTGAGCATTCGGTCCCCTGCCGGGAAGAAGAGGGAAAAGACAACGACCGCTCCGACGCCCACCGAGAGGGGAGCGGAGATATACGAGGTTCATATATCGCTTACCTTGGGCCAACTGAAAAGGATGGAGAAAAAAAAAACAACTGTGTTTAACAGGACTTGTGGTGTAGGCCTTTTGGTTCATGGCTGCATCATGTAACAGCCCACAATGTGTTGCTTGATTCCAGCTGAGCCTCCCATGGAGAGGAAACTCTTGCATTTTTGTTCTCACCCGCTTTTTCTTATTCTGTCAAAGGCAACAACTCGATTTTCTCATACATTTTTTTTGTACTTTGCAGTTCTGTAAATACAACGATGCCGTTTTAACTGTTAAAAAAAGTTAGGAAAAGAACAATTAAAATGCAGTATTAGACTTGCAGATGTAAGTTTTCTGTTTCAACAACGAGCTGGAGGTTGGCATCGGCGCAAAAGCAGAAAAGCGCAATTCTCTCAGACTTATTTGAGATCGAAAGTGAGACTGATGTATTCATGACATTACGTACAACTAAAAATCCCAGTTGAGGGGCTGCAAATCATTGAGAAACATTTGATTCATCATATCGGTAACGATAGAAGAGTGCGAAAAGCAAATCGTGCATCAAAGCCGCGAGGGTGTCCACAAAGAAATACTTTGAACGACACTCTTCACTTTTCATTTACGCTCAAAACCGAGGAAGGTCAAGTGCAAAAAATGTTGAAACATATGAAGCAACCTAACAATTTCCGCTTTGTGTTCTAGGCGACAAAGCAAATGGTTTGTGTGATATTGGACCGTTTTTCTTGCGCGTGTGACCATGTTCAATGTTAAGAATATGCCACGAGCCAATAAAAAGCGAGGTGCGGAAAGTAATTGGGTCACTTTGCCGAATAAACGCGCCTTGGGAAGCATCCGTG
This sequence comes from Hippocampus mohnikei, assembly GCA_026261675.1. Classification (NCBI taxonomy): domain Eukaryota; kingdom Metazoa; phylum Chordata; class Actinopteri; order Syngnathiformes; family Syngnathidae; genus Hippocampus; species Hippocampus mohnikei. The sequence goes on from JAKGUB010000344.1 coordinate 3,717,804, forward strand.
CAGCTATTGAAACACTGAACAATATCGTTACTTGAATTGGATGTCAAAGAAGAATGTAGTTTTAGCTTGATGAGATCAATCTTTTGTTACATTTACTTGCTGGTTTAATCCCCCCCACCCCCCCTTTCTCTACCGCAATCAAATAATGTGTGGTGGATTTGAGGACGGATGTGTTGCATTCCACTGGTAATTTGCGATTTGATCATTCTGCCCGTCATCTTTAAATGCATTTCACACCTGTACATGCTCTAGTTGCCTTAAAGTGTTTCATTTGCTCTTTAGGTACCAAAGATATTTTTCTTTTTTTTTTTTTAAATACATATGAACACACTGAGCCACAATACAGATGAGGAAATAAAATTCAAATTGAAGAAGCAATGATGTGTCTAAGTTGTTCAATAAAAGTTGAGTTCGAACTGGAATGGTTTTTTTTTTGTTTTTTTTACACCTTACATGGATTAGAAATCGGAAAATTACAGCACAGTGATCCAGTAGTTCCGGGTTTGAATCTAAGCCCAAGAATTTGTATACTTACCAGAAATGAACAGCTAATTAGCCTAAATGTGTATAACAACATGTCCAACTTAAAATATTCACAAAAATTCCCCAGTCAAACTTCACACGGTTTCCGCAACTTGTAACGAAGTTGTCGGTAAATTACCGTGTCCCTTTTACAAAGCCGACAAGACACTAGTGTTTCAAGTTTTTTTTTTTTAATTAGTATTTAATTGAGTTGGCGTTGCCCCGCTGTAAAATTGCTCCCATCCAAATGGGGTGCGTGCTCTCACTGGAGTTCTTCTATTAGGTGGGAAAAGCACACACACAAGAAAAGGGTAACCGACCATTATTACGATTACTCACATTCAGTTTCCTGGAGACTCACAACTCACTCAGCAGGTTTTATTCAAACAGGTGCACACTAACGCGTTGACTAGTTGTCTCTACCGGCTTCAACAACGCCATTCATTCACTAAACACTGTAAAGTAGCACAAGCAAAAATAGATGCAGGATAAATCCAGAACAATAAGGAGCGGGGGTGGCCTTCAAAAAAAGAACTGTCCTGATTTGTGCCCTACATTTCCAAACCTGTCCAAAGAGCTGCAGCATTCCCACTTGTTTTTGGCACTTTTCAGTCAGAAAATTGTTTAAAAAAAATAATAATAAAAGATGAATACCCACAAGTGTGGTATGTGTAAATGTTGATGTCTCAGCCAAGGTCTATAAAAGGCTTTGGACTATTTTCAGCTGACCCAGACTGGCTGTGTCCAGTTTGTCCCAAAATGTGCTGCATTGCATAAGCTCACATTCTCTCTCGGCCTGACTGGCACTTTTATTGCATGCACGCGTGCACAAAGGCTACGTTGATACGTCGGGATGGGTCAACGGGACAGGCCGCGATTGCACAGTGAGATGTTTCAACCGTTATTTAAAAAAAGGCCAGAGCATACGCATTCCCCAGCTTTGCACCTGCAACTCTTCTAAAGCTAAGCTACGTGTTCAATTTATTTAAATTTTTGTAGAGGTACTTTATGCAAGTTTAGTGTCGGATTTTGACATGAGGACAACACTCGGTGGGACATTTTTAAATTTGGGGAAAGTTTGGTGGGAAAGTTTGAAATAAACTATTTTACATGTTTTACAAACACACTTCACATGATATGGACATGACAGTGTGTGCGTGCGCGCGTGTGTGTATACCTTGTTCCTTGGTTGAATCCTTGCCGTCTTCTGCACAAAGATGAGGGGGGGAAAAGGCCACAATATTAGGTACACCTCCACAAGCAGCGTGCCTCAATACGTCAGGTGGGTCATCATGGTGTTTTGACTCAAATCGTGTGCGCGCAGCTTTTGATGTCGTGGGACAAAAATGTCTAAAATTGTTACACTGAATAGCAACGCGGGTATTTTGATTGTTTGATAGTGTGGCGTCATGTCTTGCGTGATGCCGTTTTGGGTTATGTAATGGAGCGTAGTATCAGGTCATGCCGGAGTGTGAAGTGTGGTGTTGTACTGCTACAGAACGTTATGATGTGTCATATTACATCGCGTTATTTTGTATGGTGTGTTTTCTGTACTTATTCGTGCGCCCTATGATGTTATGTTATGGTACGTCGTGTTTTGTGTGCTGCGCCACGTAGCGTAGGTATGGTGTTGAACGGATGTTTTGTACTTCCACGTGCTGAGCATGAAGCGAGCGTGGGCTGGCTTCGCGTTGTAATGGGAGACCTCTCACGCGAATACAACTGACAGTGTGTGAAGATTGAATTCTATTGGGGGTGTGCCAACATTTTCTTGGCACTTTCACCTCGCTTACCTGAAGTGCCCTCTGGGCTCGCGGGTGTCGGCTGCCGTTGCTCTGAAGGGCGACAATGATGACATGACATGATTTTTAAGGACCGTTTATACTCGATTCGAGTGTGCACTTCCCACCATCTGCCGCCATCTCCTCCGAGGGTCGACAGTTCGCACCTGCGCCGAAAGACAACAAGGTCATGTCGTATTTCACACTCATGCTCGACTTCGGCGCCACCTACAGGACCCCTCTTACCCTTCTCGGCAGCTGCCGCGTCAGAAGAGCTTCGTCCTCCCACTGCAGATGGAACAGGGGGGAGGGGGGGATTAGGGTGCTGTTATGTAATGTGGACTTAATGTGTGTGCGTAGCATCCCGACACGTGTTGCACTCACCTGCTGGGTCGCTCAAAGTTTCACCTTGCACCTCCCCTGTGGAAATAAACGCACCGGGGACACTCAGTGGTATCGTACGGGTACTTAATATGACGCTACTGACTGTTCTCGCCGCTTTTCTTGAACTTCACATGATAGTAGCTTGTATTTATAATAATATTCATACATAAATCGCCAAGCCACGGCGCTCCAGCTGCGGTGAAAGCCGCAAAATAGATAAAAGATGGATTGCATTGTGGCTTCTGGAAACAAACGTCTCTTTCATAGTACAACTGCCGTTCGCATCTGTGGAAAGACGACTTAGTGATGCATGTAGAATTGTTTTGCTTCATACCGTGCTGCCTATTTGTCTAGATTTGCCATTCTCGTCTGCGTATATTCTTGCGCTGCTCAAATTCAATTCCGTACCGACGGTGCCGATTCATGTACGATTCATACGCACAGTACGCGATTATTTTGGAGCTGCACTTGCCTGCCATATCACGGACTGAATCCTCAAGATGCACTTCCACTGCGGAAACATCATCGGTGACACTTATTAGACATACGCACACTACTCATTAGTCACGTGCTAATATTCGAATACATACCAGATTCATCCGTAGCCGCCTCTGTTCGGAGAGTTAACACAAAGCATGACGTTATGACACAAACCCAGACGAGCCCGTCAAGCGACGTTGGTCGGCTCCACTTACCGAGGTAGCGCCCGTCTTCACCTCGCTTGTCTGTAACTAGAAGACAGACGCCGCTTGAATTTGACATAGTCACAGAGCAATACATGTTTATGTTACAATAATAATAATATTGAATCAGATTTTTCTAGAATCGTACTGTTCAACTGAACGGCGTCGTTCTTCTGAGCAGCCTCAAACTCCAGCTGATCTGAACACACGCACAGAGAAAAATAAGACATTAATATATATAATATAATATATATATTAATAATATAGCAAATGAAAGGCTATAAATAAAAAAGGCAACTCACTGACATGTCAAATATGAAATGTACGTCACCTATTTTCCGCAGTTCTGTCAGCGCATCTGCAAGGAAAAAAAGGTCAACATGTGATCAACTTTATTACGATCAGCCTAGATTTTTTTTTTGATCATCATACCAACTCACCGTCATGACCCCTTCGGGCCTCCTCAGCAGATTGCAGCGAAGCCGAGAAAGCTACAAGGCAAACGCAACAGACGTGAACGCAATTCAAATACAAAGTGCCCAACTGATAATCCGAGTTTGTGAAATTCCCGTGAAAGGTTGGAGGCGTCTTACCGAACTGCAAAGATGCCGCAGCAAGGACGACAAGAAGTGGCGTCGGAAATGTCATCTTTGCTGTTTCCGCTTGTACTGTATGTGTTGACAAACAGCATTGACGCTCTTATATGTCCTCTTGAGGGCCCGTCATATGTCCCGCTTGGATTCTGGTACCATTGTTTCCCCCTGCCCAGACCCCCCCCTCACTACCTGAGTCACATCAGCACAACAGGCTCATCCTTATTCAGATGCTCAATGGACGCCCATTGTTCAAACTTTGATCACATGGGCCTTGATGAGTGGGCGCGGGGGGTTAAAACAAAGTGGGCAACGACGATGGTGATCAGTGAAAACAATGTTTATTTTCTTATTACAATCTCAGATTTAATTTGATGTATTTAGATTTTTTACGAAACATCAAATAGGTGAATTGTAAACAGTGTTGTAAAAAAAATGTTTAAACCTTTTAGTTGTGCTCATGACTCGCGTCTTGAATTCTGTCAATTAAAGTGCTTTGGAAAATGGTTGACTTTGAAAAAGATCATCGGCAATATGATACATAAATACAAAAGCACAATAGAGCACGTGTGCAATCATTGCAAACATTATTCTTCCTTCTGAGGGCCCCCGGCCGTGAGATTGGAGTTACAACAGGATGGTTATTCTCCTAAATAGTATTAGCGGGTCTTTCAAAACCAAAATGGCATCATTTACCCTATTTGATTGTCTAAAAAATTTTTAAAAATAAAATAAAAAAAAACCCTCAATGTTAGTCTGTTGAGGTCGGTCAGAGGGAGGGAGTTTTCATGAACCAACATATTTACTGACAAATCAAGAGGGAAGCTAAATTAAGGCCAAAAGGGAAAATAAGGCCGGGTCTGACATGAAGTGGCCACCGTGAGCCAAGATGGAGTGGACCTGTCAGAACCGCTACGCATGGTAGATTCATAATAGCACACCAAGTTTCAATGACGACACGTACATAAACCGTAAAAATCCCGTAAACGCACACCCGTGTACAATATGCCGCCCCCACCCCCAATTCATCCGAAGGATTTTTTTTTTCTGTACAAATTGTGTAAAATACAGTCCCCAATTTGCTAGCATTCTTTATTATCGGAAGAAGTTATAGGAAATAATCAAGATAGGCCAGTAAAGTGTATCTACTTTTAAATTCAAGTTAAAAACAATGCTCTTTTCCCATACCTATGATTAAGGTCCTACAAAAAAAAATTATAATAATGATTTGGAAAAGCCTCTCTTTCAATAGTTCTGATAAGACAACATTGATTAATGCGACGTGACTAGTGTCGGCCGAGTGTCTCACTTAATTCCAGTGTCATGTGACCTCGGGTCACGACATCTTAAGAGTTAGTGCGGATTTTCCACCTTCTATTCTTAAGTAGTCCTCGTCAATTCGAGATAGCGATTCTTGTCGATCTGGCCCGGGCCATCGGTCCGCTATTAACGTCGAACCCTGTAACTTGCAGTACACGGCGACACCTAAGCCATTCATTCCAAGAGCGACTGTAGCAGAAATGAACGACTCTGTGTAGTAGTCAAGTCGAACAACTTGAACACCAATATAAGCAACAACCACAACGATAAACGTGAAATAAAATAGCTGTCCATCAAAACTGCATCCAAGGCAGAATCTCGAATACAACTCTCGTGTCGGAGCGTGCGATTCTAATCTTTTTTTTGTAGGCCAACCTAATTAAGCGTCACCACTATGACACACATAAGGTATGTTGCCGACACATCAAAAGCTTGGCAGTGCCACGTGCCTCATTGCTGCAAGTCAGCCCCGCGCAATGTGGTCACGCCTGTTGGTGCGGAGAAAAGGTCACGTTCTGAGAAACAAGTGAGGCTCGGCGCTTCATTTCTTCTGCAAAACGTGCGTTCCGGTGTTGCGCGGCTGACTTGAAACGAGAGCGAGGCCATCGTGACACGACAAAAACGAGCAAACTTTTGCACTCTTGGGTTTTTGAAAGCGAACAGGTGATTTGAAGATTGGACCGAACGGCACGAGACTTTGCCTACGCTGTGTGGATCAGTTCATCTGGAAGGGATAACAAGACATGTTTTTGTTCAAATTCTCACATCCAAATAATTTTGTTTATCGAAAATAAAAGTCTGACCCTGATAGCGCCCGTATACCTGACGTTTTAGGCCCAAAGCCGTGTGTTCTTCAGAGCTCCCCCCGCAAGCGCGTGTGCAGGTCCTCTTGGTCAATCCGGCCGGTCTGCTCGTGCCAGCGGTGATGCGCCAGCAACGCCGCATTCCTGGCTGAGATGGCGCTCATCTCCATGGAGCTGGCCGCCCACTCGACGGCACTGAGGTAGTACAGCCTGTTGTGGAGGATGAAGGGCGGCGTCTGACGCTGAGGGGGGCGGTAAGTGGGGTAGGCGAGCCACGGAGTCTGCGATACCGTATCCCATGAGAGGAACAAACGGCGGAGGTCCTCCTGGTCCAGCGCTCGAGGGGAAAACACTTTCCACACTTTGCTGTGGCTGGCGGGAGGTCGGTTGTAGCCGGCCGGGGCGTGGACCGGGTCGACGGACGTCAAACTGTACATGATGTTGTCTTTGGAATCGGCTGTGAGAACTTCGGACACAGTGAACTCCGAGGCGGGCCGAGTGACTCCGAGGTAGGACGTGTTGAGCACGCCGTGGACCAGAGTGGAGAACACCTGGTGGTAAATGCCCGGGAACTGGGACACCACTGGTGAGGACAGACCTGAGAAGGAGATGTCAGACTTGCCCTGGCGAAGTGGGGTTGCTATGACAACGATGTCATACATCGAGTGCCCCGCACCCGTGTCCCCAACATAATTGACCTCATAGAAGCCGGTGGAGGGCCCTGCAAACAACAAAACAAATGGGAGAGGAGTAGAGAGTTTACTTTTGAATGGCTTCAACGAACATCGTTGGGTATGCATCCATTTTCAAACAGTTGATCCTCACTTGGGCCTGTGATTCTCAAAATTTGGAATGTGTCGGCTCCCTCTAGTGGTATGTGGGAGGAAAATAAAATCACAGATTTAAATGGGCGACTGGTTAGTGTGTCTGCCTCACAGTGCAGAGGTGCAGGGGGCGATTCCGGCCTTTACTGTGTGGAGTGTGCATGTTCTCCACAGGCCTGTGTGGGTTTTCTACGGGTACTCCTTTCCTTTCCTCCTCCTATATCCCAAAAACCTTCTGTGGCAAGTTAATGGAACACTCTAAATTGTCCCTGAGTGTAAGTGTGGACGCGAGTGGTTTTTTTTCCGGGTGTTGAAAACCGGTCGCGGGGGCTGAAGGGAGAATGCAAAGGGGTGGACCCAGGTTGCTTGATAATTTAGAGAGATTGTGAAGAGGAATGGTCGAAGATCCCTCTTTCTGTATTCTCCCATCTCGTGAAACACAATAGGAGAAGAGAAGATTAGGTGCTGGCCATTATCGGCAGTTACAAGCATGGGCGGGGGTGTCAAATATTGAGCTCTTATCCCATGTGAATGACAATTGATGGGTACCTGTCTTGGATGGGCGGATTTTGAACGAAACGTTGGTCACTCTGGCTGGGATGAGTTCACCCTTGCTGTGGTAAAGAAGCCCAGAGCAAACTCTTTTGTTACCTCCATCCACCGCCCACAGGCCTGAGTCAGCCCACGCCAGTGACAGAGCCCCTGGCAGGACGACACAAACTTGTCAGCAAAAGTACTTGAGTGTGCGGCGAGGCGTGAGATTCCATACCTGCGAGGCCGTTGATACGGACACTTTGGCCGTAGGTCTGGCGCGTGAGGGGAGACACCACATCGTTGAGGAAAACCTGCGTGAATCCTTCGCCTCGCATGGTTTCCTCCAGCGAGTGATTCATTAGACTGAGGAAATCATCGCCGCCCATGGCGTGCAGGAGCCTCTCCACGCTGGTGAAGGAGTAACCGTACTGCTGGTACTGGTAGATCCTGTGGACGCAGGAAACTCTTTTAAACGTGCTGTGAGAAAATGTATTGGATTCACTGTCTCCCCCCCGAATCCTCACCTCATAAATTTATCCATAACACTCTCCACCCACATCTGCATGAACAGATAGTTGAGGCCATAGCGCCACAGCATTCGCAAGAAGTTGACGATGAACCAGTCGCTCTCCTCAAAAGTGAGCTCGCTGCCATTGAAGACTGCCTTTTTCGACGGGGCATCCTGACGCATGGAGATGCCTGACGGTAGATTAGTGAAGAGAAAAGTCAACAATTTTACATCAAAACTTCTTCAGTAGGCATGATTTAGGAATTTGGAAAACATCCAATTGAATATTTGCAAAATTCCTCAGTGAAACCTCTCAAGGAAATGCTCCTCGTGTGCCGACGCCATTACCTAATTTGTCAACGAAGTGCTTCATGTGGAGGTTGAGGGGATGGATAACGACACCTCCCGTCTCATATTCCTGATTTGCTATTTGGGCCGTTGCCAGTCGCCCGCCGACATCTCCGGGTTCGAATACGTCTATTTTGACCGTGGGTCCGAACTCCTGCCTCAGGTAGAACGCCGCGGCCGTGCCACCGATTCCAGCGCCCACCACAGCTGGACGGGAGAAATGTCAAGACCGTCAATCAACGGTATACGGCCGTGACGCCGTCCATGCAATATGGAGTATTATTTGCAAGACACACACAAATTAATTTCAATTTCCTACTAATAAACCCGTGGTGATAGACAACCACATTGTGTCTCGAAGTAAATGCTTTCCCATGTTAAATAAAAGAAGCTCACCAGAACGACTTCTCAAGATTAGAAACTTTTCATAAAATCTCACCAATGTTTGTGGGTGGCTGGTGCAGCTCCGGAGCGGAGGCCAAACATCTTCTGGCGCTGTGGCATATTGTCAAGAGAAAGAAGGCTCTCAGGCTGCGGGTGCCAACACTCATGGTGCGTTTGAAGATCATCTGAAACAACATCAAGCATGCCAGTTACTGACTTGTGTTTTATCAGTCATGGCTCGAAGTCTAACATGTCCTCGTTCATATCAAAACAAGCTGGTTGGAGGGTGTGTTCATTTCACGTTTCATACAGTCAAACAAAGGGAGAAATATTATCTACGAGGACTGCCAAATAAAAATTTAAAAAAACTCGACAACAGGTCTCCGGTTGTCTTTAGCGTTACTCTAACTTTTCGACATAACAAACAAGCCGGATATTACTAAAATGATTAATTTCACCACTTACACAAGACGGGTGACTTCTACAAACTAGGTCCGCAGAGCTTGGATTGAAGCGAGACTAGTAAAATGCTGTTGGTTTGAGCAGTTGAAAAAAAAACATGAAACGACGTTCCGGTTACGTTTTTTTCAAAGTTTCAAAATAAAAGTAATTCAAGTTTGTTTTTTGAATATTCCGAAGATGATAATGTCGTTGTATTAACTTTAATCGTCACAAAGGCACCTAGATATATTTATACCTAAATTTGTCTGATAGAATCGCGTACCAATATGGTGATATAATCTAAATATTTTATTTTCATCGATGCGCTTGACGTTCATTTTCAGTTGTTACAGATCGAAAGCGCAACCAAAATTGTTTGTATATTGTCCCTCTCATGCTAAAAATGATTGTATAATAATTACTGGGGGTTAGATTTTTGAAAATAACCATAAAAGACGGAAAAGGTGGTGTCTGGCAAAATGCAGAGCGGAAGTAATGCGGAAGTGACGAAACTGCCGGATCATTTCAACCATGCTTGAATCGAGGTGACCTTAGTGCCTGTTCTTATAGTTAAGTAAAAACAATTTCGGAATACTCCCACGTATTAGGCGCCTACGCCGTATTAATACAAACGTTGTCCTGAAAAAAAAATATTGGAGTGAGGACATGGCGGAGGCTCACCAAGCACGCGTTCAGGCTGTGGTGGAGGAAATGGTCCAAAGCCTGGAAAGGAATCACATCCGCAAAATGCAGGTAGGGCTTCTGCTCGTGCACACTTAGTCACGTGTGTAGTTACTAACGAGGTGTGTTCTTGCTGGCAGGCTCGCATGTTCAAGTGCAGCGCGGACTGCTGTGATCGATCCACGGACTCCATGACTCAGGTGCATCAGTGCATCGACAAGTGTCACGCTCCTCTGGCCAAAGCCCAGGGCCTCGTCACCAACGAGCTGGAGAAGTTTCAGGTGAGGAATAGATGGAGCATCATTTTTTCCACAATAGAACTCAAAATTAGCATGTCTGCCACACAGTTCTGATGATCTGGGTTTGAATCGACATTCTTCCTGTGAATAATTTCCATGTTCTTCCCTTGCTCAGTTTCCTGTGCACACAATAAATTGCTATTAAAAGTTGTTTTCTCACCATCAGGACCGGCTGGCCAGATGCACAATGCACTGCAATGACAAAGCGAAGGATCTGTTTGACTCGGGTGCCAAGGAGCCCGCCGTTCGGTCGCTGATGGAGCGATGCGTGGGCAGCTGCATTGACGACCACATGAACCTGATCCCCAGCATGACTCGTAGAATCCAGGAGAACCTGGACTCTATATCCCAATGAGACAACAGATATCAACAACTGAGCCCACTCGGAGCAGTGACTATGAAGTGAAAGAGAAAAAAAAGCAAGAGACATGGCATCCAAACAGTATGTCGTATACAGCACAGTTGGAATAATTCACAAGGTGTTGAACTGTCATATTTAAGTTAGTCATTTTTAATACAAGTACAGCCTACCTTATATGGTGGGGGTTGTTTCTGTAAAACAATTAAACATGGTCCAGATCACGACTGCCTTTTGACTGCATCTCTTGTCGATCAGGGCAAAAAAGAAAAAATAATAATAAAAATAAAAAAAATACATGAGGTAAAAACAACGCAGTACCACTGGTCCTTCCTTCATTTGATTAAAGATGGTATGGGTTTTTTTTTTGGGGGTTGTTTTGGGTCCTAACAGTTATTAAAACAGGCCAAAATATCTGAAATATATACGATGGTAATTATGTTTCATTTTGGGATGATAACACTGGCACAAGAGAAACTACTGTGTTGTTGCCATGGCAACAGTAAGCATAGTTTCAAAGTATAATTAAGTAGGCCTCCCATCACAGATCGTAAAACATCCGTGTACCAATATTATGAGACCACATAATACAAACAGAACCACTGGAGTTTGATTCCACAAAATTAACTTTCTGTGTTAAAACAGCGGGGATTAACGCTTGACTTTTTGGGGGGATGGCAAAGCAGAAAATTGTCATCAACATAGACAAGTTGGCTACAGTAAAATATGATCTGTACAATTCATCCAACCATCCATCCATTTTCCGAACCGCCTGATCCTCACTAGGGTCGCGGGGGGTGCTGGAGCCTATCCCAGCCGTCTTCGGGCAGTAGGCGGGGGACACCCTGAATCGGTTGCCAGCCAATCGCAGGGCACACAGAGACAAACAACCATCCACGCTCACATTCACACCTAGGGACAATTTAGAGTGTTCAACCAGCCTGCCATGCATGTTTTTGGAACGTGGGAGGAAACCGGAGTGCCCGGAGAAAACCCACGCAAGCCCGGGGAGAACATGCAAACTCCACACAGGGAGGCCGGAGGTGGAAACGAACCCGGTACCTCTGCGCTGTGAAGCCGACGTGCTAACCACTGGACCACCGGGCCGCCCTCTGTACAATTCATAAAAACAAAACAAAAAAAAAAAACCCACTGTCACTCCAACTTATTGATCACCCTCCTGTTCCCACTCTAGTCCAAGTCATGTTATTAGAATACATTAGGTGTATGACTTAAGAAAATGTTACAAGAACAGTGCTTGTACAGAAAAAGCAAATTTACCCCAGGACAGATTAGTTTTAACTCCCGTTTTTTTCCTAATTATCGAAACTGTTTGGACAGAGCAACTAAAAAGTCAACCAGTGTAAATAAATACAAAAGCAAGATGTACATTTCGATGACACGATAGCACCACAGCCCACATCATTGGGCAGTTTTATTGGCAATTAACATATTGTATACATAAAAAAAAAAAAAGTTTAAAAAAAACGAATAAATGGAATAAAAACAAGGGATGCCACTGAGGCACGAGTGCCTTGCCTTTCTTGATATTACGAGGCAATCTCGATTAACGGATAGGCAGGTGAAGAAATGCTGAAAAATATTGGCAATAATGTAATTACTTAAGCGGTCAACAGTGGAAACCCCGAAACCTAGCACAAAAAAAAAAGACTGATGTGTGCGTGCCTAAATATGCAATAGAAGTGTTTTTAACTTTTGGTGAGTCAAAGGTGAAACGGTAAGAAAACAAGTGGATCGTTGTGGTGAAAGAAGCAAGACTGTTGGCCCATTTTAGAGCACATCATCATTCAATTTCTTGTTATAAGTAACTTGAAAGTGGTGACGACTATTTCGATTTTGGTTGAAATAGTTTCGATGTAGTCACAAGGTGAAAACAAGAAGCTGCAGAGTTGTACATGGTGTCCACTAACACCAAACCTTCCAAAGCAAATAGTAATGGTGACTCTTATTTATTAAACCAGGTGCTGTTGCTTAAGCATTTTACCTGCAGGTGTACAAGAAAAATTCCAGAAATTCCGGCTTTATGATGCCGGGATGGTAAAGTGGAAAGTCCCCGTCTTCTGACTTCCAGAAGTCTGTAGGACAGTCCCATCAATGAAGTGAGGTGACTGGTTTGCGGACCACTGTCATCAACATTAAGTGTCCACAAATGGAAAGTTTCCATGTTGAGGTATGTCGTCTCATTCCACCAGCCTCCAAGTGACACATCAGTGACGTATTCACCCCACGCTGCCTTACAGGTGATTCATTCGTGATGTGGAAGGTGCCGGCAGAGTGTATAAATAGTGCCCACGTTACCACAAGAATGGGTGTTGGCAACCGCGCGCTGATCAGGAGATGCTGCGGGCGCTTCCCTCATGCTCCGAGGGGTCCGGCCGGTGGTCGGCGTATGGCGATGTGTACAAGAAGTTGCAGCACACGTAAAGCGGGAAGGACAACAGGCGGCTGTCCAGGTTCATCACCACGTACTCCTGAGAGGTGGGGCATGAGTTAAGACACTTTGGATGCACTTCCTGTGAGGACGGACCACCCTTACTGACCTGGTCCTTCTCGAGTGTGAGAAGCTGGTAACCGGTAGAGCGGCTGCACACCAGCTTGCCAAGATTGTCAAAGGAGGCCAAGCGTAACCTGTACAGACAATAGCAGCAGAAATTGTGAGTAGAGGGATATCTGTCTGAGGTAATAAGGAAATCCTCATTCATAAATAAACACAACTTGAAAAACTACTAAGCTGTGTCAACTCTTGAGCCACAACAGGAAGTGAGGGTGGCTCCTGCAAACCTGTATGCCAGATGTCGCCGCGGCTGCAGGCTCACGGCGCCCCCACACGGCTGACTTAACGTGTTCCTTTTGAAGATGATGAAGCGGTTGGTGTAAGTCACAAGCAGGTCGAAACCGAAATTGAAACCGGTCCATCGCCAGCAGTACTGAGGATTACAAAAAAATTACCGGTAAATGAAATATCCATTGTCCGTCCTTTTAATCGTCCCTAACCGGGTAAGTATATGGTGTCGGAGTTTGGGGAACACCGATCACAGTTTTGGCACATTAGGCATCTCTGCAATTGACCTAACGTACTGTATGTGTCTAAAATGTGAGAGGAAAGTGGAGTACCTGGAGAAAAATGCAATGACAAAGAGAATAAATGCATTAAAATCATCGCAATTATGTCTCAACTCACATCTCCATCTTTGGTCAGTTTCCTGCCACACCTCATGCTGCTTAACTCAAAATCCTCTTTGTTGGCTTCCTGCGGACTAAGAAAGCATTAATGAATATATATATATATATATAGTGTGTATATATATATATATATATATATATATATATATATATATATAAGTGTGTGTACTTTTATATATATATATATATATATATATATATATATATATATATATATATATATATATATATATATATATATATAAGTACACACACTTATCACAGTCAAACTCTTCTTACCCGTTATCATTGTCAAATTCTGTCCGCAACATGGCAAACCACTGCGTTTTGTACACCGCAGTCAACCAATCTGGAAGATGGGGGTAAATGAAACAATGTGTGGTGACAGCGTTGTGCCTTATCTCGGCATTTGTTTGCGCTATTGCTAATGAAATTAGATTAGAATTAGCAATGAAATGATGTCTACCTGGAGGTAAAATGTTGTCCCGCTCCAGGATGCGGGCCGAAGCGAGGTCGTTGACGATATACTGAAGACGCACGTATTTGAACACGGAGCAAAAGGTGGCCCCCTCCTCTGTGCTTAGGAAGGGCTCTCTCTCACACAGGTCTGTCAGGAAAAAGCCAACCACAAACAATGGTGTTAAAAATACACAAAAAAGGAAAGGATAGTGTTTTGCATTCTACGCAGTACCGGTCCTGCGCTTGCACAGCCAAGCGTCGGCGTCGGCAAGAAGCTGCTTTATGGGTCCGTCCCACATGGGGTTGAGCTGCAGGAACATCCACTGATGAAGAGACAAAGTAAAACGAGGCAATCAATAACGCGGTTCATCAAATGAGTGAAGCACATAAGCAAATTTGACAGACACACACACGCACGCACACACACATACATTATACCTTCTTCAGAGCAGTGTAGACATCCATCTCCACCTGCATGACGAACAGGTCAGACGACTGGATGAGCTGCTCCATCATCTCCGTTCTGGACAAACACAAGTATGTCATTTATCATCGGGGTCCTCATTACCCGACATACATTTCAATGTTAAGAATGGCACGTGGCAGAAGAATGAATGTAGTTCAGTGGGTGTCAATTATATACATTGATATTCGCTTTCCATGGGATCCACTGTAATAACTGCTTCACTTAAGACCACATACCCAATTTCTTTCATCAAGTCCACATTTTGGTGCGTCATGAGGTTGTTTAGGAGCCACTCCAGACATCTGCAAATAGACACACACACACTGACCATGAGCGAGAAAAAGTATTTGGGAAATTCTGTAGCACAACACTCTTTTGACAATAATGTTCAAAAACTTGCACTATTTAACAAGTCCTCATAAACTAAACAAAAGCTCACACATGGAGTTTCTCAGCCGTGTTGTACTTTACGTGAAACATTTTGAGGTCAGATTTTTAGAGCTGTGGGAGAATGCAAGCACTCACTTTTTCATGACGGAGTCCAAACCGTAGATGCAAGAGGATGCGTAGAAGCTGCACACTGTCTTTGCACTGATATTTTCCCTCATGGTCTCACCGCACTGCTGGATCAAACCATCCTACCATCACAAAAAAAATTATAAATAAAGACTGGTTTCATCTCACGGTCACGTCATACCACAGTAGCACTAGTTTAGCCGAGCAGGAATTCCGTTGACTGACCAGCTGTAGCATACAAGCAGCTGCAAGGATACTGACAACGCCACTGGGCTTGATGAGCACGTCGTCGCGGTACAAGGATCCAAAGACTACTTGCAGAGCTAAATACACACAAAACAGAACATCTTTATCAGAATGACACACAACCAATAATACAATGTCATTGATAAATAAGTGAGTGTGAGAAATCAAGAAGCTTAGCCAGTTATGAGTCTTATGCTATCACGCAATGTCTTATGTCAATATGGAACTATATATCATTGCATATCATTTTACAGCACTGCATGTGGACTGGTATTTGTACCACTTTGGTCAGTTTCTCACCTTCTATGTCAATGTTCTGGTCAGGTATCTCTAGGTTGATTTCCATCATGTTGGACTCCTTCCAGGAGCCGCTGAACATGCTGGAGAAATAACCCGACTGGCAGGTGCCAAAAGAAGGAAAGAGTTAAGATAAAAGGTGACAGGCTGGATTTACATCGCATGGTTCAAGTGACACAATTGGTATATATATATATATACCAAAAAAAATCGTATGCAAGGGTTAAATCCAGACATGGCACTTGGACATACAGTGTAAATCCATCCTTCAAAGGTACATGAAAATTAGTCGTGTGTCTGTTTCACCTGGCAAAGGTACAGTTTGTGAAGGTTCCACTCTTTCCCCAGTGCGCAGATTCGAATGTCGCTATTTTCTCCATTGAGGAACAACGTTTGATAAATGTAATTGGAGGTGCTTTTCAGTTTCTTCCTGTTCAAGATTTAAGACAACAAAAATGCAATGCAAGATGGCATGTGAGGATAACTTGCTGATTCACTGATTTTGATCCTGGTGACTTGCCTGCGCGGTGTATCTAGAATGGCGTCGTCATCCTCCTTGTCATCCTCGCAGTCACACTGTGTGTTCCGTTTCCTCTTCCATTCGCACCCGTGTTTGCGGCTGCTTTCGCCGGTTTCCTCTGGTCCTTTTGAGGAATGAAATCTGCTTCCGATATTCCCCATCTTTGCCTGAACAACCAAGACAAACAAATACACTTAAGTCCACATCGCAAAATAAACATTTGCGATTTTTAGTACAACGCTTCCATCTTACATTTTACTCATTTAACACAAGATCTTGATTTTAGTCCAATGCAGTTATTAAATAAGTTGATTAGCTAATTGTTGAATCAACACGGCGGTACTTCCTATCACTTCCTTCAAAACAGACATCAACAACATTTCCCTGTATCAAATCAAGTACATTACTATGACAACAGTACGCAGGTTCTACGCGCATAACCTACAAGGACTGAACACCACTTATCCATGCTGCAGTCGGTTAAAAGGCTGCTCTCTTACAAGTAACTGTACATCTATATGATGTTTGATTTAGCACATTCAGCACGAACATGTGACTTTACCTTTTGACGAGCACGGACCCGGTCGGGGAGGTTTGACGTGGGCTTTAAAACAAAAACCACGTCTGTTTACCACCTCACCCAGACAGCTGAGGATGGGCTTGCTCTACGAATTACCGTACAAAACAAAGTCTCCAACGACGACAGCGTCGGCCGTCACAAGCAACGCATTCACAAAAGCCGACAAACCATTTACATATTGCCCCCCATAAAAAAACATAAATAAATGTAAACTGAGACGTATGCAAAAGCCTAACAACACCGAGATTCTATTGCTGTGTTCGAGTTCTCTCTTCTTCTCTCGTTGCATACGCGTGCATTAGGCGCGTCACGCGAGGCTGCCACGCTCAATAGCGCCCCCTGTGTCAGCTCGGGGAAACACACCTCTAGCAAAAAATAAATGGGATGTTTAGAACAAGTACGTTACATCCACCGCTTAAGTGTTTCAGCAGGTCAAATAACAAAACGGCACAGGATCTCGTATCTGAACTTAAAATTAACAAATTCGGCACGCTCATACAGTATTGAATTTCTTGAATGAACTTGTGTTATCTGCTAGAGTTCAAAGTGCCCAGACGATCAATATTTGGCATCATGGAGTTTTACAAGACATGTTTGTTTTACATCGAAGGACCTGGAAGGAAATTGTAAATAAAACCAATAAATAGGTAAAACCAACCTTATTTGAATGAAAATCCTATCCTGTATATTGTTTTTTTTT
Source organism: Hippocampus mohnikei (assembly GCA_026261675.1). Classification (NCBI taxonomy): domain Eukaryota; kingdom Metazoa; phylum Chordata; class Actinopteri; order Syngnathiformes; family Syngnathidae; genus Hippocampus; species Hippocampus mohnikei. Next base: position 3,735,255 of record JAKGUB010000344.1, read on the forward strand.
TTGCTAGCAATTGTCTAAAAACAAATTTACGCTACCAGGATATGACGTTTAAATCTTTGGCGCGGTTTGCAGAAAAACCAGCCAATAGATGACAAGGTTCTCTCCGACAACATTTTCTGTTACCGCCCCCTGGTCAGCAGGCTTTTGGAGCCTGCGTGGGACTGTGACACGTAAGTTGGTTTGTCTTGTTGACTCCACTGGGCAGGACACCTCCAACGCAGGCCAGGACAGGAGACCGAGATTTTTTTTTTCCTGAGCCCCTGTCCCGAACTCACTGCTGCTTTTATTCAACATTTTGAACCATGGAAGCCAGAGACGCGAGTGCAGGTGAAATTGTTAGCTTGGCTATGTGCTGTAGTTTCAGTCAATGTAATAAACAAGGAGAATACAAATCAACTTATATTTAAACCTAAAAGTTGGTACCTGAAAGCATGGGCAATTATACGACTTTAATCCAAATACAAACTCACGCAAGACCTGTATAATGCGTGTGGAGGTCTTCCAAGGAGGTTGTTTTGACTTGACTGTAATAACATAGGTGCTGTAGTGGGCAGCGATGGAGAGCAAAAACATGCAAAAACCCCTGCAGCTCTTAAGAAAACAGACCGAAGTGCATCCCAAAGTAAGATGGAGCAGCTCTTCGGCTTCAAGAAGAAAGACTTGACCTCCTGGTCCAGCCTGGTAGCGCTTCTGAACCGGCCAACGGACCCTGCATCCCTGGGCATTTTCCGCTGTTTGTTTGGTGACTATCAATTCTGAAAACTATGGGGAAAAAAATCACCTACCGAATCGAGGTGAACAACGATCGTACTCGCTCGTGTGCGTGCGTGCAGGTTTGCTGATGGCCGTGGATATCACACAGGAGCGTGGCCTCAGTCACGTGGACTACAAGTACCTGGACGGTGCTCCCGTGTGTCGCTTTCCACTTTTCAATTTCCTGAAGCCTCTTCCCATGGATTGGATGTATCTGGTCTATCTGGTGATGTTCCTCGGTGCGTTGTACATTTCATTCCCTCCCTTCATCCCTCACCAGTGCGCCCCTTTCTCGCTTTAGGGTACAATCTCTGTGGGGGTGACACTGTTACCAGACATAGCAGTTTTTTAATGGTTAAATTAACCTGTCTCTCTCTCACTCAAGGTGCGTTGGGCATCATGCTGGGCTGTTTGTACCGTTTGTCCTGTCTAATGTTCATCTCGACGTACTGGTATATCTTTTTCCTGGACAAAACGGCATGGAATAACCACTCCTACCTCTACGGCCTGATTGGATTCCAACTCATACTTATGGATGGCAACAGATACTGGTGAGTGGTCGCTTTACACAAACTCAACTGGGAGGATTTTTATGTTTATGTTGCTACTTGTTAGGTCACTCGACGGCTTGAGGAGACCTTCCATCAGAAACGCACATGTGCCGCTATGGAACTACACCCTGCTCAGGACGCAGGTTCGAGCACTGTGGCCATTCATCTTCATACATGTGATGTTTCAAATTGTCTAATGGCGTTGTCTCTTAATAGATATTCATAGTCTACTTCATCGCTGGCGTGAAAAAGCTGGATGCCGATTGGGTGGAGGGATACTCCATGTCGTACCTGGCGCACCACTGGCTGTTTGATCCCTTCAAGTAGGTAGTGTTTAGAACGTGTCACTGAAGTACCAGCTCACTGCAACTCATCGCACCGATCCTATTGCAGGGTGATTCTTCCCGTGGAGTTGGTGAGTTTGCTGGTGGTCCACGGGGGCGGCCTCATGCTGGACTTGAGCGCCGGCTTCCTGCTCTTTTTCGACGCCACGCGGCCTTATGTGATGTTCTTCGTCACCTACTTCCACTGCATGAACTCTCAGCTCTTCAGCATCGGTGAGCTCGCCTGTCCACAATTATTGTGACCACAAATCAATCGATGATAGTTTAATTTGGTTATACGTCAGAGAGGAGCTAATGTTAGCCTGGGTTGTTAGCGGGAGCTACGGAGCATCTTGTGCATGTGCATTGAGCTGCATGTAAACTTCTGGTGCTTTTCTTGGATATGAAATCATCTGTAAGCAGTTTGTTTTTCAAGGTAGCAATACTTGACTTTGTGTGACGTTACCTTCACGCTCACCTTCCACAGGCATGTTCCCGTACGCAATGATGGCGACAAGTCCGCTCTTCTGCTACGCCGACTGGCCGAGGAGGTTCTTCGGCCACTTCCCAGCATGCCTCGGGGGCGTCCTCCCGCTCACTTCGGCGGGCCCCCAGCCCAGCTCCTCCTGCGTTTACAACAAGGCCCCTGGCAGGGGAGGCCAGCCGACCGCCTCAAAATCTCCTAAACTACGATTCAAACACAAGTTGGCGGCCGTTTTTACTTTGGTCTACATACTGGAGCAGTTTTTCCTACCTTACTCCCACTTCATCACACAGGTACAAGCACTTTTTTTACATTTAGCAGCATATAGTTAGTCCGTTGTTGCGTCAGGTTTCGGGAGCTTCAGTTTACTGTCAACAAAACCTGATCGTTACTCACGGTTGAGCAATGACGGTCAGCGAGGTCACAGGCCGGCTGATAAAATGGATCATCGTTTCGTGTCTCCGATGTCCTCATGGTTTGCTTTTTGTCCGTCAGGGTTACAACAACTGGACCAACGGCTTGTACGGATACTCGTGGGACATGATGGTTCACTCCCGTAGCCACCAGCATGTCAAGATCACATACAAGGACGGCAAAACGGGAGAGGTGGGATACCTCAACCCAGGGGTGAGTTAGTGTCAACATTTCCATATTACTTGACACTTATTAGACATAATAGGGACAACTGCATAATATGGCGAAATCTAAAACAAAAAGGAAATATATTAAATGATCAGCTATTTTCCAAACCTTACAAGGTCAGTGTTTTAAAATATTTCCACTCTGCGTGTCAGGTGTTCACACAAAGCCGGCGCTGGAAGGACCACGGCGACATGCTGAAGCAGTACGCCACGTGCCTCAGTGACCTCCTGCCTCGCTACAACATTTCGGAGCCTCAGATCTACTTTGACATCTGGGTGTCCATCAATGAACGCTTCCAGCAAAGGTAACGCACCGCACCTCAAGCTTCATTTGTAATTAAGAAACAATACTTTTGAAATTGGATCATTTCCTGCAGCCATGATGATCTCGTGTTTGCACTCTCACTGAATCGTCACTCTGACCTCCTCCAAGGATCTTCGACCCACGCGTGGACATCGTCAGGGCCGACTGGTCGCCGTTCCGACCCAACGGGTGGCTGATGCCCCTGCTGGTGGACCTCTCGCCGTGGAGAACCAAGTTCCAGGAGATTGAGAGCACTTTGGACAACCAGACCGAGATCGTCTTCATCGCCGACTTCCCAGGTTACACAATCTCCCCGTCTAGTGACTCAACTGTTGCTACACGCATGTGCGTATGTATGTATGTGCACTTACTCCATGCCGGTTACCTTACAGGTCTCCACTTGGAGAACTTTGTAAGTGAAGATCTGGGCAACACCAGCATCCACTTGTTGCAGGGTAGCCTCAATGTGGAGATCGTGGAGGAGAAGAAGAACTATTCTCTGCAGGCTGGAGAGAACATACAGGTTAAAAACTGGGAAGAAAAAAAAAATTAACCCATAACATTTCTTGACTGTACATTTGGCTGTTGAACACAATGAAATGTTGTATGGAGCAGGTTCCTGCGGGGGCTTACCACAGAGTGTACACGGTGTCGGAGGAGCCATCTTGCTACATGTACGTCTACGTCAACACGACTGAGGCGGCGTTGCAGCAGAACTTCACCAAACTGCTGGACCTCCAGGAGCGCATTCGCAACGGGACAGGTGGAAGTCAAAGCGACTGTGCCGAACATCCACCCAGCCATTTTCAATTATTATTATTAATTTTTGTTAACACAAATCGTAACCCCTCAAAATCTATTTTATTGAACACAACCATGTCGCTGACCGGCATAGTGGTACACTTGTCTGACTTGCGTGCCCACTCAGTGACTGTGTGGAAGGTTGGATGTCTATGTGCCTGCGACTGACTGGCAAACAGTTCAGAGTCTAATCCGCCTTCCGCCCCGAAGTCAGCTGGGATAGGCTCCACCATCCCCCGCGACCCTGTTCAGGATAAGTAGTGTTGAAAATGGATGGATGGATAACGAACATGAATAACATTACTGACATTGCCACCTCCTGATAATTTAGTGTCTTTAGTCAACCCCATTACATATTGTATGTTTCTGGAGTATACCTTAAGGATAAGCAACACAAGTGAAAGGAAATCATGCACACAGATTTGAATTTGCGTCTAACCTGAACAGAAACAGAACCTCTTCCGCCCGAGCTGCAGCCTCTCATGTCGACTGGCGACGACGACGGCTCTGAAGTCAACACAACCGACCCCGTCGTGAGGCTCTTCCTTAAGAGGCAGCGGCGAATCAAGGAAGTGAAGAAACGCAGAGAGGCCGGCGTGCTGGAACGGCTTGAGCGCTTTACGGTCAGAAAGTACTACGCCATTCGACGAGGGTGAGTCAAGCAGGGTACACACAAATGAGATGTCTGTTGTAATACAAGGACTTACCATTAGGAGGCAGAAACTTACCACTGGACCATCTAGACTGCTGGTAAATAAAATAAAAAAAGACTACTACTGCAGAGTAGAAGAAGGGAAAAAAAACAGGATATTTTTTAAAAGACATCCGAAGATCAGGCCTTTGCGTTTTTATTTAATGCTCAAATTCAGCCTAATTGTCAGAATGTGTGCACCCTGAGTCTTTAACCATTCTCCGTTCACGTTTCCTTTTCTTTTAGATTCTTGATGACCGCCATCGCAGTGCGAAATCTGGCGGTGGGTCTGCCTCCGCTTGAGCAGCTGACGCAAGAAGTGGCGTTCGCCAACATGAAGGAACCCGAGGCCGAAGGAAACCACGACGAGCGGCTTAAAGATGAAGCCGGTCATGGAGAACTCTAAAAGATGTTACTGCTGGATTTGTTGCTACTACTGGACTGTTACTATGGGAAACACACACCCACAGCAAAATTGACAATGGACACTTTTGTACAAGCCTTTGTCATTTCAGATGACTTCCAAACTAGGAAAAAATCAGTATTTTTGCCAAACATGTAATCTAACACTAAAAGATGATGCTGTTTACTTTGGCTGAAATGGGACCGGATGTATTTTTGAAGGGAAAGGATTGGAGTTGGATGTGAATGCTCATTCATTTCTGTTGTTGCTCAACGACGATTACTTTGTTGTGATTCAAGATCAGCTAAATTTTAAAAGGTTGCTTACCATATTTCCTTCAAACAGATAGCACAATATGATTTTGGATTTATATTGTTATATGTAACTAATGTGATGACACAAATTGTATTTGTGTAAATGGGTCCGAATGAGGCAGCACGGTTAACTATCGGTTAGCAAGTGTGTCTCACACTCGAGAGATCTGGGTTCTAATCACACGAAGGTTTTCTGCAGGCACCTTAGCTTCGTCCCACATTCCAAAAATCTACATGTTAGGTTCCGTGAAGGATAACCTGCACGACCCAACGGAGCACGACAGAAAATAGATGGACTGATGAAATGGAAGCGTGGCATCTAATTGCCCCACGGGGATAAATAAAGTTTTCTGAATCTGAATTTGAATTTATGAGAGCAGAGGTCGCTATTTGAGGAAATGCGGTATTGATGGTATAACAAATGCAAACCTCCATACTGTGAGTAATACTTTGTCAAGCCTTTTTAGTCACTTTTATAAGAATAAATTAAAAAAAGCCTGTCAGTAACAGTGTGGTTTTAATCATAAATTACTCAGTTTCATCCATCCTACGGCACAATGGGACTCTTCACACATCAGGGCACAAACAATACAATAATACGTACGGGAGAGTGCACTTCTACCAGGAGGAGTTAGTTCAATGGTTATTCAGTACATGTTGAAGATGAAGTCTTATAAAAACTGCGGTGTCGACAAGTTCATAACATTGACTATTTCCAGGACATCTGTTCATTGTACATATAACGACATAAAGGAGCAGCTCAATTGGAATATTTCATCTCAAGTTCAATTCAAAAAAGTGAAATTCATTGTATGTGAAAGATAGCACAAGGAAAACAATTTGACCATCTCAAGAAATGACGTGAAACAATCCCCAAAAGATTTGTCGTATAGAAATTAGGTAGGAATTGGCCTTCAGAAAAAGTAGCTCATTTTTTGAAGTGGATTGCAGTGTTACAATTCACTGAGACGTGCACGTGCGACAAAGTGTTTGATTCCATATTGCACAAAATTTGATACTAACACCCGCCTTCATTATTTGTATCCCATCTGGGACATTACTGGTACTAGTGTCACATACTGGCTACTAAGGTTTAAGTGTTACAATAAGCATTTTTTTTCCTTGTCAAAAATCAATTAAAATAAATCTCACAGGTGCAAGTACAAAATCAAAGCAAAGTAAGGTCAGTTTTCAGGGTTGAAAATGAACCCAATGTCCCTTTTGAGTCCTCTGTGACCCAGGCGCTGGTCTTTTCAAGGGAGTGGCACCTCCCCGCTCTGCATATTTTTTTTCCCCGGGAGGCCTTCAACGCCTCATTTCTCATGTGGCTCCTCAGAGCAGCTTGCATCCCTCATTATTTTATGTTAGTCAAATAAATGCCCCCTCCTGTAATCGGCCTCTTTTTCTCAAACTTCTACACTTGATTATGAATACAAATTTCACAGTGTAAGACATGATTTAAAAAAAAGACTGCAGATGCCTAGTTTGCTGCTTAAGTCACTTAAAACTTCTTGATTAACTTCATTTATCTGCTTCAAATGCTTTGGATCTACGAGGGGATTACAGTTTCAGAAAAAAAGATTAATGACTCAATTTTATCTTTAAGACAAAGTAAATGAGGTTTAGCTTCTCTCAGACTTGCTTCCAGGGAGACCCCCCCCCCCACACCTCCAATCGACTTTTTTGGCTCTACCTGGGCTGGAGATCAGCATAGAAAACTCCATGGACGACGCCTTCAATCACGATGTTTGAAAATGCATCTAAAAGCCATAAAGCAAATGGGAGGGGGGCACTTAAAAACAGGGATTTTAATTAAATACAAGTTATATGGGGTAAACTGAACTCACCGTGTGCATCTGGCAGCAGGTAGGGGTCGTTCAGAAACACCATGACAGGCTGATGTGAAAGTTTACTGGAAGTCACACAAACGAACCGGCAATTACATTTTTTTTTAATTAATTTGAGTGACTAACTATTAATTTCTTTTGAACAAGGCAACAGAACTGACGCACCTCGATTCCACTGAGTCTGTATCCAAAGACCTAAAAGAAGTCAAAATGGAGGGTAAGGCACAAAGCCTCCTAGTGGACAGAAAATTAACTATGCGCCGATAGCCACAAAAACAAGCATTTATTTTTTTGTTTGAATTCCGTCTCTACGTACCCACAGCTGTCAGTCTTTGGCAGGGAAGGGAAATGGCGGATATTGAGGAAGTCCAGGAATATCTTTGGAAGAACCTCATTCTCCATAATTATAGTCTTGCAAGACAGAGAAAAAAAACCCACTGCATTGTTACACTTCATGGCAACTTCAGATGAACACAATCCACCAAGCCCTGACGGTATTTTATACACCATAAAAGTTATTCAAACTTCATTCATCAATATATATATTTTTAAATGAACAAACAAAAACATCACTCTACAATATTGTAGAGGAAAAAAAAGCACACAGTAAGTAACGGACGGTAAGTGAGTAGAATGTACAAATACATGTGAATCCCTGTGATATGTTGAAATGTCAACTGGGAGTGACAATAAACAGCATAAAGCAAGCACTGTGTCTTGAATTGTTCTCTACGTGGTAGTTGTTGTAAAGTTAGGCGCCAATGTGTCAGTTCATTTTGGTCTCATGTTGAGAACTCAAATACTGTAGCAAATGCAAAAAAAAAAAAAAAAATGGCAGACAAGGAGGTCTAGTGGTGGCAAGTACCTGTAGGTAGAGCTCCAGCCCTTGTCTCCTCTGGTCCAGCACTTTGGGAACCCAGTTCCTCACATGCTTGGAGGGGATCTCAGGCGGTTTTATGCTTTTCTTAAGCTGGAAAGAAAAAAAAATTTCAGTCAATTGCATAAAATGTTCTCATTCGTTGCCTCCGTTTTCGACTTTTAAAAAAATGTCTTACTAACAATAAAAGGACATTGTATTTATTTCATTTTCTTTAATTAAAAAATACAAACTGCATACCTAATTAACCCCCCCCTCCTTTTTTTTTTGCATCTTCCACTACTAATTGATTCATTATATCTGTCATGAGGCCTATAAATAAACTGTCGTAATATTATTGCAACCTTCTTGCCAGCTATTTTCTGAATAAAACTAGGCCAGGGGGGAAAGATGATGCAAATGTTCTATTGAGAGGCCCTGTTTAAAATCAAAAGTGGGAAGAGGAAGTACTTATGGCTGAGAGTGCAAACAAACCAATGAGCAGATTTTTTTTGCGGCTGAGAGTTCCTGTGTGCGCTCTGCCATCCAAAATGGTACGACCCCATTGTCACATTTCATCAACATCTTATGTCATTCTCAAGGACCCCCCTAATTAGCCTTTTAGTTGTAATTAGCTATAATCCACACAAATAAACAGAAATATGAAAGCCTGTACATTCCACCCAAATTGTCCTATCTGTTGAGTAAACATTTCCCAGTTTGCTTGATGACACAATACCACATCAGAAGTCTATGATGCTGAATCGGCTCACCATTTTATGCAAGGTGTGGAATTCACTGTAGCGTTTCTCAACAGCATGTTGCCTTCCGTTTGTCAGCACGTCAATTCTAAACACCTGAAAGAGAGGAACGACCATGAAAAAAAAGGAATGTTTGCATCCTGACCCACTTCTCCTCAAACGAGAATGACGGCTGATGTGTCAGTGATTATCAGGAGGAAACATGTGACGATGACGGTTAAACTTCCTCCCATTCGTCCCACTCTTCTCTGCCGCCCGTGAAAAGGAAAAGTTACTCTATATGCAACATATGCACAATACTAATCGTCACAAAACCCTAAAAAAAGGCTGTGTTTCTGAGCCTTATTATTACTGAGCCAAGCCACCCATTTTTACAATGGAAATGTCGTCGAAAGGATCTGGTCTCATAGACTTAGTGAAAACAGGGGTTGGGGGTCTACCATTTTTAGGCAGCAATATGGCTGCCTGACTTAAAACACACATATACACGCACGCACACACACACACACACACACACACACACACACACACACACACACACACACACACACACACACACACACACACAGTCATGAAAAATGATGATGAAGTGGAATAGAAAACATCTGATCAATGTTGTCAGCCGTGATTAAATATATCAAAAGTACCAGTGAACAAACTGAACATAAGGAATGTCCATCCATTTTGGAGTTAATTACAGAGCGCTTAATGAATGTTATAAGGCATTCTGGGAAACGTAGTTGACCTTGTTCGTAAGCGACATTAGAACGTAACTGACTAGCGTCCTTCCGCTTGAACCTTTGGAATGTCACACAGTACGGATGGTCGATGTTGTAATGTCAATGAAACAGAAGACAAAGCACTGACAATGTGTGGTATGGAAAAAACTAACAAGAAAAATGGATACATTTCATTTCGAAGAAAACACATAATCACAATTAACACACAAAAAAGATATAAGCTCACCGTGTAGCCCCTCTCGATGTGGTTGTTTTCTAAACGAAAAGACGGAATCGACACGCTGATGGGATACATCACGACAACTAGTGAACAACTTACAACCTGAGCAAACAACATTTAATAGAGCAACACGCGAGTGAGCTGACACTCTCGCGCGTACACGCGTACATACGCGCACGCACTGTTAAAGGTTGCGTCCAATTTGACAACTCGCTAAATAGCCATGTAAAAACAAGTACGCGAGTTCATACTCGCGTGCTAGCTCGCTCGTCTCGTAGGGACACGGTGAAGGGCTTCGAGTCTTTAGCGACAGAACATATCCCACAATGCCTCGCGTGTTGGCCGCTTCTCGTCGGGGAAGCGGGAACACATCCGGGCACTTGCCTTAAATAATATACATTAAGAGAGTAACAAATCTATTCATTAAAAACAGTGAAATGCTGTCATTGTGTGTGAAAGGCTCTGTTATTATTATTATTATTATTATTATTATTATTATTATTATTATTATTATTATTATTATTATTATTGACGACTGACTTTATTGTTGGACGGACGGGTCGATTGTTGATGACGCCAGAAGTCCACAAGGAAATAAATGCGCAATGAAGGACTCTAAAAGCTCAAGTTTCAATACTTTTTCTCACAAGCTAGTTCTCATTAGCGTCCTCTAACGGCGGTTAGGAGGAAAAGAAAAAATTCCTCTGATATGTTGATACGAGGTTACAGTACTACGGTATAGTACATTGAACCACAATGAACAAGAAAATGAGATATATTTGTGATTTTTAAAAAAAGAGTAGGATGATGGGTGGATAGATTTCAAACGTTGATGCGATTTGACAATATGATATTATGCCACACTAGAAGAGAATATGGTTTACATTAATGAGACAAAATGTCATTACAATACAGGTTAAAGCTTCCATGACAGATGAAAGGTGGAGACAGAAAAGCATTTCCCAACATACAGAAAACACATACACACAGAGAAAGACAGGCAAGTCACTTCAAATGGATCTTTCTTGCAAATGATACATTACCACAAACATTTATTCAAATAAGATTAGTAATGACAAAATTTTGCCATTAAAAAAGCAACACATCTTGTACAATTTTATCGTAAATTAAAAATAAGTCATGTATAATAATTGAATCACTTGTAATCAGTTGTCATTTTAAAGATGTTAATGATTATTATTATGATACTTCACAGGGAAGAAAAGAAAGATTAAAAGTAAATAATAAAATATAAAATAAAAAGCCTGTAAGAAGGGAAGGAAAAGTAACATCCAAAATCTAAATCATTACTGAAGGGACGTGGCATGCATTGAAAAATATTTCTACTTATACCTAAACTATATAAACTAGGAGTATCAAACGGTGTTAAACAAGGACTCCTTGTGTTGTAAAGATGTTCATATGCAGTCATCCTCAATGTCAGCTTCACAATTGAGATGCTGTGAACGATTCTCCTCCATTAATACCTGAAAAGTAACATTGAATCACATTAGGACAATACTTATAAGATCGTATGTAAGATACGGCAAGTCGGTTCGTACGTTGCCAGGTGACAACCAGACAGGTAAGCGTAGTTGCCCGTGTAGCGGACATCACAACGCACGATGTTGTTAGTATAGTCTTCCTCTGGCACCTGATAGGAAGGATTCACGCTGACCTGCGGACAAAAAAGACAAAGATGATAACGATGGTGAAAAGACTGCAGTAAATGCATCTTTGGTTTCCATGCCACACACCTTGAGAACGTAATTTCCGGTTTCACGTCCGTGATGTCAATCCACTGGCAGTCGATGTCTGCATTGTAGGTGTCGTAACATCCTGGACTCAGACCCTGCATAATGGGCAGTACCAGTATGAATGATCTGGATAAACAATCACGTTTTGTGAAAGCAACTCAAAATAATTCTGAAGGGAAAAAAATTGAACAACCGCTGAACTCGTATACGTCATGCAACAAGACCACTCATTGATTAATCTGTTCAGGTGCATTGGCGTGTGCTGCTGTTTTGGTTAGTAACAGGGTTCATAATGATCGTCAATCAAAAAAAGAGTTATAGGACTCTTGAGAATGTAAATGCTCGGCGCAGGCCATACTTTGCCCACCTTTGCATTAGCTTATTATCAGCACCTGAGTGTGTGAGGTACAAGCGTAGCGCCTGTAGTAGCCGTAGTCGCAGGACGTGTCTTCCAGGCAGAAGCTGACTTTGTGGCCCTCGGCGACCGAACGCTGCGTGGTGGAGTCCAGCAGCTCGTAGCGACTGAACTCGTCCATGCTGTGAAAGTGCCTTTGGGTCCACAGCACCACGTTATTAGACATTTGTTCACGGTACATACATTCTTTAATATCTGTCTAATGCGATGATTCTCAACACCTCAAAAAATATTTACTGGTGGCTCGCCATGTAACACTGTAATGACCAACATTAAAACACAGTAGTGCAGTAGGTGGAAGTGTTCAAGCCCCCCTTTCCCAAAAAAGAAAAACAAGTGGACTAAAATAAAGATTTAACTAATATTGAAAATGAGCTACTCTAAAAATGGACTTAAACATTTTTAAAAGATTTGGAGATTTATGACAGATGTATTTTTGCTGTAGCTAAAAGTTCAATACAACTGAACTGCACTTAAAAACTGCACCATACTTACTGTATAAAGTACTGTACATGAAAATAAAAAAGCTCAAACAGAATGTATTCTTATCTACAATAATAGAATTTAATTTAATTCTTCGGGTATACATAATGTTGTGATCACAATTCAAATCTGGTAACAAAGTATCTTTGAAATATGTTTGTTCAATGTTGAGATTAGCTGACTTCAGAACCCCCAAAATTCGACAGGGCATACATTAGCAGTTGTTTTGGAGCACGGCCACATGCTCATCATTTACAAGGATTTCTACAGACACTTGAGCCCCCCTCCACACATAACTTTAGAATGAGGTCTTTTTTTGGGGGGGGGTGGAATCGAGAAGCCAGTTAATTTTCCATTAGGGAAAAGGGCTCATTATGGATGTTAGTTTTACAATGTCTGTGTCTGGGTTGGAAATGAACAGGTCACGTGAAGTTTGCTTACGTTACTTTGTGCTATCAATCTTACGAAAGACTCTGTGCTACTGCCTGGTGTGTGAATTGTCTTACACTCCAAAAGACTGGACAATGTGCATTGACTGGATGGTCAATCATAACCCTATTGTAGCAAACCCTCTAATTAAGCTATTTTTGATCTGATCAGTTTTTTTCTACTCTTTTATTGTATGGCGTTATACTTTGCTGTATGTCCATTGAATAAACAGGAAAAAAACAGCTCCTGTACTCAGTGTAGTGATGAGCCATGACAATGTGTGTGTATACCCACTGGTGACAACTGTGCCATTCCCAGGAGTAGCGCGGCCTGCTGGGCCGGAAGTCAGCCGTGCCCTGGTTCTTGACTCTCTGGGGGAAGCGCAGCAGCATTCGGGTATCATAGTCTCGGGCCAAGTAGGCCGTGCTGCAGACAAGAGAGAAGATTAGTGTTTTTCCAACGACGGTATCCTGACCTGAGGTGTAGCCTCTGAGGGAAGGCAGCCTGAGCTTAAATGGTGGGTGGAAAATAGCACGCAGGCACATGGTTGTTTGGGTTTGCTGATGTGTTTGCCATACCGGCTTCTTTTCCTTAGGCAAACTATGATTACATTTTCTCCAATCCGCCACTGCAGACTCGCCACTGGCAGGATTTGGCTCATTTTACCGCCTCTCACAGTCGCGATGCGGCAGAGCATGGCCACGAGCACTTTAAAGTCATTGCTCTGACTCTGAATCACACTAATTGCCGTGTTGTTTTGTTTTATTCAGAAACCACCCACGGCTCAAAAACTTAACAGCTTACCTTGACAAACAGTTCTCCTCAGATGCGCATCTGAGGTTGTACATGGGCGTGCTCTGCACGTAAGCAGCGGTCTGAATGTAGTATGGGTCAAGCACCAGATCTGGAAGACCTGCAATAAAGACATCATGATTTAAAGTGAGATACATTTTTTAAGATAACAGTACAGGGCATGATGTAGCTTACCAACCACAACCTTCATGAGCGCCAATAAAAGAGCTGCCTTTACAAAGATTAGATTACAATACAATGACATAATGTGTACATATTTGTGGTTGCAGTAAGAGCTGTTTGTAGTAATTTATCCGCCTTATGAATAGGAAAGCATTTATGATTGTGAAATTCTAGTCAACAAGTGGTACATTACTGCCCCCTACCGGATACAGGTGTTCAGCCTGGTCAGAGGTCGACCGAGTGTTAGTGGTATCTTTGTTATACAGTGTTGTATTTTTTTTTTCTTTAGTGTCATTAATTTCACGATATTGAATCGAATTAAATTTCCATATTTATTATTGTGTATTTTATTCGATTAATTTAGTTTTTATATGCATTGTTTTATTTATTTAAAAAGACAGTATGTAATTATTTCATAGCTATTGAGACTTAAGTTTACTGAATAAAATTGCATTTTATAGATTTTGGTATTCAATACATTTTTTTCACAATACATTAACATTTACTTTTAATTTGATTAACGCAGTTTTTTCATTCATGATTACGATTTATTTCATTTTAAAATAATATATTACATTAATACATACAGTGTCCACGTTTATTATTGACTTTTACTTATTGTATTGTCATCTTATTTTAAACATTTATTATTGAATAAAATTATTTTTAAGATTTAGCATATTTATCTATATTTATATCTATATACTGTATGGGATGTTATTGGATTGCACAGGAGTATCTAATGACGTGTCCGGTGAGCCAAAGATGCATTTCTTGACTGTCCGAATGGTGTCCACAGAACCGAACCCTCACTCTTACCGTACTGATGGTACCTTGTGCCATATCCCGGTCTGGACGATCTGGGTCTGGGTCTCTCGTACACGTCGTAGTAATTGTAATAGGGGTTGTCTGGGTCCATATCGTAGGACTTGGAGGGGTCGTAGGGGTCGTCAGCGACCATCACGTCCTCCCTCCTGGGCTGAGGAGGGCTCACGGTCACCTTGGCCTGAGTGCCGTTGCTCCGCTCGCTCGGGTGGTCCTGCACCGGGACCTGGACCCGTTGGTGCTGCCTGCCTCTTACCAGCCTCTGGCGCGCGGGCGGGAGCGCCTCGGAGCCCGGTCGGGCAGCGTGGAGCTGCTGCGGGGTGTCCGGCGCCCGCTGCTTGGCGTCGCTGATGATGGTGATCGGTCTTCGCTGCACTTGCTCCTGCGGCGCGCCGCGACGCCTCGCCGGTTGGTACTCGGCGCCGTGGCTTAAAATGCTGAAAATGTTGCCGTTGTGAGACCACTGTAGTGTCTGCCTGGGAGCGGCTCCGGGGTTATTCCCTTGGGGGGGCGCCGGGTGCCTCTGGCAACGCGCACCTCGAAGGGTCAAGACAAATAAATAGACGCACGCGAATGCGTAAAGCGGCATGCCAATGCGTAATCCCATTTTGGACTCACTCGCGACCCTGGCACTTGTCTTAGTTTTAATTTACAAATCCAACATGTCACTTGCGAAGCTGACCCGGAGAGCACGCACTAGGCGAGGGAAAGTGTGAAAGTCACATCTCTCCACTCCTGCAGCCTGCAGATGCACTTAGAGATGAGAAGGGGGAGGCGGAGTTGTGAGTTGGCATTATGGGATGGTTACGCAAGTCTTTTACTAGTCATATAACAACTGAGTACGTGAAGTCTTTCTGACCCCGCTTGGCCTGCTTGTCTATGAAACTAGTCTTCTTTGTCATTTTTGCACGATAAAACATACTATCTTGTAAAACAGTGGGGAAACGAGAGCATTTCATGTGACAAATGTTGGCTTGCGACACAAAGCAAAATTAAATCGACCTAGTGTTGTTACGTGAAAAACTGTCTTATACTTCGTCAAAATGCTTGTTACTTTTTCTCAATCACTGCAGAACTGTATGGGGATTTGGAAGCGTGACCAAGCAGACTTGGTCACCAGCAAGGCAGGTACACTGAAAAAAAAAGACAAAAGTTTGAGGAGTTAGTGCTAAAGCGCTTTGAGTAGGTTGTTAGGGGAAAGCCTATACAAATGAAAGCCCATTTCCCATTTACCAAACAGACATAAAGTGGACTAAAGCAGGCTAAGAAATGCGGCAATGTGGCGACCATGTTGGCAGGGGCGGATTTCCAATTAAATGTGACGCATGGACATACGTGGCGGCCATGTTAGCAGGGGAGAGAGTCCCTCCAAATGTAATTGGGTTCGGCCATGTCCCTGCAGACATTATCTTAGCATTGCCATGGACACACAGCTGAAAATCAGGATGCCAGTTAAACCACACTACATTTGCTAAAATCCTATGAAATAACAGCCTTGGCTGTTAATGCCAGAGCTATAATGCTAAGTTTGGGAAACATTAAAGCCTCTAATTTTCCTATGCGTAGGAAAAAAAGAATCTATACAAGCTACCGCAGGTTGACTTCGGCTCAGCTACTGCGAATTGGGTTTCATGCAGCCCCTCACAAATCACCACAAACTACAGCTGCAGTGTTGACATTTTGATCCAACGTGCATCCTTCCCATCCTCGAGTGTACTTGTGACCGTGTGGCCACCAGTTCAACGCCATGCCTGCCAATTCCGTTCTCTGCTTGCTACGTGTTTCCAACACAGCCAAAAATGTCTTGGAAGCGTTGACAGTGTTCTACAGGTCTTCACAAGAAAAGTAGCTTTTTTTTGACATGTGGTCATTGGTTAGTATATGGATGCAAAGGCTTTGATAGGGCGCCATTTAACTGTGATCACTGGGCCGAGTCAGATTTGAGCCACAAGTGAGCCATGAAGACAAACTGAAGAGTTGAGGCCGTGATGACACCTGCAAGCGATTAGCATATCCACTCACTGCTCTCCCATTAGCCGCCAAGCTTGCGTCAACTGTGGCGTTCCCATTGTCCCCATGCACTCTTAAAAACTAGATTGCCGCAGCATTGACAGTGACATTCTTTCTGCCAAATGTTCAAACTTCTGTGGTGTGTCTTTTTTTTCTTACTTTTGCCTTTGAGGACAACTAGAGAAAAGTCATACATGCAATAACCGGTTGCTTGCTGATTTTAGCAGCGATTGGATAGCTTTTTTTTTTTTTTTGCCATCTCAATTCAATGATAGCAAATTCTTGACTGTCCCCCAGAGATAACGTGGAGGGATCATCCTGTGGTAAAGAATGTGTTAAGATGGAGTTTTTTCCCCCTCCCATTCTGCTTGGAAATTGGTCAGGCCGATAATTGTAAATGTTAAACTTGTTCAATATTTACAGGGCTAATCTGTTCAAGTAGCACAGTGAAACGTTGCAGTAAGTCAAAGTGGTATAAAGAAGCGGAGCGTGTCCTGGTTAGAGCGCAAATAGGATTTATAATAACTCAAGTTTTGGGTCTGTGCGCAGCCTCACGCCCAGTGGTGGATAACAACATTTACATCACATAAATATGAAGAAAATGTGAAGTGGCCTTTAGTCATTTTTCACAGAGGATAAATAATATCGTACATGAGTGCGAGCTCTGTCGTATTGTCTGCCTACATGTGTTGCTGCACCGTTTGTGCTCTGATACGCATTGCACAGGGCGCAGCCAGACAGATTCTGAGTGCAGCTGATACGGATGCCTCAGTTTATGAATGTTTTAAAAAAGGTTTCGCAGAGGCAATGAAGTTCGTAACTTGATGTTCCACTGTACTCAGATAATCAGAGCATTTCAGTGTGTTCCCTATCAAGGGTTAACGGTAGCTAGGAGTGAGTGCTAGATTATTCAGAGCCAGACTTGCACGTCTCAGATAACAGACGGGACAGACATTACCATTGGCCATCACGTGAGGCTGTTGGTCCATCTCGTGCAAGCTGTGGTCCTGGATGGAAGCCAACTGGAGTCACAGAAACATCCCAAAAAGATTTCTTCCCTGCAGAACCTCTTGGACTGTGCACACACAAGATAAATATAAGTTTATGCTTCATAATTATACACGTCTTTGGAAATTGTGGAGAAAAAAAACAACAACTCCACTTAAAGTCAATATTCCGATGACCTTCACTGCCATGCTGCTTTACTGTTTCATTTCTTTGATGGTGCATCCTGTGAAAGTGAATAACATGGCTGAGCGAGACGGACTGAGGCCGATCCAGCTGTAGTGGGTCAACTGATATTTTTTTTGCTCATGATTCACAGAACTTTCACTTCTCCTCTCATTCCCTCACACATCTGTAAGCAATTAGCCAAGTTCTTTTGTTGCTGGAATCCACCTCAGGTCCACATTTTTGGCTGTTCTGTTGAGCTGCAGGAATTTGAATCAACTCATGCCTCTGATGAATTATAACTGGCAGAACACAGTGAGCTTTTTTTTTTAAATAGTAAAAATATCCTGCGGTGTTCCACACGGCTGTTGCGTAGGGCCACTTTCCTTCTGATGTTTTATGAATGATCTAGCTAATGTTTGGTAAGAAGATTGCTATGAAGCTCGTTCAAATTGCAAGCACATTGATGTTTTTGAGAAATAGTCATTGTTCCTTCTAAATGTTGTTGTGCTCGTTGCGACTTTTCAAAGGAAACCAACAAGGGACAATGCAAAAATCGGGAAAAGGGCCTCTTACATTCGACGTGATTAAAGTCGAGCTGGAGAGGGGTTCTCCATTTTCTCATGATGCTAAATTCACCCTCAATTTAAAGTGCCCTCACTTGGTCAACATCTGGCAAAAAAATAAATAAAATAAATAAATAAAATTGTGCAGAGAGAGGAATTTGATTGAGTTGACTTTCTGAAGGGTATCACACCCTTGAAAGCCAGATAGTGCAGCAAATGTGCAATTTTGGATTTCCCTTTTATAAATATGTTTCATACATTAAGCACGGATTTCTTCATTACAATGTTACTTCCTACAACACTAGTAAACAACAGCACAGTGGAACCTCCACAAATGAATTCCCCTAAGGTCAGACAATTACAAATGTACAGGCACGAGCATCAAACTAAAGTCCACCGGAGCCAGATTTGGCTTTTTTTTTTTTTTATGTGGTCAGTGGAAGCAAAGCTTCTGCATGAATTTCTATGATTCTTGTTAAAATATCTCACAGGACGTCTAAATGTCATATTTCGACACATTATATTGCAAGTGATTTTTGGATCGTGGGAGGAAGCTGGAGTATAAGTCACACAGCCTCTGGAGAACATGCAAAAACACAAACACAGGAAGGCCAGATTTGAGATTTGAACCCCAAACCTTTGATGTGGGAGACAAACATGCTAACCACTTTCCATAGTGCTGCCCTTCAGAGGTTGCACTGTATTATCTCTTTACATTTTCATTTCCTTTAAATGGGGGTTCCCCCGACCATCTATTCTTCATTTGTTTAGCAAAAACTAAGCCCACTGAAATACATTCCAGCCAAGCTCAAAGTTCTCTAACAGACGCAGATAATTCAAATATTTCCTCCCGTTTCATAAA
This sequence comes from Hippocampus mohnikei, assembly GCA_026261675.1. Classification (NCBI taxonomy): domain Eukaryota; kingdom Metazoa; phylum Chordata; class Actinopteri; order Syngnathiformes; family Syngnathidae; genus Hippocampus; species Hippocampus mohnikei. The sequence continues at coordinate 3,754,436 of JAKGUB010000344.1, forward strand.
TACTGGGTTTCCATTACTCTAGGAGCACTCTGTCAGGGGCCTGCACCACACACACACACACACACACACACACACACACGAACACACACACACAGACAGTCTGCTAGGACTACGTGGCACTCTTTTAAAACCATGGGGGGAGGAGGAGTGACGTGCAACCCGGCACACGTTATATGTACAGTACTTGCCTCACACTGTCATGCAGATTTATAGATTTGTAAAAGAAAATTCCAATGTCTCGGTTCCTCTCACAAGTGGAGGAATGTGGTGGGAGATCTCATTTTTCCATCGTCTGCTCAGTGATAAAGTTTTGCGCTAGCACGTCTGTAACTTTTGTACTGATAAGTTCTGAGGGTTGGAGAATGTTCTTGAATGCATCACAGACGATCCTTGAGGTCCAAATGGACAGCAGGTCTCTTTTGGTCTGACATTCATTCATTCATTCGCTGAATACCGGGATCCTACATTTCCCAGAATGCAACAGGAAATATGTTCTAATCTCATTCCTAATACTCTAGTCTAAATATTGAGTGCCATCATCTTTCTGTTAAAACATTCCCAGCCCCAAAAATAGTTCAATGAAGCTGCCACCCAAGTTGTCAAAAATCTTGTTGATAAAGTGAATCACCAAATTCAATCATAGCGCATTCACAATATGTATGGAACAAGTATAAGTAGATAAGGTTTCACAAAGACAAAAATGGAAATGGAAATACGACTGCCGTCCAAATGAGGAAGAGGGAAAATGTAGAATAGATAACGCCATCTACAGGACAATAAACATCATTACATGATCCAAGATTCCAGTCTTACCTCCTTTAGAGAGCCGTCACTTCCATTTGCACACCCAAATCTGAAATACTGTATACAGAATACATTATAAAGATATTTCAACAGGTTTAATTTCATTTTTTGTTTTGTTTTTTTGTTTTTTTACATGTCCGCAGCATGGTCTTGATTCAATTTCTGGTAGTCTCATGTGTTTAATTTTAAGCGTTCATAAAACATGACTTGATGACCTCAAATTCAGAACACTTGGCCACAGCTGTTTTTACTTCAGTTTTTATTCGGTGCAGAACACAAACAGATGAGGGGGATTCATTATAAAAAGCCTTTGCGCATGCCTATGCTTCATGACATAAATAATCATCACAATAGAAACAAACAAAAAAAGACAAATCGCATTCTGTAACAGAAAGGAGACCATGTCTCACAAATTTTGCTGCGCATATCATTGTCAGCCGCCCGTTTGCACGTTTGAGGGACGACAACAAAAAAGTCCTGGTGTCAGTTGGCCAGAAGAGAGTGACGCTGGCGCTGACTCCACGCCAGCAGTGTTCGTTTCCGGAGAAAGATGGCGGTGATGGTTCTGTTCGTTGGAGACAACTTCAAGTGGACATTTGACTGGATTGGCGCAAATGGACGATGAGGGCGGACAGAGGCTGGGTTAGGATGAGGCCGAGTGGCTGGGGCTCATTCAGGCAAGATTGGAAACTGCCGAGGGAAACACAACGAGACCAAATAAGGCCACATATTTACTCCTCCTTGGTCCAGCAGATGGCGCTGTTCACCTTCCATTCGATGATTGAGGCCACCGGCGTCAAACTTCGGTCCTCACGGGCCACTCACTATTCTCCAGTTTTAGAGGTGTCCCTCATCCAACACAGCAAATTCAAATGATCGAGGTTGTTGTCTGGCTCCTGTAGAGCTTGCTAATGTGCTGATCATTTGACTCAGGCGTGACGGAGAAGGGAAACATCTAAAACATGCAAGCTGGTGGCCCTCGAGGACCAGAGTTTGACAACTTCGGTTTCGGCTTCGTGATGGCCATTTGTGTGCACTTGAATTCTTCCTTTCACCTTGTCATGTCTAAAATTTTGGCTTTGGCGCCATCTTTTAGCAACTTGATGCCAAGGAACTGAGTGTGGGAGGAGCTTCGCCATCGCCCTGTCTCATAACAAAATAATGCTTTGTAGCCACTATATGGCGTTTGCAGGGCATCCTTTAAATCGACGCAAGTCAATTTATTATTGTATTATTTTAATGTTACCATTTACTTTTGTCTCATCACTGCCATACAGGATATGTGTCACTTGAAATGTACATGTAAGTAGAGAGCAAATTTTACAAGATATAAATACCTCATTATCCGGGTCTTCCTCTGGAAGCTTGCGGAGTGCATGTCAAGAAAGACATAATCAAGTTTAGTTTTTATTCTCACAATTAAATGTCATACACGTGCCATAATTCGATAGGCCAAATTGCTTTTGTACTGGATTTAAATGTAGCCATTGAGCCAGTTCAGCATGCTACACTACTATTCCTCACTATTATGCTGCTCTTGCTACTTTCAATTATTAGAAAAAATGAATAGAGTGATTGAAGTCCCGTAGTCGGTGTGATAGCTACCTCGTTATCCAGCTCATCCTGTGGAAACTCCTCATTTGGAAATTGTTTCTGGATGTCAAGAAAGACAATCAAGTTCAGCCTTTTGACATTAGACTTACAAGTTGTATCTATTGTGGAAGAATAAGGGGAGCACTGACTTTTTCATCTCTGGGTTCGAGTGGGAGATCAGGGCAGCTACCGTTTTCTGCAAAATAAAAACGTCACATCACATGGAGATCCTGGCAATATGAATTGAGAATTCACGTTCCCGATCCATTTTAAAACGTTGTCATTTCTATGTCGGCACCAACAGCATAAAAATTTGAGGGGGCAGGGGGGGGGGGGTTAATGTGATGAAACAACAACGAAAGATGAAAGAAGAACACTGCCGTCTGAATGTTCTCACCTAAGAAATCTGTACAGCTCCTCTCCCTCCACGGCTGCAGGTTGAGGCGTCGCACAGTGTTGCAGCGTACAAGCAGGTTTCTCCTCGATAGGACACTGAAGGGGTCTCTGGGGACGGACCTGATGCCTGTGTTGTCGCAGATGATGCCGGAGAGGGTAGCGCGGGACAGGGCGGCTTTCTGCCTCGGCGTGAAGACGCCGGGGTTCTCGTACCACAGCCTTTTGAGTTGGGCAAGAGCTTCATTAGCTAATAGGAAGTGTGATCGATCTAGCCGTCTGTCTGTCTACAAAGTATCCGGTATGGATTGAGGTATGAGGCTGACCTGTCACCCTCGCGGATTTTTTGGAACTGGGTGGCGATGATGCAGGCAAACAGAGGCCCCACGCGGCCGCCGCGGACAAAGGGCTCAGCCACGCCCCCCAACCAAACGTCTATGTTGGCGGGCGTACCGTAGAGTTGCAGCAACCTGCGGGCCAGGTCGCGGTTGTTCAAGACCTGAGTGAGCTCGGCCTGGTTCCGAGGCTCGGACAGGTTACAGAATTTGCGCCATGCGTTGTAACCTGAGAAGAGGTAAACATCGAAAGGGAAGGTGTGAGGAAGTCGTCATCTGTGATTGACGGGGTGATAAGGACGGATGATTCGAAAGAAGAGGAACTCCCGGAGGTCAGGACATGTGACCTACCGGGTAAGCCGTGATCACGCCCCCTCTGCATGTTGAGGGATCCCAGGTCCAGAGCCAGGTCGTGCACGAATTCAAAGAGCCTCTCCCTGAGAGCATTCACCATCATGTGGTCCTGAGTGTTGAGTTTCGCGGGGCGGCCCAGGAGACCTCGCACCAGTGAGTCAATGCCACCTGGAGGCACATAACAATGGGTGGTCTTCAGATTCCATAGCGCCGTGTATATATAGAGAGAGTACACATGTAGAGAGTGATGCTCACCCTCAAATATGATTCTCCAGGGGGTGAAGAAGGCTTTGAATACGGGGACGCTGGGGAACTGAGGGTCTTCTCTGTAGTCTGGGTCCAGGCGGGCGAAGACGGGCTGGATGGCCAAGTGAGCAAAGCGGTAGGCTGCCGTGGCGAAGACGTTGGAGATCCTCGGGTCCACGTCAGAGTTGTAGCCGGGATAAGGCCCCAGCAGCCTGCGCATGGCATCGTCGCCCACAATGTGCGGCAGATAGTCGCGAAATACAAACACCTAAGACCCGTGGAGGAGTTCAGGATTCACACTTTGCAGAGAGAAAACCTCAAAGCGGGGAAGAATCCTAAATGAATCTGACCTGCGTGTAAGCGCCCATGATCTTGCGCGCCTCTTGGTAGAGCGTCTCGCTGTCCCAATGGGGGTTCAGTCTCTTCAGGGCACGGGCGAGACGGTTGTGTTCGCGCATGAACATTGTGTGAAGGGTGGTCAGAGCGACGTTCTCATCGACACGAACGTCGCCTGGAAGACATGAAATGATTCATTTGATCGGGTGAGTGCAACATTTATCAGCTGTTACTTCGTCCATAGATTCCATTTTAGTTTCTTCTATCCTAGTCGTCTTCGGGCAATATGTGGGGACACCCTGAACTGGTTGCCAGCCAATCGCAAGGCACAGATAGACGAATAACCATCTGCGCTCACATGTCAGGACATCTTAGAATGCTCCATTAGTCTGCCATGCATGTTTTCCGAATGTGGGAGGAAAATGGAGTACCCAGAGAAAACCCACATAGGCACGGGAAGAACGTGCAAACCCCACATAAGAAGGCCAAAACAGAAATCGAACTGTGCACCTGGGCACTGTGAGGCCGACGTGCTAATCAGTCGACCACGTGCCACCATTCAGAATACAAAATAATGAATACGTAAAAAATCCATCCATCCATCCATTTTCCGAACCGCTTGATCCTCACTAGGGTCGCGGGGGGTGCTGGAGCCTATCCCAGCTGTCTCCGGGCAGTAGGCGGGGGACACCCTGAATCGGTTGCCAGCCAATCGCAGGGCTACGTAAAAATAAATAAGTAAAATAAACTAGAGGCCATTTCTTTGACTGACCTGCAATAAAACAGGGAACCTCTCTGGCATTGCTGTCATTGGTGGTGCGCCTGCGGGTGGCGCACATGTTGACCGGCAGAGGGTGAAAGGGCAGCAGCTCCCGTCCGTTGTCTTTGAATTCGGTATTGACGCGCAGGAGTCCCTCGCTGTTGAGATCGCGGAGGCTGAGGGCGAGCTTGGTCTCGGAGCCGTACACCTGGCTCAGATCCAGGAAGGCGGTCAGCGCGTTGATCTGCTCCCGCTTATTGGGTACTCCTCCAAAATTGTAGGCCGAGAACCCCGTTCCGCAAGCGGGGGCCGATCTGAACGAAGGGATGCAGCTATCGGGACCGGTGGGCAAGCGTGGGTCGCCGGGAGGAATCTTGGAATGGAAACAGACACCAAACGTTAGGGACGATGAATTCCTTTCGAGCCAATCGGTTTGAGTTTCAGGGACCGACCGCGATCGGGATGCACGGCTCGGTGCGCTCGCAGCTCTCGTCGCAGTTTATCCCGTTGCTGAAGGAGCGGATGCTGGGCGAGAAGGGCGTGAAGGTGACGTCATGGTCGTTCCACTGTCCGAACAGGGTCACCATGTGAGAGAACTCCCTGTCGCTGACCACGCCGGCGTCCGTCGTGCTCAGGATATTATTCGACACCTGGCGGACCTGGGGGCGCGGAACAGGTCATTGGCTTTTCGTGCAGCTCATCGGATAGGAGCGAGAGTCCCGTTTCCGAGTGAGTACCAGGGGAAGCACGAAGTTGTTGATTGTTCGGTTGGGCTGCCACCCTTTGGGCTGCGAGATGCCGTCGTCGTAGTGGGCAGGAAGCCAGCGGGTGAAGGGGGTGTTGGAGGCACCCAGGCGGGGGTTTTGTCTACAAAGCAGATAGTTTGTCTTTACAAATCCAGCTTGTGTAACCTCAACGGAAGTGTATACATTCAGTTCTACGTGGCCCAACATTTTACACAAACAACGGTGGAGTTTCAACACCTGTGGTTTTCTGAGAGGTTTAAAAAAAAAAAAGGATCAATTTGATTAGATTATTTTTTGTGTGTAACGACATCCATTTATCTGACTAATATTGTAAAATGATTAAACGTGGTGTACGTATTTCAGCAAAGTGTCTCTCTTTTTTGCATTTGAAAAATCTCAAAGGGGACATAGTGAAGAGACACGAAACGATAATTAAGAAGCTCACCGGTTGTTGCAGACGCTCGTAGTTGTGCGATACTTGTCGAGGTTTTGCGTGCTGCTACATGGCGGAGGCCTGACTTGAGCGGCACATCCTGTGATCATGCTGAGACTCTCCAGATCCTCCGCCGAGAGCAAATCTGCGATGACGAGCCACGGTAGCGACATTCAGCGAGAGGGGAAACCCTCACATCACCCCCACCCTAGAACGGAGAAGCTGACCTGTTGCATTGAGGGAGCGCTTGTGGATGCGGTGCACCCTTTCCTGCAACAGGTGCAGGGTCTGCGCCATGTAGTCCGCGGCCCTCACGGAATTGCGCGTCTCCCCGCGAGGCTGCTTCAGCAGACGCAGAGCGTCGTGAGGACTCACCGCATCCTTACGCACTCGCCTCAGACTCCTGAAAGTGACAGCAAGGCACCGAGGTGGATTCAACTTAAAATGTCCGACCCTTGCGCCAACCTCCCGCAAGACGCTCATATTTTTTACTTGATTGTTGGGGGATGTTTGAGAAAATTCTACATGTATTTATATAAATATTCCTTGGTTGGTTTCGAGCGGCTCGGTGGGCGCCTGGTTAGTACATCTGCCTCACAGTGCAGAGGTCCTTGGTCTGAATCCGGACTTCGGCCATCCTGTGTGAAGTTTCCATGTTCCCCCCGTGTCTGGGTGGATTTTCCAAGGGCGCTCCACCCCATTTCAAAAACAGGCATGGTAGGTTGGCGGAACACGAAAATCTTGCCAGATGTTATTTCATGGTTTACTTGTCTTTTTACACAAGGTGATTAAACCAATGTTAATGAACTTGATTCCACAAAAATCTATTGAACAACGTGAGCTGGACTGCGTTGAGTTAGGTCACGCACCAGGATGATGACTCGTTAGGTAATATGACTACCGGTCCATGAAATATGACAACTAATGTGAGCGAGCTCGCTTAGCACAAAGAGAAGGTTGAACAAAGCATTTAGCTCATGTTTACTTGGTTAACATTTTGACCTCCCACCCCACCCCTGCCCTAAAAAAAAAAACTCCGTCAATAGTTACCGGTAGTTAGTTCGTAACTGATGCTGTTCATTTAGTTAACATATTTGAACACATTCAGCCACACGTTAGAAATACAAGAACACGTTAGCTGAGACGATGACATGAAAACATTCTCATTTAGATGATTATAAAACTTACAGAACTGACTTTTTAATCAACTGTATATTTATTTGAAGAGGTACCGGTAAGTATCTACAATGGGTTGGATTGCTGTCGTTTCGCAACCCAAGTTTATTTATAGAGCGCTTTAAAAAGCAGTCACGCGTGAATACCAAGCATTTAGTATGTCGTATAAAGTTGAATTCGGACTACCCGTTTGAATGTAAGCCAAATCATCTTAAAATGAACTCGAAGATGCACGGGGAGCATGTGAAGGGAGGTCAGAAGGGGAGTTATGTGCTCCCTCCTACAAGTTGCAGTTCGGAAGCGAGCAGAAAAAAAAAGGAGGACTTACTCTGCTCGAGAGTATGTGTAGGCATCATCAACAATCTTCTTGGCTTCCTCAAAGCATTGTTGAAGTAAAGGCCTACCCAGATATTCTACGAAGAAGGGGGGGGGGGGGGTCAGAAACGTCCCGAATTTGACACGCTCTGTAAATGTAGAAAATATTCCATCTACCTGTTGATTTCAAGTGTGCAGGCACCAAGCAGATGCCCAGTAGGAGGAAGACAGGAAAAATCATTTCTAGAAGAAAATAAAACAAAACAAAACTGAACTGTCAGATCAGTTTGTCAATTCCCGAAAGACAAGTACTGCAGACGATGAGAGAGGCAACACGCTTACCTGTCAGAAGCGTGTCAATGTCGTCATGGCAGTGATGCGGGCCATCTGTTTTTATTTGGTGGCATGGGAAGGCCTCGCCCCTTTGAACTGTTCTACGAGGCCATTGGCAGGAAACAGACCTGTTTTCCCCGTTCCCTTGTTGTAGTCATCCAAACGCCACTTGATAAAACGGGTTTAGGTCACCCCGAAAGTTAAATTATAACTCTTCTCTAACTCAGTAGGATTATATTAATGGCGTGCTTATACTCTTTTATTGTGTGGGAGCGTGTTGTCATTTGAACGAGGGCTGACTGATTAGGAAAATTTTGATATTAACCCTCTCAGGGACAGCGGTTACTACAGTGGACAGCTTATAACGTTATCAGGTTTCAGGGTGCACCATATAACTAAATAAAATCAACACATATATGAAAAATAGAGCACCGACCAACTAAAACAAAGCAGATTTTTTTTTCACCTCAAAATTGAAAATTTCATTCTATTGCAATGTCAATTTTTATTTGATGACTTGTTCAGCCCTAATTTGGACTCCCCCAAAAAAGTTTGCGTCATCTATTTAATTTTATTTGGGTCAAGCTGATCCCATGGCTCTCACTTGTGCCCAACATTTTCGATGTTCCCGACTTGAATCGCGGCTCTGCCCTTCTTGCCAAAGCAAATACTTTTCTATTTAAAAGCTACTTTGCAACTCGACAGTGGCGCGCAACAAAGAAAAGACAAGGGCGGATGGGTGTGTAATTACATTCATTCCATGAGAGCGTTCTCATCACCGGTGCCAGTCAGACGGTGACAAACGTACCTACTGTCAAACTGGTAAGTGATCAAAATCAGCGGTGCTGCAGACACCGGAGTATATTTACAAACAGCCCAACATGAACAGAAAAGGGTTTCGTTATGTCTTTGTTGCACTTCTCATTACATGACCTCACCCGGGCAACATAAAACAAACTTGATAGGCGAATCGCCATAAAAAGTGACTTGCGGACAGCAATTGAATGCTGCTTGTCAAAACAAACGCACCATAAAGGAGAAATAATCTGACGACGAATTAAGATTGCAGTTGTGGGAAGCTGCCACTCTAACTGTGCGCAAATGGAACTCGATGGAATTCTTAATGCCTGCGCGTGTCTTACTTTCGAGCTGCAAGGTCATACAAACGAGAGCGTGAGTGGTGGGACTTGGATACAAGGATCGCAATGCATTGATGAACTGCACAGATTTAAAGTTGAGATGCGTACACGTTTTGTTTGGTGGCGAGGTTCGAGCTGGAAATGACACAAGAACATGTCAAAACACAAAGGGTTTTTGTTTTTGTTTTTTAATTTGGAAAGTATTTAACTCTTTCAGGGACAGCGGTTACTACAGTGGACAGGTTATCGTGCTATCCGGTTAGGAGGAAAATGAAATGTTTTTATTTCTGTAAAAAATGGAAAATATTGGCACATTACTTGTCATTTAGAATTACTGTACCATCATTTTATTCTTTAGGGGGGGGGGAATTGTGTAACAGGAAAACTACAGTATAGCAGTGTTTCTAATTGTTTGGTGTGGGGGGTTTCCCCCCCTTTGTGATACACCATATAGAAAACAAACAAATATGAAAAGATACATCTATTTTAAATCTAGGTCATGTTTGCGTATCTGCACAGCTGCAAATTTACACCATTTTTTTCCTTTTCATCAGAAATGCAAATAAACTCTCTAGCACATCACTTTTTCAGAATAATAACATAAGGCAATTGTTTTAAAATGCAATATTCAAATTTCCTAAAACGGGTAGTCTCGGGTGATCAAAATTCGACAAGATAAAAAGTTGAAATCTTGGCGGTGTCTGTGTAGTCGATCTATGAATGTCACATAACTCCAGAAATAAAGTTGACCCAAATAGCTAATTTTTCTCGCGGCCCTCCATAACTGGCGTCCGCGCTGGAAGCAAGATGTCTCGAAATAACTCAAGTAAGCTGTAACATTGTCCCCATTGTTGTTTGCAACATCCCAAAGCGTTGCATGAAGTCGCTTGAGTTCCCCTCGAAAAGCAGAAATGCGCGCTACTGGTCGAAAGATTGTTGGTCAACCTTGAGGAATGGCGCAAGCTATATCATTTCGCCAGTGGTTTTGTTCAGCGAGGCATCTCATTTGCCCTTCTTGGGAAACAGAAGCAATGTCTGACAGCTCTAACTGTCAAAAAGTGAAAAAGGAAAATCAGCACCAAGCTCAAAGTTCACTGGGCAGATCTGAGATGAGAGCGCCTTTGGACATTGTTCAGCATTTCTGAGAATCATTAGTTCCGTCCCGAAATAGTTTCTTGGATTCATTGGTTCCTTTTCCTGAACATAATAAGGAAGAAGAACAATATCAAGTTATCAAGTCTCATCGTCACAGCTGGTTAGACATTAAGAAGGAGTGGAAAACCAGAAGTGTTAATGGCTAAGTGATTTTGTGGTGACAGTAAATCTATGCTGGGATACAAGCGGGAAACTGCCGACTTTGTAATCATTTTATTTTTCAGTGGTGTGCGATGAAAAGATATTATTAAATCCAAACATAAATGTAAAAAGGCAACTCACGGTACACATGCTCATACAGTATATGGACCATTTTAGTAATGCAGCCATTTGTGAGGCCTCCCACCTGAAGTCAGCTGGATAGGGTCCACCAGGAAAAAAAAAAAACATCTACAGGGCACCTATCCAGCATTTGACTTTGGTTGGTGGCCCTAAGGATGACCCTGGTCTTTCATCATCTCACTGAAAATATGTGAGAACATATTAGACAAACGTGCTGTTCTGCCAGGTAATTCCTTTGCAAATTTACCAACGTGATATCTTAAAACTGTGCGTCCAACCATTTTGCGGCGCATACCTGGCTGCTGTTGAGCTGTTGACCTTAACTGTATTGTGGGGAATTGATTTGAATTACCGGTATATACACTATCTACACGTGCAGGTTAGGGTAAATAACCAAATCTGAAATGAGAATGTATTGTTTCATGTTGAAAGGGTTTCGCAAAGTTTAGAAGCTTGTGACCTTACCTATTTATGTCAGAGAGCTAAATAGTGAATAAAAGGTCAAATAAAATGGCATAACGATTGTATAGACGCGCTAGAGATGACAGTTTATTTTCTTGGAAGTTTACAAGAGTCACTAAGCAAGAGGATTGTTTTGTGTTATTTTTAAATTTGAGTACCGTATTTTCCGCACTGTACGGCGCACCTAAAAGCATTGAATTTTCTCAAAAGCCGACAGCGCGCCTTATAATCCGATGCGCCTTCGATATGGATCAATATTTTGATTTCTTGGCTGTAGTATTTAAAATATTCTGTAAAGCGCTTCGTTACAGCGACTGGTGAAAGCTCTTTATAAATAAAGGCTGGATTGTATTGTATTCCTTTAGCGTAGCTCCATCTAGTGGATGCATAACGCAACCGCAGCCACGGTTGTAGCTTCTATTTATGCGCCTTATAATGCGGTGCGCTCTATATATGAACACGGTTTTGAAATAGGCCATTAATCGAAGGCCTTATACTCCGAAGCACCTTATAGTGCGGAAAATACGATATACGCTTTATTTGTCATAATTATGAGCCGAGGCTTTTCGGTAACACTGCAGTGCTTTCATAAAACGATAACAACTCTTAAGTATATCTGTTTCCACCATTCACACCTGTGAAGAACTGAAAGGTGACCGTTCCCTACTCTGCAAATACAAATGTTACCCCCACCCCCTCCCCCCCAACCCAGTATGGTTGGGGCAGGCGGTGTCAGGTAGTCGCGGTCAAATAAAAGCTACATTTTGAGCCCTCTTGCACATATCTGAGTTTCGAGACGCCATTGACCCACTCATAGCCAAATTCAAGAGAGGATGAACTCAATCACGTTTGCGTTGTTTCTCTTCACTGGTCTACAAGGTTGCGGTGAGAGTTTTGAAATCCGATATTTATTCATCATTTTTTTCGCATGATTTTATGAGTCATTCTTCTCCGCAGCTCTGACCGCGGAGAGTGATGGCTTCTTGAATAACGGACCGGATACGCTGATGACAGTAAGTTTCTTTGGCCGTCTGCATGAAAATTATAAATAACATACACGCATAACTAACCCGTGAACAATTCACACTGCAACAGCGGATGAATTTAATCGAGAGAAAGGTACAAGAGAATACCTTGAGAAATAGTGCTACGCCATCGTCACTCGCCAGATCGTGTTTTTGTTTGCGGCTCCACCGCATTACAGATATTTTAACATTGTACGCAGCACACTTTACGCTGTGGATTTTTCGTGACAGCACGAGATATCACGAGATATATGTAGGGTAACACCTACATAAGAAATTGTCTCATCTACAAGAATTATTCACCATTCAAATGAGCGTGAGCCAATCAATCCCTTTCTTGTGCTATCATGAGATGCGTACTAATTTACAGAGCACGTAAGGTGGAACGAAAACATTTTTTCGACTTCTTCCAACTCCCTTTGAACATGTAACGTATCAACTGAAGACATCTATCGACGATCGTTTCCTTTCTTCCCATTTAAAAAAAAAGTTTGATATCTTTGTGTTGATAGATACGCTGTGCTTGCTGGCCGTGTATTCATTTCTATTGTGACTTTATGCCCAGGCTGGGAGTCCCTGTGAGGACTGCACAAAAATAATCAACCTCTTTGTTGACCTGCTTTCCAACGCAGACCTCCAGGTGAACACATTTTCTTATCAGATCTTCCTTATCGGCCCTTACTGGGCACAATGCTATCGCAGAGTTTTTTTTTTTTTCTCCATAGCAAATTCCTGGAATGTTGCTTGGCACACATTCGTAATCAGCAGGAGCGCAGTGATGGAAATAGTTTGGAATGACAAAGTGAATACGGTTTATCTTAAACTATACGTGGCTCAGGCGCACGGGCGCACTGGGCAATGATTCTGTTGGCCTCTTGAAAGTGGCGTCGGAAGAGCTGGAGTGGGTCTCGTTTCATTTACAATCCAATCCAGATTTTTTTTTTTTTAATAGCCACAGTTGTAACAAAGCGCTTTACGGAACAGTTGACATAAAATGACAAAATAATAGAACACACAACATGTTTAATCCAAGTGCTATTGACACCATAGCATCGTTAGCATTATGTGTCAGAGCTACATGACCAATTTGAGCTGAACTACGCAGAAAGGTGGCACATAATTTTTTTTTTAAATGAAGAACACTTTTCGCAGTCATACTGCAGAGAGAAGAAAAGCTGTGGACTTTTTTTTTTCCGGCGTGAAAGTCGCCAAAGTTTTTGTCATGTGCAAATGAGGCAAATGCGTCAAGGATTGTTTAGCCTGTGTCTGTGCCAACCGATAAGTAGCTTTGTCGATTATGTTGTTTTAGAATCTGTTGTGAATTGAATATTGTGGCGAGTAAATCCTGCTTCTTCCAGAAAAAAATCACGCGCGGCATCGGCAACCTGTGTGATCATCTGCCCGGGAAAACCGGCGTGGCTGCATTCTGCAAGGAGGAGGTGGACAAGATCCTTCCAGTGGCCATCAGCTTGATCACCGTCATAGCAGTACGTTGCAGGGCCTTGATACAATTTTAATACAAGCGTGCTTATATCAAAATATTTTAAATTCCCACGTGTCTGCCTGCAGAGTCCCCGGGACATCTGCAAAATCACTGGGCTGTGCGGCTCCGACGAGCAGCAGAAAACGTTGGGCTCTTTGCTCAACGAGGCGCTCCAACTTGCTCCATTGCAAGCAAATGTCAGTTATTGAGACGGCACGCTTTTCAAAAAGATCAATTACGGTGACTATCATTGACATCTCCTGTTTTGTTAGGGCAAGCCAACGTCGCCGTGCTCATTCTGCATTTTTTTCATCAAGACACTGGATGATTTGCTGCCCAAAGAAAGGACTGAGGTAGATCCGCAACACCAACCAGATGGTCGGATTTTGGCTTTTAGCTTGTAATTCCTATTTGAGGTTAATTCTATGATTGTTTGACATATACGACTGGAAAATTTGGTTCAAGGCAGATATGAAAGCATCCAGTCTAATTGCGTTAGCGGTTTCCTAGGAGGCCGTGGTGGAGCTGATGGAGGACGTCTGTCACATCATGCCCATCTCCTACCGTAATCAGTGCCAGTTTGTCATCGGCACGTTCAGCAAGACGCTGCTGGACGCCCTCCTCGGCTTTGCCACCCCGAAGGCCATCTGCACACTCATCCGCCTGTGCAAAAGTCAGGAGGGTCCTCCCGTTGGTCAGTCACGCCGACACACACAAAATCTGAAAACATTGTTGTATAACCTGGAAGGAAAAAAAAGTTTGATTGCATGAAAGACAAAACAAATTTTCGTCCAGTCCCGAAAGAGCATTTTGAGAGACAAGTTTCCACCGATTGCTCTCAAGTGGCACAACGCTTACGTATGAGTCATCGAAAACACAGCATGGAAATTATTGGCTTATTGCAAAACTTCTTCCCCATAAAGAAAAAAAACCCAACCTTACCATCAAGTTTCTGTTTAACCAGGTTTGAGGCTGTAACGTAGGATTGAGGCCCATGGAAATAAAAAATAAAACATTACGGTATATTCATGGAAAGCATATAAAATATACTAGATGGATATTTGGAGCGAACCACTGACCATACATATGCCCCCCCCCAACCCCCAGACCCCTGCACTTTGGCAACATACAGGTGCAGGGACCTACCAACCTCTCTGAAATGTGGGGTAAGTTAACAATAGTTCATCATCACGTGTGTGCTTTTTTTTTGAGAATCTGCAGTACACTAAGAAAGCAGATTTATCTTTGTGTTGAATCAATCGAAAACATTGCCATTTATCTGTTTATGCTTTGGAATGTCATGATCTATATTTTTGCCAATTTGATGGACCTGGCTCATATTCTGTTTGTGCATAAATGTCCTGTTATAGTTTTTATTTTAAATTAAGGGATGAGAATTACAACTTTCTAGTGTTAATACTTTTTCCACTCTGCGTAGACTCTGTTCTACTGTCAAAGATTTGCCTGGAAACCCCTCAGCTACAAAACTCTTTGAAGACTTGTCAGGTAGATGTGACTAAAGCTTTAAAAATCATTGATAACTACATACAAAAAAACATCATGCCAAAACTTTTTGTGTGTATGTGTGTGTGTGTGCGTGCGCCAGGCTGGAATTGTGAGTCATCACGTGTCTGAGCCAGGTGTTGCGGTTAAAGAAACTACAAATGGCCTCTGTTTCTTGACTCCTGATATTCCTGCTATGCTTTTCAGATTCTGAACAGAAACCTCAAGGCATTGTGTGTGTGCTTTTCTCACTCTCACTCTCTGTGGATTGATTTGGGAGCGCGTGGCTCAGATAACATCATGAACTACAGATTTTGTACTCATAACATCTTTTATCCAAAGCTGTAATTGTTTGCATCAATTGTTGAGTAAAAAAAAAAAAAATCATCAGTCATATAGTCATTCCGTTTTGAGTTGAGATTTTGTTCTAGAATATGCCTTTGTGGTTGTTGTTCAAAATCGTATACGGGTTGTGCAAAAAGTAACACATCTGCCTCACAGTCGAGCGCGACTGACAACGGATAGATAAATGGACTGAGGCACAATTCTCTAAAAAAGATGCGACACATAATCCAAAATGGATGAGCAAAGCATGCTGTTTATTTTAAGAGCTTGAGGGAGAAGCTCAACAGCAGGTTAGACTCCTGGGTGACACAGTGTGCAACAAAGGAAAAAAAAAAAGGGGCGGGGTTGTTCGGCAATGCAGACAATGAGAAAAGGCACTTAATAATAATTAGCGAATACACGCACAGTAACAAAGTTCTTTACAGAATAATTTAGGAAGGGAGAATTTGCATGAGGTCCCGTGTAAACAGGCTGGTTTCTCTGTACAACACCAGCCAATTAAGGACTCTCCCATCTTGTGGTTTGAAACGTTACGTCACTCGCAAGTCATTGTACCTGATGATTCGGCTCACACATTCTTTGGCCACACTAATCCGTGGAGCTCCTAAAATTTGTCTGTAGTACCCTCCAGGAACCACATGGGGGGCCAAAGCCCCCCCTCACACTACACTGCCCGTCTGTTCCAGCCTGGATCGAGAAGGTACGGAACCGGGGAACAAAGTGGGCCAGGCATAAAACAGGCAGCCAGATGCAGAAAAATTTCACAATGCGGCATTTCACTTCAACAGATGCATTGCTCACCTGTACCTTTTACGTCGAACCCAGCAAGATGGAATATGACCACCACTGTCTAAATCTTACATTAAACCAAATTGAGGCCTGATGACATCAGCATCTGGTGGGACGAGCAAACTTATTCTT
Organism: Hippocampus mohnikei; assembly: GCA_026261675.1. Lineage (NCBI taxonomy): Eukaryota > Metazoa > Chordata > Actinopteri > Syngnathiformes > Syngnathidae > Hippocampus > Hippocampus mohnikei. The sequence continues at coordinate 3,770,575 of JAKGUB010000344.1, forward strand.
GGGCAGCTTTAATTTCAGGCTTTCGGCTATTCCGCATCTCACATAATGTGGCCCCACCTCGGGCACTACCCCCAAAGGCGGGAAATTACCAGGTGGTTTTTCCTGGTCATCGCCACAATCACTACATTCTGTGTAAAAGGCATAAGCGAGTAAGCAGCTTATCGTCACAATCTCCTTTGGCGAGGGTTCAGGAGCATTTTTTAAATGCAATCAATTTCAATTGGGCGGAAAGAAAAAGGAAGTTCTGACACATAATGTGCTTCAACAAATCTTTGGAACGAACAAAGTGACGAGCAATGCATGAACATTGGTTTAGAGGAATACATCTGCTTGACCGTTTAAAAAAATAAATAAATAAACTTTGGCCGCAACTTGGATGAACATAGGAGAGCAGGTCACATTTAATTAGGCGCAACGAGTGAGGAGCGTGTCGCAAATTCAATGAGTTAAATCTGATCACGTTGTGTCTGCATTTCGAAACTGACGCTACACAACGGGCACCTATTACATGTGATTCAACGACAAGCAGGAACTCAACAGACCTTTTTGGCTGCCGTTGGCAGCAATTTCGGTCCCACGACAATCAAATGACATTCTATGCTTCAAGTACGGGGCAGTGCCACATGAGCAAGTGAAGCCCCCCTTGCTGTAAACAGGCTTGGCTATGCTGAAATGACATTCAGAACACTTAGCCTCGTTTAGAACGACCGCCTGACATTTGGAGTGACAAAATTAAATTACGTTTTAAAAATGGAGTGAAGTTTACGTGAAGCCCCAACACAGCCAAAACGGTCAGTAGCAGCTTCTGACTTCTCTGTAAAACGTCAGAAAGAAAATGGCGTGAAGGGACAGCACGGACAAAGAAACGACGACGGTTGTGCGCTTGGTTGCCTTGGGCAGAAAGTCGTCTCAAGACAAATGCGGCGGCTCTTAAACGGGGTTGAGCAAGCTGACAAAATGGCCCAATACCAAAATACATAGTGCAACAGATGTGGCAGTGATGGGGGTTATTTTGTGCAGAGGAAGAGTAGGACGGGAAAGAGACGAACACGCGCTACATGAAATGAGCAAGGCGGGTAGCGGTAGGGTAGGGGAGTTAGTATTTGAGCTCCTTGGGAACCTCCCATGAAAAGAGAGCACGGCCAAAGTGACCGTAAGCTGCAGTGCGCTGGTAGATGGGCTTCTTTAGGTCCAACTCCCTGCCATAGGAAGGAACGCAAATGTGAGCAAGTCACCGAAGGGAAAATGTGCCGCCAAAACTCAAGAAATCCGCAAGGATACCTCACGATGACTCCTGGACGGAGGTCGAAATTCTTCCTCACGATGTCCAGCAGCTCACTCTCATTCTTCTGGGACGTCCCATAGTGGAAAATGGAGACTGAGAGCGGATGCGCCACCCCGATGGCGTAGGACACCTATGCCATCGAGTTTCAGCCAGTGTTTAGCCACGATGTGTCTGGATGCGCTCTGATATGCTTCACTCTCACCTGGACCAGAACGCGCCTGCACAGTCCCGCTTTCACGAGTGACTTGGCAACCCAGCGAGCAGCATAGGCGGCGGAGCGGTCCACCTTGGTGTAGTCCTTGCCCGAAAAAGCGCCGCCTCCGTGGGCACCCCAGCCGCCGTATGTATCAACGATGATTTTGCGCCCAGTCAGACCAGCGTCACCCTGAGGGCGGCAACCGGAGTATGAGCTGAAAGACGACACTGATTGATCAAGACTGTTTCTGCAACTGCAGAGAGCGCTCATCATGTTTTAGAGGTTTTGGCGTTTATTCGAGCTGAGATCTTTATTTTACCAAATGCCATTTTGAATCCTATTTTACATATTTCTTCCATTTTATTTTCACAAATAGCGATGACTTCCTAGTCACACCACATTTCTTTCCTGAGCCTTTTAGGTGCGACATTTAATTGTGCAAGTTGACGATGCATCAGCCAATCAATTGAGACTCAGCGTCCAGTACAGTAAAACCTAATAATACAAGTATATTGAAAAAATACAGATTAAAAGGTAATTATACTCTGCTCGGTGCACACATCATTTTTTCCTGACGGATGATTTAAGGTGAGGTACTTATTTGTTCAAGCAGACACTTGACAATTCACTGGAGGTGCGGCACCTATTAGAGTGAAACGCTTCCATTAACTATATTAACTCTTTCACTGGCAGCCATTAAAAAAAAAAAAAAAGAGAGAGAGAGAGAGAGAGACTTGAGTGGCAGCCAATTATGGACATTGTGAGCGATCTTTCAAGAATCGTAGAATATTGTGTTTTAGCAATGCTAAACACAGAAAGTACCCAGACTCTCTTCTTTCATTTAAAAAAAAAAAGTCAACCTCTTTCTGCCTTGTTCCACTTTTAGTAATCAGTAGAATATGGGTTGGTTTCACCAAAATCACCTATTTTGAATGAGAGAAAAACCTCTAAACATTTTATGGAAAGACATTCCATTCACAACAGTGACTCTGATGCTAATTATGTGGCTTTTGTGATGTCACAATCATCTGAACAAACTGTACACCCTGAACTAGTTGCCAGCAGGAGTATACAGTACACGTTGTGACACACGGTGAGCACTTCCAAGAGACGTCCAATGCTGCCATCTGCTGGCCATCGTTTGTAAAAAAAATATGCACATAAGAGAACAAAACAAATATTTTGAAGCCATGGAACCTTGACATTAACTCATTCAATCCCAGCCATTTTCACTTGAGCAAACCCCACAATCCCAGCCGTTTTACTGTATTTTGACTGATTTGCAAGGCCCAGAGATGATTGAGCATCTCATTTCTTACCTGCGGCCCACCAATGACGAAGCGACCACTGGGCTGAAGGTGATAGATGGTATTATCGTCCAGATAGCCAGGAGGGACCACCGCTTTGACCACCTGCTCCTTCAGACTGCGACGCATCTCCTCCAGACCGACGAGTTCATCGTGCTGCACGGAAATGACAATGGTGTGGACGCGGAGCGGAACCACGGCGCCGCGGTCCTGTCTGTACTGGACTGTGACCTGTCAGGAAAACATTGCGGCAGTCAATAAACAAGCACGATGGCAAAATCAAGGCCCACCATATTTGATATAACCCCTTAAAGCAGAAACTGCTCAGCAGAAATGTGGCCTGGGTACCACAGTTGGCAATGAAATAATGAGGTCATTATATATTGTGATTTTCAGGAAACCATAACTTTTTATGCGGCCTTTTATAAAAATGAGTTTGCCGCGCTTGACTGGGCTGACAGAAACTGAACATATGGTTCGTATGTGACCTGAGTTTTGGAATCTGGTCGGAGCCACGTGAGCGTTCCATCGCGGCGTAACTCTGCCATCTTGGCGTTGAGCTTGTGGGCCAGGACGATGGTGAGAGGCATGCATTCCTCCGTTTCATCGCTGGCATAGCCGAACATCAGACCCTGTGAGAGTCGTCACGAGATCAGTTACATGAACGGTGGAAGTCCATACCGGTGTGCCGTCAGACCTGGTCGCCGGCGCCCACGTCCTCCTCTTTGCGGTCCAGGTGAACGCCTTGAGCGATGTCAGACGACTGCTGCTCTAAAGCCACCAGAACGTTGCAGGTCTTGTAGTCAAAGCCTGCAGTGGACAATCAAGCCTCAATCATACTGGACAATAATCAGTAGTGGATTTACTTGCCTTTGCAATCTCAATTAATCAATTGTATTGTTTATTTGTCAGCACATCCTCCACTACCTGGACTGCTTTCCATTTTTTTTCTCCCAAAAAACTAAGTAAATAAGCTTGACGTGTGTTTTAAGCTTGACCTGTGGTATGTGCTTCAAAGCCACAAATATTTGACCAAAGTTGCATGCCTCACCTGCCTAACTCTACATGATAAGACTATCAAAGCACTGCAGAGGGTTGACTGCTACCTGTAGACAACAGACATGGAGGAGCCTCGTGATGCAGTTTGACGGCTGTTTTGATTATGTGAATGTGTTGAACGTGTTTGACAACCAGAAGAAAAGAGGAAAAACTTATTTTGACATGAATTTAATTTGTAAAGTAAGAAAATAGACCTACTATTTCTGTGGAAGCTGACCCCAAGTTAAGGCTATAATAAAAGAAACTGTTTCAAACTTGTTTGGTGTCAGGACAAAATAGCTGACCATGTGTGGATGTTATTTTTAGTGACTTTTCCAATCCCTCCGGCAGCTATTTTTCCTCAAAAAAGAGACTAGCAAAAATGACAACAGAGATCCGAATGTAAGCGAAATATCTGTGCTTTTCCACTAACCCCAAGACTGGAGGCGATCAGCACATTGCATAAGGTTTGTTTTGTTAGGGTTTGGAAGTTTACCTTTGGAAGAATCGTCATAGCCGATATGCTTGATTGTCTCTCGCACAATCTTCTGGTAGTCTACCACAGCCCTGGAGGTGATCTCCCCAGCCAGCAGGATCATCCCCGTCTTAGCGACCGTCTCTGTTCGGGTGAGAGGGATTAACTTAAATCTTAAGTGTGAAACATCCTCAAGTACAACACACAAGCAGTCTGTGCATTCAAGAAATGTAAACCATGTTGAATGTTAAACTTGTCTGGGATTCACATCTTAAAGAAGGGCTTGGAACTGAAAACATTTTCCCTGCATTAAAAACTTCAGTGAAGAAGCAAATAGGATTGTGTATTGGAAAAACGGGGGAAAAAAAGAGCTGCAGGACATGTTCCGTGCCCTTGATATGAAGACGCAGCTCATTAAATCATCCAATGGAATTTAGAGAGCGCCTTAGTAACGTCCTGAGAGCTACAGAATTACGAGTGAGGTTTATTTTTGTGATTAAAGCAATTCGTTTCAGAAGAAAGGGCAACACTGAGGGAAAATATAATGTGAATCATAATATGACAAGAGATTTTTTTGTATTTCTACAAGAACAAATAAGTGTGAAAACTGTTGAAATTCTATGAGAACAAATTTGAAATATATTATTATTATGATGAGAATAATGTTAGAATTTAAATGAAAATTAAACTTTAAATCTTACAAGACAAAACAAGTCATGAGAATAAAATCACCATGAGAATAAAGTTGTAACATGAAGTGGTTGGGGGGAAAAGAGAACTTACCACATGCTACTTTGGCGTCTGGGTCTTGGGTGAGATGCGCATCCAAAACAGCATCACTAATTTGGTCGCATATCTTATCTGTAAGAATGACAAACATAGATTTCAGATATTGTCAACAAAAAGTATTAAAACAAAGCAGTCTTGTTATATGGGTAAAAAAAAAATCCACTGGGCACGAAAACTTATTTGAACCATAATAATGTTCTAATTCACTTTTCAACGTCTATTTACCAATATGTTTATTGCTGTGGTAAACAACTTCCCTGCTTCATCCAGAATGTCACTGTGCTTTCCGTGTGTTCACCCCAAAAATTTGGAACACCTCTTCAGATGATGCAACACAGAATCATTACTGCCTACTTCATGCCGATTCATGTGGTTATTATGGGACAGGTTAAACCACTTCTGAAAACACATTTTTAAAGTCAACTGATGCATTCCAGTCTTGAAAACAAGTCAAGACAATGTTACTACATTGCAAGTGAGATGTCCAGGTGGGATGCTCGACAAACTACCATTCATCTTTCCAGGTCATAGAAATGGTATTTCATTGTGAGCAGAGTGGGTGTGACGTCGACACAACTTGTGTACATGACCACACACGTTTGCGAGTGGAGAAAACAGATTGGTTTATCATGATTTTGAAAACTCATTTATATTCACGGCAATTTTTATTTATTATTCAAATTTGACATTGTTGTTAATATTATTCCTGTGGTATAGTAAATTCCTAACTCCAGCTTATTTTTAGAACACGTTAACAAGAACCACAGTTCTAACACAAAGCCGTACATTAGATCATACTCAAAACATAACACAAGAAATTCAATAGGTGCAACAATATAAAAATTAACAATAACGGATAAATAAATAAATTATATCTATAATATTAATTTGAAGACATTATTAGACAAATGAAATTTCACACAAATGCAAAACAAATAAACGGCAAAGCTACCGTTATTCTCCTGCCATTGTGAATAAAGCTAACCTGATACTGACTTGGACTGGCGAGAATAGAATTCGGTGGTGCTTGATGTCGATATTAAAGCCAATAAATCCCTTGAAACTAAACCGAATATGTATTCCTTCTAAATATACCGCCGCATTCTAAGACACTTATACAAATTAGCCCGGCTAAACTTGAAATGTATTCTATTAAACGACGTGTTCTTTATTGACATTGAGCTTTCGTGTCTAAGTAGCTAGCTAACCTCTATGTTGCCGCCGCTAAGATACATACATAAAAGAAAGTCGGGAGGGGAAATGAAGTCAAAATAAGTCTTCCTAAATGTTGCGAACACATGAAAAGGACCACAAAAACTCCGTACCTCACAAAGGAGACACGCCACATGACCTCAGAGGAGGTGCTGTCAAACTAGCATTTGTAGTCCCGTGTAATTTCGGTACTCACATTGTCCGTCCATCCATTGTAAAAAAAAAAATAATAATAATCAAACTCACCAGGGTGTCCTTCTCCGACGGATTCGGACGTGAAGAGGAAGCAGTCGTCGTCGACGAATGAGTTGTTATGGAAACCGTTCAGCTCGCCGTTCATCTTGAACACTGTTAGCCAACAAGCTAGGCGTTCGGATAGCCTCCTCGCAATATGGGAAGATGGGGGATAACACACGGCCTTTATCAGTCTGCGTCTACCGCTCCAACTCACGCTAAAAAACCCAAGGCCCGGCGTAGTGCTTCAGGCGACCCGCCGCTGCTGATCTCAAAACTGGTTGGACTGCTTGGGTTCTTTCATGTGTGGAGGCAGGAGTGGCCTATGTAGAGTGCAGCCTATTAAGTTGCAAGTGCTACCATGTGGCGCAGATGGGTGTGCGTGTGTAAACTGCTCTGGGGCCAACAGTGACAGAAAGGCTGTCCATTTCAGGTTGTGGAAGATGATGATGCTCAGTAGCCTGAAGTCTATATGGGAAAAGCTTTATCACTTGCCGAAGCATCTGCTGAATTGAACTTTTGTTGATAGTACTGAGGGTCCAGTGCAGCCCTCCTTAATATAGATTTTCCCGTGGCTTTGCGTGAACAGAGTTCATTGCTTTCATCAGTGAGCGAAGCTGCTCCTATGTCAACTGCAATGATAATAAATATGCTTACACAAATTGCAAAGGCGTCAAATTATGACCTCCCATCTGTCTCAATGAAAATAATTACGTGGAGCGTGACTTTTGGAGCATTCTGCTGTTAGGATATTTTAGTCAGAATTGCCCGATTCCCTGGACACCTGGTTCACCAGAAAACACTGCTCGACTTCCTTCTCTGGTGTTTTGTTAAAGATACATATGTCAAAGATAGTGGTGTAAAAGCAAAACTTCAAGATGTTTTTGTAAAATTTTACACAGATTACCCTACAATATGCTTTGGGCACATTTATTTTATGGGACAACCTTTACATGAACAGAACCAAATAAACCTCATAGCTAGTCATAACTAACACTTTTTCATATGGTGATGTCATTGCTCCTTTTTTTTTTCCATCCACTGAGGTTTATCTTGCCTGCCTTTCTGCCTGTCTGCTTTGGCAATTACAAAGACTCGCTAATCCAAAAAGTGTCGCCTTCTCTTGATTTAAAAATGAAAAAACACGATAAGCCTCACGTGTCCCTCTCAACCTCAACTAGATGTTCTTTATAGATCCGAGGTGTCAGCAGGTTGTTGGTAACAAAAGTCCAAGTTACGGTATAGACTCGCTTTTTGCAACGTGTCGCGTTTGTATCTGGTATACACAACTTGTAAACAACGGGGCACATCTGGATGAACAATCATTCACACAAGTGGACAACAGCTGACAGGCATGTTTGACACGTGGAAAGACGTCAGAGTACCTGGACAAAACCCGCGGCTGAGATTTGGACCTCTGAACCGTGAGGCAGATGTGTTAACTCCAAGATCATAGAGCTGCGTACAGAGTGTGTTATGTTTTTTTTTGTCTTTATTAGCAAACGCAGACAGGCAAGAAGAATGTAAACAGATGATTTTTCAAGGAAACCACACACAAAAAACTAATCGGGATCGAATTGGGCGTGATAGGATGTTGGCGCTATTGTGGGATGGTATCTAACCTTGATCAAATACACCAAATTCGCATGACATCACCTGTACCAAGAGTTCGATGTACAGTAGTCTAAAATTTTGTCGACTTTTTGTCACTGCTTGGTGGGCCTGATGAAAGTAACAGCGTAAGCCGCATTTGATGAGCGTGCCATACTTTGCCCACCCCCGATCTAATGGTTACCTTTCCAAGTTGCAATTCCAGCCATCCATTTTCTATACCGCTGATGTTGTTCAATTCATTCAATGTTAAATTTGGTATGAATACAGACGAACAACTATGGTTCGATTTGAAACCCTCTTCTAATTACAATTGCACGTTTTCCAGCACACACATCAAATACACCGGATTGATTTTGCCTTGCCAGCATGTTTAGCTTCACATTCAACGTGTGTTTCTACACATTAAAGCACTTGTCAGAGGGATGTGACTCACAGTTGAAGATGCTTTGAAAATACAGAATTTCAGGTCTGCTCACACATAACATACTTCAGTCTTCATCTCCTCTATGAAGGATTGTTTCTCCCCGCATGTCCAAGCTGTTTGAGCTCCACGGGGCTTACCTGAGCAGGCCTATGCTCCCCTAACATGGCGGCAATCAGGGCCTCCGGTGCCGTGACCCCGCTGCCTGGAGACAGAGGGCTCCGGGGACTGAGAGGGCTGACGGACGGAGACGACAGAGAGCCAGTGGAAAACAGTCGTTCCTTTTTAGAGGTGGTACCGGGTGAGCGGCTACCTGTCTCTTTGGGGAGGGGACACAGGCTGAGACTTTGCAGGGAAGGGAGGGGATTGGACGAGAGAGCCGGGACGGCGGGGCTGCGGCTGCGTCGGTGGCGGCAGTGATGATGCTTCAAGGGTTTGGGGCTCGGGCTGCGGGAATTTGGAGCCAGCAAGACTAAGGTGCTGTCGTCTTCCGAGCTTATCTCAGAGCTGTCGGAGCGGTGTGCTGATGGGCTGTGGATTGGAAGCTTGATCTATCCAGGAAGACAACGAACGTTAATACACTGATGGCCTGTCAAAACATACCAATGCCAAAACAATGTGCTTGCCGATAATAGTCTGTCTAATCGAGAACAAATGTCTCATTTGCTTCCAATGGTCTTTGTTTAGTGTGGTACACACCATTTTACCAAACAGCGTGGCGACTACTTATCACCCTTTAAACAGGCAGACTGACTGATTACAGGTTTGAAGACACCCGTGATGCTAATGAGAGGACACGCCTTGGTTGGTTCAACATGTCCCTTTGGTCAAAATGATTTTTCTAGGGAGAAAATTTGGGGGTTGACTTCTTATGAAAAGGCATCCGTTGTCATGTATATGTTTATGTATCAGCAATACACTATACCTGGATGTTTGTCGACAATCCAACAATGCTGTTCATATTATTACTGTAGAAGCCAAGGATGTATTCACAATCATCTCTTGGCAAATCCTCCTCTGAAAAAGACACCTGGAAAAAGGGTGGGGGCAGAAATGATCCCTGATCCCAGAAATATGAATATCACAATGTGTCCCACCTGCCCCAAATGCTCCCCCTTGGCCCACACATACGCTTGGTAATCTTTGTAGTGTCTGAATCCAACCTGCATACAGACATAAATGGCGTCAGTGACAACGCAGGCAATCAGATCAAAACGCTTTTGACGCTACCTTATATATTGCTACCCAGTCCCAAGAGCTGCGATGATAGCTGGATGCAAAAGTGAACTTGACGGTGGCATCGGAGACTTTGAGCCATTCCTTGTTGGCCTGCATCTCCACCAGAGGCATGTCCACCCTGAATGGGAACTACAACAAAGAAGACATGTCATTGATTAATAAATAAATAAAGTCAAACAAAGCCATAACATTTTTATGAAAGAAAAAAAAAACATGTTTAGATCATGACCAGAGTGAAAATGCAATAGCGTATTGGGCCTAGGTGTTCATCGAAAACTGCACTGAGGTTTGATTCCTAAAAAGTATCTTAAAATACTATCATTATGCACAGGATGAACATCAACATTGTGTTTTAAAGGGAGAAAAAAAAGTACTTGGTGAAATTCAATGAAGCAAGCTAATTCAAATAAACCACACTTCATAGCAACATGTGATTGCAGTCTTCAAATATGTAAGATATTCATTTCACCTGCAGGGAAAACATGGCCGACACTGGCTTGTGATCACTGATGGTGAAGGCCATGTGACTCTTGTAAGCGAGCTGTGTCACTTTGGTGGCGCCGCCCAGCCAGGAAGTCAGACCCCTCTGAAGTGCTGCATTGTGGGTAGGAACGGGGGAGCCGGTGCGGCGGAGGCGCCAGAGGATACGATCGGTCCATGCGGGCTTCCTCTTTTTAGCGCTGAAGCGCATGTGGAAACATTCAAAACGGTGGTTAGGTTCTCTGCACAGATGTCACGAAATGAAAGAGCGAGGCTGTGACTCATACGAATGATGATGGGCAGACCTTGTGTCATAGGTGTGTGTGCCCACATCAAACTTATACGTAGGCGGGAATTTGAGCGGACCCTCCAAGAAGCCTTCCAGGATGGATTCTGTGCTTTTGGCCATGTTGAGCTGGACATAAGACAAAAGAACAAAAAAATCCCATTCGTGCCCTCTGCTGCTTCACTCTTGACCCAACGCAAATTCCTGCAGGCAGACCGGACTGCCAAGCAGCAGTTTGGAAGATAGTAAACAAAATCCAGCGACCTGTGTATCAACGCCTTTGCGTGTGGCCTCTCATGCAAATTTGACAACAAACAAGCTGATGATGATGATGATGATGATGATGATGATGAGCCTCACCTGATCTCGCTCCCACAGTAGAGGGAGCTTATTGCTGTCAATTGCACATTTCACCACATGGATGTCGTAATCCTCAATTCGGAAATTTAGATCTCCAAACCAAAACACAACGCTAGGGAAACAGAAGATATTACGTGTAGCATTCACACATTCTCTGCTTTTTTTCTGGTGCATGAACAAAAGGCACTCACTCGTGATCCAGCACCCCGGTGGCGGCCCCTCCTTCAAACTGCTGCTGCTGCAGGATGCTCTCAAAGTCCTCCATCCTCTGCTCCAGGTTCCTCATGTGAGCGGGCAAATGACAGTTGAGGAAGCACACGGGGTGTCCAAACACAGTCATCCTTGCGCTAACGCCACCTTTGTTCCCCTGCAGAGAGCGCACAGAGCAAACGCCTCTGGAATAGCAGGAAAAGCAACAATGCAAATTCATTAACACATTGTTCAGGTTGACGCTAATTTTGTGTGTTCAAATGATGTGTCAATTGAAGACATATACATGGCACAGTGCACTGTGCATTGTTATCGTAATATGTAAATGATGCCACGGTCCAAATTCATTCTTGACTGAACACCGCAACCTTGGCGTAAGTCACCCTTCAGCTGCTCTTGTTTTCAAAGCAGCGAGCCAGACGCCTGCTGCAGCGCTGACCTAAAAACGAAGGAGACTGCAGCATCACACTGGTGCGACGCCGACATCGACGCTGTGCGGAAGGTCACACTCTGACATATCCACACTCGCAAACACCTGCTGGCGTGCGCCACTTTTCAAAGCCTGCTCGTTTCACCGTGCGGACGCAAGCGCGATGGCAAATTGCGCAAGGACGTAAATTCAAGAGCAGCGTGTGGCTCGTACGTACCCAACATCCGCCGAGTCCTGTACGAGTGCTCTGTGTCTGTACGCCTCGGAGGAATGGAAGATGGACAAATTTGGAGAAGACCAGCAGCAGCACGCCCTGCATCCGCTGCGATGCCACCTGCAGTCAAACACAGCGACACAAATTCACGCGCAATACACAATGATTTACACAAAGTCACGAGATTTTCTTGTTCATTTGGACACAGCATAGCGCTTAATAAGGAGACAAATTCAATGTATTGCACATTTGTGTTTGGCACTGCATGCACCACATGCATGGATCCACTTCACTAATTAACGTAACGAATGTAACAGGCTGGCTCAGTGATGAAGTGCTGCTTCCGTGGGTGAAAAAAAATGCTAAATGCCAAAGACAGACTAACAAATAGCATCGCTGTCAAAGTGTTATACGCCTTTAAGCAATGGATACTTGAACACAAACAGTGGAGTAACATATGTGGACAGTTAATACCGTATAGCAAGACCCACATGAATACATTCTTTATCCTCTGCAAAGAAGGATTAATATTCCTGTGGCTTAACTCGGGAGTTTTGACCAGCTTCTTCATGTGCATGTATATCTGCATGCTTGTATTCTACTGCCCCCATGTGGCCAAGGCGTACAAACAAGAAGGAGCAACAATGTCCACGGAATTGAATTGAAAAATTGAATATTCTATTTAAAAAAAATATTATAGACGTATTTTGCTTTTTAAAAATCACATTACGTTCATGTTGTGTCATTTTTTGGGAGTACCTCAAGGCACCACTGTAAGTTTTGTTTGATTTGTGTTGGAACTATGACCGCTGGGCCCTTGGAAGAGTTTTCTTTTTTCTAATTATTATAAAATACAGTAAATCAAATGAGTCTTGACCAACCAGGACATATCCAAAGGGACTGAGCGTGTCCATGCAGAGCTCACTCCACTGGTCTGAGAAAAGAGCATCCTTCAGCCGCTTGTTGATCATGGAATTCACCTCCTGGAGCCTGCACAGTGTGAGAATTGAAAATCGAAGCCGAAAAAATGGTCATTACGAAGAGGGACAGATGGGCGAGTGGGCACCCTGGCATAGTCACCCCCCCCGCTTACCCAATGACAAACATGTCAACGCTCCCATCCGCCACATTGGGCTCAAACAGAGCGCTGACATCATCCGGTGGGACGGCCGAGCCCACGTTCCATGTGGCGATGTGGACCCTGTGAGAGTGAACGCGCCGGATTAGCTTTCGGTCATAGTGAACGTAGCAGCTCGAGCTCAAACTGTGGCTGGATTGAGAGATCGAGGTTAATCCCTCTTTTTACTTCAGTGATGGGGGAAAAAAAAAGTGTTCTCAGTACATGTCTTACATATAACACAAAGCCAGAATAGATATCCTATAGCGAAGAGCAGTGGCAGGTGGTGAGCTTCACTTAAGTGGAGACTTGATTTACCTCATCCAGCGCTTGACTCGACCACGATCACATCCCAAAGTAAAACACAAAAGTTCAGAAATAATTTGGGGGCATCATTACAGAGAGTGAGACAAAAGCATTTGAGATACTTGATGCAGAACAAAGAAGCTGATCACTTGAATCAGGTGTGTAGGAGGAGGAAGACATTTTTAAAAAGTCTGGATAGGGGCTGTGGATGACGAGATTTGGGTACCCCAATTTTATCCATTGTTACAGGCTCCTATTTAACCCCATTTGGGTGATGGCCTTGTATATTTTTAATATAATTTAGTAAATTTCAATGACGAGTTCATATTTAGCGCCTTTATACTGTGTTACGCAAGCCTTGAAGACAATATTACTTTGATGTTGTTCCTTTTTTTGGGGGGGGGGGGTTTGGACATGTTATGGAGATTCAATGATCAATCTAAGTCAATACAACAATAAACATTTAATATTAAAGATTAAAATGAAAAGAACATATTGAGACTGGCCCAGGATCAGTAAAATCAGTAAACCTACCAGGGGGTGTGCAGATTTTTTTATATTGACTGCTTCAGCCATTTTTTCAGGCCATGAGGCTGCTACGTTATCCTCCTTCGAAAGCAAGTCGCATTGTATTAAAAAGGTGCTGCTTCCGTTTATGGGCAATGGAGCCAATGGGAAGACTGCCAAGTGGATTAATTGCAGCTCTGTCACTCTCTCTCAGCAAGAAGCTTTTAGAGGAAAGAGCCGCTTTGATTCATAGGACGCCTTCGCGCGCACATATTAGCTTGCGTACTGCAGCTGCTTCGAACACAACATTGAGACTTCTACTCAATGGCCAGATGGACAGTTCTGAGTAGACAAACATGTCAATAAAGACGTCAACGGTTGTTGTCTCACCTGAAGTCATTGTGATCACCAGCGGTCTTGTCGCTCTGCCCTTGTATTGTACTGGCGGGAGGTAGAGGATTGAGACTTGATTTGGGGCTCAGGGAGGCTTGTGGATTGTGAGGAGACACCGAGGACTCTGTCGGGGAACGAGGCAGCATGTTGGCACTCTGAGGTCCCGGGATGCAGACTGGCATCAAATCTATATCCTTGGGAGGGATCCCGGTGGGTCTGGGAGCAGGTTTAGTCCCGAGCGCTGTGGGTCTCGGTCGACTTATGTTGGTCAGCGTCACGGGGGCTGAAGCGGACTTGATTTGCATTTGGTCTCTCGACGCAGGAGGGTTTAGTGCAGGGTGGTTGTTTTGCACAGACGTTGATTGTCCAATGACCGGTGGTCGTCGAGGTGGACCTGGACCTGGTGTGGTTTGCCCACAGGGTCTGGGTTGCACACGTGAGAGTGCTGTGGGTGGTTTCTGCCTTGTGTGATCCATTGACCTGCAAAAAAAACAACATCCAATAAATGCTGGGAAACACCAAGAGTTGCCTTTTTAGTTTTAACTGCGCAAAAGAGGAGAACCTGCATTGAGCAGAAGGTCAGATCCCAACTTGAAGACTCATTTTTATATTTATTCACCTTGCATTTAGTTAAACCACACATTGGCCTGTTTTGCTGCCGTTTCTCTTCTCTCACTCCCTCCTCTTCCCGCTTGGAGAAGAGGCAAAATGACTGAATCTGAGGTTGTCGCTGTTTGGATTCTGCACCGGCTGACTGGGACAAGATCAGAAGTGGCCCGCTTCCCGTCTAAATTGTGAAGCAGATCAGGTGCAGCGCGACATATGCTAACCCTAAGGACAATTTAGAGATTTATGTGGGAGGACGCTGGGGTGCCCAGGGAAAACCTACGCAAGCATGGGGGCAAATATGCAAACCCTGATCTGAGACTCAAACCAAGAATCTGAGAACTATGAGACAGACATGCTAATCACTAGACCAATCGTACTTCCTTGTAGTGTACAATTCTTTGGGTTTTTTTCTACATGACACCACCAAGCGATCCCCCAGACATCCACTGATGATGCCATCATGAGTCTGCAAATGGGGGCTGAAGAACTAAGTTTGGACCTGTTTTTTTAAGTAATGTTAATTAGAGCCTGACCTCCTTTTGGCAATGGAGGACAGATGCGATGTAGCTGAGCTCAGACAGGTCAAAAGGTAGGACTCACCATTACCCTCCAACCATCAAAACCCACCGCCACTCTGTTGTTTACCCGAGCACCCTTTAAATTATTCATGAGATGTAAATTAGCATCCACAAAGGCTCAAATCCATCATCAACACGGCACCGTTATCCCTGCAAAGGAAGAATTTGAAACACAACTCCAAATTGAGTCTCGTGAGACAGTGATGTTGAAATGGAAAAAAATTATTCATCATATTTGTCCTACCTTTCATGCGTTCTGCTGCAAGGTGAAGCGCCGAGCACTGCTCATAAATTCCTTATGGGAGGATGGAGGACCGGACCGTAAAGAGAGAGGTGATGGCGGTGGTGCCACCCGGCTGTCAGGACAGGAGGCGGTCACGTGATTTTGTGCATGCTGACTGATGATGGTGGCGGTGATGATGGAGCTGATCCGACTTAATGTTGCACGGTGCAGCTGGACACAGCAGCCTGCACGTCAGCCCCCCACCAACTCGCTCTACCTCTCACTCTCACGGTGACGCATGCATCTCATATATACGAGAGATCATCCTTTTACCACTAAATCTACTTTAATCTTACACACATGATGACTGAGAAAAAAATAATATTCTACAAATAATATATAACAGCTATTATTTAAATTAAAAAAGAACGGGCAGTAAGTTTATTAGTTTTAGAATTAATATTAGCATTGCTATTATTGTTGATTTGTTGTTCAAAAAAATCGTTGAAAGAGACAAGTTCTGAAAATTGAAGAAACATACAGCTTACTCCAAATAAAATCAATGAAATTAACTTAGAACACAGGAGGGACAAAATTCAATATTTAAAAATAAACCGTACAAAATAAAAGCTTGTTAATTTCCAAAGCTGTATCTGGGAGGTTTGAATTTTGCCAAATGGTGACGTCACAATAAACGGTTCAATTAGCCAATGGTGGCTCCACACATGCACACACAACTCATTTGCAGTCTGGACGTGGAATGTCAAAATCGTATGCTTGTAATCTCTGGGTATTAACCGGAATTTGAAAAGCAGATATTAAGAACGTTGTGATATTTTATCCTTTGAGAATTTTGGCAGAAGAAAGTCACAGAGCTTGATGTGTGGCTCTTTCACACAATATGAATTGGGGGTTAAAAAAATGTAGAGCTTCATTGGAGCCTGCTGCCACTTAGTGGTCACTGAAACAACTACAACTCGTCTAATAGGGATCCAAATGATGGTTGTGTTAATAAATGATGATGATAATGCCCGAGGGCATGGGACCTTCCTTCATTTGTTTAACACACTTGCACGAGGTACTACTTTGATATTCATTGAATTAATGGGTGACTCTCAATTGCAGGTATCTAAGGGTATTTTTTCATAGTGTGTGATAGCTCGGTTGATATGCAACTTTTTTTTACCCCAATGGGAAAAATATAGTCCCAATGAATTAAAAAATGCACAAGGGTAATAAACGACTTATTTAATGTTGCCATACTGTACTCACACACGATCTACTTATTTTGAACAATATTCATATTGCACCGTCTGAAGTTATTACAGCAGTCAAAATATTCGAAACAGTTATCAGGATGATGCGATGGTGTCATGTTTTGTAGGTTCCAGTTCTAGTCTACATTAACTGCAATTTACGAGTGACGTTTGAAGGATTTATTCATATATATATATATATATATATATATATATATATATATATATATATATATATATATATATATATATATATATATATAACCGTTGACGTAAATCATAACGTCGCGTAGAGGCGAAGTCGTTAGACGGCACTGCAGTGCATAAACCAACTCAGCAAAGACCAGAAATATTTCAATTTGCAACTTTTTTGTTTGTTTGATTGTTTCATATGAAGGGTACATTATTTTTTTCCAGAAACTATTAAATGTGATCATGACTTTACAACAGCGTGATCGTAGGTTAGTGATATAGAGTCCTGTGTTACGTACAAGTTACGTCGGTGTCGTGGGTACGTAACTCGGAACGAGGTTACGTCGCGAGTGTACAGTACAGAACAAAGACGAAGAAAATATAGGTAATACATTTTGTCATCGTTTTACATACTGGAACTTTGGTTATGCAATATTTACTAATGCGTCAGCGTATGTCAGTTTTTGACATTACGCTGTATTACGTGCAGAAATTACGTCGGTGTTGTAATAACAGAACTCGATTTAAGAGCATTTAACAGACCGCAGTCAGGCAGCAGACGAGCCAAACCATCAGCAGAGTAAAGGCAAGAGGAATTATTATCTTTTATTTTTTTTATTTGATCGTGGGGATAAATGCAAAAATTCAAGGCAATAGACCTACTCATGCAAATATGTAGTGTGTAACTTCAGCTGGGCCATGTTTAATGATTAAGGCGGACGGATGCGTAGAAAAGTTCGAAAACACCCGAACTGGATTGTGTAGTGGCGTAAGAATACATTGAGGGACGAGTCTCAAACTTTCATTTATATTCCAGAAGAGTTTTTCATACAACTATTTGCTATTATTATGACTTTGCAAAAGCATTAACGTCGTTTAAGTGTATAGAAAACACGTTGTTTTACGTCCAGAAAATCCCGTTTCTTAAAACAGAACTGGGAATAAGCACTCGTTAGGAACCAAAAACACAAAGTCAAGGTAAGGAATTAGTCTCTTCCTTTCGAGCAGTTTTTCGTTTGACTATTACCGAATTCTAGAACAGAAATACTGTTCAAACATGTATATACGGCACATAAAATGAAGTGTCTGACGGATGTGGCCCCTGGGCTTTGCGTTTGAAATCTGTGACATTGTTTATGTTATGTTCGTACAAGTTACGTCGGTGCCGTAGGAACGACCTCGGAATACGTCGCCCGCGTTGTTGCTCAAGAGAAACTTACGGCACTCACTTTGCACCGTTCGCCATTTTGGTTTGCTGCGCTTATACAGTTGTTTTTTTTTTCTTTCTATAGTGACTTTCTAGTTGACGTAATGCCTCCGAAGGTCAAGGCGGAGCCTTCCGGCGGACACGCTTCAAAGAAAAGGAAAGCCATCACCATGGATGTCAAGTTAGACATAGTGAAGCGATCGAAACAGGGAGAAACGCCGACGAACATCGGCCGCGCGCTCGACTTAAGCCGCTCTACTGTCGCGACTATTATTAAGGATCAAGATCGCATCCTGGAGCACGTGAAGGCATCTCCGCACATGAAATCGACCATAATAAGCAAGCAGAACAGCGGGCTAATGATTGAAATGGAAAGACGACTGGTGCTTTGGCTGGAGGACCAGCAAAAGCGGCGTCTCCCCGTGAACCTCGCGTTGATCCAGCAAGAGGCGAAGCGTCTATTCGAGATGCTGAAAAGTCAAATGGGGGAAGGCAGTGAGGGGAAAACGTTCGTGGCCAGTCGAGGTTGGTTTATGCGATTCAAAGCTCGCGCTAATTTGCATAACCTTAAAGTGGACGGGGAAGCCGGGAGTAGTAGTGAGAACGAAGCAACGAGTGATTTCCCCACCGCCTTGGCGGAGATTATCAGGGAGGGGGTGAATAATTGCTGTGCGCAACAACTGTTGGGTGAGGGGTTGTTCTTGAAGCCTCCGTTAAACACGAAGGTGGAGGCAGACCCGAACCTGGAAGCGCAGGACACCCCGACCCCATTGGCCAAAAAGTTCACGTGCAAGAGCTTAGCGACTGGTTTCTTGCTGATAGAGGAAGGCTTGGCTAAATTCAAGGCTGAGGATACAGACGCGGCCAGGTATGCAAGGGTCTCCAAGGGGGTCATGGATAACCTGCGGTGCTACAACGAGATTTGGGAGGAGGAGAAGAGAGCCTCCTTTCAGTCAAACCTCGAGCGCTTCTTCAAGATGGTAGCGAGACCTGTACCAGATCCCCCACTGGATCCCGTGCCGGATCCCGAGTCAGATCCTGAACCCACTGCATCTCCTAAAAAGTAGAGAGAACTGAAACAGCTCCTGTACTCTACCTCATTTGATTTTTTTTAACCCCCTCCCTCCAGTATCTCCAGCACCTTCTTTAGCCTGCCCAATTTCTTTATTATGTCCATCTCTTTCAACCTCACCGGCAAGTTGCAGCTTTCTCCAATTACATACACGTAACGTGTGTGCCTGCCAGCCGAAAGGAGTAAAGGTAAGAAATTTAATTAGAGTTTTGGCCTAAGACTTTTTCATACAAATATTTTTGGTCATTACAATTGAACTACGAGGGCACAAACATACCGCAAAACAATCTGGCCTAATTTGATTTAAAATTTCAATTTGTTCAATATTTTTGGTGGCAAATCCTTGTTTGTGGACAACACAGAGATTGGCTTGATTGTGACACGAAACAAAACGATAGCTGGTTACGCGCGGTAAAATAAGCTACAGCCGAGGTTATTTCAATCAATGAAAACAAAAACTACAATTGAAAAACATTTTTAACAAAAAAAAAAAAACACGATAATGCTTAAAAGAAACAAACTGAAAGTACATTTTACGTGCCCAATACCAGCTATAATTATAAAATACATTTTATTTATATCGTGCTTTCACAAGAGCTGTAGCTGTAACAAAGCTCTTTAAACACATGACATGGACAGTGATGCAATGGTAACCACTATTCCCTGCATACGCCTTGTACTTTGAAGCAGTTATAGATGAAAGAGGAGAGAATCTGTGTTTTTCCCCCCAATTGATCAGAGACATCATGCTCAAGACATTTATGATATCCCACACGACTGCTACAAGCTAAGTTTGAAAGTAAACAAGAAGCTGTAGTGTCCACTGATGGGGGAAAAAAAAAAGGATTGGTTCTCTTCTCCTGCCCCATGTAAATCCGCTTCAATTCTAAGGACCGACTCTAAGCTATGTATACGCATTATAGAAAATAAACGAAGCCCTCTTTTTGTTTTGTCCAGGCCCTTTTCAACCAGGAAGCGGTAGAGCTCTTGGATGTACGTGTGAACGCACCTCCAGTCGAGCTCCTTCATCCGGACCAAGTCTTCGGGGTCCAGCAGTGGGGGACAGCCGGCCGGCCTCCTGTAGAGAAGCATCGACACCGAACTCGTAAAATCAGAGGGTGCAAAAAAGCTACACGGACTTTTGGGCCACAACACGCTGACACGAGAAAGGAGGGGTCACTCTGCAGTACTGAACGCCAACTGTTAGGGTTCAGGGTGGAATACTCAAAAACTTCAGGGAAGAAGCGGTCCACCAAAGCGCAGAAGGCGATGCCATCTTTCCAGCTGGAAGAGAAGTTGTGGATGTCCACTCCCTAAAAGAGCGTACACATTTGTGATGACAAAAGACAGAGCGGATCAGTAAGTCACAACGGGGCCGTGATGACCTCATATTGCTCCGTTTTGGCCTTGCAGCAGTCCAGAAGCATCTGTTTGACGTTTTTAGCATTTGGGGGGGGCATTTTTGGGTGGCTTGAGCAGGACTGGCTTGACTGAGGAGGAGAAGTGAGGATAGTCGAGTACACAGCTTTATCACGGCAAAAGAATACGTGCTCACGCCGCACACAGTTAATACAATAAAAGCCGTATGTGGCATTTTTCACTGGATTGTGTTAGTTTTATACCTCAAAAGTAATTTCCAGACCAGAATTGACTCTAAATATGACTAATCTATGCTTATGCAGTAGCACACTGTACAGCATGTTCAGACTTGGATAGACATCCAGGTTATGTCACCCCCTTAAGACTAGAAGAATGCCACCATAAACCGAGGACTCCCTCAACGCTCAAAAGAAGAGTTTAAATTTAAAGTACCGGTCCTACTTATTCGTGGACATTAATATGACATTTTCTTTATGTGGTTTCACATTGTATTCGTGTTTGGAAAATACTACGTTTTTGTTTTTGAAATAAATGATTCACTTCCTTAAATCGTGGAGTCTTCTCTCAATGATGCTGTCTGCCAATTAATCTCAGAGTGTGTTTATGATAGAAATCGCAAAAATAATACAATAGTGACTATATTGTTTCCCCCCCAAACAGCGACCTTCATCACAATGGATGCCGTGCCCTAAGTAATTGCTAACACCGAATGAGGATACGTAAAAGCCAAACACAGAGTAAATGTCGTCAAACGTTCGTATGTAATCGTTTTTCATACTGTAACTTTGGTTATGCAATATTCACTAATGCGTCAGCGTATGCCATTTTTGGACATTACGATGTATGAGGAGCAAAAATGACGGCGGTGTTATATTAACAGAACTCGGTTAAATAACATTCAACAGAAAGTCGTCAGACAGCAGACGACCCAAAACATCAGCAGTGTAAAGTCATGAGGAATTATCATCTTTGCATGGGTTTTTTCATTGTGAGGATAAACGCATCAGGTAACGGATGGATCGATGTTTTCTAATTCAAGGCATAGACGTATTCATTCTAAAATGTAGTGTGTAACTTCACTTTTTTTGTTTTACGATTACCGAATTTTGGCACCGAAGTGCTGTTCATGCGCGCATATACGGCATGACATCGATACGTTATGTTCGTACAAAAGTTACGTTGGTGTCGTAAGAACGACCTCGGAATACCTAGTCGCGTTGTGACTTTTGGTTTGCTGCGGTTATAAATACTTGTTTTTTTCCCTTTCTTTAGTGACTTTGAAGGTGACGAAATGCCTCCAAAGGTCAAGGCGGAGTCTTTCGGCAGTCACACGTCAAAGAAAATCAAAGCCATCACCTTGGATTTGAAGCTAGACACGGTGAAGCCATCGAAACGCCGACGAATATCGGCCGCGTACCAAAACCACCAAGTAAAGGTAAGGAATTAATCTCTTCCTTACCAACCGTTTTTTTGTGTTGCTATGACCTAATTATGGCACAGAACCGCTGTTCAAATATGTATTATATCCGCTATACGGCATGACATAGGCAGTGGTGTCAAACTTATTTTTGTCACGGTCTACTTTGGAGGTACGTCTTCCCTCGGCGGGCTGTTATGTCAGTGAAGCCACATAAATGTTTAATCGTCTCAGCGTACTATTACTTGTACACAACAAACGGATGGATTACTAGTCTTGAAAATCAGTCAACGATCGTAGTTCAGTTGTTTTTCAAGCGAGTGTAACTAAACAGGTTAACCAAATTATTGCAAAAATCTGTTATTTATTACGCATGACAATTTGACACTTAGGTACAGATTCGAGCAAGGATCATGGAAGTTGACACAAATGATTTGCTTTCGCGGGCCACATATAATGATGTGGCAGGACAGATCTGGCCCCCGTGGCCTTGAGTTTGAAACCTCTGTTATGTTCATACAAAAGTTATGTCGGTGTTGTAGAAACGACTTGGGAGTACGTTCATGCGTTGTGACTCAAGAGAAACTTACGGCACCCACTTTGCACCGTTGGCCACTTTGGTTTGCTGTGCTTTTACATTGTTGTTTTTTTCTTTTTATAGTGACTTTTTCTAGTTGACGTAATGCCTCCCAAGGTCAAGGCGGAGCCTTCCAGCGGCCACACTTCAAAGAAAAGGAAAGCCATCACCAAGGATGTCAAGTTAGACGTAGTGAAGCGATCAAAACGGGGAGAAAGGCCGACGAACATCGGCCGCGCGCTCCACTTAAGTCGCTCTACAGTCATGACTATCATTAAGGCTCAAGATCGCATCCTGGAGCACGCGAAGGCATCTCCGCACATGAAATCGACCATAACAAGCAGGCAGAAAAGCGGGCTACCGGAGGCCAAAAAGTTCACGTGCAAGAGCCTGGCGGCTGGTTTCTTGCTGATCGAGGAAGGCTTAGCTAAGTTCAAGGCTGAGGACGCAGACGCGGCCAGATACGCAAGGGTCTCCAAGGGGGTCATGGATAACCTGCGGTGCTACAAGGAGATTTGGGAGGAGGTGAAGAGGGTCTCCTTCCAGTCAAACCTCAAGCGGCTCCTCAAGATGCCAGAGAGGCCTGTACCAGATCCCCCACTGGATCCTGTGCAGGATCCTGAAATATCGACATCAACTGCTTAGTTAGCTCCTGCGGCCTTGATCTCATACTAAAAAGTAGCGAGAATTTAAACAGATCCTCAACTCGACCTCATCGGCTTCTTTAACTCCTCCAGCGCTTTCTTTAGCCTGCCCGGTTTCTTCATTATCTCTCTCTCTTGCCACCGCTCCAGCAAGTTCCAGCTCTCTCCTATCACATACTCGCAACGTGTATACGTGCTAACCGAAGGAGTAAAGGTAAGGAATTTATTTAGCGTTATAGACTTTTTCATACAAATGTTTTTTTGTAATTACAACTCACCTATGATGGGTACATTTGCATTTGAGGGTACAAACATACAGCAAAACAATCGGGCCTAATTTGACCTACAAATTCAATTCAACAATAATACGAAGGCAGGGTGATAATAGCCTTCAATTAAAAGCCTTGATTTCCTCCCATTCCCAACAATGCATTTTGTGATCTTAACACATTTTTGCCCTTCTTTCAATCAAGAAAATGCAAATAACATACAAACTTAGAGGAGGTGGCCCTTCAAATACAATCATTAATCCATTTGAATAAAGTAAAAATATTTAACGTCAATATAGTGACAAAACAATTGTCTTTTGGATCAATCTGTCACTGACCACAACATGAATAAAAGGGACTGCTTGAATTGGTAAATGAACCTTTGTAACTGAAAATGTGTGTCATTGTAATGGATCTCTGCGATAAATCAGGGAATACTTCTCCGATCGTGTCAATCCAAACTCCATTTTATTGTTTGTAAAGGCAGATTTTGCACCCTCAGTCTGTGTGGATGTACCTGATCAAGGGTCCATTAATGATCACGTTCCAAAGCTATGCCTTCCATTTCTTCACAGCAAACCGAGCGTGTCTACTTGACTTTGTTTAAATGCGAATGTCCAGCCAAGAGACTAAGCCCTCTTTTTGGTTTTGACCAGGCCCTTATCAACCAGGCAGCGGTAGAACTCTTGGATGTACGTGTAAACGCACTTCCAGTCGGGCTCCTTCATCCGGACCAAGTCTTCGGGGTCCAGCAGTGGGGGACAGCCGGCCAGCCTCCTGCAGACAGAGAAGCATCGACACCGGACGCGTAAAATCAGAGGGTGCAAAAAGCAAGACGGACATTCGCACAATACGCTGACACGCGTGAGGAAGGAGGACTCACTCTGCGGTACTGAACGCCAGCTGGAAGTTGTCCTTGGCCTTGTTCGGGTTCAGGGTGGAATACTCAAAAGCTTCGGGGAAGAAGCGGTGCACCAAAGCGCAGAAGGCAATGCCATCCTTCCAGCTGGAGGAGAAGTTGTGGATGTCCACTCCCTAAAAGAGCGTACACATTTGTGATGACAAAAGACAGAGCGGATCAGCAAGTCACAGCGGGGCCGTGATGACCTCATATGGCTCCGTTTTGGCCTTGCACCAGTCCAGAAGCATCTGTTTGACGTTTTTAGCGTTGGGGGCTGCAGAGGGGGGGCATTTTTGGGCGGCTTGAGCAGGACTGGCTTGACTGAGGAGGAGAAGTGAGGATAGTCGAGTATACATCTAATAACGCAGCAAATACAGTTTCTCCTCGTTTCAATTTAAAGTACGACTCATTTGTGGACATGAACATGACATTTTCTTTTTGTGGTTTCACATTGTATTCATGTGTGGAAAATATTAAGTTTTTGTTTTTGAAATAAATGATTCACTTCCTCAAATCCTGGCCTCTCCTCAAAATGATCCATTCATCTCCAATGTTTTTTTTGGTCTGAAAATAGTATATTTTTTTGAGAGAAAGATAACTGTAAAACAATCGTGGCTACTGTTTTCACTCAAACAGGGACCTCCATCATAATAGACCCGTGCAAGTAATTGCCATGAGTGTTTTTTATTAAAAAAAAAAAACAAGCATAATTGCTCAAATAGATGCCATACCTCAATTAATGGCCAAAAGTGTTTTAAGTAAATGTCCAAGTTTTTTGGACTGCCAATGAGTCAGGTGTGATTTTATTTGCCAAAAATGTTCTCACCTGCCTGTTGTCATGGAGTAGGCCGGTCGACCTAACAAAAACAAAAAAAAAAGCATAGAATCAAGTGAATATTGCAAAACTTTGAGTGCAGTAATATCAGGAGCGTATCTTTAAAGATATGAGTCACTGTTTGTTGTAGGCTGCTGGTTGACGGGTGCCCTCGCTGCGCCCAGGACTCCACCACCTGGCGCGGGTTCTTTGCTCAGGCCCTGCTGCCTCAAGTCCCGCTGACGGGACCCTCGCTCCTGCTCCCGTTTGTCTGAAAAATAATTCTTGACGTTGAATCATGTTTGTCATTCGTGCCATGAAAGAAGGATTTGTAAAATTCTCAACATGGAAAGCTCATCTTACTCTGGCAAAACACATCTGAA
This sequence comes from Hippocampus mohnikei, assembly GCA_026261675.1. Lineage (NCBI taxonomy): Eukaryota > Metazoa > Chordata > Actinopteri > Syngnathiformes > Syngnathidae > Hippocampus > Hippocampus mohnikei. The sequence goes on from JAKGUB010000344.1 coordinate 3,796,210, forward strand.
TGATTCTCAAGACTTATGAGATGATGGATTGAAAGCGTGTCTAATATGTGGCATAAATGTAACGCAGCATTTCAAAAAAAGAACGTACAATGAGTAAACAATGCTCGTTTCAAGTGTGAGTGTCTGGGGTTGCTTTGCTACTCCACAATCTGGATGACTTGCTGTCATTGCTGCAGCTATGAACTTTCACAGAAAATTCTGAGGGAGAATATCTCGCTATCGGTTTGGGACCTGAGGCTGAAGCACATTTGGGTTCTGCATCATGGGAATGATTGAAAACACATCAGCGAGTCAACTTCTGAACGTTTTAAAGGTTGTTCATGCTCGAAAACCATACAGCGTTGCTGAATTACAGCAATTCAGCTGAGTGGAATGGGAAACATTTAAGTGTGACAAACAAAAACAGAGAATTAAGGAAGGGGCAAACACTTTTTCATACTTCTGGACATCTCCGAGACTGGAACTCACCTCGCTTCTTCTTCAGCAGGTCCCTCAATGCAGCACGGATGAGTCGCCTCTCTTCAAATTCTCCAGCATTGTCCAACTTAAAAAATAAATTTCAATCCAAAGGGATGTTTTGAGAGGAGTTAGTTATTGATGGATTTCTCCCAAACAAATGGATAAAAACTAAAAATGCAAGCAAACAGTTTGGGGGGGCAGGGGGCATCCCCGCTGGACTGTTCCTTGAACATGATCAGTATCTTCACATGAATGAAAAGCATTAATTATTAATAATCGCATCAAATAATTAATTGAACAATATGCTCCTTGTTGTGGGCGCAGTGCCACTGCCTCAACTTGAGATGTTTTGATTATGAAGTTACATAAGACGAAACACTTCAAGTACGACGGAGCACACCACCGGAACATCCTATCATCATTTTTGTCAACGCGGAATTTTTGGCGGAGCTCTTGCATCGGGTGTCAGTTAATACAAGTGTGCCTAATGTTTTGGCCTGTACTAGAAGAGCACACATATGGGCTCACCATCTTGTTGAGGACGTCCTCATCGTCAATCGCAGCAAGCTGCTCGCTGGTCACCTTCACAGCCGCTCCGTGTTCACGTTGAGGCGTTGGCTCCATCACCGAGGCTTACAGTCTTCTTCTAGTGTGTGAAAGAAATGGCACGGAGACACAAGTAGGACATTCCCGGCATCCCGTGTGCCTTCAGCCAAGTGTTAGTCCAAAGAATGTAAACTGAGAGGAAACGCGCAGAAGTGGCCTCTCGGCGTCACTGCAGTGCTGGCCCAGTGTTTGGAAAAACACGTACAAATATAGTAATAGAGCAGGGAGAGAGCAGGCATCAGATAAGGCAGTGCAGGGAAAGCCCTAATAAAGCAATGAGTGCGAGAATAATGCTATTCCCTTGCGGGAGGCTCTCACCTGTTCTCTAGAGGTCTTCTTTGGATGGCTTTCAGTCATCGCTTCCTTCTGACCTGAGCATTGCTCTTCAACGGGATGCATATTGGGGAAGGAAACCCGCTTCCATGAATCAACCACGAAGGTTAGATAGAAGTAAGGAGAAGCATACCAAGGCCTCAGTGTCCAATTCATCTGGATCCTGCCAGTTGAAAACACTTTCAACTTTATCAAACCCAAATGCTGACGGAATAAGAAAGACTGTCGCGGACGCAGGGCAGTTTATCCAGAGAGCCAGAGCCAGGTCAGGTCACCCTTGCTGCTCAAGGGCCACGGATTTATTTTTAAAACTGACAAATGGTTACAAATAAATCAATACATTAGATTATAAAATAATGTGGTAATTGATTCTCATTTTTCAATTACTGTCACTTTCATGAATACGGCGGACCCCTTCTCAAAGATTACATTCAATGTGCAATTATGAGTTCATTTTTCCTACGTTCAAAATTGCGTAGCGGCCACCCCGTTAATTTATTTCAAAATTACTTATAAAGCATTTTTCATACATAAAAACGCAACTCCAAGTGCTGTGCACATTTCTGTTGAACACCAAGCGACAGCGCTTTTTCTTGATACGATAATTTAGTCAGTATTACCCTGTGATCAGTTTACGAAGCTAAAAACAAAAAAAATGACAATCTGGACAGAATTTGTGACAGAACGACAAATCCCTGAGATACCACCATAAAAATACGATACGCAGCCAAAATAGATGACTCACTCTTTGGCGACATCTACTGGAGAAAGAACAGCAAGGCACTACTGTATTGAATGAGCATCATTGGTAAGAAAAAAAAAAGGGTGACATTTGGTCTCACACCCACAAGTGCAACGAGGAAGTTATGCAATTCAAATGTAAATTCTTGTACCAGTCCTTTTATTTCGAATGACAAAACAGCAGATTCTGTTTGCATGTCCCCCCCCACCCCAACACACATTTGCCTCCAAACAAAACGGCAAATTCTTTTCAAGAATGCCTCAATAAGGCAGGATACATTCGGAACCTGGTCGACTCGCCATTCGGGACAATAATAATAAACAAACAAACCATCATGTCAATAATAATCAAACAACAAGTACATCCAATCAGCAGCTCTGAAGTTTATCAGTGCACTATTAGTGTTAACCGCAAAGATGAACAGGCGTGCTTGTAACATGTCACTTAGCAGTTGGACTTTTTTTTTTTTTTTTTTTTGCTTCCGGGTGGCGTGCAACCAAAGCTGCTTGAGGTATTCCTATACTGTAGTGTCAAAGCATCTATCAAATTTGAGAATATAACTTCAACAGTCCGGGGATGGATGAGGCATCTTCAACGTACGAGCCTTATACAATTAGCAGATGGTGAGAGTTCATTGGGGGGGAAATAAAAGTGACTCATATTTTACGGATACAAAAAACACATTTGAAAATACTTTTCTCAAAAGTCCAACTCCGACCTTCTATTTCCAGTGAAGCTCCATTCAATTGCAATATAAAGGGCCGTCCTTTGCTGCACTCCGCACTTTCCAGATGCATCAAGTGAACGTTGTGCCTTTGAAACCGTTGATGAAAAGCGATATAATCCAAGTTCAAATTCGTTACATTTCTCAAGATGTTGAGGTTTTGGGTTTTCATTAGTTGTACGTTATAGTCAAATGACGCAAAAGAAAAGGAATAAATATTTCACTCCGTATGCGTAAAATACGAATTTCACTTTTTCGTATTGAACGACCGAAATAAATTGTATTTCCACCTCAAGAATGGCTTTGCCGTCCCTCTGGCGTGAAACCAGTTTGACACCGCAGTGCAAGGAAAACGCTTCAACAAACGTTACCGTTTGCACGCACATACACCCACACCCACGTTTTGTATGTGAAGGAGGAGGAAATTTACACCGTCGTCCTGGGGCCTTTGCCTTGGGCAAAGCCGCACGTCCAACAACACAAACGTTTGCAAGACACCTCTAAGCCAGTGACTGCTCTTCTTGTTGACAAATAAATACATATTTTTTTAAGAGGGAGCAGGGAGTACAGTGGTCATTAAATAAAATGTCAGTAAACCATATTTCAAGAGGCATTGTCCAGCAGAGGTACAGTTTAGAAAACGTGTGTCAGAATATGAAGCACAATGTCTTCTGTGGTCAAAGTGACATTGGCTGGGATTCAAGATGGAGGCTTTGACGGCAGCTCCATTTTTTGCCACTTTTTATGGCACTTTTTTCCCAATGCCTGGGTTAGAGACAATGATCCAGCTTGACTCAATCGCTCTGAAAGTTATCATTCCCCATTGACAAATCAAGCGTCTTTGTTCATCTATTTAGGTCTGCGTCATATAGTGACAGGCTGTTCCACTTTTTTAAACACGTACTTTTGTGACACATTGCTGTTTGATGGGTGTGCCACGAATTTTTTAGGAATACAAAATATGAGTCTTGCTTGGCTCAATAAAAGGTCAGAAAACACCGTTTTAGGCATTGTGCGCTTCTGTGAAGCTGCCAAAATCATAGTCCGCCCTCATTAAAGATTTAAAAACAGAAAATTGTGTACCGGTAACAGTGCCATCATACACAGTGTTTCTTCAAACGTCAACGCCCGCTTCACCGTAGGGATGTAACGATTATCGCTACGATACAGTTTTATCTCACTATGGACCTCCATAATTATTACCAAACTGTGGGGAGGTTGGCGACATTTTAAAAAGTTGGATTGGCCCATCATTTTATTGCCATGCGCCCCTATGGGCTTAGCGGCGCAAAGCATCGTGTCACTCACAACGCTGTTAAAGTGGGCAACAAGCAATGTTTCTAACCGAGATGTTGAAAAAAATATTGGTCGCATGACTAATTTATGGGAGTGATAACCTCTGCAGTATGTAGTATATCTGGTTGTAACATACTTTTAGCACTAATCAGACCGGATTTTTTTCTTTGGACTGTTAAAATTGTGTGTGTAAATCGCCGAGGTCATAATTAAGACACATCGTTCAAATAACTAACCTTAATGTACATTGCCATTTATCGTTACATCCCTATTTCACAGTGGAGTTTTTAGGTGACGCGTCATGTAACCCGAGAGGTTTCCAAACAGCCCAAGTGCGCTTACATGCTTTTAACATGCCATCTGTGGGCCATGTTGGAGTGTGATTCAAACAGAGGATGTATGTACATGAGTGGTCATTCTGCAAGATTTAAAAATACCAAAGAAGAAAAAAAAAAGGCCACCGTTTCTGGTCTCCGCAGGACAGTAGAATTGGCACAATGCGGATGACGAGCACAGTAATCCATCACCAATTCAGAATTCTTTTTTTTAAGGGGTGGGGGCAACATCAGTGATTCACTGGGAAAATCTTGCAGCAGCGTTGCATCGTACGTTTGACACACACTTCTACATAACAATGTAAACGTGTTGCTTTTATCTGAATTGGACCAGTCAGACGCAAACTTAAATGCGCATCATCACCAAATAGTTGGGACATTATCGAGGGGAATTACAATGCATTATCAAAGAACACATTGAGCTTGCTCATTTTCCCTGAATGGGGAAAAAAAAATATTTCTATTCATCATTTAAAAAATTAAATTTCTTTCGGTATGTGTTAAATATCACAATCATTTCTATCGCTATAATCAACATCCATATCGCATGGCGAATGTTTTTCCACTATTGTGCATCTTAATACAAACCTATGTTTGTGTGTATCATCTGATACACAAAATTGAGTGACTAAGAACTTGGGTGATCAGTTTAATCCAATTCACGTTTAAAATTATAGGCATTTTTTGGGGGGTCGGGAGGGTTTGACTACTTGCAGTAGGGACTCTGTCCTTATCCCTTCAAGTGGTGAGGGATTCCTGGCGCATCATCATCATCATCAGTGAGGATCACTTCATAAGGCCGGCCGCTCTCGACTACTTCAAGGGGAAGTCCAAAATTTACCTGACAATATGTTCCATTTGGGGCCTTGCTAGTCTAACCACGGCATTCGGCCCAATATTGCATTTGTGGAAAATGAATGAAGCAGAATTTGTTTTGTTTTTTCTTCCAAACACCGTTTTTATCCATCTCATAAGGCGGCCATTTTGCCTTGCGCTGCCACTCCCCATCGCCTGAAAATGACTAAGGGCTCAGCTTGCCAACGTCACATGACCAAACCCAGAAAACAAGGGAGCCATGATTGCCATTTTCAGCTGACAGCATGGGACAAATTGGGCGCCAACTGAGATGGATTTAAAAATATATAAATAAATAAAAACGGGTGGATTTTGCTGCTCTATCCATATTGCACAATATCAAGTTTAATCAGAATGCCGAGTTGAGACTAGTTAAGTGCGTGGAACATATTTTTGTCAAAAAAATGTTTTTGGGTTGACTCGAGTTTCCCCTTCAACCAGAACTCCCTGCAGTTCAGTCTGTCTTGTGCTCTTTATCCTGCTCTGTTCTTTGCCGGCGATACATCATGTCGGTGGCATCCGTGTTGTTCTCACCTGGTGAATCCGCCATTTTGACTCTGCGCGTGTCCATGTAGCTGACGATTAACTCGGAGTTCTGATAGATGAGCATGCCCGACAGAGTGAGGGCGATGCCAGCGCAGCTCAGCGAGGACAGCTCATTGCCGAAGAGCAGCTGGGAGAGCAGGAGGTTGCCCACCACGCTCAGGTTGCCCAGGATGTGGAGGGTGACGGCCGACGTGAGCGTGATGACACAGCTGCTGGCCAGGTTGTACAGGACCGAGCCGAGGCAGCTGAGCAGGATAAAGACCCACAGGCGCCGGTCATAGTGCAGCGGCGACTCCAGAAGGGCCCAGTTCTCCAGCGCCAGCGCCGCCACGGCCAGGATGAGGAAGCTGGGGATGGACATCAGGTAGAGCAGGAACACCGAGTTGATCTTCTCCTCCTGGAGCAGAATGCCTGATGGGAAACGACGGTTCATCTTGGTCAGACGACACAGTGAAGCTTGCTTGTTGTTCACAGTTTTTCGTGAAATTCGCCCATATATGAGCAGGAAACGATGACAATCATGTAATTGTGCTCCCGTCCACTTTTTTTCTAGCTCTTACTTAACCATGTTACAGGCACTAATCTACTCACAGACAACACTCCTGTTGAAGAAAGAAAAACCTACTTAAATTGAGCCTGCGGCAATTGTTTCTTCTCCCCGGGAAAATAACTTGAGATGAAGTGGAACATTGGCTTCATTTAGTGAAAGAATGATCACTCCGCATGACATTAATTCCACAGAGCAATGTGTCCCAGTCCCACCACTTTGCTGCTGGAACTCAACTCAACTGTATTTATATAACTTCTTTAAATAAAACATCCAAAAAGCCTGAGTGCTGCACCACAGCTGCCATCTTGTACAGCGTATTTGCGGAAACAATTTGTTCTGCCAATGTTTCGTTTTGTGGAGAAGCTACACACAGAGCAAAATTACTAACTTACATACTGTGAAACACACTGCCAAAGACAAACATTTTGAGGATAAACGATCTAAATCAATGCAACAAATCTTATCCCACTGATAATGTACCTTTAAATGCTTGGTGGGCCAGATTAGAGAATGCACTGGCCCAAGTCCAATGGTTTTCTGGGCCAGAATAACCAGGTGAAAAAAAGATTGAGTACAACTTACTCTGTTGAATGGACTTGACGCCCCTAAACATGGTGGCGGCGATGACAAACAAGCAGCCCGTCTGGTCATACTGGACCTCCCCCATGATACTAAAAGAGGCCCCCAGGCAGATGGGCATCATGGCTGTGTACTTGAGGATGTGATGCTGCTTGCCCAGGATCAGCGTGGAGATCGCCAGAGTGAAGAGTGGCGTGGTGGTGTAGATCATTTGAGCGAAGGACAGTTGCACATAGTTCAGACCCATGTTGCCAAAGGCGATGCTGGCGCAAAACGTAAGACTCAGCAAGAAGACTTTACACTTAGCCTCAGGGGTCAAGTCTTGCTCCACCGCCCCCGTGTGGCTGATCACTCGCAGTTTGATCAAGCCGTAGTCCACCACGATGGCTGTCAGCATGTGCAGAGCGGACAACAGCAGGGGATACCTGAAGTTGTACACGGCAAAGATCCATTTGTTGAGGCTGGAGATGGTGGTGCCGGTCACGAGCCAAACAATGATCGCAGAGAGCAGATGGAACATCTCTGCTGGGGGTCTCCTGTTGCCTCCCGGTTGCGCGCTTGCATCGTACTTGGAGAAGCCATCAGCGTGGATCATGATGGGATCATCGTGCTCACTGTTGAGGAAGTGTCGATACAATACGTTAAAGCGGACGGACTATGGAAAATTGCCTCAACTCTTTCTCTGCTGTGGAAGTTTGAGGGCCATCATTCCTCTCTTCCCCCTCTGTCCACGTGTTTCTATTTTGATGACGTAGCGGTAGCGAAACGACATGCCATGGTACAAATAAACTGCCGTACATCGCACAAAAAAAATCAATAAAAAAATAAAAACCACGAGAACCAGAGAAGACTGTAAATGTAGCGCTAAAAAAAATAAAAACCACGAGAACCAGAGAAGACTGTAAATGTAGCGCTAAGGTTTCTAACTTGCTTCCCGATCTAACCAAACTGCCTGCGACACACGCCTGAGCGGAAAAAAATGCTGATGACGTAATGGGTGAATGAATATAGAAATGCCAAAGTAGACGCGTCAAGATTCTCCGTAAAGTTAACCACAACGTATCTACAAGTTTATTGCCACAAAAGCTTCCGGATATCTTCCTGAATATTTTAACAAAGTCGATCGGTCAATACTCGCTGTCTTCTATGCGTCAACTAGCTAACAGCGAACCATTTCATCCCGCCGTTTCAAATTAGCGTGGTTTGACACAGCTTCGTGTTCAACGCAAAAGATCTATATGAAGGACAACAGTAGTTTGTTTTAATAAAACTCTAACCGCTTACCTTATTTGACTTTTTCAAAGAGCCGGTCTCCCCTCGGTCGTGTTGTCATGCTAACGTTCGTTCGTGGGTAGCTAGCAGTATATCAAAAGCATCTTAGCCTTTCACTTTTGTGACGTCGACTGCGCTCCGTTGACGTTGCGGCGCATTTCCCTCAAATCATACAAGATTCGCCGCTCATTGGTTTGTCCTTCAGCGAGCTCATTGAAAGTAGCGTGTCGGGTGGACAACATCGCAACCTCACCGCATCAAGGCGGTCTCGAAAAACGTCAACTGCACTGCGTGTTTTTTTTCCCAATTAAAGGGCCAGAGCACCATTTTGGAGCCATGTGTGTACAACAGTCATTTGAAGGCCAAAGGGAAACTCAGACATGACCCCTCTACATTAGTGCGCAACAAAGATTTTCAATATTGTTATATTTTTTAATAACTTCAAAAGTATGACTGTTTCTTCAATCACATTGCCTTGGACAAAGGACAGGAAAGGGATTGTTTTATGATCTTGTGAAAGGAAAAAGGGTTAATTTTAGTCATCAAACAGCCTATGTTTGAAGTGACTGTTCATTTTCACATTTATATATTGCAAGTAATGTGTTTTTGTTTAGCAAGCTATGCTGGCTAACTTTTTACATTGGATGGCAGAAGGCACAATTAACGAGTACAGTATATTCCAACCAAATATGAATTCACACTCAGACCATTTGTGAACTGAAACAAAGTCTGTTTTAGTTTACTATACAGTACCATACTCTTTTTTATGGTGTGATGTGCCTTGGCCAAAGTAAATGTTTTGAAATAGCACAATGTCATTGTGCCGCCCTAATGAACAATTGATTCCCTGCTGAAAAATTCTAACAAAAGGTTTAGGTGTTTGGTTTCAAACATGAATTCTCACCAAAATGCACCGATTGATACGTATGAACACACTCACTGACCACTGTATTAGGTGCATTTGGACAATCATTCACTATGTACAGACATAATACATATTTAGAAATTTATTTTGGATACATTTTATACACACTGTCTTTCCCAGGGCCTCCACCCTTTGCACTAACCTGCAGCACACCAACTCCCACTACAGTTCTGATGACTAACATTCATCTGAGACAGTGTTGCTTCATTTGCACATCTTTATAGTCACACCCATGGAATTAGTTGCTCGGTGAAGCCACTCCCTAATTACCATACACAACTATTATGACTGTGAACTTTCTGTACTGTTCTCTCACTTGCATTCAGTTTCTGCAAGTGTTTAGATACTATAAACTGCCCTGTTGCACAGATTAAAAAAACAAAAAACAGTTCTGGCATAAAAAGGGATACAAACTTTCCATTCTACATAATTAAGCAGACAAACAGGAAAAAAAAGCGTTGCTCATTATTAACCGTTTTACATCTAAGCATGTCAATCATACAGTTGTCAATGTATGGCCCCTTGAACGCTGACAGTAGTGAGTACCGGCATGGACAGTAAACACTACCCCAGCGTCGGGTTTTTATTTGAGCTAAGGTAACATTTTCAAGGTCGCCGGGCACAAATGGTGAGTTCACATGTTCCAGTAAGAGTCCCACTCACAGTTATTTTAAAGAGCTTCACACCACTTTTTAAACAGGTGCTCAAGTCAAGCACCCCCGCCCCCCCCTCAAAAAAAAACATGCATAGCTACTGTACTGTACATGTAGTGTGTCAAAAGCTTGGTATTTGGGTAACTTGGGTGTAAACTTCACTGTTGTGCTTTATCGGAACAACGCACAGCGGAAAAACTCAAAAGTATAACCTAACCAAACTTCTCATGATATTTCTACATTATTTTCTTGACGTAATGTTAAACAGGAGAGTCAAGTAAATATGGAAACCCTTTCACAGTAATTTTGAACGACATCATTCTACTTCTACTATATTTTTCCGAAAGGCAGGCAAAAAAGTCAACCAGCGACTCATATATGTGAACAATTAACAGATTATTATTTTTAACTGTACTAAAGCGGAGCTGCGCCCAAAGCCTTCTGTACTTGTGCTGCTTTGATAGCATTATTGATCCTTAATAAATCGGATGTTTATATATAAATACATTGGCATTCAGAATACAGTATAAGGTTTTTTTTGGTGCATCTTAAAAGCACATTTTGCTGCCTGAGCCTATTTTTTTGAAGTAAGAGTGCAGTTGACTTATTGCAGACATCTCTAAACGGTAATTAGATGGCACAAGCACTCTTATAACTCATTTGTGACAGGTCCAACAAGGCCCACAAGTTTTTTGCTGTCAAACTCCCGATTATCTAGGCTCAATCCATTATGTCCTTCAGTGAAAACGTAATTAAAGCAACAATTCCTTCACATACGGTCTCAATGAAATTTCAACCCCTACCACTTAAATCTATGATTTAAAAGTCAGATTGCATACATTTCATGTGATGGATGATGACTGTTCTCTTGGAACAAGAAGACCTCACTTTACTAGTTCATTCATGTTTAAAATGCTAACTATGTCAAAGTAGCCTACATCCTAACAATAGCTTTTATTTTTGCCAAAACATTTACAGTACTTGGAAAACAGCTTCCTCCAATTTAGGCAATTTCAGAATTCAATCATGTAAATGAAGTAGGGTGTTGTCAGAAGACGCCAGTATCAAGAAGCGTGTCCTTCCAATCTCGAGAACAGCAACAAGTATGTTTTGGCTTGCATATGATCTGACCGTATACCTTAGTCCACCACGTCTAAGTGTCAGCCACTGGTTCCGTTCGTTCTAGAAGATTTCGGCGCACATGCTCCAGTCCTGCCGCTCTTTGGCCTCCCAGTAGCCTCCCCTGTAGACGTAGCTGCTTTCTCTTGTTGTTTCATCTGTTCTCTTCTCGAACCACAGGGGCTGGTACACCTCCACCTCTTGCCCTGCAAACATAGATAGATCATGGGTTGTATTGAACTGATGTTGTTGCATTTTAGATGGCCTAAAACACATATGGGGAAAATGCCCAACCACACTATTTACACAGAACAGAACTCTGTGATTAACAGAAAATATGCTAATGTGCTAATGCTAAGCACCTAAAACGACGATGTTAGTCTTTGTGCTTTAACTGCCGCTAAATTCAAAATACAGCTATATAATAAATCTTTATTCATACAGCACTTTCACAACAGCTGCGGAGTTAGATGCACTCAATGGGGGAGGGCCATTTTTTATTTTTAAAAGAGAAGGGTGGGGTCATTAGCAAATGAGCTTAAAATGATATATCTAGAATAAAGTTAAAATGTGCATGTAAAAAAATACAAAACGTTTTTATATTAATCCCAAAATAATAATTATCATCTTTAAAAAATCGTTATAATTAAATGGAGTCCAAATAATTAATTAAACCGTTTGTGCATCATGATTAATTAATGGCGGATTGGTTTGGTGTAGGCGACATGGCCACTAGGGGGCAGTATAACTGTGAGGAGAGTGAAAGCTGGTCTAGCTTAAACAAAACAGTGCTGAATTGTACAATTCGGTTTTAGAACAGTGTAATGTATCATCGAAAATATTGAATGGTCTCACCTTCCTCCATAGCTTGCATGGTTTGGACCTCCCTCCTCTTCCTCTCTAGCCTCTGACACTCCTCGAGACGTTGCTTCTGGGTGTTTGCTTCATCCCAAAGCCCGGCCTCCATCAGCCGCTGGTCCGGACGCATGCGGCTGTCGGTGGGCGCCACTCCCTCCTCTGGCTCATTCAGAGTCAAAGCCAAGGAGGAGAAATAATGCATGTTCTCTGCATTGTCCCTGAGGGAGTGAAAGGGAAGATGGAAGTGAGCAATGGCGTATTCGGTCATTGCAGAGAAAGGCGGGAAGGAGTTTGAAAGGGCGTACGGGAGAGGGTATTTCTTCCAAAGCAGTTTTGGCTGAAGAGTCTGATAAACTGTTTTTTGTTTGCCTTCGGAGCCTCCACTTCCTTGACTGCTATCTACTATTTTGGCACTTTCCATCTTTTCATCCCATGTTCCTGATAGGATGTAATGCGCTGTGCCCTCAATGTCCTCCACCATGCCCGTCACCTGGAAAAGAAATCACTTGCCGTTACAGCTATGCGCACGTTTGCGAGTCTTAACGGAAGAACGGGGCTGCCGTCATACTTTTCGCGGGACATCTCTGGAGAAGTAGCTGTAGGGCGAGAATTTGAGATGGCAGGTGTCCTTGGTGGTGGTGTTTACAATGTCGATGTCCCCGGTCTGTCAGAAACAAAGCAAACAAAGCATTCAAGTGTCTTAGTTTGAAGGACTAATTCCCTGAATGTGCCCAAAATGAACAAAATAAGTTGAAAACCCCGACCTGATCAATCCAGAGTTTCCCCACAATAATATTGTGAACCGTTGAGGTCACTTTGCTCCACACGTAATGGTTCCCGCTCGAGTGGAACTGCAGGTGAATCTTTCCTATTTTGGATGGAAGAACATGCAGATATCACCCGAAACTAAATTAGGAAAGCATGAAAACACACGCAGCCTATGCTTCTTACCAAGTGGCATGACAGAGATGTACTTCCCGCGGAACTTGCTGTCAATAGTGATGTGTTGCCATAGCGTCCATCCTCGCTGGGAGGTGACGTGGTGGGCAGCAGCTGGGGGATGATGACTCACCTGGGAGTACACCATACTTAAAATCATTTTTTTAATGAGGAAAACCATAATTTCTGGAGCGAAAAAGTCTCCAGAATACGTAATCACTGCCAGATAATAATAATCATAACTTTGACACACCTGCTCACAGATGGAGCGGTATCCGTATTCCTGCAGTCGGTCCAGCTCGTAGGTCTCCCCCAGGAGAGGGTTGAAGGGTTTGGACGTGCGATGGGTGGTGGTGGAGTAGGAGGAGACGGAGAAGGCGGCCACCAGGCACATCTGTTCCAGAGAGGAATCGCAGCGAGCCGCCCGGTCAAGGAGTTCGCTGTACTCCACATCCTCGGTCAGACGCTGCAGCATCGACAGCGGCTCATTGAAGTTGACCTGCCGCCGATCGGGAAGACGGGAGATGGCGATCAAGTGGAATCGAATTCCAATTGTGGTTCGAAACAGTTTGAGGCACATTTACAGGCATGGGAATCTTTGATAAGTCTTTCCCAATACAGTTCTTCATGATGCTCCACAGGTTGAGGGAATAATTGGGTTTGTCTGGAATGCGGCTGCGTCTTGTTCTGCGTAGTTGCATGTGGTTCGAGTCCGAGGTGTCCTGAGAGAAATTGCAACAAGCGGGCTGTCATTTCGTTGTCTTCGCTGCTGTGTGTCAGACAGAAGAGGAAGGAAGTGTGTAAAGGGACCTACGTTCTCGTTATGGGTCCAGTCACTGGGGACTCCGCCACTCATCATACTCTGACTACTCCCGGAGCGCCTGAGAGAAAGAATTGTCTTGGTGAAGAACGACTGAAAGACAGAACGATTCGTTTCGTATCCGCACAAAATCTACACCTGTGCTTGGTTTCTGCATTCACTGTTATGAATGATGGCGCCTCTTCCATGGCGTCAAAGAATTCATCGTTCTCGTCACTCTCGTCCACCTCGCGAGATCTCTGCACACCTGCGGCGACATACGCATCGGCAACGAAAAGCTATTTCTCTCGAGTCGTAATGTATTGACGGCGGTGCGTCTCACCTGCGTACGAGGTGGGCTTCTCCCTCCAGGCCGTCTCCAGGCTGTTGTGCTGTTTGGCTAGCTGTTCAATGGTGGTCTCCAGATAGTGACGCTGCTCTTGCTCATGCTGCAGGGTTTTCTGCCACCTCCGGTTGTGAGACTGTGCTACATCCAGGAAGTCACGACAAGCCTGAGGTGAGAACACAACACAGCACTTAAGATGACGAATCTCCCCCACCCCCAGCTCGGAGAGCAGAAGCTAACGAGGACGACTGCCGGCTCGCACACTCACATTGATCATAGCATTGGAGGTGATGCGGAATAGGGCGGCTCGCTCGTTAACCGTTTTCAGTTTATCTGCGCCGTCGACGCACCCGCGGAGATCCTCGAATTCGCTGAGGGAGCGCTGAAGGGCGGAGCCATGCTTTCCGATCAGCTCGTTACAGGTGCTCAGATCATCCAGCTTGCTGGCTAACGTCTTCAGCGCGCTTTGGCTTAAGAACCTAGCATCATGCGGGCCAGGACCTTCTTCATCTCCCGAGTCATCTGTTCAGTGACACCAAAGAGAAACACGTGGATTTCATCCATCTATTTTCTACAGTGTTTGTCCTCATTAGGTTCTGAATAATTGCACTTCTACTTTCATTAAAAGGGTCAAAGGTGAGCTAACAGTCTCTGGTGGTGTCAAGACAGAGGCAATAGGTGGATACCCAAGTTCCTCTATTCCATCTCATTTTACTAAAGTTGAAGCGAATGCCTTGGCACAGGCGTGCGGGTGAAAACTCGACACAGCCCATCCCATACACTGCATCCTTTTACACGAGGGGGAAGCTGTGAATGAGCATGGTTGCCCTGGAAACATAAGCCTGTGTAGTCAGAAGGCTTGGCTATATTTAGTAAGGGGGGGGGGGGGGATGACGCAGTCCAATTTGCCGCCACCCCTTCTTTTTCTGAGACTCGCCATCAGTCACAGGGATTTTAAAAGCAGGGCATGTGGGCTGGACTTTCAGCCTGGAATAAGGGCAAAGCACACGAACAAAATCTTAGGATGGGAAATGTTAGAAGGGAGAGGTTGGAAAACCCTTCAAATGTCTGGAGTAGTTTGATGACCCATATAAAGCAGAAAAGAAATAATCTCAATAATGCCTGTTATTTATATGGTGGAGCACATTATGCTCTCTGGCCAGCACACACCGAGCAGTAAAGGTGGAGTGGATCTGGAAATACGTATGATTTGGAGATACAAGTACGCTGGAGAGTTGGGAGATGTTTCTGGGTGTCTTTTGGTGACTCACGAGTGCAAGCACACCCACCGTTAACGGATGGAGCATCACTATGGACACGCGTGGGAGGACAGAATCAAAGTTGGACTCTCTAACAAGCTGGAAGTTTGCTGGAGCATAACCGCAGACCAGTTGGCATCTGTTTGCTCCTACAATATCCACACGTCCTTCCACATATATGTGTATAAATTCATTTATTCGTGTAAAGTGGTCATGTCGTTGCCTATTCTTGTGACCTGAGTCGTAAATCTACAGTAAATAAATATTTATGTTTTTATATTGGGATCCTTCCGCTAGCGCCCAGAGCCACTATAAGGGATGAAGTTCACTTTTAAGGGACACAAATAACCTTTATGAAAGGGTTTTGCCATTCATAGACAACATGAGTACTTGATTGAAGCCAAAATGCTAACATGGCCAGAGTAAGTGGGAGCATTATGGAATCAGTACAATAGAGGACAATTTGTCGAAGTAGTTGCATCAAATAACTCCGACTCAAGTCATACTAAAATGTTCAAGTAAAATATTCACATAGAAAATGTCATCAACCGAATATACAAAGAGCAACTCAAGCACAAAAACTCCAGCTTTAAAATAAATGACAAGTGCTCGCTAACTACCGGTTACCGTTCAAATGCCCATCAGAGGAAACAAAAAGCAGCCGTGCGACACGCATAGAAACACATGCGGATGCCTAAAGCTTCTATTTTAAAGTCTTAATCTTGTCCGAGCGCTAAGCAATGAACCGGTTACTTACAAGGTCACTTTCATTGGGAGATCTGCACTCATCGCGCCCTTTCTGCCTGCTTGTGTGCAAAACAATAATTTGAATGAAAATCTTCCTGCTGTCTCTCTCATTTGGTTTTTTTTTTGCTTGTTTTTTTTTTTACCTCTTGTGCTTCCAGAAGGGGAGGTGGAGCCTAAAGCAAGGTCATTCATTCATTCTTGTTGACGTCATAGCGGAGCACACGACGGAGGGGGGGGGGGGGTGCGTACGTCACGTGGCGCTCAGTCCACAATTGCAGACGTGTACAGTATTCAATTCATTTTAAGACACTCCATTACACGCGGGGGTCAAACATGCCATCATGAAATTAATGATGGCTTAAAAAAAAAAAAGAATGAAAGTGTAGGTGGCGTGAAGGACGGCATGATGACGTCAGGCTTTGCAGCGCTCCATCTCACTTTAAAGCGCCCTTGACCGGTCCTTCTTGAACAACACTTCCCTCTTGTGTCCAGCAAAAAATACACACAGAATGCCTGCAGGCCGTTTTTTCTTTTTGTATTCACATTGTGGCTAAAGTCAGTCAGCAATCTGAGGCAGCCTTTTCATAATATGTTGCCATTTTGAGTCATGAGAAAAGCGCTCATCGGCCCAGGAGTTCAGTTCATTGGAGTAAATGTAATAAATATGAGCGGTTCATTGACATCTTCAGCCTTGAAAAAAACAAAAACAACAATAACAACAACAAGACAACTTAAGATAAATCCATTCTAATTTACCCCTTTTATTGCCTCTCACTCAAATGGAGCTGGCACAGGAGCCAGGGAGGGTGGTGCAGATGGCGGAGGGATAATAGCCTTGTCTAATCCATACACATTAAACAGCACCATCAATGCGTTGAAACATAACGTAGAGTGCAAGCCTTACCCGAGTGATGAATGAGAGCATTGGCATTGACTTTAGCTTGCTGCAGGGTCGACAACCAGTGCTGACACTCTGCTTCAGAGGTGGCCTTCAGGTGGTAGCTACGGCCTCCGTTGGTTATCAGCAAGTGGCACGCGTCACCCAGCTCGATGTGAGCGGTCGCCAGAGGAATGGTACCTCGGCAGGTGTGCCCCATCTCTGCCTGTGTTCTGGAGGGTAGGCAGAAAAGAACAAAAAAAGATATTTGCTGACTTCCTGGATAATGTTCAGTATGTATTATGGTATACATATGACATGCACAATCAATATCTTCACCCTCTTAAAACTATGACCACCATCATATTTTGACCCCCCAAAAATGTTTTGTCTTCAACATCTCCTCAGGATGAATCAGCAGATGTTTCATACACTGCGCATGTTGGTTGTAACAAAATTAATTAAAGACTCAATTCCATCGTCCCTCCCACTTTGCGCTAACTGTACAAATACAACTATGGCTACAATACTGTATGCATGTCTATCTACTGTATCTATCATGTGTTGAGTGAATGTCTTCTGCTGTGCAATGTAATTCCTAATACAGTACTCTTTTGTTGCCTGTTGTCTAAATTCCAATATTTCATAACTTAAAATAAAAAAGAGAGAGAAATTGATGTGGCTATCTAAACCTGTCGAATAAACAATTTAATAAAATTAATTATTTGAACTTTAATCATAAATATTTGAAGGGTTTAACACTGAGTGACAAAATTAAACATTTAGCAATAATCAGTAATCATTTATTGTGTTTGGTTGTTTTAATATCAGTTTGCATTTTCTAAATACGTTTAAAATATGTATACACTTTTTTTTTCTTCTAAGAAGCCAATTTCCGGCCATCCAAGGAATAACGACCTTAACTACAGCTCATGCCCGTTCTTTTTACGGTACCTGTAATAGGACAGCAGGCCGTTGCTGAGGACGAACCATCGCCTCTGGTATCCCTTCAAGTAGTTGGTCCATTTAAACAGCCAGCCCTTGTGCGTGTCCAAACGGGGCAGCTGGATCCCCGGCAGAGTCGGGGAGGGCAAACTCCTCACCAGCTCATCCATGGGCTCCTCGGAGGAAAACGCCGTTAGCCTCCCCGTCCAGATGAGCCCAGCTGTGCAACGAAGCTAACCGGATGCTAACCGCGGCTAGCCTGCAGCTGGACGGCTACTGCACGAACTGTCAAAAATTCCTCCCGGTGCCAACCAAGTCCCCCGGGAGGGGGCGTGGGGGTTGGGGAGGGCGGGGTGTCTAACGCCGGTAGTGAAGATACTACAGTAACTTTCATTGATGCCCGGTGTGAAAGCACACACTCCTTTCTTCTAACCACTTTTACTTTGACGACGAACGTTGTATTAAAGAGCTCACGACGTTGCCATATAGTGGTGGCTGCAGGTGTATGGCAACGTTTGAGGACAAAAAAAAAAAAAAATCAAACAAAGAGACTGAAATAGGAAATGAATACGCTATTTGAATGTAAAACGAGATGAAATATACTTCGGTTTAATTTATACTCCCCCCTTTCAATTAATATAAACTTCTAAAGTCGGGATACATTGTAGTGGATTGCAACAAAAATGAGGCCGATTCGTTTGCGACAGCGTCAGCGGAATACGGCACAAATATAGCGGATAAAAATAGACACCTTTATTAATATTTATATGTAATATATGTAAAGTGTGTGACTTGGTGGCCAGGATGTTGTGAGATTTTACTGGTGCCAAATGCACTCGTATGCCCGATTATAGCTCCGTGTTAATGAAATAAAATGCGTCACCGTTTCTAATTGCTTGCGACTCTTGAAAGCTTTATTTAACACATCAAAATGGCAAAATATTAAGACTCTCATACAGATAGTCGTTTAAATAAATACCATGATTAACCATATCAACATATACAAGAAGCATTGGTTGCACTTTTTTTCTACATATGACAGGGAAGGTTAAATAAATGACTGAATATTCAAATAGCCAATACATTGTTTGATTTGGCATCGTCACAATCATAAACAGGAAAAAAGTGTATACAATCATTTCTGAAAAGTGCTTATTTTGCTCGAGAAATTTTCATTTGTTTGATGAAATTCCGGGGAGCAAAAACCCACCTAAAATCACCCAAATCACTAGTAAAGCGTTATGGCACTATATTGTGATCCTAAAACGGTTTATTAACTCATTCAGTACCAGCCAATTCTCGACCAAGTCTGAAAAGACGTTTAAAAACGTCTTTGGGAGTGAATGAGTTAACTGTACACTGTGCTGTATAATAGTTGGTTTTCAATCCAATATCGATAATCCACAGCACGACGTAATTTAAAATCACCGGCGTGCCTTGGAGAGTTGCTCGATATCACAACTGTATTTTTAAAATCATTAACAAATGTACAACCTGTGGATTTTTGCTGGGTGGAGAAGTAAGGCAGTCGGCAGAGCAGGTAGATTTTTTTTTGGTGTTTGTTTCAAATCATCATGGTGGGGGAAAAAAAGGTTGCTACGAGAGTGAATCGTCTTGAGGGTTCCTTGTCATTTTCACAGTGAGAACTGTCCAAGTGTATGCGGCATCCTTGCCACTTAAAAAGGCCCACTTCCGCTTGCCTCAACAATTTAAAGGAGGCCTTCATGCTCGAAAACAGAGGGCAGCAGCGAGAAGTCAAAGGGTACAAACTTGACACCTGTCCCGTGGTAGAATTTGTTCTGAAACTCCACCCTGAAATCAAATATAACATGGTCATATTAGCATCCAGTTCACGTGCAATTTTTGCCAAATGGTGAAAAACAATTCCAGTGAATAGAGGAACACATGTGGTTTCATAGGGCGGTGATGACGTTAGCTCACCAGTGCAGGCGGAGAGCGTGCAGGAAGGCTGACAAGCCTTCCATGACCAGCAGAATGGACACGGTGAGCAGCGCGAAGACGCCAAACACAGGCACTAAAAACACCACGCCGACTCTGGTTGTGATCCGCAGGCCCAGGCGCATCACCATATCCCACAACACCTCTGACAGCTCTGCAAGCGCATTACGACAACAACCGGCCACGCTGTTAAATGAACACCTCCTGACAGTGTGGATCAAAAGTGAGCATTTTCTTTTGCTTGGAATCGTATATCAGTACATCGCGATAGATTGCAAATGTGTCAAACTGCGCTACACTTACGCGCGTGTGCCAAGCTGAGTGCCCACAGTCGCAGGTATGAAGCGGTGTTGGAGATGCAGCCCAGGCAGAACTCGATGGTGTGAATGGCCTGATGCAGGAGCACGTCTGCAAAGTCAAACTGTTGCACAAATGCCAATGGAAACAAGTTACTCTCAAGGGAAAGTTGGCAATACAGCTGTCAAAATGGAAGGAGTTAGTTTTGACCCCGAATAAGCACTCAAACGCCGATATAAATGCACAAAATTGTACAAATAAGCACGAAAATGTGTTCCAACGGTAAACTGGTATTTCTCTCACCTCTCTAGGACGAAGGTCCCTGTGGGGCATCTCATCCAGTCCCTCCTCTTCATCGTCCTCGTAAGCTGCCGCTGCCGAACTGTCATCCTCGCTAGCGCGCCTCACCCTCTCGTAGCCCTTGCGGACGTAAACAATGTTGCTTTCGGACAAATGGAATCTTTGTGGTCAGAGATCCCCGGATATGAGGTCTTATTAAATCGGTCACTGATGCTAAGGGAAGACCTACTCTGCGTCTGCGGAGGCCTTTCCCGCCACGATGCATCCAGTAGAGGAACAGAGGTTTTCCTAACAGCAGCATGGGGGCACACAGCATGGCGATCGCGAGCAGGAAAATCTGCAGCCCCGTCTGGGAAACAGAAGGGAATTTAGGGGGGGAAAAAAAATATAGATATTTTTTAAGGTTGATAGTCCTACGCGGCTTGGCGTTACCTGTCCCGAGTAGAGAGGAGCGACGTCGTTGCCCTGCATGACAAACATGTTAATGAAGTGGATGAGGATGCTGGGAGCTTGACTGGAGTCCCGCGCCGAGAAGGCCAACCACTTGTAAACGATCATGAAGACCAGGTAGCCGAAGAGACAAAGCAGGAAGAGCAGTTCGGGGAGAAACAGCAGATAGACGTCATACTTCTGCTGGAAGTGCCTAAGGCGAAAGGAAGAACGTATTGCTGATGAGCTAAGGTATTGCTTCTGAGCATTTTGGTCTATAACTGTGGCGACTCACAAGTGGTTAAAGACACTCAAAACCACACCAAAACTCATGTGGATGACTCCAATGATCACAGACATCTTCATTTTGTATGAATTAAGGAAGGACAGCCGGTTAACTGCCATGCTCCATATCTGTGGAGTTAAAAAAACAAAACAAAAAAATCTCACAGAGTGATGACACATCATTTGACTAATTGTATAAGCGCTGAGTGCATTTACTCACAGGATCGATGCCAAACGGGTACGGGCCCGAGAACACTCCGCTAACGTTGGGGTCCAACGTGAGCAAAGTGTTTGTTTGAAGTGTTTTGTTCCTGTAAAGTACAAAACGGGACATTCCCATTAGGCTCAAAGCATGGGCACATGTCCTGGGATTATATGGGAGTTAAATTTGTTGTACCGGTAAATGTTTTACTCTAAAACTATGCATCCATTATATATAAATACACAAAAAATCTCCACGTAATCAATCAAGTGAATGTCATAATCAGCCACACTAGCAAAATACTTTGATGTGTAAAAAGGGGACCGAAAACTATCACCCTGTGGGCCACAAACGGCTCCCGGGCCGTGAGTTTGAGACCCCTGGTGAATGACTATGAAAATCCGAAATGTCCCGCAAATACATAAACGTACAAAATATGAATAAATATAAAGAAATAAGTATAAAAATACTGCCGTGAAAAAAAATCACTCTTTTTATACTTTTTAATTAAACTATGATGTCGATTTACACAAACATTTTTTCTATGGCCTAAATATCAATATAAATTATTAAGTGATCGTGAGTTGGGTTTACATGCAGGCCTCTTTTGCATGAAATGTGGTTCGAGTTTTCAGTTTGAGGCCAAATGGCAATTTCACTTCTCATACTATGTCAGATATCGCAGAGTTCCCAGAGAAGGGACTTTTGCAACCCCGTGATTAATAACATACGTCCACTGCTGACTGGTGAACATGGCCTTGACGCTCCAGCCCGAGCCGAAGATGTTGAGCGATTTGGAGAAGCAATCGTTGTAAATGAGGCCCGTGTAGACGGAGAAGAGCCCCATCATGAGAATAATGTAGCGCCCGTTGAAGAAGGTTGCCCATATCTGCAGAGGTCATTTCTGTTAGTGGAATTTTTTGAGGGGGCTGGGGGCGTCATCATGTGACGCGCTGGAAATGCTCACCTCATTACTGGAGCGTTTCCTCATCTGCTTTTTTTCTGTCAGCACCATCCAGAGCGCAAAGAAGCTCATCACCGTGCCGTGGCCCAAGTCACCAAACATGACGGCGAATAGGAAGGGGAACGTGATGATGGTGTAGGGTGCTGCAATTAAAAAAAAAAAAAACAACACAAAATAATCTCACCCAAATTATGTTGTAACATTTTGAAAAGTGCATACCTGTATAACGGTGCTACAATGAAACAAACACAATAAATCAAGGAGTGCCTTTTATTTTGAAATGTCTCCCCCGGAAGGGGTCCCTGGACTCAAAAGTCTGAGAACTAGCATGACCCACGCGGCGCTTACCTGGGCTCACCTCACGATAGTCCCCCACCCCGTAGGCCTCCACGATGCTTTGAAATCCATACGTGAACTTGTTGGTTCGGACTAAGGTGGGAGGGGTGTCGGTGCTCGGGATGCGGTTCACAAACGACGGAACAGTTGCGTCGCCTTTTCGCTGAGGGGGAGAATATAAAACATGATGGAAAACGTATCCTGAAACCAAACACCGACTTTTGTCAAAGCAAAATGTTGCGGCTTCCTTACCGAGCCTTCCTCTAGCGCCCCCCGCAGGTTAGCCAGGTCACTGACAGGACACCACACCTCGGCGATCAAACACTTGTTGGTGACGTCGAAACTGCACAGGTTGAGGATGTGGTAGACGGCCTTCATCTTTTTCACCTGCACGACCCAAGCGTACGCCGACTCCGCGGCCCTCTGCAGCACCTGCTTCAGGTAGTCCTCGGTGCGATGCAAAACCTGCGGGGGAACAGGAGCTCTCGCCTTATCGCCTTCGATGACAAAACCACGACGATCGATCTGAGCCGCTCTACGTTGTTGAGGTCTTGGATGCGCGTGCGTAAGCTGTCCAACATGTCCGCCCTCTCTTCGTCGTTTTCGGGGTGAGGGTAAAGATGACAGTGGTAGCTGAGGAGAACGGTGAGCTCAATACATCACCCGCCTGAAAGCGAGGAAGTTGCGGCGATGAAGAACTCACCAATCGCAGATTTTTTGAACCTTCTGTCCAATCTGCTCGCCCCAGAAGGAGATGAGGAACACAACGCTCTTGCTTATCTCACCCTAAAACAACACCAAGCGCGCCCGTAATTGGCTTGGCAACCAGCACATGATTTCTTCACAGCTCACCCGCCGCCCGACTGAGGACAAGCGAAAATAGAACGGAAGCGTTTGAAATGAGCTCACCGTGTCGAGGTCAGCGAGGTTCTCATCCACTTCCGCGTAGCTGAGGATGGTGTAGCCTTTGCACACCCTCCAGAGCATGCGCTCAAAGGCCTCCACTTTCACCCGCTGGATGAGACCGCAGATGAATCTACAAGCCGGCGCACAATCACGAGGAGCCAAGTCACGATAAAGTTTTGTCCATTCGAGTACACGCAGTGTGCTCCTCCACAGCACATGATGGCGGCTCACCCGAGCTTGGCTCCGAGTCTTTGCATGCCAGTGTAGCCCGACACGGAGTCTGTCTCCATGGTGGGGAATTCTTCATATTGGGGACCAAGAGCCTCGTGCTAATTACCACATGAAAGGGGACAACAACGTTTTTATCCGCGATGCGGGACGCTCCAACGTATTTGCGGAAGTGACACAAGCGAGCTGAAAGACTCTCACTCTGGAGCGGCTGTGGATGAAGGCCCGCGTGATCTTCAGCATGTGGGTGTACTCGATGAGCTCCAGCAGGTTCCTGCGCAGCTTCTCTTTGTTCCTCGCCACCTCGCTGAGCTCCATCTCCAGCCTCTGAAGCTGCTCCTGAAAATGAGAACAAAGCAGCCCATACGGTTTGGGGAATCGTGATTTCTTTGCAATTTGTTCATGAGGTGATGGCAACTCGGACTTCTGTCACTCAAGTAAACGGTTGGGAACACAGCGACGAATGCACTGAAATCTTGCAGGGTCTGCAAAAAACGCCCTGCCTAAAAAAGGCATCCTTGCACCCGAAAAGTTTGAGAACCCCTGATTTAAAAGGCTCAGAAAAGGCGAGTGAAAAATTTAAAATGATTACCCCGACAATCTGGATGGAGGGATTGACACCTCAGGTAGCACATCGGCTGTCAACACTTACCATGATCTCCAGCACTTGTCTAGGCGGAGGAGCAAGCGGGCTCTCGTCGTCCTCAGGAACGGCAATCTTAGCTTTTTGGATCTCCCTCAAAAGATAACCTGGCCGCAATAGAGAACGGGTTTTGTTTTGCCGATGTCATATGTGAAGTATCATCCCAAGGGAGCTGCCTTTACCCAGAATCCTCTCCATCTCCTCGCATCTTTTGATCTCGCTGACAAAGCGTCGCTGGAAGGAGCTGACGCTTGGATTGAGCTGAAATCATCACCAAAGTTCATGGTGATCGGTGGGGGAGAGCTCAGTTAACAGCACAGTTGGATTTTTGTATAGAAAGTGCAAAAAGAAAAATAAATGCACATCAACACCATCTTCTGTTTCTCAGTGCCCTTTGAGGAATTAGCAGTACAGAAAATGGATGGATGGTGAATCTTTTACTCTGACATTCAGCTAATGAGATACAATAAAACATCTACATTAAAATCAGAATGTTCCATTTTGATCGTAAGGAAGCCAAATGGAAGACATTTTTAAAGACCTTTCTAAGGCTACGTTTACCAAATTCAAGAACTCGTATTCAACGTGACCTTGGGGACAACAAACAGTGCAGCAACCCATGTAGACAGACAATATTTATTATCCTGTGCGAAGATCGACGATATTACCGCTATCCGATATCCATTTTGTTAAACTCTTCATGTATGTCTGCATTAGACTGCTCCCTAGTGGCTAAGGCGCACAATAGACAAAACACAAAGGGTTGGATTGGATGAATAGGATTGCCATTGCACTCAAAGAGGGCGATTATTTGTGATACAAATACTTTGTGCTAGTTACGAGTGTGGTCAGAGAACAAATTACACTTGTATACTTAAAAAAAATCTCAATTAATTCTGAAATTTGTTACTCACTGTGCATGTTTAGTAACAAATTCTGCTGTATGAATGACAAGTGAACAGACGGTTTCACCGCACCTTCTGGAAGGTCATTTAATTGCTCTGCCTGTCAATAAATGTCACCGGCATAGATTGCTGAATAAAAATATATTATTTTGAGTAAATTCACATTTTGTTTCGGAACAATTATGTGAAATGCGATCATTTCCCCACCCCACACCTGATGATATATCCTGCAACACGAATGTGCTGCTGCACAATAACTGCGAATCACTGATTTCGCAGATGCCTGATGAGGAGACCTTGGGGTGGTCTACAACAATGCAGGTTCACTTTCGATGCACGCTAGCAAGCCCGCACAAAATAATAATTGTGAATACTTACATCTCGGAACTCGACCAGGCCCAGCTCACCGAGCTCACTGATGCAGTCGTACTCCGAGCCGGATTGCAAGAACAACTGGGCCAAGCACATCTCTTCGCTCCGAAACACCATCTTGAAACGTGGCGCTTGTCACCGATTGTGTCTTTAAGGAACAAAACTCAATCACGATGCGTGGAGCATCGCGCAATTCTGCAGCCCTTCGCCAATTAGCACGAGGATGAATTATGAATTGGGATTATCCTCATGCTGCAACAGCCCTTGCAGGTCCGTCGTGTTATCCTTTCCAAAATCAAGTGGGCTGTTAAAAGGACAAAATGGGCCGAAAACGAAGACAAAAGCTTCTCTGATGCGTCGAGATGGGCTTCATCCTCGATACCTTTCGACACCTGTCACTTGACGCTTTCAAGACACCGAGCGCAAAGCGCAGCGCCGCCTTGTACAAACGGTACCACCGGCGGTCTAAAAGAGAAATAATCCAGTTCTCTTTGTAGCTAGCAGCTCCGCGCAGGTTAAAAGTACGTCACGGGTGGGAAATGAGCTCTGGCCTTTCTTCATTCGCACCGCCTCGGCTCGCCAATTGACACAGATTGAGTCCAGGCTGGGTTGCCAGATCCAATGTATCCCGCCCCCATCACCACGGAAGAAAAGGTCCTTCCGACGCTGTAAACACGAAAAAATCCGAATGAGAGAATTCCTTTTTTATTAAAATTCTTCATTTAAAAACACGATTTTTTCTTTTGGCATTATTAATGTAATGACAAAACGTATAAATGAGCGAAATCGGATGGTTTCCAATTCAGTCGGACCTGTGTGATTATTTTGTAACTTGAAGAACAAATTCGTAAATTGTATGAGTAAATAGCAGAAAGCCGATAAAATCAAACATGAAACGCAATTGCATGGCAACAACGCGTTTTTACGGTACAGTATTTGTACCGTTTTCGACACATTATGGTGACTGGAAAAAGCGGTCCGGTAAAAAACCTGGCAACCAACTCACCATTCCGTCACTGCCTGCGGGTTCCATCCTTTGTGTCAGACCTCCTTTGACCACGTTTACTTTAAGAACTCCTTTTAATTTACCAAATAAAAATCCACTGCGAGTGTGAAAGGTTAAAGTACAAAGTTGCCAATGGAACACCGGGATTAAACATTCATGGTTTTGCAATGTGAGGACAGCCAGTTATGATGGTGTGCACGCTTGTTCAAACCTCATCAGTTACTTTTTCTTCCCTCTCGAAAATATTGTTTTCGCTCTCATTGGTGCTGCACAGGTAATGGGTCATATGAATGGTGTATAAATTGTGTTCTACTGTAAAAATAAAGACTCAGGCGCATTCCATGTGCATTGTTCAAGTTTTAATGAAAGAAATATTTAGAGGAAAGAAGTGATTACTGTAGATTCAGCAGGAGCTGGAATTGAGCACCCAGCCTAACTCCCAAATAAATGAAAATCTCACGTCATGGCTTCAGGCTTTGAGCCAGTCTATTGAGTTCTTGCGACAGAGCAGTCACCGTGTCCAAGATGCGCTGCTTGTCCTTCCCGTCCAGCCGAGCTTCGCACCTCTGAGCGAATTTGTCGGGATGCCACAGCGCCTGTTGTTTGCGCAGAGCCTTGCGGAAGCCAGCTGTGTCCTTGCGGTCCACACCGTGCAGCATGACATCCGCCATCTCCTGAACGGTGCCGCGCGGCGCCGGCCAGGGGATGTCGCCGTAGCTCAGCAGCTTGGCGCCGCCGCCGTGAAACGTAGCCGCGCACATCTGCTCATAGCGCCGCTTCTTACCCTGCCGAGTTTCCTCCTCTTTGCGGGCGGCTCGAGACAAATACTCTTCGTGTTCCTTCTGCAGCCTGGCGTGCAGCTCCTTGTAGTTCTGCTCTTCCTCTTCTCGCTTACTCTTCTTATTCCTCCCGCTAAACGACGAGGCGGCTATTCTCTGAGCTTCCGTGTGCTTCTTGGAAAAATATTCTCTTCTGATGCGATCGGCCCAGTCACCGTAGTCCTCCTCGTCTTCATCGACAGGAAGGAAGTCATCCGCTGTAAAAGGGGACATGTGAAAATTAGAAAAAATAAAAACAAAAAAAGAAATGTTAGTGATTAGCTCAAAAGCTAGACAGACAGACAGACAGACAAATATATTTTTTACCATCATAAACTCCAAAGGTTTCGCAGAACTCATCCTCACATTCGCCAAACAGCTTCTCCATCCAGTCTCTCTCAGTGTCAGCTCGAGATGGGCCACTTGAGCCTTGTCCAGAAGGCTGCAACAACGCATCATATTAGAGTTGGGCAATTCATGGAAATGTTATTGGGATTTCCCTTTTTGGCTTCTCGCAATCTTAAAAACACGACAATCGAAGAAGAAACGATAAATGCTGTTCGTGTATTCATTTGTACTGTAGGAGTAATTCCCGACTAAATGTAAACCGGACGCTACCTCGGAGTGTTTGAAGCCATTCAGCAGGTCCTGGGGCGTCACACCTGCTATGTTTGAGGCGTCCATGGCCTCTGGGCAACTCTTTCTGAGAGGCACAACCAGGTCGTCATAAGCTGCAGGAAGAACAATAACAATCGATATCGGTGATGAGAAGTACCGGTACTTTGCATCAGTTGCTGCAGATGCAAACCGCGATGAAACAAGCAAGCATTGGAGAGGAATATTATTGTGCAGTGCCAGTAACTCATTATTTTTCAATCAAAGCAGTTAGAGGGGTTTAGAGTTGGTTGTCCTGTTTTGTTCCGAGTTTAGTCCCTTGTCCTGAAGTCCGGCTGGTTTAATAACAACAAACACACCCTTCATGGTAGCTAGTTCGTGTCAAACCCACCAGTTTTTCCGCGTTTAAGAGCCCTGTTGACGGCGACGTGTAGCGCCGTGTCTCCTTTCTTGTCGGCCCGGAACACATCGGCTCCGTGGTCGAGCAGCAGCCGTACTACGGCGTCGTCCCCCAGGCTACAGGCGAGCTGCAGTGGGCTCCTCTGCCTCTTGCCCTGAGAGAAGTTGACGTCCAAGTCCCGGTGCTTCCGCAGGTATGTCTTGAGTTTGAAGAGGCTGCCCTCCTCGACGTACTTCCACAGCCGCTTCTGCGCCCTTGTCAGCATATCGAATGTTCTCAGTTTATTCGATTAAATAAACGATCGGACTTCCCTATTGACGGCCGGCTCATTTTGTGACAGCGGCAGTTGGTCGCAGATTTTCCGGTAGTGGGGGGAGAGATAACGGAAGTGATATGTACCAATGACGTCAGTACGTCTTCAATTAAATTCCGGCTACAAACTGCAGTGTGTAAACATGTGTTCCGGAACTGCGTGCTCTTGTCGCTAGATGTCAGTATTGACTCGTTCACTGCAGCGCCGCATATAAATAATAATAACAAAGAATATATTTTATGTCCAGAATACGGCGCTGTTTCAACGTAAAAAACACTATCTATCTATCTAATGCTACGCAACATACCACGATTATTTATTCATTCCAATGCCATTCAAATGATTTCCCCACTCTCCATTTTCAAGGGAATACGCTGACATTATGCCTGCACGAAATACACAGTGACCACGTGCAATTAGTTCCACGGTGTTTATAAACATGTGCCAGATTCCACACGACTTACTCAGTATGCATCATCATCCCCCTCTCTGTGGGTTTCTTGTGCGCCCCAGGCTCCTTTCAAAATGCCACCTGTCAGGAAGCCATCACGTTAAGAAGCCAACCGACTGCTTCTGTATTGTCTCCTGTTTTGAAAAACACCAAATATGGGAAAAAAGGACAGTCGCGGCAACAGTTGTGTTATTGGCACCTGGTGCCATTTCATTGTTCTGCCAGTTACTATATACAGTATCACTGGCAAAGATTGATGAACAAAGCTACTTTGTCATAAAGAAAGTCATTTTCGGAGCAATTTAACGGAATTGGATCATTTCCGCAGCTACGGTGGTCAGCAATCACTGACTGACTTATCTTTTGTATGTTGGGTATGACTGTGCACGGCTTTCTTTACCTGCCATCAACCAAGCGAGTGCAGCTGAGCCTCTTCAGCATCTCGGGCATGCTGCAGGTCACAGAGCCTCCTTTTCAGATCTGAAGAGAAGGCCGGAGATGAAGGGATGAAGGGACGCTTTGTGCTTATTGAGACACTGGCATTAAGACCAAGATCCGGAGTCTCTCGAAAAGCCGGTCTCCTTCCGCAGCTTCGGAAGCGACGTGTCGCCGTTAACGATGGAGCCTTTGAGAGGCAGCGAGAAAGAGACCTCTGATTAGTCACTTGAGGTGTTTTCTCACACGCTTCGTATTTTGTTGCAAAAACAAGACTCGCGTCCTTCAAGATTGCCTGCAAAAGGGCCTTGAAAGAGAGGATATCCCTGATCAGGAACCCTGACTTGCTGACCCGCCCTTTGTCTTTCCTGCCTCATGCAATCTCCCGCCACAAAGACGCTCAACCAATGTCATCCTCAGGCCTCGCCGGGGCTTTGGAGCTGGTTGGGCTTATCCTCCATTGTCAAGGAGCAGGGGAGAAATGCTGCATGTTTCCTGTGTCTATTTTCTGCGCGAATCACTTTATTGGCTTTGGGAGCAGGGACACGTGCTCGCCACGCACAGCAGGCCTGACTAGAAAGTAAACAATTGTAAGGCCACCCATTGATAAGCAAATCACCCCCCACCCCTCCACCCCCCTTTGGTTTGGGCGCTGGCTCTCAAACTGGGGTCCCCGGACACCTGGTGAACACCAACCTAACTTGGTGGTCGACAAAATAAGGTGCTGTAATTGATTTATTTCGGATCATTTAAAAAAAAATGCACATGTACATACTACATGGGGACTGGCACGACAATCAACCAAATGTACGACCTAAACCAATGGTTCTTAAATCTTTTATACCAAGTATGCGACCATTTAAACATAATTTTCATTTTCTCAAGACAGCACCACCATTATGACCAACATTAAAATGCAGTAGTGTCATCTTCATCAAAAACATGAGTTTTATTGTCAATAGCGAAAACCCAAGAAACATCACAGTTTGAACATTAACATTGGGCTTAACTCTAAAACTACTTTTTTATTCAGTTGATATGGATGAATAAATGTAAATAAATATGAATTTTTAAAAAATGTACCTAAAAACTTTAAAATTATATATACAGTGATACCTCGACTCACGAACTTAATTGGTTCCCAGAAAGTGTGTGTGAGCCGAAAAGTTCGTCTTCCGAACATTTATTTCCCATAAGAAACCATTAAAATGAGAATAATCCGTTCCCAGGTCCCCATAAACACAATTTTCGACTAAATAAGCCTTAAAACTACACAAAAATATACCTTATTTTATGTATGATAAATGTGCTATTGTATTGAAATTAAAGAAATAAACTGTACTGTATAATAAAGTTGTTTTATTTACCTTTGTGATCGTAGTTGATGGCTTGATGGAACGGAGTGGGGGGGGAGGGAGGGAGGGAGTTACGGTTTGGAAGGAGAGTCACCTTCCATAAGGACTGTAGGTAACTCAACCTCCGGTGTGGCTTCTCTTCTTTGCTTCTTAGAAGGAGACTCTTTATCCTTTTTGCTGACTAAAAACCTCGTAATTGACACCTGTTGCGTGTTAGCGTACTGATACTGGGACGCTAAGTCACACAAACGCACACCTCGTTCGTGTTTTTCAATTATTTCCTTATTCTGGTCTATCGTAATTTTCTTTAGTGTTTTCTTCGGCTTAACACTAGCCTGTGGTGGGGTCTTTTTCGGTCCCATAATAGCAAAAGTGCCTATCAACTCAAACCACGTCCGCATTTAAAGAAAGAGGGTGACGAAGTGAACGCCGTGAGCGTGCGTCAGCTTCTCGCGGCCGCCACAGGGGCGCTGTTCGACCGCTTGGTTTGGTTCGTCCGCCGAAAACTAGTTCGTCAGCTGAGACTAAATGCTCGCGAAATTAATGTTCGTGAGGCGAAAAGTTCGTGAGCTAAAGCGTTCGTGAGCCGAGGTACCACTGTATTAAAAACAATTCTAAGGCAGTTATTCTTTCGTCTACCACAAGAGGGAGCCATATACTGCTAGTGCAGTGGTGCCCAACCAGTCGATCGCGATCGACCGATAGCCCGTGCACCGGTCCCAAGTCGATCGCGAGGGTTGTAGGAGGGGTAAAATCTTAAAAATGTGTCAACATTAAATTATATTCAAGATGATAAACACAGCCCAAATTCTAGGATCTCTCATGGAGGAGCGGAGCAAAGGTTTTAGCTTCTCAACGCGATGTTTCTGCTCTCTAGGACTTATTTTTCCAGTGCTTGTTTTCACAGAGGAATGAAAACATTTGCACAAAAAAAAAAAACAACATATTTTTGAATGGTGGTCTGCAGTAAAAGTGCATCAAAGTGCCCAAATGGCAACTCTACAGTGTCCACGCGCCATGAAGTTTTTTAGTCTTAACGTAACGTGAGCACACAAGCGTCATAAAAATCCTCAGTGAAAATAATCTTTGCAGGTTATGTTACGCAGCAGGATACGGCTTTGATGCCGAAAAGCCAGGGATACTTTAGCGCGGCGTCTCGAGTGAAATAGAGCTGAAACGGCCTCGCCAATAAAAGCCGATGAGTCCACTGGGGAATGCGTTCATCTTGTACTCGATGTACAAAGATTACTGAGAAGTTTGTCTGTTCATTGAACTCTTGAGGATGGATAGACAAGTGATTTCAATTGATTCCAACGTACAGTATCTCACTATTAGATGCCTAATCAGACAGAGTCCCCTCCCCATGAAAACCAGTCCACCTGGATTAGGCCGCTCCTTCTGTCTCCCCGATTATGCCTCTAAGAAGCTCAATACCGTCCACATTTATTAACATTCCCACATGTTTTAGTCATTGTTCGTTAAATTGATGTCGGATGATTGAAAATGATCTCGGACATGAGCCACAATTGATTGTTCACGCAAGAGGAGCAGAAACCAGGAGGAAACTGAAGTCCAACATGCATTTCCTGTCGACATATACTTTGATTTGGAACTGCAGCGCACGACACAATGGAAGGGCCGCCGCCTCCCCTCACAAACGCGTCCTCAGGAAGAAGCAAACATTCATCCGAGGGGAGAAAATACATTCCAGCAAAAAAAAAAAGAAAGCGAGAGGAGTGAGACGCAACACAATAGAGGATCTTCGTGAATTTTTTTTTAATTACAAATCATAGACAAGAATCACAAATGTAAAAAACAAAACAAAACATTCACAAATTCATGTTTTTGTCAGGAACAAACACATTGTGTCTGACAACACACCCACCCACAAACACACTGCCTGTCACTACGAGTCACCTTTTAATTGGGCTCAGAGCCCAGGGAGTCTGAAAACATTTGTCAGCTGCCATCTGTCCGTCTGTCTAGACCCCCTCCTTGCATCTCAAGACCTCCCGTCTCTCCTTACCATGCTTATCAGCGCCTGACACCTCATAGCGACACACACACACACACATGACTGTAGTAACACACCGCAGGCTGGAAATGCCACAGACACTGACGTCTTGCCGGTTTGTCCCATCTCAAGTACTTACAAATAAGAAATGCAGTGTTGCGCAGGATTGAAGTATACAGAAGTATACAAATACTAGGTTACTGTAGTTTAAGTATCCCTACTTCTCCCAAGGGCTTTTTACATGTACTATAGTTCTTTGTACTCCTTACTTAGTCAAAAATAGTTTTTTTCAGCCACAGGGAATGACAAACGATGTAAAAAAAAAAAAAGTTGTAAATGAAGAGAGGTTACCGGTACGTCAACTGCAGGTGAGATCTTGACTGGTGGAAAAAAGGAATGCGGCAACATGGTGGAATCAGGGAGCATTAATGACAGCGACTTGTTTGGAGAAGCAAGCTATTCCCCATCCATGGCCTTATTGAAGAGAATTGTCTGTTGTCAGATGCAAGAATCATCAAGGCCGAATGCGATGTCAAATCTGAAAAAACATACGAGTAAGACGTCATGTTTGACACTTTTTTTTGTTAGTCTCTTCATTAGCAAGGCAATGGGAGCGCTTTGTTTTGATAGCATAAAACGCTAGCGAGCTAACACCATGCGACCTGATCACGAAAGAGGGAAACAAGTTCGGATGACAGAAGCTTTTTTCCCTTGATGTTATCCAAATGTCACAGCTAAAAATGTCAGAATTCATCTTTTTACATTTCAGAGTCTGTCAGAGTTTTTTTTTTTTTTTTACACAAGTATCTGTGTGAGTACTTTTGCCACCTCTGAAAGAATAAGAACAAACGTGACTTTTCATTCTTCGGTTGTAGGGACTTGAGTCCAAGACCACGAAAAAAAAAAAAGAGAGAAGCTTTTTGGAGATACATTCCACACGTCTACTTCACAATTGGTCCCTTAAAAGTTCTTCAAGTCAGTAGTCCCACAAAAGGGTCGGGAACCCGTAAATAAGCACCGAGCAATGACGGAGTCCTCCAGGCGCGCTAGACCTTGGTGGCCAGAGAATGGGCCTCCGTCTTCTGGGAGGACAAGGAGCCGGCGGGGCTGGCGTGCAGGGACTTCTTGAGGTGGAGCAGGCAGAGGCACTGCGACCTGAAACGCAGGTCAAAGAAGGCGTAGAGAAAGGGGTTGAGGCAGCTGTTGACGTACGCCAGGCAGGTGGCGTACGGGTGGGCCAGCAGGAGGAAGCGCAGGAAGGTGCAGGTGGCTGGGAACAGGTCCAGGTAGGAGAGGGCGTCCGCGCTTTTCACCACGTGGAAGGGGATCCAGCAGGCGGCGAAGACCACCACCAGCGTGGTGATGATCTTGAGGAGCCGCCGCTTGCGCTGGTCCTCCTTGCGCAGCGTGTTGAAGTGGCGCGTGACGGTGCAGCCGATGAAGCCGTAGCACACCATCATGGCCAGGAAGGGCAGCAGGAAGCCCAGGGCGGAGGACGAAATGCTCAGGCCGGCGATCCACAGGCTCTCCTGATGCTTGTTGCTCACCACCAGGCCAAAGTCCATGGCGCAGGACGTGCGGTTGCTGCCCGGGTCGTGCCGGGTGGTGCGGAAGACCAGGGTGGGTGCGGCCAGGATTCCCGACAGCATCCAGATGGCGGCCAGGGAGGCGCGCATGTGGCCGCGGGTGCGCAGCTGGC
Organism: Hippocampus mohnikei; assembly: GCA_026261675.1. Taxonomy (NCBI): domain Eukaryota; kingdom Metazoa; phylum Chordata; class Actinopteri; order Syngnathiformes; family Syngnathidae; genus Hippocampus; species Hippocampus mohnikei. Next base: position 3,830,906 of record JAKGUB010000344.1, read on the forward strand.
TGCTGGACAGCGAGTGCACGATGGCCAGGTAGCGGTCGAAGCTCATGCAGGTGAGGAGGAAGACGCTGGCGTACATGTTGAGGAGCACCACGTAGCTGCTGATCTTGCACAGGGCCACCCCGAAGGGCCAGTGGTAGCCCATGGCCGTGTACACCGCCCAGAGGGGAAGCGTCACCACAAAGGTCAGGTCGGCCAGGGCCAGGTTGCCGATGTAGACGTCGGCCGCGCGCCGCTTCCCTTGCGCCCGCCACACCGTGAAGATGACCACGCCGTTGCCCGACAGGCCCAGGATGAAGATGAGCATGTAGAGCACGGGGATGACCGAGTAGGACGGCGTCCACTCCGAGTAGTCGCACATGGTGGAGTTCTCCAACTCCTCGTAGTCGTAGTCGTAGTCGTCGTACGGGTTGGCGGTGGGCTCCATGGCTTTCCACTCGGGGCTGGTGGGAGTGTGACTTGCTGCATTGCGTGATCTACCCGTTCTTATATACCGCCCACCCCCTACCACCCCCCTGCAAAGCGTAAACCCTCCCAGCACGCACCCCCTCCCTTCCCCATCCTCCCAGCACAACACAACTTCCCACTCTCAGTGAAAACAAACACGCCCGCTCATTTGTAACTCCACTGAAACATGGCAAATGGCAGGACATCATCGCATCTACGATGTTATCTCAAAATAGAGACAACTAGAGAAAATAAACTAACCTGATAGCTTGTTATAAATGATACAACCCGGGACTTTACAAATCTCATAATTTCATTCAGATTATTTCTTGATATATATTTTTTGGAGTCATCTGATTTTCTCTACAGAATTTTAAGAGAGAATCTCTTATATTATATTATAGTTCATTGATCATGAGGTTTAAAATATATATATAAATTGCTTCACATGCTGTAATGCAGCAATATGAATAATACAAAATGTGCATTAAAAAAATTTCGGAATTTAAATCAGTATAAATTAAAACGATATATATTTAAATGAAAGGATAAGAGTAATTATTATAATAAATGTTTGAGTGTAGGATTATTTGGATGGTGTCAGCACACAAAAAAAATAATATATCTCTCTTGCACAACGGGGATGAACAAAGGATTTATGTAAACGGTAAAGTGAAAGCTGGTGTTGAAAAGATTTTGTGTTATTTTGCCTCGAGCCAACGAAAGTAGACTTGTGGACATGTTTAGACAGTCAGCCGCAAGTCATGCCCAGGCATGACAAGTTCCACCATTGATTTCAATATCAATCGAAGAGTCGTTCGGGTACCTGAGCACTTTGCAGCTCAAGGCCAAAATACTGTGGCTGCTTCTTTTTCTTCAATCTTACGACAGCTTGTGGACATGTTCCAACGTGCACGGCCGCAAACTAACATGGTGGCAAGTCAACCAGACCTTCAATTAATCACAATAACGACACATTAACGCTAATTACATCACGTGATGGGCTCCTCGAGGAGAATGAGAGTTAAAACGCTGAAATGGTCATCTTCAATCTGTTGGTCCTTTTAGTCCCCATTTTCCGTGGCAATCCCCCCCCTTCTGTATTCATGTCTGTTGTGCTGTCCCAGATGGGCCCTCTCAGTCCACAACTCGGCACAGGGGGGTGGGCAGCAGTGGCGCCGACCCGGTGACTTTTAGACACAACTACTGTATCACTCAGCAATGTTCAACCCATAGCGCTGATCCCTTCCCCTCCTCTGCACAGCCACTCGTCCTTCCCCACTGCGCTCACCTTCCTCTCATTATGAGGCCTTTCGCTCTCTCGGGAGCTAAAAAATAAAAAAATCTATCTATATTTTTAAATCGTGACGCACACTTGAGGTATTAACTTTATGCCTTTAATTGTTTATATCAAACCCCACCCAAGTGGTGTCCTATCCTGCTTGTTTGTCCATCCTGGCCAAAGCAGGAAAAACTTAAATAAATCAAAGAGAACTTCCCATCTGTCCTTTGGTGGCACCGCATACCGTTTTTAGCCAAGAGCTGGGCAGGGATGTCAACAGGAGGAAAAGAAGAACATTATTTAGGTAGGTCGTGTTTTGTTGTTTTGTTATCAAGATGAAACAGAATTCCAAATTTGGCAACTATAGACTGACGAGATTAATACAGTCGATAATCAAGCCCGTAACTCATCACAAATACTCGTACCATATCCATTTTTCAACCCATATTTGATGAACATACCAAATTAAATCATTTCATCCCGCTCTACTATCTATCTCCACTCTACAATAAAAAATCAAGTGTTCCGCGTGTCTATTTGCAACATGCGAACTAGCATGCTAACAAAAAAAATGGAAGTACAAAAAAATAAAAATAGCACTACTTTAAAAAAAAAAATCTTGATCGAGGAATTTGTTATTTTTGCCACTTGAGTCACAACAAAAAAGACCCCATATGCTGCAGAATCAAAAATGCTATGGTGCATTTAGCCAACACCATGACGTAAAAAAGTAGCCTACTAGCTAACGGATGAACAAGCACTAAGAAATGTGCTCATTTCCTTATAAAAAAAACTTTAATAGATGAATTGATGCACTTGTTTTGTTTCTGGAGTCACAATGGAGAACTTTAAGAGATATTTCTTTTCCGATTGTTGTTGAGTCATGACAAAATTGCTCTCCCTGCCCCAGAATCAAGAATGGAACGGTCGAGGAATTGTCCTGCTTGCTCATAAAATGATCTGAGTTGTAGAAATATTAAGTTAAAAAAAATCATGCCCCATTTGTCTTGCATCAGCTTTTGTGAACCAGAAATTAGCTTGCTGACTAACAAAAATAAAAATTGTCATGATTTAAAAAAAAGTACAGTCCTATTTACCCCCACTTGACTTGTTATTTTGACCTACTCGTCCACCTGTGCCCACTTTTTTCATGCTGCTGTCCTCCTGTGTGGCCTTGAGCTGTAAACCACACACTACGTTTGCCAGTTAGGCCACACTGAGGACTTCTTTCCACCTTTCAACCGTGTCCAGCATCTACATTATGGGCAACAAGTTAAGAAAAGACAGCAGAAGGAGATGAGAGTTTGCCTGCGGCCCAGCGAATACCTTTGATGTTTTATCCGGACCTTGCGTGTTGGGAGGGACACTTTTTTGGTGATACTTGTGACGCCTAAACAGCGAGGGGGGTGTGCACTGGGAGGTAGGTTGGCGATTGTAGCAGTTGTTTGATGTGCGCGTTAAGCCGTTGACAAGTCGAATTGGTGCCGTTTTAAAATGCAGTGGCAGACATGCACATTTGGACAAATGGTCAATGAGGTGATGGGTTCATAAGCCTTGTCAATTGGCCTTCGTACTTTTTAAAAAAGTCTGATTGCTATCTGGATATTAGCATTAGCTGTTAGGATTCCAACTGCTTGTATGCTAGCATCTTTATTTCCCATTAGAAATGGTGCCACAATTGGCATTGTGTTAATATTATAATTCGGCTTTTCTCATTCTTGCGCTTGACATTTTCCGACATTTCAATTAATACTACAGGAGTTCAGTGTTTCAGCTGCGAGCTTATAAGTGCAAAAGCAGACCGAGTGCATAGTGACAAATACTTGCTTTCATCAGGCACCTAACTACATGAATGCTGCCAAAACCGACACTTCAAGCACTAGTAATTTAGTCCTGCCAGACATTTTGGCTATTCTCCACCTTCATTTACTTTAACTGCCCCCCCCCCCAAAAAAAAAAATCAGGTAGTTGACACAAGCTTGTTAAGACACAAAAGCCTCACGGGTAGGAGATGTCCTCACCTTTTGCTAGGTCCAATAAATTTGCCCTCAGTTTCAAAGACAAACCCATGGCTGCAGTACGTCTACCTTAAATGCGAGCATAACTAATCCATCACTCTCTCAATAACTCTATAACAGCGCAATGCATAACACGGGAAGGTGCTGGGTAAGGCTGCGATGTTGCGCAGCCCATCAGCTCTTGTGAGGATAAAGCGGTTCAGAAAATGGATAGATGGATTTTTTGGATTATTTTTTTTCCGAATATTGTATTTGGGAAAAACCCGCGAAGCACTCAACTTGCAAAACATGAAGTGCGAAGTGACGAGGGATTCATGTAAACCAAATTCCGGGAAAAGTTCGTTTGATTAATTGAAAAAAAAAAAACAAACCACTTTTGGTGCCTAAACACTTAAAAACAAACAAAAAAAAGATATAAATTAAAAGCCGAATCCATTGTCTCTAATTGACACAGCAGGTATTGAATTTTGATGACCCAAGTCGAACTCCGATTCACCTACTATTGTCTACAATGGAACAATGTCTTCACTGTGGACTTCCTTCGAGGTCGTCAAGCACATGTTGCATGGGGTGTTTGTCTGACCTTCTGAACCACGTAACCCGGAGGAGACATCCACAGCTGAGCCGTGGCAGCTTTTCCTGATGAGCTGCTCACCTTACTGGCTGCGGGGAGTTGGGGGGGGTTGTCATGGTGGTCCAGCTTCTGTTTGGCGGTTGGCCGGGAGACTATGTTGATAGCAACCTTCCTGCTTTTCCACTTGTTGTCTCCTAAACCAGAAGTAGCCCCGATGAAATGTTTATCCGATATAAGTACGAGGGGATGGAAGCTCCCGATAAGTGCTCGCGCAAAAACTTATAAATAGGTCTGACGTGAACTTACGTGACAAAAGTTGCAGTCAGAAGCAACATGTATCCATTGAGCTTGTTTACACAGGTGACGTGTTGGGACGGTTCCTGTCCCAAACAAAAAAAGGGGGGGAGCTGAGGCGAAGGAGAATCACGTACAACCTGCAGAAAAAAAGAGACATGAATGCAAAACAGACAAAACCAAAAGCATTTTTCAACATTAGCTAACTGGCAGCGATCCGAGCCAAGTCAAAGTCGAGATGCTGTATTTCACACGGGGCAAAAGTAGTTTAGGAAGTTGAATACGTTGGGGAGCTTCCACTGTATTTTGTTCCCTAGAGACGTAGTGCAGTGCAGGTAGGATTCTGTGCACCAAATTAAAAAAATAAAAATAAACTTATGCAGTATATGCGGTACCTTCTGCAAGCCATGACATTATCCCTGTGGGAAAGTGTGACAAACAAGCCCCCCGCCCCCCTAAAAAAAAAAACGTGTGAATTATTTTTAAATGCTCTCCAGGATTTAGGAAGCTTTCGAGTTTGCGACTCCACACGTAACATAAACCGTTTTATGGACCTTGGGCCGACGTCTAAACTTAAAACTCGAAGCGAGTTTGGTTTCAAGGCTCACACATGGGAACGCACGTGCACTCAAGCGCAGCACTGCATCCAACACAAACACAACGCAACACCCACACACACAAAGTGTGTAACGCCGTCTGAAACACAATAAGCTATTGTAACCTCAAACCCAGAGGTCTTGCCTTTGCATGTGCTTTTGTCATTAGTTTCAATTAGAAGGCCATGAAGTCAGCCTGCGATGACACGTACATCCCTTGCTTTTGGCACACACACACACACACACACACACACACAAAAAAAATGTGTCAGACTAGTTTACTATATTACGCAAAACTTTGTCACTTTATTTTTTGCGTGGTTGGGGGCCACTGTCATGTTTTCAATAGGTAAAATTCTGTTTTATTGTATTTATCTGATAAAAATAGAATATGTGATTGTGTAGTTTTAATACGTAATGAATACATTTCAGTTAATAAACTAACTTTATTTTAGCTGGGAAAATACAGGATTGGAATTTAAATGACAAACGCAGTCCCCGCTCCCTACCCCTCTCAGACAATTGCCTAGTTGATAATTGGTTAAAGGTAACTGCAAAAAGCCTACATTTCTTATTCTGGTTGCCTAATGGCACCGTTATCTTTATCACACCCACTTTAGGATCGGTGTTTATCAGGACTGGAACAGGACTTTTACCTTTTTTGTTTTTATTTTTTAGCCCCCCCCCCCCATTCCTCTCTGGGCTGAATCCAGAAAGAATCAAGAGGGGCCACCTACAGCGCTCTTCATTGGCTGCGGCTATTCACAGAGGATATTGCGCTCATGACATACCGGCGCGCACATTGCCTACGAAGTTTGACAGCTTAGTGCAGTTTGCACCTGTTATGTCCCTCCGATTACGCACATCGCAAAGTGTGAACGGAATTTCGGAGGCAAGGTCTTGTAGATCTCACCGCGCCCCCCACCTCGCTCAAAAGAGGCTCGGGCTGAGTGGCGCCAATTTTACACCAGCTTTCCGTCGACGTGATTTGCTCCCTCTGCTTGGCATCTCAGTCAGTCAAGTTTTGAACTATCTGCGCGCGCTCTGCGGATTAGACGCTATCCGCCGGATCCGTTTTTACCCTGAGGTGAATTCTGCCCTCTCCGTATCCTCTCCAAGTCCCCCATTTCCTCATCACAAATGGGAGGGAGGGGATTGGATGGACGGGAAGAGAGGAGACAGTGGGGATGTGACCCAACAATTGCAGGAAGTGGCTTCAGATCGGCGCAAGATTAAGTGCAAGAGCTTGCAAGCGCACAAACGAGGAGATAAACACACACACAATCACAAAAAGTGATAAATAAAATAAAATGTTGCATGTGCAAAAAATAAACGACAGACTGCATAATTCACGAAGATGAACAAACTTCTTTTTTTTCCGCATTAGAAGGAATGGAAACGCAATATGGGTCAATCTGTATTTACAAGCAACATTTTAACATTCTCAAGTGTCACACAAGTAGAAAACAAAGCTAACCATTCTGAACGTTACCTTCAATACAAAAAAGGTTCCCCGTGGATACAAACTCAAGTGAAATGTGGCCCTTGGTTTTTACTTGTTCTCAAGTATTCCAAGAAGCAAACATCGCCTCAATACTTTCGTTGAGCATGTCATCACACTCGTTGTTTGTTACTTGTTATTAAAGTGAAGGCGGCACATTTAGTTTTATGGTTAACTTCTTTTTCCACTTGGAATCAGCATATGTCTGTGTGTGTGTGTTATCTCTTTTCGAGATGACCACTTTAAGGACCTACAACAAGAACTGTGTGCCATTGTGTGATTTCACTCTATTAGGTAAAAACAAACAAATAAATAAATTCTAAAAATCTATCCTATCTATCCTGGCAATGACGTTTCATATCCTACCACAAATCTTCATAAAAGAAAGAAAGCCGACGTTCACGATCCGCACGGCCGGCTACCGTTATCCTGAGGAAAACCATTAGAGGACACACGCGCTTCCTGATCGGCGCGCATTGAAAGAGCATCTGTGGCACCGCTGACCTTCGCTGCCACTCCACTTCCTGTCCCACACGTGCAAGTAACTCTCCCTTCAATTTGTGTTTTCTGACCAAACATGGAAAAGTACTACAAGGAAACGCGCGGCGTTAAGAGCGCGACTCTCCATTGCAGGCTCAATCCAGAGCTATGGTAAAACCTTGATCGTATGCGCAGGCGATGTTTGAAGTCACATTCTTAATTTTGGTCCACTTATCAAGACGGACGGGTAAACCACTGTGTACAGTGGACATAAAACAGCGACACACCCCTGTTCAAAAAAAAAAAACAACAATACAAATTATTCTAACCTGGTTTGCAGCTTTGACCGGCCGGGTCGGGGAGTCTTATTTTGAAGGATTCCCAACACGGTCAGCTGTTTTTGGGGGGTTTGTTTAGACATGTCACAAGGAAGGAGTGACAGCTCAGGTGAAGGCTGAAGGGACAGCCGAAACTGTCAGCTAGAAAAAGAAGAAAAAAAAAAGACCAAGCTTACAATTCAACATGCCTCTAATCCACTTTTGGGTCGAGGGCAGAGAGAGGGCACCGAGGGGATAAACAGTACAACTTTGTTACCAAAAAGCTTGAGACAAGCTTTACAGCTCACCACGCGCAGACTTTAATCTCCCAGACACTTCACACATATGCTCACCGCCTCTCCAATATTGGCCGTCCAACCCTGAGCTAAAAACAAAAACATGAATTATTGGGGTTGTTACGAAGTTTAATATTGTTAAAATATGAGAAACTGTCACCACTCTAAAACCTTACAAATGTTTCTTAAAATATTTCCTGTGCATTTTTTTAACAATAAGTATCACTACTATACAAATGAACCCGTCCATTTTTCAAACCACTAAATGGTATACTCACCGTTTGATGACACGTAGTAGCCTATAGAAAGAGGAAGGATCGCTGAAGGTGAGTCACTTAGTTCATGCATTGACCTATATGACATTATAAGATGCCGCAAGTGTAAAAAGAAGTTAGAAGCACTCACCCTTTGATGACGGATGCAGCCGCACATGGCAGATGGCTAGCGTGCCGAGAAGTTAGCAAAGGCCCGATTGTCAAAACGCCAAAGATTATCCTGAGCGATGATCGTCAATGTTAAACCCGTTTGCTATTCACGACGGCAAATCTTTCCGTGATGGCGCAGTGGTTCACGTGGCCGACAAGCAGCGTGGGATCAGTTCATTTAATGTAAATTGCGTGCGTGATCGATGTTGGATTTGAAGGCGGCCGCGAGGCCTTTAGGCGGGGGTGCAGCTGATCTTTGTCACTCAGGGACATGTAAACGTGACGTTAAACGGCGCAAAGTGAGGTGCAATGAATGGCGCTGTGGAATTCTCCCCCATTTGAGATGCTAATTCCTGTGCGAGCTGAAAGAGCCGGAGAAACAGGTGTCCGAGGACGTGTGCTGCTGCTGCGAGGGTGCGGGAAGGCAGCGGGGTGAATGTGAACCAACACAGGGGGGTTCTGTATTTCTTGAACTTTGCCCCAGCTCGTTTGCGAGTGCCATTTTTCTCTCATTTTATTGTCTTTATTCAGGATTCAATGGAAGTCATTGTGTAGGGAGAGCGGATAGTCTGCACTCGACAAAAAAAAACGTGCATGGACGGACTTGACACCGTTTGTACACTAATTACAAAGCCGCAGCTTGATCCAAGTGGTCCATGATGGTATTAGGCAAGTTTGTAAGCCTTATTCATGAGTCAGTTGTCTTGTTCAGTAGCAGCTAAGTAGCGCCATCTATAGACAATCCAATGCTTTTCCAGCTGAATTCAAAAAATGGGGCGGCATTGTTAAAGCGTAGTGTCTGCCTCGCAGTTCTGAGGGTCAGGTTTAGGAATCGTGGCGCAAGCCTCCTTCCCGCGTGCAGTTTGCGGCTTCCTCTCACATTTCAAAAACACGGGTGGCGTGTTTGCTGACGACTCTCAATTGTCCAGAAGCGCGACTGCTCGTGAATGTTCTGGACTCGTATACTTTTTGTTCTTCTACTTTCTCCCTTTCAGAATTTGGTTGCTGTGAATTGGGAATTTCTCCATTGTGAGACAAATACAGGTTTTCTTATCTTATCTTATCTTCGTTTGTCTGCGTGCCTTGCGAGTGGTTCGCCATCAGTTGAATTTCACCCTCGGCTCCAATGAGGACAAGTGCTGTAAAAAAATGCGGATGGATGAATTCTAACATACTCAGTAAAGAGAAACACAGACGACACATTGGAAATGTCATATCCACCATGGTATCCCTTTTATAAAGTTGACTGCAGACCAAAAAAAAAAAAAACGCATGAGGCTTTTTAAAATAAATTTCTCATATCGTGGCAATCATCAAATATGTTTCACCTCTGATTGTAAGTACTGCTCTTCCCCCTAAAAGGGCAAAAAAAAACATTGAGTTTGAGCATACATGCCATCGTTTAAAAAAAATACAAAAATTGTACATTCATTGGACTGCATTTGTGTTACAATTCCACAAAAATACACATCATTTTATATCTGGCTCAGAAAAGGGGGCTGTTAACTGTTGCGTGACACGGTGCTTGGTGGAGTGTTTTTTATTTTTATTTTTATTTATTACCCCCCCTGTAATAATCAGCAAAGAATTTCTGCCCAGCATGCCTGATTTTGCATTCCCGCTCATTTAATTCCCAACATGAATAAACACTCCTGCACTCCCGGTCTGACGGATACAACACACCCAACGTAAAAATCTTTGGCTTCGTGGCACAACAATGTCCTTGAACAGTTTTGAAAGGAGGCGCAGTCAAAGTAGCGTGAAGGTGTTTTGCGCTCATAAAAGGTACAACAACAGTTGTTCGGGGACTGACACCCCAGGCTGTCAAAGTCGGAAAAATAAGATTTGCTGGCAATGTTGCGTCATGTAACATGGCCGACAACTAGACACAACATTAGGTACAAATGCACAATCTCATGATCACCCACACCAGGATACAAAATTGGCCTTATTGCCTTTATGGAGGTCATTATTTCTTCAAAAAACTAGCATAGTGGATCTTATTAGATGATGCACCTATTGTGGCTGGTGAGTAATTCTATTTTTTTCTGCTCGGACACGATCAAATCGCCCTCTTATCATTAAATAACAGCACGAGCTAATTCAAGTCAGTTAGCATGTTAAGTCATGCACACCAAAGAGCTGCTCCAGCCTCTCACTGACTAATCAAACCTCACAGGGGGGGGACGGGGACCCTGATAAAAAGTGCAAGCAATTCATCATCGCCACCTTCAGTTCATTTGGGAGATTACACATTTGTATTCGATTAAGTTTAAGACAGCACACTGGAGGAATGACTTGTCTTCCTACAAACCTACTTTTCCACTGCTAGTACGACCATAAATAAACGCTCCAGCGTCTTTCATAAAGCCATTTGAAAATTCATTCAGTATCCCTGACAACCAACTTGGGGTCCATGTACTAGCTCAGCCATTGTGTCCTCACGAGTCCGACAGCAGTATTCTACAAATATGTCAAGTGTTTTGAAATTCTACACATTTTAAGAATCACCCATTTCAATGAAATCTCGATTATCTCTGTTATGGAATGACTGGCGCCGTGCTACAAATACGTGTCGTGCTCGGCACTGCTCACGCTCTCTCTGGACGCGTGCGTACTCACTGGCTGCAGGAGAGGCGATGGTACCTCGAGAGACGGCGGCGTTTTATCCGCGCTCTTCTTCCGCTTCTCCCTTTTGGCCTTGCGAGTGTCCCTGGCGTCGTCGAGCTCCGAGGGAGACTCCACGACGATGGTGGGCCGCTGCCTCAAATCCTGTCGGTCCGGCGGCTCGGCGGCCATGACGGCCTTTGCGCCGTGCATCCTGGGAGGGGATCTGTAGTGGAGGTCGCCGTGAGTGTCTTTCCAGCGCCGCAGCTGCGCCAGGTGCTCTTTCTCGATGTCTTTCTCCGATACGGACAGCTCTATGGTCTGTATGACAGTGTATACATTTGATTATGATGGCACCCTTTAATGACAAAATAATGAAATACCATTGTCGGGGGGCCACGAGAGAGAATGATGCTCACCTCTTGTACCAGGAAACGCTCCTGCATGTATTGTGGCGGTATGGCCCGGAGCCGCTCCATCGTTTCGTAAAGACCCGGGCAGGCCCTCACCTTCTCTTGAGATCCCAGCATGCATTTGAGCAGGACCAGGCCCACGCGGAACAGGATCTTCACTCCTGAGAGAAAGAGGAACCAATTACTAGGAAAGAAGATACGGCTGGGGAAACGGCATCACTATGTGTCTCGGTTCAATCGAGGTCGATATGTCGCACCCTCACAAAGGAACATGTCCCACACGCGAAGCACGGAAGCCCAGGGCAGCGTGCGGGAGAAAGCGCACATGAACCACTCGGTCATGTACAAGATGGGCTCCAGCTTATGTTGCTTGAGGTGACGGTGCGCCACGGGAGACACCCGCCGCAGCAGAGCGTACAGGATCTCTCCGTCCAGCTGGATGGCCTCCTGCGGGGTGGGGGGGACGTTGACACATTGACATGGAAGTCGAGACAAAAAAATAAAATTATTTGTGGCCCCACTAGTCTAAACACAGCGTTCCGATTAAGGTTGCGTTTGTGGAATATGGAGGAAGCCGCAAAATCCATCCGCTTTTATCCATCTCCGTATTGTTTTGTGTTTTTTGTTATTGTAAAGTGTCCTTGGGTGTCTTGAAAGGCGCTTATAAATAAAATGTATTATTATTATTATTATTATTATCTCAAGGGGAGGCCATTTTGCCACTTGCCGTCAGCGGAAAATGACATCACAGTAGCTCAGGTAGCAGCCAATCATGGCTCAGCTGTTTTTGCAGTTTGGTGCAGTGACATTCGCAAAGCTGAGGCGCAACTGGTCGTCACATGAGCAATTGTCATTTTCAATCAACAACAAAATGGCCGCCCCATGAGATGCTTCTTTCATTTGAGTTGACTTCCCCTTTAAGTGGACGGCTGCAAAGAGAGGAGCAACTAATTTCGTTCTTTTCCTTAATCTCTTTATCTCATCACGTTATATTCGGTGGTGGGCGTATCAGTATCCCTTCAAGGGACAGACATGGCAGAGAGCGGGAATGCTGGGAACGCCACTGTGAATTACATCTAGACTTTAAAGATAAAGAAAATATCAAGGATAAATGATCAGGTGAACACTGTCAACATGTAACCCTTTGACGGTGGTGACAATGCCTCGTTAAAAAATACAGGGGGAGTGTGCATCTTACCAGCCCTGAACTGTAGTATCCAGGAAGGTACTTCTCACAAATCTGGACAAGGACCCAGAACGCATCCTAGGAAACAACAACAACGTCAACAAAGTCAGCCTCAAATGTCAATGCTTTTAAGGCACTCTTGTGTAAGGACATCAGGTTAGACCGTTGATTTCGGCATAGTCAATAATGAGACCAATGTTACTTGTGTTTTAACTGCTGTAAATGATGACAGTAGATAATGGGGGGGAAAAAATCAAATGCATCGGCCATTTTTTGGGAGATGTTACAAAATGGCAGATTTAATCGGCATGCCGATTGAGTCTTTTTTTTTTACCTCCGCAGGCATGTGCATGAGGAGCACGGCGGCGATGGGAGCCTGGGCCTGACAGTAGCCCTCCTCGGGACGGTGCAGCGTGTACGCCTTCAGCACGCGGAACAAGTCTTGCTGCCTGCATATGCGGAAGAACGGATAGATCGATAAATTGATGTTTTATTCATCCTGTGAAGGAAATGTCATTGTCAAATATTTTTTCACCCCCCATTTTCCATGTAAAGCGCAAAGTTTGTCAGCATCGGTTGAATTTTTGGTTGGTCTGTTGAATTATGGAGACAGACAGTTGGACGATGCTTACCCATGTCCCCCCCTGGCTGAAAACATTTCATGGAAGGGAAACTGTCGGTGGAGGTCTCGCTCGATGACATCGACCCATTTGGGATCTCCGGGTTGGCTGTCCAGTTCCTAAACACACCATTTTGTCACTTTACGCATTTTTTAAAAAAGGGTCAAAACACGAAAGGGAATATGTTAGGCGTAGAAAAAAAAGTAGTGTGTTTCCGGTAACCCGACCGACCGAGAATTTCTACCTCGAACAAAAACGTTCCGGTCGGCATTTTTTTCAAACCTTCTACATTTTTGTGTAATAATAATAGTACTGTAATGCCCTTCAATAACGGGGAGAAGGATGCACGCAGTCGCTGATGCAATTCGTCGCTTTTTAATAAACAAAACAAGCAATAAACACATGCATTCAAAGGAGTTGCTGTTAGCCACAACTCACGCTCATGCGCTCCACACTCAGACTAACTACGGAGCCAATATTCCCCAACCTCGCCCTCCCTTTCTATGACGTCACACGAATACAAGAAACAGATATTACAGTACATTTCATTTATACGCCGCTTTCAAAACACTCAAGGACGCTTTACAATCAAAACAAGAACAATAAAACCACAGACAAAATTATAAATAATAAAAGGAAAGATGTTTACATCGGTGCAAACTCGCGATATTCACGTTGAGCATGCGCGTCATTTGCCGTCGTGTGTCAACAACATTGAATCATGGCGCGCCGCGATCTCGAAAATAGTTTAGACCGCGCTTTGTGTGTTGCAGTCTAGCATTACTACACCTTGTGACGAATATTTTGTTCATAAAGTTACCATGCTACAACCAGTAAATTATAGAATAACCAATACTTTTTCATAATATTTTTCACAGCGATTAGCCTACAAATCTAATGACCAATTTGCCATGTAATCGTGCCTCGCGTCGTCCGTCTCTCGCTCTCGTGTTTTGTGCATACGTCACAGGTGAGTTTAGTGATACGCCCTTCGGACGATTCATACGAAAAATCAGACCGGCATTGCCATTTCTTAAATGAAATAATTAGTAGACCTTTGTGAGTTTTTTTCGCCGCCATCTCAAACTTTCATCCGCGCGATTCCTCAATTTGTGGACTAAAATAGCAACCCGCATACGCACCTATCTGTTGCGTCCCCCCCAACACTCAAAACGAAAGTAAATTCGAAGAAACACAGCCACACACCACAAACACACAGAGGCACAGTGAAATCGCGTTGATCACACAGTCAAGTCGTGTGCGGTGACTTTAATGGTTAAACTATGTTTCGGTACCGTAAAATGACGCCACGGAAACGACACGCTACCGGTAACGATTGTTACGTGAAATCCTCAGGCTTGCCGTAGTTTTTTGTTTGTTTGTTTTCCTTCGGCGGCGAGCGGGGGTTTCAATGTCTCCTTGTTTTATGTTTTATGGTTATTTTGTTTACATTTATGATGGGGGCGTGGCAAAAAGTTTTAAAAAATAAAAACATTTGTCCGACCGACCGACCCTATGCCGAAATTTCATGTTACCGGAAACACACTACTTTTTTTTCTACGCCTTATCGAAAATTTACGTTTTCATTGCTTATACACACATTTTTGGGCATCCCGAGTGAAATGCATTGTTAGAACTGTGGAACTAACACTCAAAGCGCTTCAAATCCCAGTTGCACAAAACAAGAAATGTTAAGCCGACCTGGAACTTGCCCCGGTTTTGTTCCTCCTTCACCTTCCCTCCCGTGAGGTAGAGCCAGGCGCGACCACGCAACGATGGCGGGATCCCCTTCTGACAGCGCGCTTTCACCTGTGGGGGTTGACGGCTATTTTGAACGGGTTAAACGTTTACATGGTGTTGAAAAAGGGGGCCTATTCCCCAAGAAGCACTTCTATTCATATGAAGTGTTGAAAGCATTTTGCATCACAGTATTTTTCTCATTCTATTATTTGGATGTAAGTTGCAAGCTGTTGCTTGAGGGAAAAAAAGGTTTTGTTTGATATCAGAAATGAAGCAAATCTCAGGCAAGCAAAGACCTTCTTGTGCTTTTTCGCCATCCACTTGTCCCAGCTGTTGAGCATCTCCAGCCATTTGGCCTCTCGCTGCCTCAGCACCTCCGTGGGGATTTCTTCTGCACTGTGAATTAAAACAAAAATCATAATGAGCTACTTTCTCACCAGTTCTAACAGTATTCGGGCACATATAGATGGGAGAAGGCTGTGACATTGGATTTGACTGATCTCGTTTTTATTCTTTCATACAGGAAATGGTTCCAGGGACGAAACGTCAGAGCAGTTGGTCATGATCAGCAGCTAAGTTTCCTGAAAACAGGATGCTGTGGGAGAACTTTTGCCCTAGTTCCCTTTCACTAATAATGTTTTACTTCACTATAGTGCCACTAAAAAAAAAAAATACAAAATCTCACTTTGACATACTACAATGACATGCAGTCATTGAAAACTGCAGTACTATCTCTGTGAGTGAAGTTTTTAATGCAGCTATTGTATTAAATCTCATTAGATTAAGTGTATCTATTGTGCCTGCAAGGTACAATTAACCTGTCTATCCACCTTTTACCATTCACAAAACAGAACAATGGCTTTGTGTTCAGACTTACTGGAGTCCTCGATACTGCTGGGCTCCACCTGTGAATCCGTACTTGTCCACCTCTTTCTCCCCTGACGTTTCAGTGCCGTCGGAGTCCAGTGTGACTGCATCGGAGCCAAACGACCGAGTGCTCCCGTTGCTTGTCAGCTGCTCCGCGCTACCCTGAAACTCAAGCTCTTCATCGTCCCTGTCGGGTTTTGCCATTTAGCCAACATTTATCTTCGCAGGCAAACCGCCTCGGTAATAACTTAAACACCCTGGCCTTGTTTTGTACTCGCGTAAGCGTCCATGTATCTCAACCACAATCACGGGCTTATGCTAACTCGCTACGGTTGCTAGGGGGGGCGGATGCGTCTTCGCTTTATGCTGTTAAGCCCCCCATACTTAAGTCACATTGTGCATTTAGCGTCATTATCCCTCAGCGAATTCATTAATAGAGCAAACTAAAGTTTACAAGGGGTGTGCGGACTCGGAACCAACGTGCACATATCACACGCACCTGCCAGCTGAATGACGCCGTCGCTAACTCTCTGCTACTTTCAGCAGGAATGCAGACTAGCACGTTCGTATAGTTGGGAGTACAAAAAAAGAAAACAGCTCTCTAACGCCCCCTATTGCGCTGAAAGCCACACTGCAGCTTTACACGCTCTCTCTCGCTCACACACACACGCGCGCGTTTTAAACTTACCTGTAAACTTTGGAAAACGAAGAACGGAGAGGAAACTTTCATTCATTCATCTTCCGAACCGCTCGATCCTCACTAGGGTCGCGGGGGGTGCTGGAGCCTATCCCAGTTTTACCAAACGCTACCAAAGACGGACCAATTTACGGACTACAACGGTTCCCAGGTGTCTTCTACGAAAGCCACTTTTTTTTGCTAGGGCAAGCATGCTGGCCCCCTGTGGATAGTAGATGTATTACAATAATAAAAGTCACGTGGTACCGTCGAATCCATTCTTTCTTGCCACGGTCGATTTTTAGAAGGCACAGGTTGACCAGGTCATTTGTATTCAGGGTATGAGATTGAACAAGGTCAAATGTGCATGGAAAATAATCCATCACATTCATCAAATAATTCATCACCCAAAAATGTATTCATTTCGTGGAAATTTTCATTAGGTGCCAGCTCACTGTCCTTCCCGTCAGTGGCACATGACCAATTAAGCCTTACATGAGTGGCCGGACGTGAGACAGATTGTAACCTCTTCGGCGTTTTTGTGCAAATTGAATTTAAATGTATACATTGAGAGCTAATAATGTAATGAGTAAGAATGAATCAACTCAAATGCTTTTTTAATATAAATACTATAGACTTTTTTATTTAAATATTGTACATTTTTGAAAACATATTTACATAAATTAGACTTGCATTGTTATACTGTGACAGACATAGATGTACCGTTCATTCACCCATACAAATATCGCTTGTTGGAAAAAGGACAATCATACCAATCCAGGAGATGGCAGAAGCACCTTTGCTCTGAAGGGGAGAACACACATCGGGGTGGATGGCAGACCTCCCCACCCCGCCCATCCATCGGTGTACACAGACTGCATTGAACTAACACTGGACAACATGGACGAGACAAGCTTGCAAAGACATGGAAGGCCTCTTGATGACAGGTGTTAAGGCTGAAACTGTGCTCTTCCTTTTGAGTGACGCGCTTAATTTCACAGCAGTTCTGCCGTGGTCTGCATATACATTACATATTTCCAGAACATATGCATTATAAAGACAAACTCGAAGATTGACAGAAACCATGCAAAGAGAACACCACTGACAAATAACACTGGGGAACATTTTTTTTTTTGTTGAGTTAGGTCGGACTTACAGTACTGACCTATTGGGAGCCGCACACACCTCTCCCAGCACCGTGTCAATTGTGACTGCACAAACAAGTTGCCACATAGCTGTACTGTAGATGAGTCACAATATGACTCAGTTCTTCTTGCTACAGTTTTACTCCGGCTAATCGGAAAATGTTGCTAACCTGAATGGTAAGCTGTAGCGAAAGAGAAAAAACAAAACAGATGCAATTTTGGAATCAGCATGCCAATTTGAGTTTTAATCAGCATACAAATCTAACTCAACAGATTTTTTTCCCAAATTGTTCCGCAGCGTACTCAACTACTACGTGAAGACTTTTCCCATGAACCCTTCCACTCCCAACCCCAAAAGTACAGCTCCTACAACATTTATAATACATACATAAAGCGGTGACATTATTGGTCTCTACCAACACATTGCTTACAGAAGAGCCTACAGTACAGAGCAGGGTTCCCTAATATGCATTCTATATATGGCTTTCCATCTTTGGCTTGCGAAACCTGTCATGCACGGCTGCTACAGACAATCACACGCAAGAAAGACAAATTCATCAACACCATTGGAAAAAAAAAGAAGAAAAAAAAAGACAAAATCTCTCTTCAGAGACCCATCTTGCCATCGCACGATATTCCGAGCACAAATAGTGTACAGTATTGCTGCATAATGTAATTACAACCACAAGGCGTACGGATGAATACAGAAAAGTCAAACGTCTTTGGTGCGCCCACTTTGAAAATGTCAAGACATTTTGTCCAGAGTAGTGTTTGCTGAAGGGCATCTTGCCACGAGCGCAACAGTAGGACACGCGTCTCGGGATTATTGACGTAAGGGGATTAAACGCTGCACGCACACAAGCACTCTTTACAATCACGGTGAACATGTTTCATGTAATTCAGCTCATATACTCGCGTCTCTCTCTCTCTCTCTCTCACACACACACACACACACACAAAGCAGCAAAATGAACAATAAATGCTAACAGGACACAATAAAAAGTAAAACAAAGCCTACAACTTTGTCATCAACCATACACATACCGTATTTCCTCAAATAGTTCCCTCATGCACTTGAAAAAATAAACTCCTCTCCTTAAATAATATCAGTAAAGTGTAGTCCCCTAAGGTGGCGATGTCAGAACAATTACTGTCCAACAAAAAGGATGAATTGCTAAATTTTGGGACGGTTTTATTACATACGCATGTGTACAAATGAAGGTCTCACCCCAACAGTTCATCAAGTGAACCACAATCGGAGGAAATACAGCATTTCATCAGGGCAGACGCTTTCAAATTTCACAATTAAAAAAATATATATACACATCTTTTTATCCTCACACATGACCAACATTTGCAACCGCGAGCATTAACAGATGCTAAAAGCATTTCTCGTAACATCAAAACATGTCAGACATTCGTACTCAAGACACACGCACGCTTACTCCCTTTCCTATCTCGGCAAATGTTCGTCTCAGCAAGTGGAAGTGTGGGGATTAATCAAACGCCTGTGAACGCATTGCTCACAACAGTAAATCCAACAAAAATAAACCCAAAAGTAGAGGAGACAGTCCCAAAAAGAACAATTTACAACCGGAAAGAGGCACATCCTTCCCTCGGCCCCAAACCTCAATAACATTTGTATGTTGGCTCAACTGAGTCTTGTGGGCTCTGTTTCGTGCTCTCTGAGCGATTTTAAGGACTACTTATCTAATCCGTCATTCACTTTACCAAAGCATACTCCTCTGTCATCGGACTCAAATGGAGCAACAAAAACACATTCGAGCCCCAACTGTAGATGCTTTTCTCAAAAACCCGCAAAGCCTGTCTTACTCCTCGTCCTATGTCGCTTCTTACTTAACGATGTGCAATTGAGACGCCGTATGTGCCGCGTTGCGCTGCTCCTGCGTCATGATCAACATGGAACTATGCTAGCTGCCCGCTACCCCCTTTGACGCTCAAACCAAACAAAGGAAGAAACAAAAACAAAATAGACACGGGCGGACGAGCGGGTGTCGTGACGGGCGGGCCCCTGGACGGAGGAAGATTCAAGCGGACAGGTGGGGGTTAGCGAGCCCCGCACACGAGCGCCGCGCACTCCCACCGCACACAAATACGCATTCGAGCACGCACACTCCCTAGTCTGTATATTCGGCCACAATGGACAGCAGCACCGTGATGTCATCCGGCTTTCCTCCTGGAGAATAGACACGAGACAGATAGCGTACCAAGTAAGCAGCCGGGTCACATTTCCAGCACTTGTGGTGGTGCAGTGGTCATGTGACATCAACAGCAGCCAACTGAAGCAATGCTTCAATTTCTCTACTCGGGCACTCGACTCCACACTCGGGGCCTTTGCTTTCGCAAGTAGCCGGCTGCTCACACTCGCCACCGAGCGACGAGAAAGAGGAGACTATCATTGATTGAATCAACTCAATATAATGTTTGTTGCTAAGCCACTCCTGCATAAAATGTTTGTTCCCCGTGTCTGAGGTGAACACTTACCTCTTACATTCAGGCCATTGTCACACGCAAACTGTGCAAACGGCGACATGTAGTTGGGATCGTAGGCCAGGTCGTGAGCTTGCTTTGCGATACTCTGCGCAGTCTGCAGAACGCTGTCATAGTTTGTGGTCTGAATAGGAGGGCAAAACATGAAAGAGGGGCGGGGGGGGAATGTTGTCCGGACAGTATGTTGGATGCTGACGTAAAACTAAGTCACACCTTGAGCTTCTTGAGCTCCCGAAGAATCATGTAGTCGGGCATATTGTCAAAGAGGCCGTCCGTGGCGGTGAGGATGATGTCGCCGAGCTGCACGTCAAAGGAGGAGCTGTCAGCGGCTTCTGGACTGAAAGGGGTTAAAAAAAAAAGATGCAAAACTGGAGCGCTTGCACTTCACCATTGAGAAAAAGGTTGCTTGGTTGTTTGTTAACTCTTAACCGTTGCACATGGTAGCTTGCCAGAGAGTCTTAATGGCCGCAGATTAATTTACAGAGCTTCTTTGTTGAGGGGTTATATTGAAATGCGCGTGGTCAAAAACCCATTTTCGCAGTGCAGGACGGGTCACCGGCACCCACCTGTCACTGAGCACAACGCCTTCGGCCCCCGGCGGGGCGATAGAAAGCTGGAAAGGCGTGTTGAAGTAGTGCTGCTGCTCGTCTGAACGGTGCACCACCTCGCCTCCGCGCACCACCAGGAAGCCCGAGTCGCCGAGGTTACACGTGTGGAGCTGGTGACTCCGTCGATCCAGCACCACGATGCAGGCGGTGCTGCTCCCTACGAAATCAGCAGTGTGGCGTGACAACATCCTCTTTACCGGGACCTTGGGGTGTTCAGTTATTATTTATTCTCCTGGGCGACTGTAGCCTTGGGAGGTAAAATTCAGAGTAGCCTTCAGCAGTAGAGTCCAAGTCCACATTACACACAACCATTTGTCACCGCTTATTTGACAAACGCGGTGACAAGAGCAAGGGTCCATTACGACCCGGGTGTCGAATTTGCCTCGTCCTGCAATATTGACTTACTTTCTTCACCTCATGGAGCTCTGAGCCCAAGAGACAGTCTCATCTTACACACCTTCATTAAAGCTTTTCATTTCATTTCATTTCATTACTCAAAGTCTGAAACTCTGCTGTAGCTACGTTATGTGTGTATGTGTTGAGGCGGATCGTAACTTTGTGGCGGCTCACCTAAAAGGGGAACCTTGTTCTGCAGGAGCTCATAGTAGCCAGACGTCAGGATGCCCACTGGATTGCTGGGAGTGAAGCGGCCCTCCTTCACCAGCCGCTCACACGTTCTCATCAGCGTGGCGGAAAACTGAGATGGGTCGACACCGTAGTCCCGCCAGCCACCCACACCATCCGCTACACCTGTAAAGACAAACAGGAAGTTACATTCGGCACACCAATCTTCAAAGAGGGGAACATGATGCTGGGTAATGACAGGCTTTACGACATTGTGTTTGGCCTTTCAGAGATGTCACAAATTTAGAATTTATCAATGATGATGAGCAGTTATTGTCAGGCAAACAGAAAACCAGTAAAGGCAAGAGTTCGGGACAGGAAATGGAGATGAAGCTCGGGTATTCTTTTGGGGGGATGATTTCAGAACAAAGAGAACATGAACAATAAAATGCATGCAAGTGCATACAAAAATGTTCAATAGTAGTGGGGTGTGTAGAGGAGTTGATTCTAGGTTTTAAAAGCATCTAATCAAGTCACAAATTGAATATCTAAAGCTGACCTCCACATCACAAAGGCGGGTATGTAACCATTATGTTTCGCCCCGGAGACTGACTGATGCAAACCATTCACATGTTTTGTAATATTTTATGTAAGCGCTCTTTGAATGTTGTGACATTATTTGCTTTCATGTTTTAATCGCACCTTTTCATGACCAGAAAAGGTTGAATTGCACACAAGTTACGGAATTTATGCACTTCTCATCTAATAAGTACGTTTAATAAAGAACGAACAATTTTCAAGGCACGTTTGCAAGCAGGCTTTGCGTGTTTGTTGTCTTGTACATTAAAAAAAAACTTGAAATTAGAACAAACGACTCGATGTTTACAGGAAAGGCATTTAAAAAAAACGGGCTCGCTTATTAGACACAGCCGTGAACAAAAGTCAATTCGAGCAAAGCTAAGCGGCGCTAACGTCGCTGTTAGCAAAATGGCCGCCTCCATCCTCGACCATTCTGACCTTGTTGTTTTCTCTCACGGCTTCTAATTTGTCTTTATTTCATCACCAGGGGTCTTCCAATGAGTTTATATATACTCACCCACTCGATTTAGTAAACTATCTTGCGTCGTTTTTTTGTCGGAAGGTATCTAGGTGAAAGGTCGTTTGGTATCCGGCGTGAAAAACCGCACCTCCAGAACATGTTATAACAATGAAATGACGCCGTTGTAGGTCCTTTTCACAAAGTGAATGTATGCTAATGAAACAAACAAAAGTTGTGAAATAACAGCTAGGAGATAACGTTCAGCGATTGTGACCGGAGGGGGTGGAGGCTGTTGTGTTTTCATCGTGAGGTCAGTCCACGTGCAGGAGTGGACAAACCACTGAAGGTCAACGAGGTATAACCGGAGCCTGCAGGCTGGTTGAGCGTGTGTACGATCGAGGAGTGAATCTTACCCAAAACGTCTGCGCTCTTGTTCCTCGCGATGAAGCAGGCGTCGTCCCCATAGCACATCCCTTTCTTAAGAATCCCCTTCCGAAAGTCCTTGCCGAAGCCATAGCTGGCGGTAACGAGGCTGTAGTCGTGCCCGTCCGTCTGCGAGAGTCCACCGAGGACAGCCCGGGCTACCAGTCTGCCATAAGACAGTACGGATAACATCCCCCAACCCAGCGAGAAGCCGACACAGCACCCCTGTCCCGGTTTAAGCCCTCTCACGCCGTCGCTTTTCTCGATTCGTCCCGCCTGGTCTATTGTTCGGATTAGGGCGGTTTTAGCCACCCATGCAGACCAGACGGCTCTGCTTCAAGGACTTGCTAAATTAGCCTCCTACGTTTACTTAAAACTAGCAATGAACACAGCGACTTTGGTGCTTTGTAGCTGGTTTCGTGTCCGCGGTTCCCCCACTCGGTACTCTCCTTTTCGACATGTTTCCACCGCGTATCGCGAGTTCATCCGGGTAGCTTTGCAGTTTACGTGATGACGCCACAGCTACGGCGACATTAACCAACGAGAGAGCCGCTCGTCGGTCCGCCCAGCTTTGGGTCCTGAAACTGCACATGCGTAACAGATGCGCTTGTTTTGCAAACTGGGCGTCACAATGGCAAATAAAATAAAACATTAAAAGAAACGATCTTCCAAAATGTTCACTTTGTATTAATCACAGAATTACATTAGAACAATTTAACGCAAATAGTACAACCAAGCAGAATTCTGTTTCTAATAACTGATTGTATCAGGCCTCAATTCCTGTGCCCGGTCTGGGGTGTGTGCAAAAACGAGTGCGCTATCTGCAGCCAAAGACCCAACCCTCACAGCTCAGAACGGTGCCAAGGAGAATACACGGACGACAACAAGGCGTAATCTTCCAATCGAACGACGAATAACGGAATATAGCCGCTTTCACTCGGTGGGACATTATTCGGGTACACTCAATACTAATGTTATATAGCTCCGTTAGGGACAAGTCGACAAAGTCTATTCCGTTATTCATTTGTTTTATTCTACTGGTTAATTGCTAACGGCCAAGTTGCCTGTTGACAATTTATTTTCAAGGAAAAACCAATCTTTCCGTCCACGCTTGTAAATCTTGACGTGGATTATAGATTTATTTTAGTAGACCATATGATGAGAGGACATTAAATCCCGATTGCTCAACCATCGGGTGAAAAGCTCTCTGCCGGATGACCAATTAATGGAATGGAATATGATGTAATTCTTGTGTTGTTCCCCGTCATTGTTGTTGCGATTTGAGTTTATTTAATTTAAAATCAATGATTCTGTCTATTTTATTCTTAAGGCCATGATGAAGAGATGGCGTGAGGCGGCTTTGCTGTCTTTCCTCCTCATATGTCTGCTAATAACCGACTCCACGTGGGCCAGAAGAGGAGGGGGCAGCAGCAGCAGCAGCGGCGGCCGCAGATCTTCGACCTCCACTTGGGGGAACAAGGGATCGCAATCCAAACCGTCCAGCTCGAATCCGGGAAGCACTTCCAACCGGAACACCAATCCACACCCTGGAGCAGGAAATAGAAACCCGTCGAGTTATCCAGGAGGCGGGAGTTACCCCAACCAGAATCCTGGCCGAACCAATCCTGGTGGATATCCAGCGGGTGGTAGTTATCCAAACCAGAACCCCGCAGGCCGTAATCCAGCTGCTGGTGGGTCCCCCAATCAGAACCCTGCTGGCAGTTATCCAAACCAGAACCCTGCAGGCCGTAACCCAGCTGGTGGTGGATACCCCAACCAGAATCCAAACAGAGGCGGTACCAACCAAGGATACCCTAATCAGTACCCGGCTGCTGGAGGTTATCCGAACCAAAATCCTGGAAGGAATTATCCAAATCAGAACCCGGCTGCTGGAGGCGGCTACCCGAACAGGGGTGGCTACCCGGCTGGAGGGAGCTACCCGGCCGGCGGAAGCTACCCAGCCGGAGGGGGCTATCCTAACAGGGGTGGCTACCCAGTTGCGGGAGGATACCCAGCTGCAGGGGGCTATCCCAACAGAAACCCCTACCAGTATCCAGCTGCAGGTGGTTACCCAGGGCGTGGTGGATCATTCGGCTACCCCCAAGGAAACCCAAACAACAGGATTTTGAGTCCCCACATTGGCGGGGGCGCTTACGGATACGGCGGTACCGGAATGGGAGGGTCTCCCTTCTCCCGTTCTGTGCAGAGTATGGGTTACAAACCCAAATCTACAGGGTTCGCCAAGAAGGCCATGCTGGCAGCGGGCGTAGGCGCCGTGGCGGGAATGGCGTTGGGATATGGACTGGGGCGCTTCCCCCGACCGCACTTCTCTTTCCGCAACCCTGAGGAAGAGCACTACTATAACAACTACATGTACCGCCGCTACGGCTCACGATCCACCGACGAGAAGGACTTTGGCCGCGATTACGTCTACAAGCCGCCGCCCAGAGCCGAGACCTACGACGCATTCATGGCCCGATGTATGAACAGAACGGATCTTCTCAAGGAGCCCAAGACCAACTCCTCTGGGGGTATCCAAGATGACGACGACACAGTGAGTATTGAGGAGATCGGCTACCCGTCCCTGGTGGAACAAATGAAGGCCCGGCGCTGCGTGGAGAATTACATGGTCTACTCCGAGCGCTTCCTGGAGGAACGCAAGACCGAACATCAGGTCCAGACAGGTCGCAGCGGCCCGCCGAGCGTCGGGGTGGCGCAGTTTTTCCCGTCGCTCTTCATGCTGCTCTTCGTGTTCCTGTTCCAGTAAGAACAATTAGGCCCTCCATTATAGCTGCACGTGTTCATCCAGTAATGCTGTTAAAGTGTACCCTATATACGTACTCGGTAACCTCCATGAATTTTGCACCTTCCGGCTCATTATTTAGTCAATCACAGAATACACTACTCATAAAAACTTAGTGATATGAAGCTTTCAAAATTGCACTTTGAACTTTAGAGGTGAACTCATTTTGAGCGTCTCTAAGCTTTGATCCAATGGTTTCAATACTTTTTACACAACTTGTTGTTCTCTAACATGGTTTTGATCCTTGAACGGACAACCCACGTCCTGGTTCAACCATAATTGGTATTTAAACAGTCGTCTTGATACAGCCCTTTCGCACCCGTTGGCATGGTTAAACCAAGACGGCACCGAAGATTTGATTAGCAGGTCCTCGCCAAGAGATCCAAGAAAACAGAGAGATTGGAAGAAAACACCCGTTTGGAACTTGGCTATTCAACTCCTTGTTAGAAAATGGCACATGTGTATTCAAAACCTTGGATGTTGAGATTTCACACACGTACCTAACTTTTTTGAGTAGTGTGTGTAAGTGTGTGTGTGTACATATACACACACATACGTACGGGTAGGTGCATCAAACTAACACAAGGGTGACGGAGTCCCATGTCTCGTGCATCTTGCTGAAAAATGGTTATAACCCGAAGAAGTAGTTAGTCTAACATGCACTTGTTTTTTTTTGATTTGCACTCCAAGTTGTTGATCACTGAATACATATGTTTTTAAACTTGCGCTTATATTGCAATTTATGATGATAGTATCACTCGTATAACAATGAAAACCAGGCTTTAGATGTTGAGCGCAATCAGGTTTGGCGGGGGTGTTGTGTAAAGAGAGTGGGCCGGCTGCCGGCGGGCATTTTGATGCAAACGTTTTCCCTGGTGTGTTTCAGTCAAAACAATAATATGATGAAAAACAGTGAGGGGAAAAAAAAAAGATTTGGAGTTGTAATATAAGTTTAAATTACACGGGCAATTCTAAGGACCCTGGAAGATTAAATTGAGAGGGCAACACAGAGATTGAAATTTGGACGAAAAGAAAAAAAACCCATGACGTTGATTTCCTACATGCAAATATCTCAATTCTGTTAAGTTGTCAGACGTTTTTGCTCACCACGACTTCCACATTAGCTAATTGTGATTTGACGTACATCAGCGCTTCAGGTTTCATGGTTGAACTCGATGGAAAAACTGACGCAATGCTTTTTTGGGAATCTGCACCTGTCATTTGACTCGGATTGGTATGGTTCCTTTGCATTGCTGTTATTTTACACATACAGTATCTGCTTTGTACTCTGTTTAAATCACTCCATATACTTTTTTGTGTTTGGACTAATGCATTCATTAACATAGCTCCACAGAGCCCATTGTCATATAATCTAACAACTTTTTTTCCAGTAACGATTTATTCTTAATTAACTTGTGAAGTGCGTTTTGTTTATGTCTTTTTAACTTGTATGAATTCACAAATCATTCAGTTTCGTGATTCCAAATAGAAATTAAATTAAGGTTTGATAACCCCCCCCCCCCCCAACATGTTTGTCTCTCCCGTATGGAAAACAAGTGCACTTCTCCTTTCCAATTGTGATATTCTGAAACTACGTCAGTCAATTCGATTGCATCATTTTTTTTTTTTTGGGCCAGCAGCTGATAGATCCTACCACTATGATGTACTATAATTTGCCGGCAATGTATATGTAATCAAATAAATTCGGTGTCCAAAATCCCTCTCTCTGACTCACTTATCTGCCTTATGACTCTACTTTCTCAAACATTTTAAGAATGATCAGGTTCTTAAAAGTGAGCCATGATGATAAATTAATTTAATCACACTGGGTTCGGAAAATGGTCGTGCCGACAGTTGTGTTCAACGTGTTCAAAATTTATCATTTCAAATCTTTTGCTTGTGTGGTCACCACCAAATTTGGATGAGTCATAGATTGACGTTCAAAGTCATCCAGTGGCAAAAAAAAAAAATCTCCCGACACACCAACAAAATCAGAAACATCACAAAAAGCATTTCACTACAATCATGATCTTGATTTACTCACAGATGTACTTAATGCAAACTCTCGACCCGATTTAATAGATTTGGGATCATGGTTACACTACTCTATATTAAAACTATTAATAAAAGGTAATTAAAAACTTTGGGGGAGGGGGAGAGGGAGGGGGAGGTTCTGGCAGCTCTTGTTTAACCACCTGTTGCCACCCATACAGACAAACAGAAGAAGCGCTTTGTGTTCAACTAAACAGACCGTGACAGACGAAATTAATTTGCGAGTAACTTTAGATGCAATCATCATCATTGTTTACACTTTTTGTGGCAGTTTGGTTTGGTGGTGTTCCATGAAATGACAAACGTCAAGTATGGGCCTCACGGGATTCAGTATTCTTAAATAAGTATACAACGTGAATCGAAAGGGAATATCATTTGCAAACTTTTATTCTATTTGCATTTCCACGAGGGACGGAAGTCAAAGCGCACCCATGCAAAGCCCTGTGAGGAAGGTGAGCGCGTGTCCCAGCAAAAGTAAGGAGTTACTCAAGTGCGCAGGCGCCGCCGCCTTCAGAAAAGCTCTCCATCTCGACTGATTGCGAAACGTTTGGCCATGGTGCCCGGTGGATTCCATCTTTTGGCCGGCGTGCCCCCTGGAACCGTACTTGGGCCTCCCGAGGAAGCCCAGCCCGTATCCGGTGCCCGTGCCCCCCAGCATGCCGGCCGCCACCGCCCCCACCGACTTGAGGCCGGGCTTGGGTAGGCCGTGACCCTTAGAAGCAGGTACCTTGTTGCTCTTTCCGCTCTTATGTGTACCACCGCCAGGCTTGCTGTATGTGTACTGCGCACCTGGACACAGCGCTACGACGAGCAACAACAAGAGCCACAGTGACACAAGCTTCTGCTGGCCTGTCATCACAGCCTGGAGGTCCTGCAATCACACAAGGATCAAAACGATTATTTTCTATACGGTGTGGAATAGAACTGACATAATTAAACAGTGCAATCGTTATTGCTGATGATATGTAGCATTGTGTCCATTACACCAAAACAATATCAAGGAGAGCCAATCATAAATTCTACATGATATAGAATATTAGTTTTAAGAATGCTGTGATATGTCATTACACGTATTTCATTATACCGCAAGCATGCATTGATCACTGTAGTACTGTTCTAAACATAAAAGTTTCAGTGAGTTGATGTAGCAAGAATTTTGTGTTCTATAAAAAAATAAATATAAAAAGTAAAGCATGAAAAATAGCTTATTTTACAAATGTGGCAAGTATAATACAGTTAAAAAAAAATACTTTTGAGGCCTAATGCGCCAAGTGTTGAACAGCTGGGATAGGCTCCAGCACACCGGAACCCTTGTGAGGATAAACAGATTAGAAAATGGTTGGGTGTTCTGGAAAGTGCTTTGTTACAGCTGCAGCTGTTGTGAAAGTGCTGTATAAATAAAATATGTTTTGATGTATTGGATTGTAGTAGTAGTTTGTTAACATAATAAAATGCAAATTAAAAAAATTCATATATGCGAAAAAAAACAATTTGGCAATTATTTAGTGAAGGTGTAGTGTGAATGATAAAAAAAAATGTTGACATATAAAATAACTATAAAATAACATCTTTAGACTGACGTGGCAAGTACTTTGAAGTACTCTCGTAAAATAAAAATAAAAGTGAAGATACATTCATTTTATAAAGCTTCTTTAAACTGACGTGGCAAGAATTGGGTGGTCGTAGTTTGGAAATATAAAATACATGGAAAAAGGAAAACCAAAAAATTAAAAAAGGGAAATTGTATTTTTTTTAGGGTTGATGCGGCAAGAATTTATTTTTCTTACCGTAAATAAAAAGTTACATACAAAAATAAGTACAAATAAATGAGATTGATTTAAGTATTTAGTAGTTTCATAAATAGATTTAAAAAAATTAAAATAAGACCTAAATATGAAGACACAATTGCAATATATTGACTTTGTCTACATTTAAAAATAGCCAATGTTCCTCACACAAAACAAGAACCATCAAAGAGCAACAGTGTGTTTACCTTTCCGTGCGGTCCCACACTGAGGATGTGATGCTGATGGGGCAATCCATTCGATCCAGAAAGTTGCTCTTTCATAATTAATTTGACACCGACAGGAGCTAAGCCCCACCCCCCTCGTGTTTCTATTGGCCAAAGAGGAATAATACAGTACAGGTTGAATGATTTTTGCTGACCTCCCACGGTCATGTGCCATTATTCAGCACATACTGTATGCAGACGGGACGGTGCGACACCGCACACGTTTGTGATCAACAACATATACTGACATGTTGTTAGCACTAAGGCTAGCTGATAATTACAGATGACGATTAGGATTAAAAAGACCCTATAAAGTGAATTTGGCACTTCTGTTGTGTGATTTAGAAAACATTCCTTTTCACTTGACAAAACAATGTACTATATACCATAAACATCCTTGTGCCGTGCCCCATGTTCCACAATTTCCTATTGATTTCCCAAGAGCAGACTGTAAAATGTGGTCTTCGTTAAGTTGTTCAAGGACAAAACCTTTCCCAAGGAAACTTGGAGGAAAAAAAAACATGCACACTGATTACAATGGAAAACTTTGTACAAAATGATGTAAGTGTTGCTCATTAAATTAGCTAGCTAGCTTTCCTACTCCATATCCATCCACTGAAAAAAGACCACTTGCTGGTTGTTTGATATGCTCCGTCTTCATAATCACAAGGAAGTCTTGAGTGGCTTCAGGGCCTATGATTCATCTTACAGAACACAGCAGACAACCATGACTTCATGAATCAGAGCCGCGTTTGCACGGCATGTTTTGCCGCACACAGGATGTAAAACAACAGAGTTGATTGTTAACAGACATTTCTGTTCAATGAAACACTAAACTGTGCCCCCTCCCCCAACCCTTTTATTGGCAGTGTTCCTTAATATCTATCATCTTGCCTCTGAGGGGAAACTGGCGACAGACGCACACTTGTTCATGTCACATGTATTGTATTGTATCACGTGAAGCTCCTTTGTCACAACAAAGACTGCATAAAGATCGGTTGTATTCATTTTTAGCTGTACTTACTTGATTGTAAAAATGAACATACTATTCTGTGTGGTGTACTATGGAAGAGAGTGATTTGATCTCAGATAAGTCTACACACATTTATTTATGCAGCTTGAGATGCAACACAACAAATCAGTGCAAAAACAAAGAAACAAACAAAGAAAAAAAAATCTTCGATTACATCCATAAGAAATGCAAGAGGTAGATGGCACCAGACCGCAATGTGACGAAGAAAAAACCCCAACCGGGTAAAAACTCCTCTTAAACTAACCAGTACATGGTGACCTGGGTTTACGATGGGGTTCTGTTCCTACAATGGTGATGTAACCTGAATTTGTATTTACCGACTCACTAAACTACCCTCATGCAGTAGTGAAGTCACAATTGCAGGAAATAATTTGTAAGCCACACATACAAAACAAACAAATGAACATAAGGTAATCACTAAGCGTACCTTCTTGTGCGGCTTGACCACATATTCTTACGCTGCTAGATTAACACCTCGGACTGGTTGCCAGTCAATCATAGGGCACATACAGACATATGTGATGTCATGAATTTGAAGTGTCATTTAGTTGTCAAAGATAAAGATAAAATTGAAAATAAAAGTAAAGTTCTCCTGCCCTAAAAACACCTGACTTCTAATTGGCACCTAGTATTCTCTGCAGCTACTACGGCCAATATATGAGGAGGGTGGGGGTGGGGTGGGGGCAACCTACGGTGATCGCTAAGACGTTTCCAGTTCCTCCTCCTGAAGCTAGATGACGTTTTCAAAGAGTTGCATGGAAGACATGATACTCTCATCCTGTTACAAAGACAAAACGCCAGCGAGGTGTAATGCACAACGCTGCATACGCTGACTAGTATTGTGGGTTTACCTTCTGGCAGGTGTCTATGAATTCATCCATGGTCACCACTCCATCACGGTTCCGATCCATTTTCTGGAAAAAATATTTGTTTACATGTATTCATTCAAAACAAGGATTCGACCAAACAATCCAGCGTACCTGGAAGAATTTCTCCACATGCTCATATGGGGAATCTTCTCGTACACTCGGTAAGGTGTACCTGCCCATCATGTCATAAATGGATGTCATGATTGCCAACATGTCCTGCAAGAAAAACAATTGAAACGTGACTCAAGAAATCAGTCTCGTTAGTAAGGGTTTCTCCATGGAGCTAGAACACTGCCTTTACATTTTGGTATTGAAAAGAAATGTATCATACATCAGAATGATGTCATTTGGAAGCAAAAAAATAAAAACATTTAATTGTGTCCCTTGCAGATGCAGCCTGTGGACAGCAGAGGGTGCGCTATTCCAGTCGGCTTTTCTTGACATTCTTTTTGGCAGTGTGTAGACTTTTTATATACTGTATAATCCTAGATACAATAATTCATATATTCCCAATGCTGGAATTGACAGTGTTTTGGCTACACATTTCTCACACAGGGTAGAAATTGCTTCAACCTCCTTAGTGATGTAGCCGTCCTTGTTGATATCATAGAGATTGAAGGCCCAGCGCAGCTTCTCCGTCACCGAACCTCGAAGCAGCACGGACAAGCCCAGCACAAAGTCCTGCGAAAGTAATTAGTTTAGCTCATGAATGTCTTTGAAATTGTAAATAAAAGTCGATTTGATAGCGGGGGAACTTGCCTCGAATCGGATGGCGCCGCTTCTGTCCATGTCGAAGGCGTTGAACAAGAAATGTGCGTACATGGTGGCATCTGAGAAACGAGGCAGGCAAGAGAAGGTTGCACATTTTAATAGGAACCCCTCCCCCAGCTCTCAATATAATGCAAACCAATCAATAAACCATCGCTGATGATGTCCGTCAAAACTGACATTTATCATCACGTTTACCTCCTTGAGGAAAGAACTGTGAGTAAATGGTCTTGAATGTTTCTTCATCCACAAGCCCACTGGGACATTCCTTTTTTTTTTTGCGGAAACAGGAATGATTAACAATAAGTGAAATACACAAGTGGGAAGAGAAATATTCAAATTTTCTTGTAACGTGTGTCGAATCTCCGCTAAAAGCACAGGCTAACCCTACCGTAGCTCATAAAGATTTGTAAAGATAGTCTCTCGCTTGTCATATTTCAACATGCTTTAACAGGAAGCCGGGGCTTTGGCGCCATCTTGTGGCAACTTTGATTGCTAACTGGCCCCTCGGTACAGATTGCGTCGGGCATTAGATATTCCACTGTATAAGCAACGTGGTTTTGCTTACAGCAATGGTTCCTGACCACAACTCATGACACGGATCCTTAATGTATTTTGGCAAAGCTGACTTGTCGTCTTTGTCTCCACGTTAATTACAGTTTAATTCATTTAAAGTGCACTAAAAACCTGCAACTCCCCACATGCATTAGCACGCACCGTGGACGGTATAAATCACGTGAGAGCTCAAGCTCAGCATTGTAGTGCACATGCAGAAAAAGAGAAGAAAGCTTTGATTACATTTTTGAAGCCCCTGTAAAGGGACTGAAGCTCCTTCCTGGTGAACTGGGTCTGCGCCTGGAGCTGCTCAAGACCCTCGGGTTGATGACGTACCATGGAGAGCTCGAGGTCACTGTCGATGCTATCTGCCAGAGGGAAGGGAAGAAAAAAAAAAGCCAAAAATGGGGATGTGAAGACACGGCAATAACAGGAAAAAAAAAAGATCTACCAGAGAGAAATGGAAGGCAAAAGATGGTAATGCTTTCCATCCAGATGCAAACATAAGGTTGGGAAGACGATGTGAGGAAAGTGTGTGGAAAATACAAAATAAGAAGCTGGGAAAACAGCTCATAGCATCTGATGCTAAAGGAATAAGCAACTATTCCGAGCAGTTTTTACTCGATTTTCATTTTGGACACTTTGGATGCAGTTTATTATTTAGTTGCAAGTACTGTGGATCATTCTCACTTAGGATACCTGCCACTTGAAGTGGCAAACAACCCCCCCACCCACCCCCAAAAATTTTTATCTTGACAACTATATACCCCAGACAACAATATTTTTTAGTTTTTCTATTTTCTATTCAAGAATTCAAAATGTCCACCACGAAAAGTGAGAATTGTGCCAAAAGTGCCAAAATATCAACTCAATATGTGTTAACATACTCACCATCTTGACAAAGAGCGCAACACAAGAGCGCACAGTGGGAAGAGACAAGACCAGGGGAGAGATAGAGACGATGAAAATAAAGGAATAACACATTTATATACATGCCGTTTGGTACTGCGGGAGGACTTTAACATGATATCGGACTTCACTGCATAAAAATGAGAGCTGTTTCGAACAACGGTTGCGGCAGCTTTACCAA
This sequence comes from Hippocampus mohnikei, assembly GCA_026261675.1. Classification (NCBI taxonomy): domain Eukaryota; kingdom Metazoa; phylum Chordata; class Actinopteri; order Syngnathiformes; family Syngnathidae; genus Hippocampus; species Hippocampus mohnikei. The sequence continues at coordinate 3,864,713 of JAKGUB010000344.1, forward strand.
AAGCAAATCAAAGCCACGATAATAAACACAACATGCAATATTTGTCAAAACCGGATTTTTTTTTTTTTTTTTAAATAGTTCTTTGGAAGATGACAGCATCATCCTCACGGGTGAACCGAACAGTCGGCGTGTCTTACCTTCCTGCAACAAAGGCTCACACATCCCAAACTGTTTGAGCACAAAATAAAACATCCCCGCAACAACGACCATGGCAATAATTTCCATGCCATCCAATCCCATCATGGCATCTCACTTGATCTTGTGCAAACAAAAACTAAACTGAACGTAAACATCAGCAGTTAGGAGCCAGAATCGGAGACAATCCCAGCAAAAAGACACAAAGTTGAATGTAGAATTCCACCACATGCTGCCGGATGATGTTGATAAGCATCGATCCCCTCACATGATCCACAACCGGCCTCCATTGCTCGTGGAGGCGACCCACCACTATCTCCTCTCACCTACGTGTGTGTGCGCGTGTGTTTGGGAGGTTTGATCGTTTCAGCTTGTCTGTCTCTATTTGCTTGGTCATTTCAAGGATGCAAAGTTGTTTAAAAAAAAAAACATATCCGCTGATGCAGGGGATATCCGAACAGCACTTAAGAGTGAAGGAGCCCGCCTGTCGATACTGCTGAGCTTAAAGCACATTTAACGGGCCCGCTAAACGGCGCCTTGTTTAAAGCACTGCACATACGCAGAGCGGGCACGTCGTCGGGGATGCCCGAACATTCCGCCTTCCATCCATGTGCTCGTAGCAAGTCACATTTGTTTGTGTGTGTGTGTGTGTGTGTGTCAGCGTGCTAACGGGCCAACAAAAGGTAGGTGTGGTGGACAACTGCTGACTCGGCATAACATAATGGACTCCGTTTAAGTAGCAGAGGGTGAATCAATTGCGAAGAGGTAACTTATCGGTCTTTGATGGGGGAGGGGGGGGGGGGGCAAAAGTAGGACAGGGCATTTTGTTGGCTGTGGAAAGTACTTTCCTGTGGCTTGGAGGATTCCCTACCGTCAGCCCGAGTGCCGTTCACAAGTATTTGGACAATGACGAGAGTGGTATGAGGCCACTTTTGATCATATGCCGATTTTGGCCACTTTTGTGCAACGTTACAGTGATTCGCCCATGTTTGACACATGATGTGATATGCTTTGGATCATGAGCCGTTCCTTTTACTTGCTCTACTTTTCACCTCCGTGTTTTTATAAGAATCCGTAACTAATCTTATTGTATTTCTCTGTCCTTCAGACATTTAAATGTCCAAATAAATCAGCCAGGGTGACAACAATGACACATAACAGTGAGATTGTGAGGTTGGTTTGAAAGTCTGTTATCTTATGACTCAAAGATGTTGGAGAAGTTAGTTTATGGAAAAAAAATGACCACAAACACCTCCCGTTTGCTAGCATAAAAAGTGTCCAGTTGGACATTCTCACACTTCCGCCATTGAAGGCTATTCATTTTAAATGTCATTTGCTGTTGGAGTTTTGCCTGTTGACCAGTAGATGGCGATCAGATAGTTACAAATGCTTCAATCGTGCATTTAACCAGTCCAGATGTTTTTTTTCTTTTCAGTATTTGCCACTCAGCAAGTGCTGCGTGTGCGCACGTCAGTTCAAGTGATGGGTTCTGGCGCTTCGCTAATGCTTAGACATGCAGAAACAGACGCTCCTCCTGCCCCGTCGAGTGCACAGCAGACTCCACAGAAGGCCAGTGTCAATAATTAAGAAAAATGTCTGCATACCGGTGAAACACTAAGAATAAACCCCGCGCTCATATGTCATATTGTGTATGCTCCAGTGAAGGGACAAAATATCATCTCCCGAGTACGGTACGATATGAAGTCACATTTACTTCCAACTAGTTTGCTTTGCAACTACACGACATGACAAAAAAACGGCCAACATGCCGTGGAGGAAATATGAAGCCACAAAAACACAACTCTGTTTGACGTGGAAAAGGTCAGTAATTTTTTAATTTTATTTTTAAGTTATTTAAAGGAGACTCGTTATGACTTTATTTCCCCATACATTAAAAGCATTTCCAGGTATCTAAGTAAGATATGTCTGTGCTTTTGTCATAGAACTATCAAGATGAATAATTATAGGACACTTTACACAGCCCATTTCTTGTGCTGCTGAAATCAGTATTTTGAAAGTATGTGACAGAGACATTTTGGGTGGCAGGTACTTTTTTGGGAGGGTGGGAGGTGTTTTTGCGGGGCATTGGCATAAATCATTTGTACTTCTATTCATATCAATGCAGAAATATGATTTGAGACTTCAATTGTAGGGGGAAAAAAAAAGGACTACCTGGTCCCTGTTGAGTGGTGCTCGCGATGATCCACTTGACCAGACAGCACTTCATGAGAGATTTTCGTGAAAATTTGGGTCTCTGCCACTTGGAGCCCTCGGCCTGTCCGGCCGGGCTCGCCTCTTTCCCATCAGGCAGTAGACCGCCATCCACCTCCTTGTCTTCTGCCTTCAAGGAGACACAAATAGACGCAGCAAAGACTCCGTGAGACTTTAATTATGGTTTCACTTCAGACATGTCTGTTCCACATTAATCTCCCGCTATTAGTCATCCGCCCCCCGCCCCCCCCGCCCCCTTTTCTGTGCTGCGTGATCCTCCATGCACAACTTTGTTTTACATGGATTTTTGGGGGGAGGGGGCGAGGGGGTCCAACCACAAACACCACCTTCAGACACGTTTGATGTGTCATCGAGTCCCATCCGCAAATCCACAAGACATTTATAAGCCACAAGTGCCGTTTAAACGGGGCTTCCTGATTCTGAAAAGTAGATTCTAGCCAGCATAATGTTGAGACATCGCCTACAAATGTGAGCCGATGATGATGATGATGTGGATGGCTAATATTTCTGTGTCCAGAGTGCTTCTAAAAATAACACCTTTTCTTGTCATTTTCCTCATGTCATCTGACACTGGAGCACATTCAGGCGTCTGTGCAGCCAGATGAATATTTCAGTGATAACAAAGCCACTGCGGACATTGTGTCTGAATTTTGAGAGAGTTGAGACAATTTTTTTTTAATGTCAGCATTTCCCTTTTGGGCATGAAGTCATCATACCTGACAGAGGTTTTATTTGGCTTACTAAGATAAACTAAATTTGCAACTCCTTTCTTTGGAAAAGATGCTCGTTAAGTATGATTTTTTTTTTAATGCACATGAATTAAAAATGCTGTACAGTGTGGGGGCGCTAGGCTGTCCCTTCTGTTTGACTAAGAAAAGAGGATGGCGTAGCGCGCACACATGCGTGGCGTCGCTCAATTATTCACACTCCCTAAAATGGCATCAATAAAAGATTAGACCATTTATAGAAGCTATCGCAAGGGCACAAAAATCACTGAAAACTCCCCAAACAAAAACACGCATTCATCTGGACGCAAACGTGACGTGTCGCATCATACGGCAAAAAGATGACTTCATTCCAAGATGAATTCACAGGAGACATGAAACACTTTTTCCTCTTACAGAAACATATATACATATATATACATATTATATATATATTTTTTCTTCTTAGCCTGCCGACAGCATTTCTTTCCTGGGTTTGAAAATAATTATCAAAATATGCGAGGCAAAAGTGATTTGAGTGACGAATTATTCAATAAAGAGCCGTCTCGTGTGCAGATGAGTGTGGAACAACCACCGGGAAGAAAAAAAAAAAAGATTCAGTATTCAACATCTGGATAAACTCAAACATATTCATTGAAATGAATGTGAATGGAAAGTCAGTGTACCTGCATGGTTCCCGCTTGCCTCTTAGCTGTTGTGATGCTCTCCAGATTCCCCTCGGTGAGCTGCAGCTGAATGCAAACGCAAAGAAAGAGAGCGAGAGATGCGAGGAGTTAGTAGTTGGAGGAGGAGGAGGAGCACATCTGCTCACTCACCTGACTTCAACATCAGATAAAAATTGATGGAAGCTCTGCAGGAGGAGGAGGAGGAGGAGGAAGAGGAGGGGTGTGTGGGATGTTTACGTGCAGACATACAGTATGTTATGAAATCCGATTAGATTAGGTGGGAGCTCAGTCCTGCCTCTCCAAGGAAATAAAAAAATAAAATAAAAGACAATATATCTGCAAGCATTGCAGGTACAGTATGTTTGCAAAGAACATATCAAAGTTTCTCCTGCTTGTGAAAGTTATCGTTAATTCAAAGAAACATACTGAAAGGAAAATTCCACAAAATGCGATTTTTTTAAGGCAATTAAAAAAAAAGTTCTTTAATTGGGATATTTTTTGTGGTGACTGACGCTGATGCAATCAGGTTCTGAACCAAACCGAATAATGTTTTGGATTCCAGAAATGCGGGCTCAGACAAAGTGCGATACCCCCCCCCAAAACAAAACAAAGTACAAACTGAAATCACTGGTGACATGGAGCCAGGAAAAAAAAAAAACAATGCGTAAAACAAGAAGCTAGATGCAAGAAGGTACAAGAGAACACCAAGAATACACAAACCAATCATAAGTCCAAAGATCAATAAAAAGGAATCGTGAAAATACAAAGTTCTATGACAAAACGAGAACCACTATAAAAGATATCGAGAGGTCTAACACTTGAAGCACAACAGCGAGCGAGGTCAATCGGCCAACAAGAGACGAGGCAGCTTGGCAGTCCTTAAATTGGTAAACCCGGAACAGGTGCGCCTGCTGGAGGGAAACGCCCTCCACTCCAGCTGGCGCTGAAAACAAAAACAAAACAGACATGACACATGCGGTGTGCCCAAAACGCGAAAGCTCAAAAACAACAAAGTCAAAAATTAATTTGCAACAAAATGTATTCACGGCAAGCAATTTCCTGCCATTTTAATACACGAGTCAATGATTTCTTCACTAGCACATTCCAAATGTACAATACGGCGGTCTGCCTCCCCAATGCAAACGTCGGAGATATTTTTAGCCTCGCAAGTTCCAGAGCGCCTCCGATTTCCGAGTTTAACAGTGGATGTGCCCGGGCGCAGACGTGCGTGTGACAGCGCTGCTTTTATTTTCTCCTTCCCTGCATGAATGTTGCATTCCCCCCCAACACACACACAGAGCTAGAAAACACATTTGCACTTTCAGTGGTTGTGCCACAAACATTTTTTTCTCATATAACCATGAAGAAGTGGTATTTCAAACCAAGCATTTTGTTTGAGTCAAAACACATACTGTACAAATAACAAGGAGGATCCTAAGTTGGACAACAAAAAATAATACCCTTGCTCATAATTACCATCCATTGAGCAAAAAAGTCCTCCCTCTCTTTTGGATTAAGACGTACCGTAATTTCCGCACTATAGAGCGCACCTGATTATAAGCCGCACCCACTACATTTTTAGAGGAAAACCAATTTTGTACATACACAAGCCGAACCTGTATATAAGCCGCGTGTGCCCACATTAAAACATGTAAACATATTTACAAAGAAAGAAAATCACGGTGAGCCGTCTACATCTTCCTCCTGTGAACTGAAGCCATCGAAGTCACCGTCCTCAGTGTCGGAATTAAACAGTGTCATAAAGACTGGTCTTAATCTTATTTTCTACTCCAGCGCCCCTGGCGGCCGTTAGAAAAATTACACATATTGGCCGCATCACAGTATAAGCCGCAGGGTTGAAAGTTTGGGAAAAAAGTAGTGGCTTATAGTCCGGAATTTACGGTAATATCTTTCATTTATGAGATCATGGGAAGATGGGATTTTATTTAAAAAAAAAAAAGACGCAGTGTCTGCGGGGGGGGTATTTTTTCTTTTCAGGCATCCAGACAATGTTTACTTCAGATCTCTGCATTGCCACTCTCAACGCACTCTGTGTCCGTAACGAAGACATTTTTGCTTGGCATGTTAGTTCTTACAGAGTCTTCTTTGAGCTCAAAATTTGGTTCAAAACAAAAATGCTAGAAAATATATAAAAAAGAGTAACACCACAAAAATGACCTGTGCGGTGCACGGGAATACTAATGCAGAATCTTTAATTAACTCCACAGCCATAATCTGTCCACTCAATTAATTAACATGAACAGAATTTGCTATTCCCCCTCCGAACACACACACACACACACACACACACACACACACACACACACACACACACACACACACACACACACACACACACACACACTTTATCAGGCACCTGAGAAGGTTATGAGATAATTAACTGTGTGACTTACTATACAGCAGATAAGTTTAATTTTAATCAGCCAATTGCACACTTCTGTCGATCGTAAAGTCTAGACTAACATTGGATGGCACGTAGGTTGGATGTGACAAACAACGATGGACAATCTAATGTTTTAATTCAGTCTTGGACGCAGGATTTGGGAAAACGGGATGAAGCCGTAGTACCTGGAGAAAACCAACGCAGCATCGGGGTGAACCTCAGCCATGAGAGGATGTGCTCAGACCTCTGTGCTCGCTATCCTTCCTCATTTAAAACATTTTTTAAAAGTTTGAAATTGTCAAAAAAGGGCCTTATACTGATGTGGATTACGGAGAAAGAAAACAGCACACTGAACGAGACGGCGGCAGCAAATGCCCCAAATTCTTTTCCAACTAGTCGACTAAACCGCACGACAAATAGCCCATATACGAGTATATATTAGAAAACATGAGCAGACACAGCCACGTATAGTCAGTCAAAAGAATTGCTCAGATTCTTCTTCCTGGTCACCACCTGTTTGTGTTGCCACTTGTTTCTAGGACGAATCAAGCCAAATAAAGAAACAATGGCATACCTCACACTATGTTGTTCCCTTGGTAACTTAAGAGTAGGAGAGAAAGGGGAAGGAAAGTCAACAGGAATGTTGTCAATGTAACAATTGTGTCAGAATTAAAAAAAATATATAGATGAAAACATGATTGAGTTAAATATAAAACCAATTGGATGAAAGGAGACCTTTCGGTGCCAGATATTTTTCAATAAAATCAAAAGGTTGGATCTCGAAAATAGTTATAGGCATACTGTAAATGTTGCTTGCTGCTATTTTGCTACTTTGTCGCTTCAAGGGTGAAAGAAGAACAATCACAGCGCCATCTGCTGGAACCAAAGGGTTAAGCAAACATCTCAAAAAGCCTTCAAGTTCTCCAAGCGCCCTCTTCACGACGCTGATGTTTTGGACCACTGATGCCGAGACCGTCAGTGTGCCACATTGACGTTGGTTGTGATCACTCCCACAGCGGCGCAGACCTCGCCACTCTCTGAGCCGGGTCTTACCTGTGCAAAGTAACGCCGGGTGCCATGCGGGATTCCCGTTTGGAAAACACAGACCTTGCACCAGGGTGTTCCACAGAACAACTGGAAAACTCTGCTGTGGATAGAAAACAATGTCAAATGGTCTGGAAGAAGCACAAAAATGCTATTTGTGTGAAGAAAAAAACAGGCCTAGCACATCAAAACATCACCCCAACCGTGATGGTGGCAGGCCATCGTGGTTTGGGATTGCTTTACATCCTCAGGGCCTGGATGGATGCATTGCTATCATGGTTGGAAATTTTCCCACGTCTACCAAGACGTTTTGCGGTCCGATTTAAGACCATCTGTCACAGATGGGTGAATTTTCTGATTTACTCGAGCGCGTAATGACGGGGAAACACGTTTGATGGAACAAACTCACCATGGCATTTTGCAAGGAAGCCTGCCCTCATTTGTCTCACGTAACTTGTCGAGGTCAAAAACTGCAAATAAACATTTTCTTGTGACACATTTAATGACCAGTTGGCTCCCAGTAAACAATATTGTTGCCGCCCTACAATACTCCCACGCACAAAGACAGGATGGGAATTGAGCTACTTCTTACACATGCAGGCGCACTGCCAATTTTCCTCCAGTGGCCTGTCATTACGCGTCCGTGAGTAATAAACCAGTGCAGAAAGATGGTTGGTGCGCAGATGTTTTGAGTCCCTTAAAGAACGTAAATACGTGATAGAAACGTGGATAAAGGCGAGAGGGAATGCCCATGCGGCCGTTCAGTTCGGCGAGAACCTGTTTGTACTTGTTGCGCTTTTATGCACAAACTGATGGCAATCTCAAAAGAATGCTCTGTGCTTCCACTCGATTCATCTTCAAATGCCCTCAGAATGAAGAAGTGGATTTACATTTTTTTCCCCGCTGCCGATTAAGAGGGCTGCGGCTTGGAGTTTAGTCGTAGCCGCTGCCCAGACGCGGTTAAAACAAACATGCGGCTCAAGTCCTGCATCCCGCCTTTGTTTCCTGCCTGGGATGTGTTGTGACTGTCTGGAGAGAGGAGGCGGTTAGCGGGGAGGAGATTTCCCTCACTATCAACGGATGTGAGAGGCTGCTGCTGCTCCCTCCCTCCCTCCCTCCAGTCACACGCACTTCTCCACCGTCAACAGGAAGGAGGCCACAGACAGAACAAGTCCAGCAGTGTGTGCGCGCTCAGCAACCGAAGGCAGAGACATGAGCAAGAACCAGAAAGAAGTCAAGAAAATCCAGTCTGCTTACCTGCAGAATGTGGAGAAGCTCAATCAAGGGGCCAAGCAAGAGAGGAAGAGCTGGAAGGCCAAGGAAGGAGACTTTGGCGCGCCGACGGCCACGGAGAAGCGCCACTCTCCCGCCGTCGCTCCCGCGATCAAAAATTCCGCGCACAGGATCAGCAGGGACCTGACCTGCTCCATCTGCTTGGATCTCTTCAAACAGCCCGTGTCGCTGCCCTGCGATCACACCTTCTGCCAGGGCTGCATCGAGGGCTACTGGACCGGGCCGAGGGGCCGCAGCCAAGGAGAATCGGGCTCCTGTCCCCAATGCAGGAAGGTGTTCAACGGGCAGAGCTACAGGCCCAACCGCATCGTGGCCAACATTGTGGAGAGCTACTGTCAGGGGCTGGAGGAGAGCGGCGGCGGGACCAGGCTGCCCGACGAGGCCGCGGCGGAGAAGGCGCCCGCTCCGGCTCCGGCTCCGCGCTGCAGCCGACACCGGGAGGAGCTGAAGCTTTACTGCGAGGAGGATCAAGAGCTCGTGTGTCTGGTGTGTGGAATCTCCCAGGAGCACAGGAACCACACCATGATGTGCGTGCAGGACGCAGAGCTCAAGTACAGGGTGAGCCGACTGGAACCGAAAAGTATTGCCATCCTAGCGCAAAACGCTGATGTCTTTGGTCCCCGTGCGAAGGAAGTAAAGGGTTCTTCTTCCTGATCCAATTTAGGTATCTCTGAACAGCTCCATGGATTCCCTCAAAGCCGAGCTGAACACGGCCATGCAGTGCGACAGGGAAGCTGAGGACGAAGTCAAAAATCTTAAGGTGAGAGGACAGCACTGCTGAACAGAACGATGGGACGTGCCTGTGACATTCCGGTACACATAAAAGGTGTGCCGGAAAAGTTTGAGGACTGGTGTCACAAAACATACACGTCAAATCCACACTCCAAGTGTTCCCCTTCAAAGTAAAGCCTTTGGAGGCCAATGCACTTCCCGGCCTTTTCTGCCACGCCTTTTCAACCTGAATGGAAACTTTTTAGGCTCCTCTGCAGCGCTGTCATTGAAAATCACACAATGCTATTTTCCGGCAGGAACTGTCAGATGCTCAGAGGATTGTAAGCAGCCGTGGCTGTCATGGTGAAGCAACCATAAGTCTTCTTGCACAGTGCATGAAGCAATTTCTTTGCAAACAGGCTGCTTGATCACCCGGCCCAGATTGGAGGGAAAATTCATCGAACTCTTTTTTTTTTTTTTTGGTGGGGAGGGGCATATGCGTAAAAACGGGCAGATCTTCAGTTTCATGCTGGGCAAGTCTCATTTACTGTATTTGGAAGACCGCATTGCGCCTCGTTAGGCGTCCCGGTTGACTGACGGTGTTTCTCATTTCAAATTGACCTCATCCGCAGGTGGAGATCTTGCAGTTTCGTTTAAAGGAACTTTGTGCGCGGCTATCTCATACCTCAACATACTTTGACCTTGCGCCTCTCTCTGTGCTGAGGAACCTCTTTTACAGGATGCAAAATAAATCAGCTATAAATGGCGCACAAGTAGAAAACGAGGTTTGAAATACACTTTTGAATATGTTACAGTTTTGAATACGTTGGTTACGTAACTTACATGATTCAGCAACACGCGGGTCAACGTGTGTGACTTCCCACCTCGCCCAGGAGCACACGGCTGACCTGAAGCAACGCATCGAGGCACAGTTCAGCGACCTGCACCAGTTCCTCTACCAGGAGGAGAAGATGCTACAGGTCAAGCTGAAGACGGAGGAGCGCCGCGAGCTGATCCGCCTGGACGAGCACAAGGCCCTGCTGTGCGTGGAGATCTCCCGTCTGCAGAGAGCGCTCCAAGAGATAGAAGACAAGCTGAGGGAGCAGGATCCCTTCATTCTGCTGCGGGTAAAGTCAAATGGAATTCCCCCGCTGGGTAGTTTGTATTGAGCCAGCTCTCTGGAGGTGATTATGGAAGGGAAAACGCTGAGGTCTTCATTTTGAAGTACATCAGACATAAAACATTCAACTGAACTGGGTGGGACTGTTTTGCCTTTCCTGTCAAGTCTGCGCACGGTCTGAAGGAAGCCAAACTCTGCGGCGCGGGCACATTTCAAGGGTCAAGTCGTTCCCGCTTCACGATAACAAAGGAGTCTCGGCTGGACAGGATGTAGGCCAGTGAGCTCACTTGTGGATCAAGGGAGGGGGTTGTTGAGCCACTGACGGCCGCGGGACTTCTCAGCTCTCAGTGGATGGGATTAAGTGCGTGAGCGCAGACGATGTAATGTGGGGGGAAGCCATCTCTCATGTCATATGTAAGAAGATTAATCACCTTTCTCTCATTTCAGAGCATCAAACTTTTGCTGCAGAGGTGAGAGTGAGAAAGAATTGCATTCAAGTCCTGCCGGGGATTTGTGTTCACTGCGCCGCTTTGGTTTTGTTGGCAGACCCTCGCTGAAGTTTGAGAAGCCGGCTTTTGTACCTCCCAGTCTGTGTGAAGGGCGATTTGCGGGGCCTCTGCAGTATCGAGTGTGGAAATCCATGAAAGGCAGCATTTACCCAGGTACGAGAATCAAAACCCCTGACAACTGGCAACGAGCACTGAAAGCGGTGGGAAAGCTGCATCCATCCATCCATTTTTCCATCGCGCTTGTACTCATTAGGCATTAGCAGGAACACATTGAGACAAACAGCAATTCGCATTTCCGCCCCCGGACAATTTTAGCGTCTTCCGAAGTCAGCTGGGATAGTCTCCATGCCATCCGCAACCCTAACGAGGAGAAGCGCTATGTCGGAAACGGATGGATGGGCGATCAAACATTTTCCGCTCCCCCAAACCCTTTTGCCATGTGACATGTGCTTTTAGTCCCCGCGGCCATTACCTTTAACTCCAGCACGGCCAACCCTTGGCTCAGCCTCAGCTCGTCACTGACCTGCGTCCGCTACCAGACCTTCAACCACGCCGTGGAGGACAACCCGCACAGGTTCAACGCCGCCCTGTCGCTGCTCGGGAGCCAAGGTTTCACCCACGGGCGGCACTACTGGGAGATCGAAGTCTACAGCAGCGCCGTGTGGACCCTGGGCGTGGCCCGGGAGTCGGTCCCCAGAAAAGGAGTCATCAAAGCTCTTCCGGCAAACGGCTTTTGGACCCTCTCGCTCTCCTACGGCGTACAATATATGGCGGGCACGTCCCCGCCCACCGTTCTGTCCCTGGAGGAGCCGCTGGCCAGGATCGGGGTGTACCTGGACTACAAGAGAGGTCTGGTGTCCTTTTACAATGCAGAGACCATGACGCATCTGTACACCTTCAGGGAGATCTTCAGCGAGACGCTCTTTCCGTACTTCAACTTGGGCTTTCTGGACAAAGTGCACGAGAATGAGCCTCTGAAAGTTTTCATGCCAAAGATTTAAACTTACTGTCAAGTTTTGGGGTTTTGTTTCTTTTGTACGGAATGAGACACAACTGTGAATTTGGATGGTTAAAAAAAAAAAAAACGCTCGTAGACTGGCTTTACAAGGCACGAATGTGTTTGCGATACATCGAATAAATATTTTCATCTCCAAAACGTGAGTGATTTTATTGGCTTGTTGGGTTTATTGTTTTAGCGATGCGTCAACGTGGTACTCAGGAAAAAAACATTAAAAACAATAAATGTGAACATAAAAACAGTACAGTATCCTGTTTGTCATTTTGGAAAATGTCAGATTTATTATTATTATTATTATTATTATACGAACAACAAACTACCACATTTTCCGTCTGTAGCTACGTCACACAATGTTCCGATTACGAGCTTGAACCAAAATCACAACCGTGAAAACAATTTGCGTGTTATCATTTTAGTGCAAGTAAAGCAAATAGCGGCACTAACATTGCGGCACTAACACAAACTCCATGTGCAGAAACACTCAAAACAACCCAACCGCATTGATCGATCGTGATCATGTGACCTCAGACACAATGCGACGCAGCACAGAATGAATAACATCAACTACATTCGTCGACACGGCCGAGAGCGCCGTTGCTCAATCCAAAACGCTCCGACGCAATTCATCCCAACTCGAGGATATTTACTGAACCATGTCGACGCTAAAAGTGCTCTGCATCATACAATCAATCAATTTCTTCTACGAGTTACCAAGCACGAGGCAGCTCTTGCATCGGATCTCATGTAAAAAGAACCGCTGCTTTCCCACGACGTCTGCATTTTTAATCTTCACCAAGCTACAAAAAAAAAGGTCATTACAGGCTGTGTGAGGCACAAAAAAAAAAAGTCCCAAATGCTTGTTGAAAACTAGTCCTTAGTGTTTATCCGAAAACTGTAACACACGGAGTAAAATATGTCGTCTTGCTTCACTCGAACAGATGTGAGTGGCACATTCGCGGGTGTTGGTTGGGGTGCGATTCCACATGAATGCTCCTCGCCGGAATGGGAGCGGCGGACCAAAATGTTTAAGTCGAGTAAGGTTTTGGCTTTCGTAGAGTCACTTGCTCACGTGGAGAGTGTCCTGAAATTTGGTGCTCGTGTAGTGCAGGTGAAAACCTTTTTTCCCAACGCTGTCATCCGAGTGAAATTTGACCACCAGGGAATCCCCAGCGGAGTAGATCTCCTCCGGGGTCTGAGGAGGAAGAAAAAAAATACACACGCGCATCAACGTGAGAATTTGAAGTCATGTATGGCGGCAGGGGAAGTCGATTTACTCGAGTCCACAGTGGACAGAGTACAAGGTGTTTATTTGAAGGAGGTCTCCCAACCAGGGGTTGGAATCAATGCACTTCAGAGAAAAGTCATTCTCATCGCGTATCGGTGAGAGCGAGACCATTTTTGAGCACTAGCAAAATGTTTGGGCTCGGCCATTTTCGAGACCTCGATAAAGCAAGCGTCGTTCTATCGTCTTAACAAACAATTTCAATTTCGATTCTGCTTCCTGTTTGCCACCTCAATTTGAATCGAAGAATCGAGTCGGAATTTTGGCGTCAGTCCCAATTCAATTTGTACAGCCCAGATTGTACCTGACAATTACATTTTTTGTTTCTGTGACATGTCGCCAGATGTGCAGCCCTCAATCGGTTGGTGTGCGGCGAGGAGTGACCCCCGCAATGGTCGTCGACAAGGGTAACCTTGCTATTTGGAGCATTCGTTTACCCCCGATCCGCAGAATCGGCCCAGCCTCGGGGACTTGATGTCAGCCCCGTCGTAGAGCTCCACATAATCGTAGCCGCAGTCGGGCTCCTCCTCGATTTCAAACACTTGAAAGAGAAGCTCCACTCCGTAACCCTTCTCGGCGGAGACGACCCACAAACAGTCGGAGCCGCCGGGATAGTTGTTGTCTCCAAACTGTGCATGAGAGTACAAATCTTTTGTCTTGACCTCAGCGCTAAGGTTTCCTCCGCATTCTGGAGCGACCACAAAATTAGAGAGTGAAAAAGAGGAGCCTTGACGAAGAAAAAAAAAAAAAAAAAAGACAAAAAAGAAGAAAGAATCAATCCTTCTTTTGTGAAGCAATCAGAAGACATTTGATGGAATTTTATCACCTGCTGTGTAGGAGGCAAGAAAGCCTCTCTTCTGCACCGAGTTGTCCGAGAAGAAACGCAAGAACAAGGCGTTGTCACTGGAGATGACGGGAGAAGGCTTCCCGGTACCGCAGACGCGAACCAGCCTCGGGGCACGGACATCGCTCCCGTCAAAGATTTCCAAATGGTCGTAAGCGCACGCCAAATGAGCCTCCATGTCGATGTCGTTAAAGGCCTGAGAGTGAAAAAAAAAAAGCACAGCGTGCTCAGAAAACACCGTGACTTCGTACAGCAGTTTGTTTTTGTTTCTCCTTACGAGTCTGATCCGATGGCCCGGAGTGGTGGACAGAGTCCAAGTGCAGGCCTTCTTGCTGGGGTACTTCTCGGGCCAGTTGGGGCTGCTGACTGTGCCCGACGCGCCGTTTAGCGCGAGATCGCAGCCCGCTGGAAAAAGACGAGAGAACATATTTCGCAACAACCGCAATGTAAACTGCCGCATTTGGCAGCTGCTTCGTTTCCTCTTCGCCTATACTTGGCAGCATTTGCCAGATGTCGAAGGAATTGTTTTTGTTTTGTGCGCATCTTTAAAAGCACAGATTTTAACAATAGAAAATGTTCTGGTCATTCCAGTTGATTTTAGACATCACGTGTAAAATAAAACCGAGACGGTGGATCGCGGCGGCACGCGCACGCACCTTCCTTGCAGTCGCGCTTGTTGTCGTGCAGCATGTAGCCACTGCGGCACTGACATCTGTAGCTTCCCATGGTGTTCACACATTCATGCTGGCAACCGCCGTTTTCTTGCGAGCACTCGTCCATATCTGCAAAGACACGGACGGACGGGCACAAAGTCTCGACGCACCAGGATGAAAATAAACAGAGGGCGGAAAATTACAGGGCAGCGTTATGTGCCGTCAAATTTTCAAGAGGCACTCCAATTGGCGGGTTCAAAATCAACCCTACATCTCGCCACAGTTCGTCCATCAAAGTTGTCACGCTACCAGAGAAAAAGTGAGCCTTGAATCCTCTCTTGGAGACAGTATTGTCAGACTTGAACTCCACCCTCAGGTTGTTGTGCAGCGAGGCGATGGCCTCGGGTTTCTCTGCTCCGCAGAACTTCCCGTGAAGCTCGGAGTTGGCGCTGGCGCCGCTGCGCACCTCCACGTAATCGTATTTGCAAACCTGATGGCAGCAAATTTGAATTTCGGCTTGGATCGCCGCGACGCGACGTCACGCCGCTAATCGCTTTTATACTTACGTCGTTGCCTTCGGTCTCAAACACGTCAAACACGAGAGTGATGCGGTACTGGGCGGGTGCCACCAGCTGCCACACGCAGTTTTTGTTGGGCGGATATTCCTTAGGCCACCCGGGGGTGGTGAGGGAGCCGTTCATTTCGGTGAGAAAGCCGCCGCAGGCCGCTGCTGATGGAAGGAAATGACGGTTTGTTTGTTTTTTTTTTACATTTAAAAACGAGTGATACCCTCCTCACGTAAAATTGCACATTTTGTGCTTTTGCTTGCGAAACACCAAACGACTGAAAATTTTAAACTGTCTTGCGTTGGCCGGGAATCGAACCCGGGTCAACTGCTTGGAAGGCAGCTATGCTAACCACTATACCACCAACGCTGTTGAACATCTGCTTTCTACTCCATATGTGGCCCTAAGCCCCAAAACGCCGCCTAGCAAACGGTCTACACACGACAGAAAGCAACGTGTGCATGCTCTTGTTTTTTTTGTACTAACTACTACGTGTATATCTTGAGATTCCGCCATTTTGTTCCGCTATACTGACCTAAGAGAAAAAAAACAGACCTTTTTAGGAACAGTGGACTCCGCGCCATCTAAATAATGCTACAGATCCGCTCTGTGTGCTAGCTTTTCATTATTTGAATGTTTGGTGTCATGCTGAGATTTTTCAGAGTCGAGTGCTCACTCTCGCAGCTTGACCTGTCTGTGGCCAGTTCATATCCAGGATCGCAGGCGCATCTGAAGCTGCCCAGAGTGTTCAGGCAGTGCTGTTCGCAGCCGCCATTATCAGGTTGGGAACACTCATCCATCTCTGAAAAGCAAAGAGCGGGGAATAGGTTGTAGTTTTTACAAGGGGAGGGGGGAGAAATAAGTAGCAATGATTGGCATGTGGGACACGGACCTTTAAAGAACGTGGCAGAGAACCCGGCCTTACTGACCGAGACGTCAGATGCAAACTTGAGCCAGAGTTGGTTGGTGCTGCTTTTGATGTCGTCTGGTTTGTCGCAGCCGCAGAAGCGGCCGAGCAGCGGGCTGCGTGCCGAGCCCCCGTCCCTCACTTCCACATAGTCGTAGGCACAGCTGTCGTGAGTCTCAAGCTGCGGCCAACATCAACATTTGGAAAGGAGACATTGCGTAACCCGAGGTAGGCTACCGTGCAAAGATCCGGGCAAATAGTTCATCGGGGGCAAGAAGTGGAAGTTTTCAAACAAAGAATTGAACTCTTTTCGATTTCTACGTCGATCTGCTCCAATATAATTGCTCACACAAAAATGTGGCCTCCTGTTAAAAAAATCTTAGTAACGCACAAACACACGGAAATCATATCCGAAATGCAGATCTCATGTTGTGTATTCATCTTTTCATTTCAAGGGCCTCACTTGTGGGAGAAAAGTGCATCTTTTACCTCAAACGACTGAAAGGCGAGACCCACTTCATAACCCTCTGCCACCGTGACTTTCCACACACACATTTTGTTGGAGTGGTAATCATCGGGATAGTTGGGGGACTGAATCTGGCCGCTGTCCTGCACCACCTCTCCGCCACAGACGGCTGCACGGAAAGATGGCACGTGACATTTCAACCTCGCACAAGATGACGGGTGTGGCGACATCACGTGCGCTGTACCTTCATAGATGGCCGAGAAGCCTTTCCCCACCCAGCTACTGCTGCTCCTAAATTCAATCCAGAGTCGACTGTCACTTGAGACGATCACATCTGGTACTGCGTTTCCGCAGAAACGACCTGACAGAGGATATGACGTGACCTTCCCGAAAGCGAGTCAGGAATCACGAGTTTATTCAGAGGCTTCTTCACAGTTAGAAACCTTTGAGTGGAGCTTTTTTCCAGAAGCCGTCTCGGACCTCCACGTAGTCGTACCAGCACGAGGGACTCTCGAAGACATCCATGGTAGTGAAATTTAGAACGATCTGAAAGAGAAATAGCAGTGTCGGCGGCTGCAATACTGTGCCGGAAAACTTGTTTTTGACGGTGTAACGGCGCCCTCTTGCGGACGTAAATACAATTACACATTCATGCTTGATTCACTCGAAAACAGTTGGGTCAAAAATAACCCAAGTCGGGTCACAGAAATCTGAAGAAAACTGTGTACTGACAATGAAGATCCAAATTCGTATTCTGAACTGCAAGTTCAAGACAGAACGAATGCTTTTTTTTCCACATTAACTTCCATTCAACAGCTGTATCAGAACAATAGCCCACACTTCCCTTTAACTGCAGCTCTCGTTTTAGATCTCATTCGATTGTGCGCATGTACCAAATGCCGTGAACTAAAATTGTCATCAGTCAAATCAAACGTCATCATTGTTCTAACCTTTTCTCCAGGTGTGACCGAGATCCTCCACACGCAATGAACATATGCTGAGTAGCCGTTGGGGAAATCAGGGGAGGAGAAGTTTCCGGCGCAGTCTTGCAAAGTCTCTCCGCACCCTGTCATCAGCTCATAACATTAATCAAGTTGCGCGAATATCGAAAATGAGATTAATTTAAAAAAAAAAACACAACAAAATGCATCTCACTTGCGCATTTGTAGAGTTTTCGTGCTTGTGTCATGTCTCCTTTGCTAAGTTTGAGCCGCTGACCAATAGAGGGTCGCACTCCATTAACATCATAACGGGGCAGAATTGTGTCCAAGAAGACCCTTCTGTGTCAATAAAATAAAATAATAACAACAAAGTGACTAATTAACAGAGTTCAAACCCAAAAAGTGATCCATGTTTTAACATGCAGAGGCCCTGGTTGAGTTATTGATAATCTTTTGATAATCGCTCAGTGGGTTCAGGGCTCACTCGTGCGGTTCCCATGGCGATACACCCACGAATGGCAGGCATGTGCAAACACAGCGCTCTGAATGAGGGGCTTTTGGTCGCCTTTGCTCGCCAGGTCAGCGGAGCGCGCGCCTGAATGCCAGGAGTACAAACGGCCAGTCCAGCTCAAATTATTCAACAAAGCCTGCAATGCGGTGCTTTTATGCAACCTTGCTTGCCTACATGAGTCATGACCCCTGCCCCTCTGCCTCCCCCCCAAAAAAAGACAGGAAAGCAACAACAGGGAGGGGGAAAAAAAATAAACATTCTTGATAGACATGAAAATAAGTGAAAATTGGCTATGAAGATAAATACTGTACATTAGATAAAGTCAAGCTAACAATGATCTGGCTATAAAGGTCAACTGGTGTACATTATGCTTCCATTCCTTTTTTGGGGTGCCAGCGGGTGATGATTAGTGAGTTAGTTGAACTACATTGGAATGCACTGTTGATGTTCAATAATGTTACAGTGGCTTACAACAAAGCAAATATACGTTTGATGAACACCTAGGCCGACTACGCTACTGTCTTTGAAAGTAGGCCCACAATGTTAGCACACAGGGGAGTTTATATTTTTGACGTGATACTTGGTGTAAAAAGTGTGAGAACCACCGCATCGATGCAACGTTCAGCAGAATGTTGTGCAAACCTTGAGAATGTATTCTTGGCATAATGCATGACACTGCCAAAGTCATACACCTCACCGAGTGAGTCAACCTCGCCCGGTTCCATTTTCAGGAAATTGTATTCCTGCCCTGTTGATGGACAGACCGTCAGCGGACATTGTGGGAACATCGAGATGGTCAGGTTCCTTTTTATTGCACTCGTCAGTCAATACCTTGCTGAATGTTGTCCCTGTTGATGCTCACGTGCTCGTCCCGGTCTGGTCTTGTGTGTTCGTGCCAGAAACCGATCACATGGCCGAGTTCGTGCACCACGATGCCAAACTTATCACAGTTTTTCCCGATTGAGATGGCCTGGGGACCACCGCCTCTCCTTCCCACATAAGAGCAACACCTGCAAGGGGGGAGGGGGGAACACTGTTCAGTGCCCCAGCATCTGCATTAAACACCCCCGTCCCCAAAAAATGCCCCGCTTTTCACTCCGATAAATAAGAAGTCATCCACTTCACCCGCAAGGTCTGTACGTGAAAACAATGTAGCTCTCCTCAGTCGTCCTCTCCATGAACGTTACACAAGTGTGCTTCTCCCAGTGACGCATGGCCTGGCGGAAAATGGCTCGCTGACTACCTGCAAAGAAACTCTGAATCAGAGTTTGACTGCTTCAAGATGTGGCGGTCATCGTCATGGCGGAACCTACCGCTGAAATTACCGCTGATCGCATACGGTATGAGGCTGTCGGGCCAAATGCGCTCAGATCTGGAGGTGGCCGCCCTCCTCCTCCTCCTCCGTCCGCTGGGATGCTGACGGGAGCTTTGCCTAACTGCTGCTCGCTTACTTCTGACTATGGCGATGAGAGTGGAGATGTTAAGAGATCGTGAAAGGGATCGGCAACACAACTAGAAACAATATTGAGGTCCACCATAAAATATTATTCGGGATGCACCGATGCCACTTTGATCAGATCGAGTAACATAAATGAGAAAATTCAATGCTGACCGATACCAAGTACTGATACTCGCTCATGACATTACATCGCATCCATCCAACAAATGTGCAGTGTCGCCATACCTGATGCGGCGTTATTTAGTCGGGCGCTTTCTGTTCTGAGAGCATCTTTGAACATGAGGAGTTCTTCTTCGTCCAAGGCAATGTCTCCCAAAAAGGCCGCTTCGAGAGGGCAGGTGGGAAAATGTATATCACAGCCACACATAACAGACCCCTTCAATGGACACATTCCGTGTCTTTGAGGCAAAATATTAGGAACAGCACTAGGTGAGGCGATGCCCTTTAATCACAATCACATTTTCTTACAGGGGAAGTCGGAAAAAAAAAAATACATCTGCAATGGTGTGCATCCGCAATAACCAAACCGTAAAGTAGCGAGTGAACATTGTCCATACAATTTATATTATTGTGTCATTTTTCTAAATACAATTTAAGTGTGCGCTACTTGTGGGGGGAAAAAAAAATGAAAAATGCATGTTAACCCCTTACCTACTGTAACTCCCTCTTAAAACACACACGGGGCTCTCCGGAGCTGAGTAAGTGGACACTGTGGACAGCGCTTTTCTAAAGATTACCCAGAATTTGCGTCGTATCATTTTAGTCAAGGCAGAATTTCTTTTCCAGCTTTTAGATTGGATATGACGTTGCACACGTCTCCCTGAGTGTAATAAGTGCACCCTGTGTGATTAACATTTATTTCCACTCATGCGACCGCACATCCTGAAGAATAAAGACGTCATGTTGCTCGAGGAATACCAACAGTCCATTTTGCAGTGTGCGCCGACAACCTTCGGAAAGGTGGAACGTCACAACGAAAAGACATAATGGACCTTTTTATTTCAGGAAATCACTCATGCAAATGTTATGTGCAAATGCCCCCCCCCCCCCTCCCAAAATCACGCCTTGAAGCCAGAGGCACCCATCGCTGCTGCAGCGTGGCCTCAACGACCTCCAGTTTCCTGGCAACTACTGTGGAGAAGAGTGCCAGTGTGTTTTGGCTTTGACAGGAAGTCACGAGTGGCATGGAACCCCAAAACAACTTGAGACTCCATAATTGACCAATTAATTACTTGGCACACTTCAACTTTTCTTGTAGTGCTTTAACTTGTTGACAGTTCATTGACTATTAGTGACAACTTCGTAGTCCTCATTGATGTGAGTTTTATGTCAATAATGCTACGACGACACACATATTTCAATGAATACCGGAAAACTAAACGGAAAGCCTATTGCCGACTGTTTTCGCTTCAAATATCAGCTGCATTATTTTTATTTGGACTATTTTTGCACCGGGGAGCGCTAACTTAATTCTGACTTGGGATTTGCATGTCGAACGTTATCCCGATTAATATTCGTGCCATCATTGTTATTTATCTGACCACTTTAGGACGACGCAATTAATAAAATGAAATGGTTTATTATTGTTCATGAAGAATATTTTTAACCATCATGCTGTATCGTGATATATTCAATTACGGCGATGGGGTGCAATTGAAACCGCAATATGATTTCTGGGCCATATCCTCCCAGCCTTATGAACGAACAGCCATGCATACTTAGAGCGTCAATCAAAACGGAGCATTATCTTCGTCCTAAAGGCTAAAATATGTGCGGCCGCACTTACAAAGAATCTCAATAGAATGCAAAGGTGTACCGAATGGAGGTAAAGTCGATCATGTCGTCACAACTAGAAAAATGATTGAATATTTCATATTATTCCATTTTCAATTCAAAGAGTGGGTCTTAAATGTCTCAATGCCTGAGTAGATGATATACAACTATGAAACGCCAACCTTGTTGCAATATATAAGACTGTATTAAGACAAAAAAAAAAGAAATACATAAATAATAATACAGATCAAATGCTTTTACCGGCTTTGCAGGGATCCTTGTAATCAATCTCATCGTCCACGGACTGAAGTTTTGCTTCCACGTCGTCCCCATCGGCCGTATGAGAGACCCGCAAACTGAACAAAAAAAGGTATGCAGAAGCAAAGAGCATTATTTAAAAAGGAAAAATCAAGCAGAATTCAAACAAAAAGTAGATTGCTGAAGGAGGAAAATTGACGGCAAGAGTTCCCCGACAATGTGATTTATTTAGTTTTTTTTTTTTAAAGAGTTTTTGTTTTTTTTCCTCTTTCAGATCTCCATGCGGCTGCAGAGATTAGTGGACATTCAGGACCGAGTGCATGCGCGTGCGCACATACACACACATGCCAGCCTTCATTGCCAAACACACATCTGATGTCACCTACTGTCAGATGACATGTAAGCAGCGTAAACAACAAACAAAAAAAGTGTTGAATGGCAATGACATGAGCAAAATACGGAATAAAATCTGAAGAATAAAAATTTGGTGTCAGTAAAAATGTTATGAGGACATACTGTTTAGGGACACAAGGGTGAAGGAATCATGACTAAAGCACAATGATGAATTATTTTTATGATTTGGAAAATAATGAACTGTTTTTCTCAATGCAGGCAGGCTGCCGGTTTGTCCCCAATGTGAGTTATTATAATTCGAGAGATGGTGTGTTAACCATCCAGGCATCAGAAGTAACATTTTAACCCTCCTGGAAGGGTGAAAATAATTCCAATAAAGTAAAACTAATCACCCATTCAGGATGCCTGAGAAACACAATTGAGATGGAAACATATTTCATGTCGCATTTGCAGTGTGTGCCGAGGTGGTGGAAAGTCTCAATGGAAAAAAAAAAGAGAGAATAGAATGGGCCTTTTTTTTCCTCAGTGAATTCACTCATGCAAATGGTGAGTATAAATGAATGTCGACTCAGCAGTGCACTTTTGAAGTCGGAGGCATTTTACAGGCACCCCGCCACTGCTTGAGCCTGGCCTCAGTGACCTCCAGTCTCCAGGCAACTACCGGAGAGAAGAGCTGTGCCGTGTCTTTCAATTTAAAGGAAGTCACGAGTGGAAAGGAACACCCCCAAAACAGCTCACAATTATAGGCCAGACCATTTTCTGAGCATATTAACACATTCAACACCATAGGGTGGGGGTGGGGGGTGGGGGGGGACGCTGAGAAAAATCTTTGAGAGACATAAGATAATTGGGCTTCCACTGACTTTGACCGGAAGGGGAAAATTTTGCTCTAATTCAGCCATTCTCATTTTAAAACGTGCACATAAATTCACGGCAGAGCTAGCTTGAAACTGAAATGAAGGACTCGAAAAAAAAGCAATGTTCAAATACGTTGCATAAAGTTCACCACAAAGTCACTCACGAGAGGAAAAAAAAAATCCAACGAAGAAATACAAAATCACTGTTAGCTTAATGTAGAATCAAAACGGTCCGATTTGAAAGCAAATATACTCTGGTTCCAAAACGATCACTAACATCTGTTTTTCCGCAACTCTTGGAACAAGGACTACAGATGTAAACAGATATTGAGCTGCGGAAGACACAACATTTGTTTTTCATCTTCTACTTGCTGTGTAGGCACTTTTTTATGGATTTTCCCCGGTGCTGACCGAGTAATTTAAAAAATGCGATTTCATATCTGTAAGCTTAGTTTGCTTTTTTTACCTTGTGGGGGGCGGTTTCAGACGATGAACAGACACGGCGTCGCTATAAACAAACAACACAGGCCATTAAATTAAACATATATTGACTATTCGTGATTAAGGGTTAGCGGATATGATAAATGATCCTAAAATACGAGAAGTGTTTTCTTCTCCTTTATTGTATTTACTTGATAGAGTTGTACAGCATTTCTATATACTAAGAATTATTCTGTGTACCTGTTTAAGTTGTATGATATCTTGTTGAATGCTGTACATACCTTAATTGATGTCATTCGACATTCCAGACTCTGCATTTCTGCATCTACCTTCTGCATCTGCTTCTGCATCTACCTTCTGCATCTGCATCTGCATCTACCTTAATAGAATCTGCATTTCTACATATGTACCTTCTGCCCTTGCCCTTTACCCCTGCCTTCCACCCCATCACCTACAATCTGTCTCCCATCTCCCAAACCTGCCTTCTAACACCTATTAAAGCCTTACCTCAAGATACCTGCGCCCTGTATTCTGACCGATACACCATCCTGTACCCTATATACCCCCAAACTGATCCAGCCTGATATTCCTCCCCAACATTTGGTCCTTCGAGCCGGATATAGTGTTCAGGATGGAGCCAGAGAGAGAGAGACATCTTGATGTGAGGCCGAAACGTCGAACACGTCCTCCAACTTGGATGCAAGACTTCAAGGTCGACTATGTGAGACAGTCACAGTGGGATTTGTCTACTCCAACCCCAACAGGAATATCGTCATATCCGCAGAAGGGACAAGTCCAGATGTCCCCCTTCTATGCACCTCAACCTTACTCGGACGCCTGGGATGCTGCTCAGTATCGAGCCCCTCAGCTAGCCTCAAGCTCCACCCGAGGAGGGATGTAGATGATGAACCCTTACCTGCCCCTGTCCAGTCACACCTGCAGCCCCATTCCTCGACTCGAGGTACCAGTCGAACCTCAGAGCCTTGCAAGAAGAAAACAACTTCCTCGTGAGACACATGAGGCCCTACATGCTGGCATAAAGGAGCTAAACGAAGCCCGCAGTGACCTCAAACAGCTGATTGATGTGGCTCACTCATTAAGAACCGGCATGAGCCAGGCCAGCGTTCCTCCACCACCCTGTCCCGGCCCCAACTCATATCCTGTGAGGGCCGTCATCACAACAAGCAGCCATCTCGTCACTGAATCAGAGGATGAAGATGATTGGCCTGACCCACCACCGTGGCCTGAACCTGAGGACAACCTAGACACAAACCTGTGTGCCCTCAATGTGGATGATCAGCAGTTCCCTCACTCCCCTACTTCCCCCGAAACCAAGCCTCAGCCCTACAGATCTCAGCCACAATCATCACCTGTCCGTCATTCCCAGTTCATTCCTTCCGGCCATGAGATCTCCCTCGTTCCCCTACTCAGCCTCGTCCGCTACCTTCAAACCCCAGAATACCCTCAGTAGGCCCATCACCTCTTCCTGTGCCACAGTCTCACAGAGCCACATATCACATGCAACCTCCAATCTCAGAGCCAGTATACAGAGGACCACAACCGACTATCCCGAAGTTCTCCACTCCAGACCCGCGCGAGTTTGCTAGGCTGCGTATAGCACTAGAGAACCTCCTTCCCTCCAATGCTACAGAGCTCTTCAAGTACCAAGTACTCGTAGATCATCTTATACTAGAAGATGCTAGGCTAATATCAGATGCCTACCTAAACTCGCCAACCCCCTACACTGACACCATGATAGCGCTCCATGACAAATACGGTCAACCCCATCAGCTTGCCCTAAAGAACATAGCCAGCGTTCTAGATGGCCCAGAAGTCAGGCGGGGTGATCCAGTGGCATTTCAGAGATTTGCCCTCCAAGTCCAATCCCTGGTAGGCCTCCTTCAAACCTTGGGCCACGAAGGAGAAATTGAGCTAAGTTGTGGCTCACATGTAGCTCGCCTACTGAGTAAGCTTCCTGCAGAACAACGGGCTGATTTCCGCCGTTATCAGCTCACCAGATCTGGAGCGACACACACCTTGCGTGATCTTTCAGAGTGGCTTCGCCACGAGTCATGGTGCCAGGGCTTTGACAGTCCAACGATTGGACGAAGCTCCAAGGAGAAACAGACGGCCAAAGGTAACGTTCGATCTGCCCCTAGACAAACAGTAGTGTTGCATAGCGGCAACGAGCCTACAGAGATTCCAGTTAAGAAGAAAGACAAAGCTAAAGCCTACTGTGCCTATTGTGACAGTACAGAGCACTACTTCAGTCAGTGTAGTAGTGTGTCCAAACTCACCAAAGATCAGGTCAAGGACTGGATCCAGACGAACAAGCGGTGCTGGCGCTGTGCTCGTCAGCACTTAGCTGCGCAGTGCAATCTTAAGAAACCCTGTAACCTTTGTCAAGGGAGGCACCTTCTTGCCCTCCACGAGATTAACCTAAGAGCTGAGGAAGTTAAGGCAGACTTGCCTCCAAAGGCAGAAAGTTGTCTCACAACCTCTGCGTCTGAGTCCTTCTACCTTGACCGACCCAGTTTCGGGAACCGGGTCATGTTGAAGGTAGTGCGGGTACATGTGCACTATGGTAATCAGACATTAGATACCTTTGCAATTCTGGATGATGGGTCCGAGAGGACCATGCTGCTGTCCACTGCTGCTAAGTCTCTAGCCATGGAAGGCACCCCTGAAGACCTTCCCTTGCGCACAGTCCGCCAGGACATCCAAGTACTGCGTGGCCACACAGTTTCATTCCAGATCTCCTCTCCCAACAACCCTAAGGTCAAGTTTAAGATTAATGGTGCCTTTACAGCAAACAGGCTTAATCTGGCCCAGCATAGCTACCCTGTTAGCCATCTACAGAAGAAGTTCAAGCACCTTCGTGGTATCCCTATTCCTACCCTTCATGAAGCAAAGCCTTTGCTCCTTATAGGTTCGGACCAGCCTCGACTCATAACGCCCATTGAGCCCGTCAGACTTGGTCCTAATGGTAGCCCGGCAGCTGTCCACACCAGGCTTGGATGGACACTGCAGGGCCCTTGCCAGCCCATGGGCGGCCAACCCAAACAGCCCAATGCCTGTTTACCTCAACCTTACCATCTAGGATGATCTCTACAGCCACGTGAGCGGCTCAAGCCAGTCGATGCTGTCCCCTACCGACCTGAGAGAGGTGACCCCATCCAAACAGGACCAACAAGGCACATCCCAGTCTGAAAGGAAGACAGTACGTGCGGAAGTGTGCTGTGCCTTTAGATATGCTACTCCTTTGTTACGCCATATGGCCATGCCAACAGTGAAAGCACCTAAAGAATCAGTCATTGCCCTGCTGCGCAACACAGAAAGACGCCTCCTTAAGAACTCTAAGCAGGGACGAGGCCTACAAGCAGAGGTTAGTCCCCACGGCTACCGGCCCTTGAGCGTTGTGCAGCTCTCGTAGCAGCGCAGTTAGCTTCAACCCTTAAGAAGGAGCTCACTCTCACAGTACAACCCATAGTCTTGTGGTCTGACTCCACTACTGTACTAAATAACCCTGCTGACGACCTCACAAGAGGAAGACTTTAGTATCCCTCTCGGAGCCCAACCGATGGTCACAAGGACCCCCTTCCTTCTGCAGTGCCCAAATACCTGGCGGAAATGACACACTCTGACCCACCAGATGATATAGCTGAGTTGAGAAAGGTCACCTTCTGCGGGTCAGCTGTCACCTCACCTCACATTTCCAGTCTACAGGATGGTAAATGCAACACCTGGCTGGCCCTCATGGGCGCTACTGCAAGAGAGCTTCATGGCCAAGCCCCTCAGATTACTCACCTACGGCCGAAGAGTATCGACAAGTGGACATACTCATCCTACAACGAGCCCAGAAACAGACCTTCCCCGATGATTATGCCCAGCTGTCAGCAGGAAAAGCAGTGTCCACTACAAGTCGACTGATCAAACTAGCACCAGCCATAGACACCCTTACTCACCTCATACGAGTGGGAGGCCGATTACGCCGTCTAGAGGGTCAAGATGAGACCACCCTCCATCCGATTGTCCTTGTTGCTTCTTACCCTGTGACTCACATCCTCATTAAGAAGTATGACCAAGATCCTAAGCACCCAGGGCAAGAGCGAGTCTTTGTAGAGCTGCGGAGAAAATACTGGATCCTCCATGGACGTGAGGCAGTTTGTCGTCGTCAGCGCTCCTGTGCAGACTGTCAGCGGTGGAGAGCACAGCCTTCGATACCTAAAATGGCTGACCTTCCAACAGCGCGTCTCCAACTGCATAAACCTGCCTTCCACGTCACTGGCATGGACTGTTCCCTCCGTACTTGCATAGGGACCGAGCCCGTCCTCCAGGATGTCCTCTCCACGGTTCCGCTCGAGGTGAAGGCCATTCTCAACTCTAAGCCTTTGGGATACGTGTCTGCTGATGTGGCTGATATTGACCCGGTGACCCCGAATAGCCTTCTACTGGGGCGGCCTGACGGATCACTCCCTCAAATCGTCTACCCGAAGAGCGAGCCTGAGCCGCAGGCGCTGGCGGCACTCACAAGTCCTTGCAGACCAATTTTGGTCAAGATTCATTAGAGAATACCTCCCTGGATTACAAACGAGACAGAAATGGCACGCCTGCCCCTGACCTCCTGGAGAAATCGGTGGTCATGATCGTCGACCCACAGCTACCTCGTGCCAAAATAACCCTCAGAAAATGTGCTCCCACCCTTCAACATAAAATACCGTGTTGAAAATTAACGTGAACTTCGGTTGCGTCTCACTTGTTTTTAAACGTGTCCTTGGTCAATTTGGTGGGGGAATTACCTTAAGTGGGAGTTTGAATGTTTGTTTCAATAACATTTATATTTGTTTCGCGTGGTTTTCCATCAGTAATTAGAAAATGTTCCGCCAGCTGGTTGCTGACTTGGCGATTTGGATAGAGCTTTAAAATTATTTGGGGGTCAAAAGCAAGCAACTGACAGCCCGTACGCCGATTAAAAATGAAATGACACATCGTGGAAAATGCACGATAGAACGATTAGGACTCGTGATAGCTTATTGATTATAGTGGTCGGCTGGTTTGCATGCAGAGCACACTCTCCTGCGGGTTCCTGCACGCACTCGGCGACGCTGTGATGAGGGGGGGGGGGGGGGAAATAGCGTCGCAAAACGTGAACTGAATGACCTGCTCTTGACATTCCAAAATATTTTGCAGCTGCAATAACAGCAGAAAAATCCAGAAGCAAGAAGGGAGCACGTAGGAATTATATACTTCTCAATTTCCGGGTTTGGACTTTTGGTTCTGCCCAAAGAGATCGTCACACGTGTCGATGTGTCAACAGAATATAGTTCACTTGCAAAAAGTAGCGTGATGAATATGAACCGGGGAAAAAAATATTTTTGTTCGGACCTACGCACCAAAGGACTTTTTTGGGGGGGTGTGAATACAGTACACCGTCAGGTGTGAATTGCAATTTGCATTTTCACCACTGAGTGGCGCTAAAGACTAAGGATGCGTTGAAACATCTTGAACAAAATTAAAATATGGTGCACTTACCCAGTGTTTCAGCACATTGATTGACCCAATTATCCAATATTACATGACAAAATGTTTAAAATATGGGCATTTAAAAGCCGATATATAGCACTCGCAGGAAGCCATGACTTATCCTGTAGTATGAATGGCAACAGGTTAAACATCCATCCATCCATTTTTTGATCCACTTACCCTCACGAGGGTCGCGGCGGCGTGCTGGGGCCTTTCCTATCTGTCTTCGGGCAGTAGGCGAGGTACACCCTGAGGTACACCGTGAGGCCAACACGCTAACCAGTCGCCCCACCGGGCCGCCCTACAATAAACATGTGGAAGAAAATAACATGGAGGCGCCAAACATAAAACAGTCAATTGAAATACAAGGAAGTGTCGTGTTTTATTCTCACGAGATGAAATGTGTGTTACTGTTATGCATTATGTAACGTGGTGTGAGGTTATGGCACTTATGTTGACAGGATCGTGTGCGGGGAGAGAAGGGAGGATGGGCGAGTCACCCCCCCTTCTTCCTGCTCACATCTGTTGCTGAGGAGATGGGAGCCTGCCTCCAGACGCTTTCAGACTTTTACAGCATGACGGGTTGCGTCCGCGCTTGCCGCTGATTGAAGTTGAGGGACAAAACCTTGCGAGCGCACTCATGTTTACATCCTCCTAAAGTGCTACACAGGACGAGGCTTTTTGTTTTTCTTTCTTCTCCAAATTCTGAGGAATGTCCCGGCGCTGGTGCAGGCAGGTCCTGCTTGGCGTGGAAGTGGGAATTGTTGTGGTGGCGCTTGTGGTCGGCACTGCGGGACAGAGCTACGATGGGAGAGAAGCTGGGTCGTCCTGCTACGGAGGATTTGACCTGTACTTTGTTTTAGACAAGTGAGTGCTTTTGTTTTTACGTCTTGATTTGATGGAAAACAATGCCGGAGAAGACGGGACATTCGGATTCTCCCCGTCTGCTAGTCTTGAGGTTGTGACAATTGAAGCACTGAACAGGTGTCACGTCCTACTTCGAGGAGAATTTGTGTTATGAAAAGCCAGAACAAAGTGCGACGCATTGAACGGTACATTTTTGCATTGAGTTGCTGATTTAGTCAATGTGAACAAATATCCACGCGTTAATTTTTTTAACTTTGGTATGGATGGAACAAGGTGCGGCCATTTGTTTGAGAAAGAGCGAGTTTTTTTTTTCTTTTCGGGCGTAACGGGCAGAGCTGACGGGGGTGTATTCGGTTTCAACGTCCGTGGAACGGTCAAGCAAGTCAAGTCGGGGTGAATCCAAACGGTTCTCATGCTGAATCACGCCAGAGCTTCGCATCATCTTCAGTTCGGTCGTTTGACGCCAGAGACATTCTCCGCATCGAAATGGCGGCCTCAAATGATTACGATGCAATTGCTGATCAATCAACGGGCAACATGTCTCGCGCCACCTTGAAGCAAAGTCCACATTGACCAACAATCGCACCAAATTTGAGCTGCTCCTCCCCTTTCGGGTTAAATTCAAAAAAGGCCAGATTGTCGGATGCCCCGAAAAGATTATCCTGAGCGATGATGATCCTGCGGTGACAGGGTGTCTTAAGATTGGAACCCCCCCCCCCTTCAGATCCATTAGGAAACCGGTCTGGCCAACGATCAAAATGTTAACCGTTCAATATTTGTGATTGCAAATCCTCATGTGAGCGGTCCACACCAAAATCTGGTGTTGAAAATCTTACGTGCATCGTACCTCCCGTTGCGCAAGCATTAAATGCCCCGTCTCAAATAAATGCCTCCATGTCAAACAAACACTCCTCAGTCCAGTCAATAAACGGTGCCGTTCGTGCACGCGCGTCTCGCAAATCAGTTGACAGCATTTTTTTGGGGGGGGGGGGGGTCTTAAAGCGCCGAGCAACGAGAATCCAAGATGCTCATTTGATCATCAAACACGCCGCAGGGATTTGCCTCGTCAAACTGCAGCCACGCGTCACTTATGGCAGCTGCGGCCGCCGTCTCGGTCCCAGCGAACCCTTTCTCCATGAGGGCCAGCTGTTCCAAAGAGCGTTTGGCTGCGCCGGCGCCCGGGACTCACAACGCAGGAAGATAAATGAAAGCAGAAGCGGAAAGAGGCTCGCACAGCCTTCTCTTGATTCACTCGCTTGATTCTTGAAGTCTTGCGTTTTCAGTTTCTGGAAAATTGGGATCTGGTCTCAAACTTGAAGTTATCACTCCAAAAACAAAAACAACAACTCATGAATAAAAGCTGCGAGGCACCCATAGTCTCAGTGGGGTTTTCTTGGGTGCACCCACACTTTGAAAAACGTTCAAACGTGGGTGTTCATTAGCTTCCGCTAACCTTCCCGGTTCAAATCGGATCGTTCGGAATGTGAACGCTCATAATTTGTGACTAAATGTTTTTCTTTTTACTCTTTGATGGATTCCATCAAATGTCGGTTTTTCCATTTTCAGATCTGGCAGTGTACAACATTACTGGAATGAAATTTATTACTTTGTGGACAACCTGGCGTACAAGTTTATCAGGTGGGCTGCTCAGACTTTGTTCGGCCGGTTTCAACTAAAGGCGGCTAACCATCTCTTTTTTTTTTACTGTCAGTCCTCAGCTACGGATGTCTTTTATCGTCTTTTCGACAGAAGGACGAATTCTCATGGCGCTGACAGAAGACAGGTGCCGCATCAGCAGACTTCATTTGGGATTTTCATTTGACTTCTGGCTTGATTTGATTATTTGTGTTCTCCATCCAGAGAGCAAATACGAGCCGGCTTGGAGAAGCTCAGCATGGTCCAGCCGGGTGGGGACACCTACATGCACCTCGGTTTGTCCAAGGTGAGTCCTTTGTTTTCTCCTCCAGCTAAAACAATCCTGAAAACTAGAACATTTGAGATCGCTTGAAATGCATTCCCGTTGATTTCCCGTGCAGGCCAGTGAGCAAATTTACTACGGCACAGGGGATGGTGAGTTTGACTTTTTCTCAGTGAATCATGTACTTTTCCTGCCGAGTCCTTGCATCAATCCATCCATTGCAACTTAGTTCACCCATCTGGCAGAACCATCAGCCGCAGCGAAAACGACCTGCAACCACAGCTGCCTGTTTTTGTCATGCTGATAAATGGGCGTACGTTGCATATATGGGAACTCCTTGCGTTACAGCGGCAACGTATCTCAAATTTCTTTTAAGTCACAGCACTTCGTCGTCCGCATGTTTTGCCAACCCAGTAATCAAGTAATCAATTTAACAACGTCTATTTGTTGTCACTCATACAAATGTTGACTGTAAAAAAAGTTACAGTCAACATTTGTATGAGTGAATACTTTTCATTTTTAGGCTCTACAAGTATGCTTTGGTTGCTGTGCTAATTTCCGGTTTCTTTCTGCCATCAGGCTACCGCACAGCCAGCGTCATAATTGCTTTGACGGATGGCGAATTGAGGGAAAATCAATTCGACCTGGCTCAAAGAGAGGCAAGAACTTTTTCTGACATCTTAACCTCTCCCAAACACTTCTGAAACATTACACAACTGAAACAAACACACACACATGTTTCAGTATATGATAAGAATGCGCTGTATTTTCCACACTATAACGCGCTTGGGAGTATAAGGCACACCTTCAATGAATGGCCGATTTTAAAATGGATTTCATACAGTATATAGGGCGCGCCGCATTATAAGCCGCACTAAATAGACGTTACAGTAGTGGCTGCAGTTGCGTTATGCATCCACTAGATGGAGCTGCGCTAAAGGGAATACAATACAATAATAATAATAATACATTTTATTTATAAGCACCTTTCAAGACACCCAAGGACACTTTACAATAACAAAAAACAAAATACGATGCAATACTTTATTTATATAGAGCTTTAACAATCACTGCAGCCGGAACAAAGCGCTTTACGGAACGTTTAAAATCCTACGTCCAAGAAATCAGAATATGGATCCATATACATTGGATTATAAAGCGCACTGTCGGCTTTTGAGAAAATGGAATGCTTTTAGGTGCGCCTCACAGTGCGGAAAATACGGTAGTCCGGTATAGCGCGTGGACAGATTTCACTTTGGGTGTGTCAGAACATTCCACCGTTGTCAAGGGTGAGACGTGCTCAAATTCAACGCGATCATCCGTACGGGTGTAACCCGCTATCGGCTTGTGACCACGTCCGTGTAGTGACGTCCCAACAGATGCGTCCCATCCCCGAAGAGACGCTCCAGCTGCACTTTTTCAGTGACCTGACCTCTGAGGTCCACCCATACTTGCTGTTTATTGTCCTTCAACTCAGGCGAGCAGAGCGCGGCAGTTGGGTGCCACCGTTTACTGCGTGGGAGTGAAAGACTTCAATGAGACCCAGGTGAACCTAGTCGGCTCATGTGACGTGCCGAAGAAAAAAAGTGTCACACAAAGACGATGACGACAATCTCTCTGCAGCTGTCAACCATCGCCGACAGCGAGGACCACGTCTTCCCCGTGACGGACGGTTTTCACACGCTGCATGTGATCATTGACTCGGTATGACATCATGCGCCGCACGCTCCCATTCGGGCGTACCGACTCCTGGTTAAGTGTCTTATTGTGTAATTGGACCGGTTTGATGTTTTAATATGGCTCTAGATCCTGAAAAGGTCGTGCATTGAGATTCTGGCCGTCGAGCCCTCGAGCATCTGCGCAGGAGGTAGTGCTCCACTTACTTTTATGATTCCGCGATTCGCCAATAATATTGTTCCCGTCGTCTGGCTCTCCACAGAGTGCATTTGTATTGTTAATCTTGCCTGTTCTACGTGAGGTTGCATGTTGCCGATGGACCAAATTCCCGCCAACGGAATTACCGCATGATGAAAACATGACCCCTTTGAACAGGGTGATGACACTTGTACCCGTAAGCGAGTGAATCACTTCGGTGCTACGTCAGAATCGTTCCAGGTGGTGATCCGGGGAAACGGTTTCTTTCATGCCCGTGACGTCCAGAAAGTCCTCTGCAGCTTCCGCATCAATGACACAGTGACTTTGAGTAAGTACCCGCTCAAAACACTCCAACTGACATATATGGAAAGGCATCTTGGGGGCGTGTCTAATATTTTGATTGCCTCGTAGGGGTCAGAAACATTTAATGAGCCTCAAGGCAGCGGGCGTAGGCTATACATAAAAACGCAAAAATGGTTTGGCTCGGAGTCGCTAAAATTTCCAGTGTGAAGAAAAAAAAAAAAACTCATGAATTAAGACGCCATGAAGCGGGTCATATATAAATCCCCGCCATGGCGAGCCA
This sequence comes from Hippocampus mohnikei, assembly GCA_026261675.1. Lineage (NCBI taxonomy): Eukaryota > Metazoa > Chordata > Actinopteri > Syngnathiformes > Syngnathidae > Hippocampus > Hippocampus mohnikei. Next base: position 3,898,647 of record JAKGUB010000344.1, read on the forward strand.
AACCAAGCCATAGTTCCCAGCATAGTTGTCGGGTAAAGTGGCTGCTTTAAAAAAAAAAAAACTTTAAGAAGAGGCAGATAGATTTCCCAGGAGTTTGGCGAGACACTTTCAAGTCTCACGCTGCCCATTTATTCTGCAGACGTGAGAGTGTGAATCAACTTAACAGGGGAAATAAAATACCCGAAAAGACTCTTTTATGGGCGTACAGCATGCTGTTGTTGTGGTTGTAAACAACGGGCACAAACGGAAGACACACCCAAGTACGTAGATAATAACCCCCCAAAAAAAAGAAAATGTCAGTGAAGTTGAGCGAGTATGCTAAAATTGCGTCCATCAAATCAGTTTTAAAATAGCATTCAGCAGCCCAAATCTTCATTGTGACAGAAATTGAAGCCACTCCGCTGTTTTGGCCCATGGTATGATTCCAACCCCCCCCTCAAAAGAAGACCACATCGGCATCCCCTCACTCTGCTTAGGATCAGCTGGTATAAAGCTCAAGCCTTCTCAGATGTCCGAGGACGGAAAGCGGATCCCATCGAGGAGGAGCGGCGTCTTTGCACACACGTTTGACGCTCGCCTTCTTGGCCAGTGTAAATAAACCGCAGCCCTGCTCATTGGCCTCTTTTCTCACTTGCAAGTGAGGAAGTGCAGGAAAGCGCTAAGGCTTGAACCCCGTGATGGTTTCATGGTTTCACAAACGTATCACTCCAACGTTCGCAAAGTTGGTACGATCTTTGCAATTCGGTGTTTAAATAGGTCAAATTCAAGCAAAATCCGCCTTTTCAGCAAAGGGAGATTAAATGAGAGGAAATATATAGATATTTAACGCACATTGTACTTACCACTGCGCAGTGAAAAGACCGTTGGTGGTCAGAGACACCTACCTGCTGTGCCCAGCTCCTGTTTTGGACAAAGAAGGAACGTAAGTGAAATGTATAAAATACAAGATAAAGGGCACAATGTAAAAGCAACGACAGGTGTGCTCATTATCTGGCCAACGTTGTTGGCAAAATGTCATTGGTCTTAATTCACGCGCTCGCTTTTCTCTGCAGGGCCGCCACGCTTCACGTCAGCATGAACAACGGCCTGAGTTTCATATCCAGCTCCGTTACAATTACCGCCGTCACTTGTGTGAGTATGTTGAAGACGAGAAGAAAAGTCCAATGGGGGGGTTGGAGGGGGGGGGGGGGTCCTGTTCCATTTTACTTCCGCTGATCATGAGATAAAAAACATCTGTCATACATACTGTACACCTCCTGCTTTATGTTACCACATTTCAACAGGCAAGTTTGACCTAGAAAACAATCCAAAAGTGTGACTTCAAAGTTAACTTTCGTGCACACGCCCTTTAAAAACGTGCCTCGCTTTACCGCCAATACCTCGGAAATTAAATTTGCACCCCCTTGAAGCTCAGGCCAGCTGAGCTGTCACTGTGGGCGCCAATTGGAATGAAGAAATATACTTTCATCATCAATCGCAGACAGCAAGTCGAATCCTTTGTGTCCATTTCGATATACTGAATGATGCAAATCTATTTTTTTGGCCAGTCGGATGGCACCTTTGTGGCCATCGCTCTCCTCATCCTGCTGCTCCTGCTCATCTTTCTTCTGCTCTGGTGGTTCTGGCCTCTGTGCTGCACTGTGGTAAGATGATGGACTCATGGACTACTTATTATTATACTTGCGGCCGACAAGTGTTGTCACGCGAACAGAAATATTTACTGGAATCCTAACTAGACTACCATGTTTGCTTAGGTTAGCCAAAAGAGTACAGTTCGTTTCCGACTCGGGCGTTATGTTGCCGTTGAAGGAATGGAACTCTGTCCTAAACTGGGGACCCCCAATTTTATGACATGCAACATTACATCTTTGGACTGTTGCTGAAAAAAATAATACATATTTCACTCTGTTCTCATTGACATGCAGGTCATTCATGAGTTACCCCCACCACCGACAGAAGAGGACTTCTCTGTAAGTAATTTTTAAAAAATCCGTTCGTGTACTTGTGAGAGCACAATTGCACACTTGCTTACGACTTAATTCATCACACACACGTGCAATATTCAATGAGAGGTTACCGAAGAAGAAAAAACGACAACACAATAACGGGTAGGAAATGGATTCCTGATTACTTACCTGAGGAGGCAAATACGAGGCTGGTTTTGAGGCCGTGTTGGACATTACAAAATTCGAACTTGCTATGCTGCCATGCTGGAATTGTGCGGTCGTGGACTCTGTGTGAAAGGTTTCCCTCTGGTCTAGGACGACGAGGACGATTTTCACAAGAGAAAATGGCCCACCGTGGATGCCTCATACTACGGAGGCCGAGGAGTCGGAGGCATAAAAAGGATGGAGGTATACGAAACGGCGATCGTGAAAGCAAAGTATTCATGTCGCATCGTCGAGACCTACATTAAAAAACTTGCCTCTGCACTCAAAACATTTCAAAGAATTCCAAATTTTCCATGACCACTGTTGTGTCTTGAAATGACGAGGCACACACACGCGTTTTCTATTATGTATTAGACCGTTGAGTTCCGCCATTAACAACGTGGGGGAAAAAGCCTAGACATTCCAGGTAACATTTCACACATGCGCAGTAGATGGCAATACAAAGTACGGGAAGTCAATGCGTCCAATAACATACAAATAACTATGGTGGTTAATACACCACATTACCTCCCCCCTTAGTTTAAAGGTACATAACAAATTCCCATTTCCTTATCCATCATACTGCATAACATTTCTTCAATAATAACCAAACTCAATTTGAACATCTTTCAAATGACGACATCACAATCAATCCCTGTAACGTAAAGGGCGTTGTGCTTTACGTCCTGAACGTCTCAAAACTACTGTCTCTGGCACAAGTGGCTCAGGCGGTCTGGTGCAAAAGCTGGTGATGCAGGAATTGTGGACTCCGGTTCGTCAAAGTCTTTCTCCTGCTCAGCTGACTGAGTCGCACTTTCAGGTCCAGGATCTAAAATGTCAGGTGGGTATCGAGGACGCAGCTGGTCTCCATGGCGTCTGTATATCTGATCAGTCTCACCTTGCACATGGTATGACACTGGTCCAGTCCGTTGTATCACTACTCCAGGGATCCATTTGGGATGCTCTCCTGCTGTGTTGCGTAGATAGACGGGGTCATCCACATCAAACTGTCGTTCGGCAGCCTGACGATCATGTTCCTCCTTCTGCTGATACTGTCTCCTCCTCACCGTCTCAGAGATGCTCGGTTTAAGGAAATCCAGCCGTGTTCGTACGTGTCTCTTTAAGAACAAGTCTGCTGGTGACTCTCCAGTTGTACTATTTGGTGTTGTGCGATAACGCAGCAAGAAGTGTGAAATCTTATCCTCAACACTCAAAATCTCTCTTGCAAGCTTCTTCATGCCTGCCTTGAAGGTCGCAATGCATCTCTCAGCGAGTCCATTCGTAGCAGGATGTTTCGGTGCACCAGTCGTGTGCAAGATTCCATTCCTTTTCATGAAGAGTTGGAACTCATTCGACATGAAGGTTGTGGCGTTGTCTGTGACGATTTGTTCGGGTACTCCTTGTGCTGCAAATAGTCTTTTAAGCCTTGTGATGGTGGCTGCTGAGGTTATCTGTGACATTTTGAAAACCTCTAGCCACTTGGAGTACGCATCGACCACTATCATAAACATGTGACTCATGAATGGCCCTGCAAAATCAATGTGAATCCTTCTCCACACCCCTCCAGGGAACTCCCATGGGTGCAGTGGAACCTGGCGTGGCATGCGTTGTTCTAGCTGGCACGTCTCACACTGTCTGCAGACCTTCTCGATGTCCATGTCAATATTTGGCCACCAGACATATTGTCGTGCAATTGTCTTCATTTTTACGATACCAGGGTGTCCGTCGTGGATCTCTTTCAACACTGCTCTTCTTATTTTCTCTGGCACCACTACTCTTGTTCCCCACAGAACACATCCCTGTTCTACAGAAAGTTCATCTTTCTTTTTGTGAAAAACCCTGAAATTTTCAGGAATTTCTGTTGGCCACCTAACTGGATGTATCTGTGTAGCAGTGAGAGCTCAGTGTCTTTGCGTGTAGCCTTCGATATTTGTTTTGCACATAATGGCGCCTCGTCCAGGTGCTCACAAATCAGTGCGTTAAGAGAAGCTGTTATTGTCTTTGTTCCATCGTCTATCGTCTCAGGCAGGGGACACGGGATAGTCCATCTGCATTACCGTGCTCCTCTGATTGCCTGTAGGTTATCACGATAATCATAAGCAGACAATATGATTGCCCATCTCTGTATGCGTGCTGCTGCCATTGTTGGTAGTCCCTTGCGTTCTCCGAACAGCGCGAGCAGAGGCTTGTGGTCGGTTATCAATTCAATTTCCGCCCCATAGGTATTGGTGGAATTTCTTTACACCGTACACTAGACTCAAAGCCTCCTTTTCTATTTGTGAGTAGTTCTTTTCCGCTGGAGAGCGTTAGAAGCATAAGCGATGGGATGTTCTTTCCCATCAGGAGTCGTGTGCTGAATGACAGGTCCGATCCCATAAGCAGAAGCATCACATGCGAGTGTAAGTGGCAGGCGCGGGTTGTAATGGGTTAATACATTGTCACTTGTCAACAGTTCTTTACAGTTGTCAAACGCGCTCTGCTCATCTTTACTCCATTTCCATTTTGTATTCTCCTTCAGCAGTCTGTAAAGTGGGGCTAAAACTGTACTTTGGCGTGGTACAAAACGTCCATAGTAGTTCACGAGACCTAAGAAGGCTCTTAGCTCTTTAGTGTTTGTGGGTGCTGGAGCATCATGAATGGCCCTGACCTTATCTTTGGATGGGTAGACTCCTTTTCATCCAGCACGTGCCCCAGGTACTCGATCTGCGTCTTACCAAAGTCACACTTTGCCTTCTTCACTCTCAGACCATTCTCTTTCAGCCGCTGAAGAACTCTGTCCAGGTTCGTTCGGTGCTCTGACTCGTCTCGGCCCATCACGAGCAAGTCATCAAGGTAGATCACCACGTTGAGGTCTTTCATTAGATTCTCCATTATCCTTTGGAAAATACTGACAGCAGAGTTGATACCAAAACACAGTCTATTGTACACAAACAGTCCTTTGTGTGTATTGATTGTAGTATATTTTTGAGTCGTCATCGAGAAGAATTTGTTGATAAGCTGCAGCCAAATCTATTTTTGAGAATATTTTCCCACCACATAGTGTGGCTAACACCTCCTCGATGCGTGGTAGTGGATATGTCTCTGTGTTAATTGCTTGGTTCACTGTTATCTTGTAATCACCACACAAGCGAAGTCCACCATCTCGCTTGGGTACTGGAGCGACTGGAGCAGCCCACTCACTGTGCTTGACAGGGGTGATGACGCCATCTTTCTCAAGGCGCTCCAGTTCTTTTTCAACTTTTTCTTTCATGGCAAAGGGCAGAACACGGGCTTTGTGGAATTTAGGGACTGCATCAGGCTTGGCGGATATTGTTGCCTTAATGTCCTTTAAGGTCCCTAACTCATCAGTGAAGACATCATCATGTTTTGCAAGTACTTCTCGGATGGACTTGGCTCTTGGAGATGCTTGTATTTTGTTTTCTGTGACTGTTTTGATCATTTCCCAGTTTAACTTTATTTTATCAAGCCACTCACGTCCATGAGTGGCGGTCCCTCAACTCCCACTACAATCAGTGGCAAGTCAACAGTCTGACTTTCATACTTCACTTTAGCCATGAACTGTCCTTTTACAGGAATTGTCTCCCCTAAGTAGCCTTTTAGTGCTACACTACTTCCCTCTAGTGGTATACGAGAGAATGACCGTTCATACACGTTTTCAGAGATAATGCTGACTCCTGCTCCGTGTCAATTTCCATTGGAACCTTTCTTCCATTTACATCAAAAAATGGCCCTGTATGGTCTACGGCCGCCATTAGCACTATACACGTGGACATTGAACATGGGAACATCATCATCTTTCTTTTCATCAGTTTGCACATAGCCAGTCATTTTACTAAATTTTCTCTCATTGCTTATCTTCTTCCCCTTTTCTTGACCTTATCGTCAGATGCAGGTGCTCGAGCCCGACATGCCTTCTTTATATGACCAACTTTACCACACTGATGGCAGTTTGAAGTCTTGTAGAAGCAGTCATTTGCACTATGATTCATGCCTTTACATCGGTAACATCCACTTTGGTGTGTGGGTGAGTGTCCTCTCCTTTGGTTTTCCTTAACCTTGTGTACAGGTGTGGTGACATCTTCACCTTTCCTCAACTGCTGTGCATCCCGGTGGGCAGTCTCCATGTTGACAGCAAGCTCCACGGCTCGCAAGCGACAGGCCATCTTCGAGAGTAACTTGCGTTGCAAAGCCTCGAAGCAACACCGCTGACGAAGCCATCACGGAGAGCCTCGTCCAGTCTGTCCCGAAATCACACCTTGTAGCGAGTTGGCGTAGCTCAGCGGCATATTCCGTAACCGTCTGGCTGTCCTTCTGCACACATTTCCGGTATCGGAAACGCTCCGATATCACCAATGGCTTGGGCTCATAGTAATTCCTCAATGTGGATACAATTTCCGCAAAGTCTTGTCTCTGGGCTTGGCAGGTTGCACTAAATTACGGAGAAGTCCATACGCTGATGCGCCCAAGGAGCTCAGTAAAACGGCAACTTTCTTGTCGTCATTGACATCATGCGCCTCGAACAGCAGTTCCATGCGTTCCACATAGGCAGACCACGATTCATTCTCGGGTTTAAACTCGTCCGGTCTTTGAGAAAAGTAAGCCATCTTACCTCACTAAACTTTAGAGTATTGCCTCCTACCCTAAAATCGACTTTTACTCGTCGCCAGATGTTGTGTCTTGAAATGACGAGGCACACACACGCGTTTTCTATTATGTATTAGACCGTTGAGTTCCGCCATTAACAACGTGGGGGAAAAAGCCTAGACATTCCAGGTAACATTTCACACATGCGCAGTAGATGGCAATACAAAGTACGGGAAGTCAATGCGTCCAATAACATACAAATAACTATGGTGGTTAATACACCACAACCACTTTCCACAAAGAACGTAGCCAGTTTACGAAATGACCCGCACTGCAACTGTCCTTCCAAATTTCGCAACCGATTCAAAACAGTCCGACGTCAAAATGTTCCACTTGCTCAGAACGTATTGGGACATTTTCTTCCCCACACGCTCCAACTTTACTTTTTCCACATTTTCCTTGGAATAAATCCCAAATTAATGGAAACATTTTTGCAAATGTACTTTTTTTTTATTTTAGATATCTCAACTCATTCCAACTGTTCAGCTCATTCCTGGCATCTGCTCTTTCCCGAACTCTTCATACTTTCTTGCTGCTCTCATTGTGTTCGTTGCTAGATTCTCCATTTCGACATTTACATGAATTCCCCAGCATTTCAGTTCAACGTCAGCTCCTCGGCATTCACGCAGTTTCCAGAGAAATCGCACTTGTTTTAAAGACGATAGCACAAAATCGGCCTCGCCCGTGACACGTGAGTTCATCCAAACGTGCATGGGCTCCAAAATATTGAAGGGAAAGGCAGGTTTATTGACAGAGATGCCAAAATGTCACAACATTGCCAGAACATTAATCAACATACTATTTTTGGAGTGCTCTGATGTCATCTGTATGCCGCTCACAGCCACTAGATGGCGTATTTGCATAACACGAATGGTATGAAAAGCCACGACTTATTAAACAAGCGTTGAACTCTGAAATTAATTTCTGTCCTTGGCATTTTCGCTCAGCCACAGCATCTGTCAACATTTACAGACTATTTTCCTGGTTTAAAGGGAGCTGAAGCACATTCGCGGCGAGGTCACAAAGATGCAGTCCGACCGAATGCGTTGCTGTGCTTCATCACAACTGACAGCAAGGCTTTCACTTGATTGCCGAGTGCTTGAACCACACAAACGAACGTGGCCAAGAGGTTAAGTGGGTTCACGATTCACATCTGTCGTCCATGACGAAAGTCAAGGAGCTAGCGGGAAAGCACACGAGGGGGGTGAACTCTCGGGGGATCTCGCAAACAGAGCGATGGAAACTATGCACGTCTTTTGTTTGAAATCTCTTGCCGCCAGGTTGAAGATTTCATGACTTGTCCGTGGCAGCGGTACAGGACTAGATTTGCGGAATGGACTGTCAAGGTCACTTTGACATCACCGCTTTCATCTTCAGTGCGCTGGATCCTTTTTAGCTCTCTCGGGAAAAAAATGCACTATTCCTTCAGTGATGGAAGATGTTAAAATATGAGTGAATCAATAAATGGAGCTGAATGATTTTGGCCAATTTAATTTCGACCCTCGCCCCCCAAATCACAATTTTTTAAAGGTCCTCTCCATATGTATTTGGAACTTGGAAGTCGCGACGTTCCACTTCGTAGGTTCCATCGCAATACCGCCATCGCTAGCTTCCGCTGAGCCAACCGCTTGACGCTTCTTAATTTCAGGTCCGTTGGGGTGATAAGGGCTCCACCGAGGAAGGCGCAAAGCTGGAAAAAGCCAAGAACGCTCGAGTTGTGATACCCGAGGAGGAACCCGAGCCACCTCCATCGCGGACGCGCTACCACGGGAAAAGACCCGTTCATCCCCAGAAGTGGTATTCTCCCATCAAGGTGCTCCCATTATCTCAGTTGTCTTGTGCGCATTCCCAACATTAAATATACAATTCAATGAGCAGACATGAACTGAGAAATTTTTCTGTTTTCATCTCCAACAGTCAATTTGCCGTGAGGCGTCCGAATTTAAAAAAAAAAAAAAAACATTTTAAACAACGCCATCCTCAGTCAGTTTACTGTCATGTGTGTCATCGTTGTACAGGGCAAACTGGATGCTCTCTGGGTTTTCCTGAGAAGAGGATATGACAGAGTGTCTGTCATGCGACCTCATCCTGGAGACAAGGTGAGGCATTATGTAAAAACAAACAAAGAAATAAAAGTACAAATAAAACATTTTCAATTGGAATCTCTGTAGCTGATTTCCCTTAATTCGTACAATTTGGCCAAACTGCTGTTGAAGTGACTTGAGGAGCTTCATGCAGTGCTTTGCTACCATCTTCCGGATTCTATAAGCAAACGTATTTGGTGGCAAGGGAGAAGAGTGCGTTAATCACTCACAGATTTTTGGGGGAACCCTGGAAATGGCGTTAAATGAGAATTAGGCAATGGTATTTAAATCCAGCCTTAGACAAAAATTGTTTTTGTTCCACGTCACTATTTACATAACATTTTTTTTACACTTGCATAACAACTAAGAATGTGAACCAAAAAAAAAGAGTGAATTCTCCTCAATCTCAGTTGCCAATAAATTAGATTCATTTCGCAGTGGGAAATTTAGTTTGGGTATCCAAACAAATCCAACGTGGACAATGAAAAGCGTTCAAATGAAGAGCGTCGGCTGCATTCTCTTTAATCAGCAGACTGTGACTCTTGGAATCCACGAACAGATAATTATTATCGAGCTTGTTATTTAATAATATAGATTTTTGAAACAATAGCTTCGTGATTTTCCTCAGGAGTGCTTTGGTCTGCAGAAGTCATTAAACAAGTGGCTCCTCCACCTCTGGCAGGAATGTTTTCTTCATCTGTGATCATCACTCACTGGGGCATTTTACATGACGGTCCGTGATGTGTCCAAAGGCCAGCAGATGCTGCCAGTATCATATTTCTGACTTAGCTTCGGCAACCAAGATATATTTCTAATCATGCCACTGTTCTTATTCAAGGGCAAGTGTATCAACTTCACACGAAGCAAATCCTACACCGCCCCCCGCTACCCCATCTACAAGCACCCCTCCATGCATATCTATACGCTGCCCTACAGCACCCAACGTCGCCCGTCTGCCGACGTTTTGGACTTGCCCCCTCGCCCACCACCACCCTTCCCGCGCTGCCCCAGTCGCCTCCGCCGCCCTCCTACACGCCCCCTCCCTGCAGAACTCTGCCCTCCGTGTGCGCGCCGCCTGCGCCTCAGGGTTTGCCACCGTGTAGAGCCCCGCCTCCGTCCCGCCCACCGCCACGCCCCAGCCCCGAGGACTACTGATGCATCCCGAGTCCGATGGAAATCTGAGCGCGTTCTTCTGAACAGGGAAAACATTTGTACTTTTTTTTTTTCTTCACATGGGCTTATGTGCAATGAATTGTTTTTCACGATATTAGACGAGAGCAGGGGTAGGCAAGCGCCGGAGAAGCTTGATAACGAACCTGATCTTTTGAATCGGGTGCGTGAAGGAGGGAAACTTCAAAAACAGGCAGGACAGCAGCTCTCTAGGACCGGACTTGTCTACCCCTCCAGACTAGACTAAGTACATTGCAGTGTAGTTATTACAGATTATGACTTATTACAGTTCAGTCTTTTCCTCTGTCAATGCTTTGTACAGTGAAAGATGATCTTGTTTTGCATTGCCGTGTAATGAAAAGCAAAAACAGTAGTTTTGCTGTTGTGAAAGTTGCCTTTCCCACATTTCACAACATAAAGACTGAGACGAACCCTGGTTTCAAGGGTATCGCCATCTTGGGAGTTGGCCCAGTGTTGCGCTTATGGATCAGGAAAGGTGTCGAGTGCAAATATGGTGTGGCCAAATCACAAAAAATGGATTCAGAATGATTCTTTTGAAAGATAGACCTTTTCTTAAATCAGTTCTGTACAGTACTTCACTTAAAAAATGACAATGGAGTTAGCCCCTAATTGTTCTGAGTGGTTCAAATAAGACAGCTACTATGAGAGTGGAATGATCATAAAGTCTGTTTGAATGGTTAGAAATGTGTTCCATAATAATCCAGTTTTTAGTTGTTGTTGTTTAAACGTTTGTTCTACAAAGGGGAACTCTCAGGTGTAAATATCTCAATGGAATCCCCTGATACAGTAGAAATATTTGATGTGACAATATATCTATATATTTTTGTGTGGAAATTACAACAACATAAAAGGCGTTAATGACAAATAACCATTGGAGCATTTTCATTCGACCCGATGCACAAGAGAAGTAGGGTATCAATCTCCCAAGCTGCCATAAACGGCACAATTACATAAATAAACGGGAGTTTGACGTCACAAGATTTTTGCGGTTTGAACGTCTGGAAAAAAAGAAATCGCAGGGAGGCCGAATTTGATGCAGGGTCTGGAAGTTGTGATGGATGGGCTTCAGAAAGAGCAGCTTCTCTGACCTGCTTGCTCCCCTTCCGTCTCAAAGTTGGTGATCAGCAAGCTAATACGACATTTGCCAAGAGTTGGATTTCAAAACGAACCAAATTAGAATGTATTAGCTTTGGGTACTGAACGGGAGAAGTTATTTCCGATTTAGGAAAGATGTGACATAACGACCAGTAGTTTGAATTCTCCAAAAGCTGTCAGGGAAACTATTTCTTTTTTTGGGGTCAGTGTCAGAACGCTTTGTCTCAATGGCTTTTCCTAAAAAGTCACCACAATCCAAATTCTAACCTTATAGTGCGGGAAAACACGGTCATTTGTTTTGAAATGTCCGAAGTAGCCCTTTTGACTGCGAGCCAAGCCTTTTGGTCACGTTGTTGAATTTGGTGGGCTCCCTTTGCCACAAAGTAAAACGTGTAGAGTTTCCCACCCGACAACTCGCAATTAGTCTCGCTCACGCCTTCACTTTCCATGACACGTTACTCATAACGCATTACTGCGCGACACCGCTCATGACCGAACTCCAGTCCAAATGTTTCCATGTGCTGTCGACACCCCTCAAAAATGAAACATTGAGTGCGTGACACTTGACGTGCACTTGACTCAAATGGAGCAGATCATCTTTCACAGTTGTTCCACATCTTCTTTTTTAGCTTTTCAAATGGAAGATTAAGCTGGGTTCGTCTTCATTTATTGGCTTTTTACGTAAGTGCTCATGAAAACAGCAGCAGCTTGGGCTTTATTTTTATGTCGCGCCCCCCCACGCACATATTTTATCTTGTACTCCCGACCACAAAGGAAACTAGAAATTGGTGACTTGGATGGCTAACAGAATAACAAACTGACATTGGAAGCATGGGTGTGTAACCCCCCCCCAAAAATGTCCCTTTTAATAGAACACAAAGTGTAACAGTCACTTTGGAAACTACCACGAAGCAAGCAGGTATTACATAGACTAAGTACCGTACATTACATAATTTTAGTACGTGACTAACTTTTGCATGTCAAAGACGTGATACGTTTCATTGGTTGTAGCGAGAGGTTCAAAGTGAAGTCAAGCAATTCTAAAGCAGCTGGGATGAGCCTGAAACCCTTGAAGAATTTCCAGTTTGGATCATTTTACAAGACTCAACAAAAGTAGAAATTGTAGGCAGTGCTTTAAACTCCTCCTAAAACGTGCGTGATTTTTTGGATGATTACATTTATGTTGACAACTTTCTTTGGTGTGCAAGCTTCGAGGCCACAACTAAGACATCGACATATACTTTAGGCATGTACCGCTACATACTTTAAAGCCACTAAACCCCCCCCCCCAAACTACTGTCCATATTCACCCTTAGGTCAGATTTATACAGTAACACTTATACAGTACAGTATGTCCAGAGGTGGCCATTCCATCTCAACGGACAGAAGATCCGTCAGTGACGGACGCCATTTTGCTGACGAATGACACTTAAAACTTAAAAAAACAAAACAAAACGGTGGGGACTAAGCACTAAACGTGAGTGGGTTTTCCTACATCTGTGTAATCGCAAAAACCAGAAGAAGTAACCACAAAATATGTCGCCTTTGGACTAATTCCAGTGCAGTAATTTTGTACAAAATCCTACCTACTGACCTGCTAATCAAGGTCTGTGTTGGGAGCACCTGGGGCGAAACGGCGCCACGCTAAACGGGTCGTCCAGACTCCGCCCCCCGATGGACCAAGAGTGCAACGGCCCCACGGCTACCGAGCCTACAGCGGCCTGCCGTCCCACCCGGGACACCACGCGGTGCACCGCCACTGGCTGCTGCGGCAGAGGCGTCGGCCAGCTCGGTGGGTGCCGTCGGCCGGCCTCCGCGTGCTCCCGCCTCTTGCCGAACGGCGCCTGGAGGAAAACGTCGGGTGACGACTCGGGTAGCTCGGGGGCGAAGACGGTGCTACTTGCCGCCATCTTGTTTTTAAAAGGGGCCAGCAGGAAGATGTCGGGTGTAGGGGGGCTGGCGGGGGGTTGATTCTGTGCGGTGGCAGGTTTTGTTCCCGGGCTGGCAGAGGTTCCGCTCCACTCCTCCGGGGGAATCATACATTCAGCTGCCTTCTCCTGCGTCTCTTCGGTGACCAGAGCAGACGCCAATGTCTCACCTCCGTCACCTTGCGTGTTAGTGGACAGCGCCACCTGGTGGTCTGTGTATCAAAATAATGGACAGGTAAGCTGGAGAGTTGCACCTTTTTCATTTGCCTACACATTGAAGAGACACAGAAGAATGACTCAAAACACATACACCCCAAAAAAAACAGCAACAAAATAAAAAGACAAAAAAGAGGACTGTCACTTTAAATATCCTTAACGTTTGTTCTTACCTGATTAGAAGGTATCAGCTTTGAAATGTTAATTTGCGCATTAAAACAATATTTCCCAAACATTAATTTGAAGCCCGGCACATATTTTATGAGAAACATTTTTCACAATTTGCAAATAAGGACAATATTTGGAATTTGCTACGTATGTTTTGTAGACCATAACAAAAAAAAAAAGTTCATTTGACTGTGACATGTACAATATATCCGTCCATCCATTATCTGTCTGTGACTGCTGTCTCCGGGCAGTAGGCGGGGGACACCCTGAACGCGTTGCCACCCAATGGCAGTATTCCAAAACATTGACATAAAAAAGAATAATGACAAAGGGGTGTTAATCAATCACCAGCCTGCAAGCGGACGTTCACATTTGCATTTTATTTGGCCATTCCTTTCGAATGATGTCACAAAAAATAGAAGGAGCACAAGAAAAGATAGCACAGCTCTGACTGATGTGGGTTTGTGGGCCATGAACACAAGCAGGAAGGTTGGAGGAAAACATCAGCTGATTCTACTTCAATGTGGATCGCACTGCCTGCTTGTCGCTTGCGTGCTTTTAGCGCCAAGCTCGGGAGTTGCATAGGTTCAAACTACGAAATGACTGCACTCTCGACAAAACGGAGGGCAACAAAGAAGTCTCTGCTGTTTGGATTGAACAACTTGAGGCAGGACAACACATTTTAGTTCTTGAAATACATTTCTTAAATATGGAGGAAAATGGTTCTTCAGCTAATACACTTAATGGACAATTGCACCGACCGAGACATTGTGGACAATGACATGCTTCCAACTTTGTGGGAAGAGTTTGGCAAGTGCCATAAGGAGACCAACTAAGTCACTCATAAAAACGGACAGCTGTCTTCTATTTGAAACATTTTTTTGTTGTTGTCATGTTTGAATACACGTCGAAATGATTCAAATGATCATGGTCGTTTTGACAGCTCCCCCCTCATTTCTCATGGAATGGACTATTCCGTCTTCTATCATGTGCGTGTGCAGACTTAATTCAGCAAGAAGGTTGCAGTTAGCAAAACATTGCTATGAACTATGTGCCTGCTTTCTGTATGGCCACATGTTCCAATACCTTCGTCCATAAAGCGCAACCTTTGGCTAACCTACAGCCTGTGGTCCATAAAGGGACACCCAAAATGTCCATAATAACAGGATGTCTGCCATTTTGGTTTGAAGCAGCCATTTTGGGATCATTCCAGGGTTTGCATTTTGATAAAGTGATACTGGGGGGGAATTTCCCCAAATCATAAGTAGGTGAGGGTTGAAGCTTTCACATGTTTTTAGAATTGTCACGGTGGCCACTTGGTTCCCCACATATAATGCTACTTTTGCCTTCCAGACATTTTCCCCCTTGGAGTGCGTTTTGACCAACAAAGTCATGTGACTCAGAGTAGTGTTCCACCTGAGACAACACTGTGCTTTCAGGAGAGTAACCCTCAAATTATTTGCAGAAACACGGGTACCGGAACTCACTCACTCACACACACTCACACACTCACACACACACACACACACTCACACTCTCACACTCTCACACTCTCACACTCTCACACTCTCACACTCTCACACTCTCACACTCTCACACTCTCACACTCTCACTCACACACACACACACACACACACACACACACACACACACACACACACACACACACACACACACACACACACACACACACACACACACACACACACACACACACACACACACACACACACACACAGGACACAAACACAAACACTCAATGACACTGCCATGCTTTTCCAAAACAACAAAAATTGACAGAGTGAAGCTAAACATTACCCCCCAAAAAGCACGTTTTTTTTTTTTCACTGCCCGAACGGTCCGGCAGATGGAATGAAACAAGAAACACGTACGCACGCGCACACGCACACACAGAAAGAAATGAGCTCCCACCTGGCAATAAAACTGTTTTTGTTTTTTTTGGAATAAAAATATAGTCCTTCATATCAGTCCATGTAAACACACGAAAACATTTTGTACAAAGGAAGAGGAGCAGGGACTGAACAGGATTCCCACAGCTAACATATCATATCATATTATTAGAGAAACACAAAACAGCACCCCCAGCCCCATCCACGCACACGCGCATACACAGTCCACAAAGAGGAATGAAATATTCATATATTCTTTCAATATTATCTGACGGATATATGTAATTCTAGATATTTTTGAGACTACTATTCATTTCTTACATTCATTCTCTACCACTCTATTCATATTAACATTTATGGACAGGAAACAAAGTCATATATATCATATATGTATATATCAACAGTAAAGCTATATGACAGTGACTTCATTCTGTACAATGGGGAGGGGTTGACTACTGTATTTACACTAATTGGGAGGGATGTCAGAAATGCGTTTGAATGAGCTCAAGAAAATGGGAATGGATGAGAAGAAGTGTTAAATGTCTGGCCTGTTCTCCCGAGCATTTGGTAGGATTGTTGCAAGAAAAGTCGGGCACCGCATTTCCAAGTCAAGTCCAACGACGCATTGAGATTAAACAGACTTCGCTCAAGGGGACATGGAGAAATCTAAATGACCAAGAGGTGGTTTTGGGGGAGCGCCATTCATTGACTAACGAGTCATTCGCTTTGTCACGTCTGGCGCCCATCCCAGTTGTCAGGGTAACGAAAAAGGCATCAAGACGGCATGTTTACCCAATCTCAACAGTACTGTGGTAGACTAGGGGGGATTATACTGTATAATATAAAAAATAAGAAAACCAGTCCAGTCTTAAACATACAATACAGTGCCAACCTTTTTTTGTATCATTTCCTACTAAATTCTCAGAAGAATGTGTGAAAATCTCCTGAATATTAATAGTCGTCCCATTTATGCACTACGGTTCTATAGTTATTCACCCACTGGTGCAAAAGCAGAAACATGCGTCTTCGAGTTGATATGGCACACTGCTAACCGCTATTAAATGAGCTGCAACTGTCATTGACCATTTTCGAGCAATCTATTGCTAATTTCGAAACAAAAGATGATAATCACAGACTATAGCGGCATCTAGGAATTTTTTTGTCGTCTTTTTTTTTTCACATTTTCCACTGTGGTTCACATATCATTTGATGGCACACTGAAAGGTTAGATTTGTTTTCTCCCCCCCGGGAGCTTTACAAATGCAGGATATGTGGCGATGGCTAATTTTGAAGCAGCTGTAAGGATAACATGTTCCAACAGGCCACCAATATTTTTATACAACAAAATGGCTATTTCATGAGGTCAGTTAATTATGAAAATGAATATTAGGGCCACAATGAAAATGAACCGAGAAATAAAGTTCTCATTTCATTATACAAAACTCTTAAATTGTGTAGTTTAATTCCTGTTTGCAAAAACTGCAGCGTGACTTTCACTTTTGTGAACTGTACGATGAGAAACTCTCAATTATATCTCCCTGGGGGGTGAGTTGTTGCCTGGTTTGAGTGACAGCTGCAATTATAAAGCTGCAGATGTAACAAAGTGACTTTTTGTTCAGTCTGGATGCTTGACAGACAAGCTAAGGTGCTAAACAAGGCTCGTTTCTGAAGACTTGATCTCCGATGTTGCCTTCTGACAATTTATTGCTTCTCCTTTGTGGAAATATGGTGGTTTCATATCATTCATTCTTTAGAAGGGCAAAGGAAATCGACAGTTCCCATTTCTCTCTTGTCATGGATATGTATGCCTTTTTTGGGGGAAAAACATGAATTTTAACCTCATTAAAAAATATACTAATAAAACAGGGCGGGAGGGGAATCCGATCAAGGCAAACGACGACAAAGTTACTTGTGCACAATGAACTACGACCACTTAGCACGAGGCTTATTGTACGTGACGACAATGAGCTATTGTTTTCGCTATCAGACATCATGTAATATTCAAAGGGTTAAGATTGAGAAAGGGTGAAGATATGGAGATGGGGAGGAAGGAAAAAGATGAGAGAATGGTGAGTTGGCGAAGCCACTTAAGTGGCCGGGCAAGGATGGGATGGGAAATGAGCGGATGGCGAGGGACGGAGCACGCACTAGAATGAAGATGGCAGCCGTTAAGTGAGCCATGGCTCGACTGGAATTCAGTGTTACGGCATCTATAGAATAGCGGCGGGTGTGTGGGGGTGGGGGGTGGCGGGGGTACGGCCTACAAGTCGATGAGCTGGTCCACCAGCAGAAGGGAGCGGGCCAAGCTGGGCAGGCTGGATTCAGAGCCGCCACTGTTACTGCGCGAGTGGCCTCCTGAAACTGGCCGAAAGACACACGGTGGGGAGGGTGTCGGGCGGGCGGTCAGGGCAAACAAGTCGGGGAGGGAAAGGCAGAGAGGGTGGAGGACGGAGGAGAGAGAAAGAGAAAGCAGAATTGAGCGTTTTAAAGCGCTGATGCTTTTTTTTTTTAAACATTCTTAGGCGACTATGTGAGAAAAGCGCATGCAGCTGATCCTGCAACCCTCGCAAATTGGGGTACAACAAGCCCTTTTTAGAAATGTACCTTGGGAGTTCTTTCGGCCGGTCACGGGGATGGGGTCAAACTCGTCCTCAGTGGCAGCCTCGGCGCTGCTTTGCTGGGGCTCGAAGTCCGAGATGAGGAGGGACGAATCTGCAGAAAAAAAAAGTGGTCACCTCAGGCAATCAAAAGCCACGTTGATGTGGAAAAATTGACAGAAGAGAAAATGCCTTTGATTAACTCAGGCTTTTCCCGACTAGGAATGGATGGATAGTTTCCCTCAGGCATTCTAAAAATTGTTGATAGAATCACCGTTCCACTGGCAATGCCAAAAAGCAGGCGTTAAGCTTGACATAAAAAGCAGATTGCATTCACGCAGTGGATTATCTATTTGCTCAATCATCCATGAAGGTTGTTTATTCGAGCTATTGGTGCACTCAACAGCGATTAGCGCCTCTCCTTCCATGGCGCCCACAGCAATTTCAAATTAGCAGCGAGCGCAGGGACGAGCGCACAAAGGCTGCTTGATGAGTCGTTACCGTGTCACAGCGCCTCCAGCACATTGATTTAGCATCACGCAGCAGGTGGCCCGACAGACACTTCTGCTCTGATTCACAGTCGCCTCAGACGGCGACAGTCAAACGCTTTCGTTCAGCGGGCGCGACGACTAAAGGGCAGCTGCGCTTGTACCACTCCCGACGATTCCGCTTCTTGTCTGGTCGCTGTGGTGATGTCTCAGGAGGTTTATCGGTGTCACGCACGATGATATTTTGAAATCCATATTTTCTTTGTCACTCATCAAAAAATATTGGTTGAATTTCAAATTAGACCAATTGGGAGGTTCCACTGCATGATGATCTGTCATCCATGTATCTTCCTGTGCTCATAAGCAGGACTCTTCAGTGCCCACTCGGGAAATTTTACACACCCACCTGATGTTTTGGGCTGTGCGGAGTCTCCAGACAGCAGACCAAACTCGTCCAAAGCAGATGCAGCGGAGGCGGAGGACACTGAGGAGGCGGCACTGCTTGCTGCTGCCGGAGGCGCGGACGGACCGGATATCAGGGAACAGCCCAGCAGAGAGCCGTCTGCCATGATGTGATCTGAGTGAAGGCGGAACCATGCACATCGGTTCGCTGTTTTTCCCCAAACAGTTATCGTGACCTCATTGGGACCGGATGGATAATCACAAGTTACCTTTCTCAGAGTCTTCCACAGAACTGCCAAAAGGATCAGACAAAGACAGCAGGTCGGGAAGCATGAGTGAAGACACGTCTGGAGATTTGAGTCCTTCGATGAGCTTCTCTGAGGGAAAACAAGGAATTCAAAAACGAGACGTGTTGCTCCAAACCTTCTCAAACAACTCACCCCTGGACACGATGGTCACCTTTTCTTGGGGGTGTTAATATCTTTTTCAATCCACCACATGACTTTAAAATGCTCCATTGTGGAGTATGAAACTAATCTACTGCTGGCAATTGGAAAAACGTTATTTTGTTGCTGGAGGGCGGGAGGAATCAGATATTTTTCAGAGGATCCTGATCATCTTATATATAGTTAGAATATATTTTATTTGTAATTTTGGAGTATATTTTGGACCACGACTAAAAGTGTTCCTGATGCATAAAAGCACATTTACCTGGCGCATTGGACAGTTCAAGTATATGGAATGGATCTGGGACCACCAAAAGTGATGCTCCCGATTCAGTGTCAGTGATGGCTGATGGTCGTTCAGCTAAGACGATAAAACAATGTCAAGAATGGAAAGATTTATTTTTCACATTTTTTTTAATCCTAAAAAGAAGCCAAATGGGCACCTTGTGAGTCTTGTTCTGCATTTTCCCCGTCTGAAGCCTGCAAGCCTGGTATCAGCTCTCCACACGGCGTTTCACACTCCGAGGGCGGGTCTAAAAAAAACATTGTCATCAAGATTTTAACGAATTCAAGAAAGCCTCTTTCAAGTCAATACGCATGATTTACCGCTAGGCTTCGCTTCCTTGGGTTTGACTTCATCGGCGGTAAAGCCAGAGAAGCCGTCATTGTCGTCGAACGGGTTCCAGACAGGCGCCGCAGTGGTGTCGCCGCTGGAGGCGTTCTCTTGGTCCAGGACGAGGTCGCCATGAGGCTGGATGGAGCCAACTTGAGGACTAGAAACAGAACATCGACAACTGGTTGACTGAAGGAATTTGATGTCGTTCAGTTTTCAGGATTTGAGATGACAGTAACTTACTGGACGGTGTCTTCTTCTGCTGCCTGTGAGGAGTCTTCGTTGCCTCCGTTGGCGGTGCTCGCTGTGATGTCACATGGGACACGTTTGTGGCTTTGCACCTCTGCTGTCTTTGGGGAAGCGGGAGGAGTCTGATTTGAGAGAGACAGTCTCTTAGAAGCACTCAGTCACATAAGGGAGTCCTTTGTTTACGTCAGAGCACCGCTACAGCATTGATGCAACGCAATATTCTTATCCCACCTCAGACAACTTGGCTGTCTGGGGTGTTGTCGACTGTATTTCTTACCGTCTCGGCTGCTTTTTCCCCGACTTCCGTGGCAGGCAACTGAGCCTGGATGACCGAGGGTTGACTTGTTTGCTGCGGTTGCTCGCCAGCTGACTGACCGGCGACTGATTTGCCGGGCGGCGGCTGAGCTGCGGGCGTCTGAGCCTGGACGGGCAGCTTGCGTCGAGCGGGGCGCTGAGGTGCGGCCGGACTGGACGGACACTGAGCTGCCTGCTGCGAGGTGGCAGGGGTCGCGGACGGAAGCGGAGCCATTTGCTGGGCCGACGGCGGCTGTGCTTGGACATCTGCTTTGGAAACAGGTGCCGCTACGGGAGCAGCGGCTGTGCCTTCCGCTGCTGGAGCAAGCTGCACAGTACAAAGGCCAAAAGTAAATGACATGCGTCGTCAGGGAAACACCTCAGCAAAGGGTCCCCCATCTGTATGTGCAGTACCTGCTTCTGTGCCACTGCAGCCTGGCTGGAGTTGTTTTGTGACTGGATGAGAGGCAAAGCACAGGTCTGCGCCTTCTGCGACTGGAGGGCCGCAGCTGGCTGCGAAAGGTCCAAGCTGACTCCTGTGGGAGATACGAAGTGATTTATATCTCCCAACGCAACCCAAGTAGCACATAAGGGCACCAGTCAAGAGAATCTCATTTCTAATACGACTGCCTTTAATCCCATCTTCTGACATGTGTTTTTGATCAGTTTCAATTGAGAATGGCGCACAATGGACTTGAGGGACCGCAGTCTTGGCACACATTTTTATTCCACAGCTCTGTAACGAATAGGAGGAGAAAGGAGGAGTTCCGCTACATACCAACAGGCTGAGCTGTCCCACCGGAGAGATTAGCCCGCTTGCGAGGGGTAAGGGCAGCGGGCTGAATGGGAAGGATGCCGGCAGTGGCCTGAGTGTGAGCTGCTTTGGGCCTCTGGCGCGGGGTGATGGACGTTTCAGTGGTTGGGATGGGGTCCGTCAGTCTGGCGACAAAGACAGTTAGCCTGATTGTATGTCATGACAGAGACCTTACAGTTATTAAGCCGGTGTCCATTACAAATATTAGCACATTTTAAACGGTAATCCAAGAAAGTGAGATCTACCTGGGCTTGGCCTGACTTTTCTTGGCTGCAGCAGCTTCGCTCGCTTTGATTGGCTCGGGAAGTTTGGAAGGAATTGCAGAATTCTTAAAACAGAGTGGAGAAGGGATTTTTTTTAATTGAGCGTTTTATTTTCAATCACAACAATGCGGGAACCCCCAAAAAAACAGGCAATGCAGCCAGTTGGCAGTTTACAATTAGTACACATACAGCAATGGTACCCTTTCATTATGTTGTAACTGAATTATCTGCTTTCGTGGGTTACGCTTAGTACAAAGCATGTGAAAATCAATCATAGATAATAATAATAATACATTTTATTTGGCAGAACGAAAAGGAAAATCATTACAGACCTTCAGATTCTGAACAGGACAAGTACGCTGCGCCAGTTTGAAGGCAAAGTAGGACACCTGGTAGATATCCGGCCTTTTGTCTGGGTCAGGCTCCAGCATGTAGCCTGCAAAAACACAACACAGAGGGTCACACCCCCAAATAAATAGATACATAAATAAACAAAGAGAGAGAGAGAGAGAGAGGGGAGCTACTGAGTCATAAAACCGTGGCTTTGTGAGAGCACAATTTGCATAGCAACTGTTGCATCATAAAAAGTGTTAAAGAGAGACTAACGAATGAGGCAGTGGAGATCGTAAGAGTAGCGGGAGTTGTCCGGAATGGTGAAACTGCCATCGCATATGGCCACCTGGCTTTCACCAAAGGGCAGAGTGAAGAAGCACAACTTGTAGAGCAAACAGCCCAGCGCCTGGAAAAGGAACACCACATGCACGCCCCGTCACACCAAAAAAACACCAAACCCAGACGAGAGGAGCGATCAAAACACCACAGCCCAGCACACAGCAAACAGCGGACGAGAGGCTGTTAGCTTGTTAAATATATCCAACGTGTGTCATCGATCACAATCGTTCTCAAGGCACAATTTGGATGAATTGCATTTCAATAACTTCATTACTGTTGACCGAAACGCAGGCTGCAAAGTTGAATTATTTTACGAAGGCAGAGCAGAAAGTCTCTGCTGTTTAATAACCGAAGCTATTCCGTAACACACCCTTGGGTGTCCAGAAGGGGGAGAAATTCCAGGTCCAATTGCAGATGTCTAATAATAGATTATCCGCTGGCTGCTTTGAATGCATGGCTCCCCTATGAGTGACACAATGTAACCAGGACAATCTTTCATCGAGGAAATCATGCAACTAAGCATCTCTGAATCTAAAGAGGTGCACACACAAACAGATAACCAGGCCTCATTAGAGCTTTTTTACCCTCTATTTTCCGATCTGTCAGAAAAAGCCTGATTGTTGGATGTCTCTAAAGATTATCCTGATCATCGGGTGGTGTGTGTTGTTTTAAGAGGCACTGAAGTAAACAGCAGCCCAATTCTTGCATGTCTCACAGCTATTTTGACCGATTAGTCTGTGTAGTATGTTAAATATTTTTATTTCCCGATCTGCTTGGAAAATGGTCGGGCACGACAATCGTTAATGTTACGCCAATATTACTGATTGCAAATCTTTGTGCGGCATATTTTCAGGTATGACGTCTCCTTGCCAAATCATTGTCACTTGTCACCATGATGCGTGCTGTCTTTACCGACCCAGATATCCGCTTTGGTGGTGATGATTTTGTTGTTGTAGAGGTTCACCATCTCAGGTGCGCGATATGACAAAGTGGTGTATCTGGAGGGCAAAACAGAAAAAAAAATGGCGTGAACCTTACAAAGGACATACAACATTAAGTCCAGTTACAGTACATGACCCGAAAAATAATCATGAACACAGACACACACACCCCCACACACGCTCACTTTTTAATCTCTTCCTCCACAGCGGCCACGCCTTCAGTCTGTGGACTCAGGGACTTGTTAGTGGCGCTGCCAAAGTCGCAGAGCACGTAATGACCTTTGTCGTGCAGGAGGATGTTCTCCACCTATACGCATAAGAGATGACACTTGACAGGGACACTTAGAGGCAACCGCCAAAGTGATACAGTGCCTTCTCTGGCACTTTGCATAATGAAAGGAAAAAAAAATAACTCAACTTCACATGGTGTCAATTAGAATTCAGTTAATCTTTGCGACACATTCTTGGTGTTGTAATAGGAACACCAAAATAGAAAGTGCAAAAAGCAAGTATGTTTGGACATATCACGACCATTTTCTTGTGAATGTGTCACCTTAAGGTCTCGGTGGACGATAGGTGTCTTGCGCTGGTGCAGGCGAGACACGGCGTCGCAGGTGTCGCAAAAGATCTGAAGCACCTCCGTCTCGGTGAAGCCCGTCTGCAGCCTTTGATTCATCAAATTGACAACCTGGCCACCTGCAAAATAATCATATGCAAGATGCAAACGTCATCTATATCTCTGTATAGATAGATAGATAACTCTCCTCTGGTGATTTAAAAGCGTGTTCAAGTGGGTCATGCTGATAAAATATCCTCTTGACGCTTCATTAGGTTCCCCCGGCACCTTCTACCAAACCAGATATATTCGTGTCTGGTGATGTGTCCGCTCCATGCGCCACATGCACAGATCCGCGGCCCTATTTGACAAGTGTAATTCGGCGGCTTGTTGGGGAATCGCTGCTTTCATTGGTGAAAAGGCAAGCAAAAGCCGTGGGGGCTGACACGCATTTACGTCACGCTCACTTTTTTAATTTTTAATACAAGGCTCAACAGGTGGCCACCTCCGAGCGCTGCCTCTTGTCGTCATGGTAACAAAAGTCAGACTATGCGTTGGCACTTACCCTTGCAGTAGTCCATCAGTATAAAGACCTCCCACACGTCCCTTGACCCCATGGCTGTGATGCTGGAGTCCAGATAGCCCACAATATTCTTGTGGCCCACGAGGTCTTTCTGCGAACACGCAAAAAGCCGCGACACAAATAGAACAACGTCAGCCCACAGGAAGTTTGCGCGAGACATGCCAATTATCACCAACAAGAAAGTTTGGAAGCAATGAGTGAGAGTGGATTGCAAGGCTATTCACAGGAGGACACTTACAGGGTTGTGTACTTTTTTTTTTTTTAAATGCACAGTGAGGAAAGGTGTAAACTACCAACGCTTCAGCTGAGGCAGTCTAGACTCAATGCGCGTGTGCAGCCCCAGAACACTAACAAAGTGAGCGGCGCAATGTGCAGAGAAAAGGAATGAGGCAGAATATTGAGATAACGTCGCCCACAGAGAATGTGAGGCAATGTTGGTTTTTAAAAGAAAACACTGCAGGGTGGAGCCCGGCAGATAAAACATGTCAGACGGGGACTCCAAACTTTCAGCTCGGTGTCGTGTTTCTCAGCCGAAACAGCTCATGGGTGACAAGAGAACAGTCAGGTCAAAATTTGCGTGAATATTAAAATCAGTCGGGGGTGAGGAGGGTGGTACAAAAGAAACAAAACTGAGAAACCAGCAGCAGCATACTACCAAGTCAATGAATTTACTCACAGGCGTGTATGTGAGTGTGTGCATGTTGACAGACTAATGTTTGAACAGAAGATTTTTTTCATCGACTCACCATGATCTGAATCTCGCATTTGCACACCTGCAGGTCGTACTCATTGTTGACATACATCCTCTTGAGGGCGCAGCGCACGCCCTGGTTTGTTTTCACCAGGAACACAATTGCAAAGCCACCTGTGAAGACACGCGCACAACAATAGCGGTTGTCAATTTTCAAGGCATGTGAACTGGATGCGGCGTTGATCAGATTTTGATCAAGGCATACAAAGCGTGTTCAAATACTCGAAATAAACATGGTCAGGACTCATAACAAATGGCTGAGGCCCTTACAGTGTTATGCATTAGTCATGTCTTTGCTGCAGGGTTGATATACTGTACAGGCCGACATGGCGGCCTTACCATCTGCTGCAGCTCAGGCCGCAAATTCACTTTGCGGCGTTCGGGCTAGATGGCTCGTTTTCGATTTCAGGCTGATGTTACGCGCTTACCTCGGCGTGCGATATTGAATTATATAACAGTGCGGTGCCGGAAAACTGCGTGACATTCCCATACAGCCAAATGTAAAGTAAGTTCGGCCACCTCCTAGAGAGAACCAACCCAAGGGCTGTTGTGAAGCTTCACACCGACTGTAACTTTATACCATAGCAGCAGGATAATGGCCCATGTATCCCATATGCCAAATGGAACACTCGACAAGTTTCCTGTTATTTGATTCATGGATGTATTACCTGGCAGTTAGAGCAATACTCTGCAAGTGAACAAACGCGGGGCTAAAAATATGCACAATCCACAGGGATCAGTATGACAAAGCTTCTCAAAGTGTGGTAAAAGTACTAAGAGGGGTATGCAGTCTCCCTCTAGTGGCTGGCGAGATCATGACTGCCCACGTGCAGTTTCAGTTGTATTTCGCTTGAGTTCAAGACACTCGCACTTATCGTTTAAAACTGTTTGTTTTTACATTATTCATGTACAATTTGTTGAAACTTTTATGTGCCATAAATTTTGAGTGAATCGTGATTCAAGTATATCTTGTTAAAATTTCCTACATCGAAGAGCAATTTTCAAATTGGATGATGGTTAAAAAGGTTTGAGAACATCAGTATGAGAAGCCTTGGTTGGAATCCAGCACAGGAGCATTCAGAAAAAAAAATCTTACTCCCTATCAAATATGACTTTATTGACAAGCCAATACTTTTAAAAGATGATTTCAATTATCTCATTTATCAAGTAGGAAAAACACCTCTCAGTAAGCAACCTGTTAACAATTAACACACAGCATTGTCTTTGACAGTGATATTTCTGACACTGCTTTCGTAGCAGCTCTCTCTACATTTAATGAGGGCACAGAGAGCGCAATTTACATGGAAAATAGATGTTTATACTGTCTTAATCTCATAAGCAGGCAAAGTGGATTTGATGTTGTCTTATCCTCCCACCTCAGTCGCACAAAATGAAATTATCTTGCCAGTCAGTTTTTAATTGCATTTCTTTCTCGCAATCGATGATGGAGCTCGCTTCTTGGGTCATTTACCTCAAAAGGGAGACCATAGGGAGTCAGTTTTGAGGCACTGGATCTAATACAGCAGGGGGAAGGAAGCTACAGCCCCCCACCTCCCCCAAAGCATTCAATTCAGCCCGCGGTGCAATTCTAGAAACCAATCAAACCTCGGTGGAGCACGGTTGTTAAAAACATATAAAAATCAAATAATAGTTCCATCACATTGCGTTCGTTGTTTGCACTTCTAGGTATGAATCTCGGCTCGTTGTGAGTTTTATCCTGGCGACCAGTCCAAACCACTTTAGTAGACTAGAAATGTCCCACTGTCAAATTAGGGAGGTGTACTTAAATGCTGTGTTTAGTGAGTGATGTGCCTATCTATACTAGTCAGGTAATGTCCTTGGAATACCGAATATACTACCAATACCGAATGAATGGCTACAAAGCGGTGAAGTTATCTCAGTGGAGTGGAAAAGGGGAGGTGAGAGTTGAATGGTTTTCATTATAACTACCAAATGTTTTAACTTTTTCTCAGTGACATGGAACATGTAGACATTCTTGCCACTAGCAGTAGCTCTGCTCAGTGTCAGTCGAGGAGGATGCAGTGGAGATGAACGGGAGAGGGACACAAAGTGGTCAAAATAGTGCGCTAATTGGAAATGTTGATTCATGTTTTTATCAGTTCCAGTTTGAAAGCATTGAGATTATTTAATTGCTGGATAATAAGGCTAGGGGAATGTCTTAAAGGGTTTCTCGAGCTCGGGAAATGTATTCCACTATTCACAATGTTTGCAGTACAGGGCATGGATTTTTGAAAAATAAAATGTGTGCCTCGGCTCAAGGCTCGACTGAAGGTTGGTGAACACTGACAACACGCCAGACAAGTGACAAAAAATACCCCCCCCAAAACATCACCTTCGGCTATGATCTCCTCCACGGTGACTTGGTGGCGGCCCACAGCGAAGGCTCGCCCGATGAAGTTCCCCCCGGCGTGGCTGGACCCGGAGCTGCTGCCACCTCCTCCGGAACCCGGTCCGGAGCTGACCAATTCCCGACGGGAATCGAAAAACTTCCTCATGGCGTCAAAAACGACAGGATAACAGATTTGGGGCTTACTGGGGATGCTTTGTCGTTGTTTCTATTTGCAGCATCCAAACACGGAAATCAAGTGTCCCTGACGCCAAATCATAGATTTTTGGAGGCAAAATGAAAATTGGCACGACGTGCACGGTTGCGCCTAGCTGTTATGTAATTGAATTAGACACCAGCGGGGAGGCTACAGTAGCATCCTCCGGGTAACGCACACCAATTCCCTTTTTGTAGCTATTTAGCTCGTTTTATCCGACGAAAACATCGGCGTTCTCTTCCATCTCTCGTCGCAGCTAGCTAACTGCTAGCTCCTCACGCGCTATGACATTTCGTGTTTAAGGTTAACCGGTTATCCTCTCACGTTGAGGGGCTTCGAGTGCGCTGGAAAACAGCCTCGCTCGACCAATATTTCCATCCTCAGTCGAGCTGTGCGGCCGTTCGGTGGCACGTATCCGCGCGGGTAGCCATTTAATCAGATCAACTGACGACCAAACTGATTTTTGGGGTTACTTCGCGAACAGATCCTCGTCAAACACACGATTTTAAATAAAGCTCCAAACGTGACACGTCCCTAAAAATGAGTAAAGAGCGGCCGGAGTTTTTTTTCTTTTGGTCAGCCCTCTGCTCCAATCTCTGCAACCACAGCGTTCTCTGGCTGCCAAGGATATCGCAACATCCCTAGCTGTTGCAGTTCATAGCACGGGATTGTGGGTAATGTAGTTCAGCAAACGCAGCTGCCGGGTCTCCTCCCTCGTTGAGTATGTGGTCATAGCGACGTTCATACCAGTGGGTGAGACCAAATAGCACCAGTGATAAATGGTGTATGCCCTCGTCCCCTGTTTAATTATCGCTCAATTACATGCAGAGCAATAACACCGTGTATACTTCAATTAAATGAATTAAAATGAATACAGAGTGGCAGCAAAATAGCAGCAATGCTAGCAGAGCTTTGTGTTACTTCGAAGTAATGTAAATGACCAAAATGCAATTAAAGTCTTGAATGCAACAGTGTTGAGAGATTACTATTCGCACAGGGCATTGAATACGTCTTTCGAAAGAAGCGTTTGTCGCTCTTCCGAAATTGCGAAAGTTGAAAAGCACGATTTCCCGTTTTGCTGAGGTACCTGAACGCATCAGCATAACATGAATGTTCCTGCAAAAAATAAAAAAATAAATGAAGGCAATGCCAGAGTAGGTGGGACTTGCGGCCAGCTGAGTGATAAAACCCTCCAGTTTCCTGGTTTACGCTGTCTTTTGGTTTACGTACAGATTGCACGGTCACCGGCACAGGTAGGGGTTTTGTTCCGTTTGCGACGAGATATGTTTCGAGCAATATAGAACACTTTTTTACGGTGTTTGAATTTGACGCAATAGAGTTGAGACTGCGACACGGGTGGGACACTCGGTCCCTTCTGGGTGTGCCCAATTTAATGAAAGGTAACGGTTGCTTTTTAAAATCTCGGCCAACATGCCGCTACTTCAAATCGATCGAATTGAGCAATGCCTCTCGTAGTTCGGAAGTAAGATAAAGTTTGGTTTGTGCACACATCGTATTTTCCAATCCTGTTGCTCAATTCTTATTCCGTAACTGAATCGTTATTACATAAGCTGTGCTACAGAATTATACACCATCAAATCATCGAATCATGCAAGCTTGTTTAGGGCTGAAAGAATGCATGGTTGAAATAAGAAGCAGCACCAAAGTGGTTAGCAGGCCTGCTTCCCTCGTTCTGAGGTTGTGGGTTCAGGTCCGGCCTTCCTGTGCTAAGTTTCCATGTCCTCTGCGTGCTTCTTCGGACACTCCCAAAACATGCATGTGAGGTTAATTGAAGACTTTGCGTTTACCTATATGTGCCTTGCAATCACCAGGATGTACCCCACCTTGGGCCCCACGTTGAAAACCATCTGCGATGTGCTCCAGCTCATATATGACCCTAAATGAGGACAAGTGTTTTAAAATATGGATGAACAATGGAAATAAATTGAACAACAGTAGTAATAGTGGTAGTTGTAGAACAGCAATCACACACCCATGTGTGTATTTACACACTGAAAGGAGTCAAACGTGTGATAATGACACTCAATGGCGCCAATACACCCCAGAGGCAGCCCCCGAGTCCATCTGTTCTGTACACAGCAGAACTTCATCTTAGGAGTTGCAATGTTTGATCACCTAATGTTTGTCTTGTTTAATTCACATATAATTAACAAGTTTAAATTAATAAATGTAATTTAATTAAAAAATAACTACAAACTAAGTTCAATTATGTCTGTCACTGTTTGGAGGGATTGTCATCAATAAAATAATTAAACAAACACAAAAAACACATTCAAATTAAACTATGCTCCATGATTGTATAGACTAGAGACAGTATGATCAGTAAAAGTATCCATTAAATAAAATGTTGAATTAAAAAAATGGCCAGGTAAAAAACTGAATGAAATCTACAATGGGTCGACAACAAGTATGGGAGGACATCACGTGGCCCTTTCAATGTCCACGCAGGCAGGAAACTGTGAGCTTTGCACCGAGGTTGATTTAATTACAGGTGTGTTTAAAAAAAAAAACTCTTAATGGGATTACCCCTGGATTTGGGAGACCTTGGCAGCAGGCAAATGTGTGTGAATGAGAGTCTCCATGGGAGGATGAAGCCCATGCATTATTGAGATGGGAGTTAATGAGGGTCACTGTGAACAATAAAAAAAAAAAAACTGATGCTACAGCTTTCATGTTATTAACTGGGCCACATTATTTTGCAGCTTTCCCTTCACTCCGCTAACGAGATCTCCATACATCTCAATATGGCAGCGGTAAGTCTACCTTTAGTTCACCTTTACGGATTTTGTGTGGGATATGGCTAAACGCTGAAGTACAATTGTGGTGCTTTCCTTTGTTGTAAACAATACAAAAAAAAGCCTGCGTCAATCACCTTTTTTTAATGTCATGTGCACGTTAACCCCAAATTGTGGACAAAATTTCCCAAAAAAGAACAACAACAAATTGTTTTTCTGCATATTTTGACGTTAGAAAACTCCTACAGAAAGCGACTTCAAAAGATTCCAGAAAAGTAATTTGTCCAACTGGTTTCCGCATTGCCGCACTCTCCGTACATCAGTTTTCCCTCACTGTTCTTGACTGAGTTCATTATTTTTTTTTTTTTAAACAACTAGATTGGAAACCGTGGAACAGTAAAGGAGGCGTCTGGGTTCCACCCAGAGGCAGACGCCCAGAAACTTCGCGAGGCCATGAAGGGAACTGGTGAGTTCACAAAATAGCGTGTCCATGGAAAAACAAACTCCTCCTCCTACTCTTGGGGAAAGTAAAAAATTCCATCTTGCTCAGGTTTTCTTCATGACCGGTTCGTGCTGATGTCGTAGAGTGCTTTGACTCATTTTTGTGCGTGCGTTTTGACAGCTATGCATTGCAGCAAAGCATTCACCAGGCCCGTATAGCAGCCACGATCATGTTTCCGTCGACGACTTTATGAATGGGAATGTTGATTTTGTTAGCAAGCTGAATCATCCTCCCCTGACTCGATGCCAAACAGATGCTTTCTTTGTGGAGGCTAACTTGCTTTTCCCTAATTTTTGTGACCAAATCACGAGACGGATGCCTCACCGCGGAGCAACTGATAATGATTATTGTCTTATTTTTAATGCGGGGGGGAAAAAAATGTCTCGCAGGCACCAATGAGGCTGTTATCACTGAGGTATTAGCACATCGCACCATCGCCCAGAGGCAGCGCATCAAGGAGGCCTTCAAACAGGCGGTGGGCAAGGTGAGAGTGAACAAAATCCCCCCCCATCCTAATTATGAAAAGAAAGAAAAGGAGGCAGCTGCAGAGTTGGAAAACACATGTCGTCATATCTCAATTGTTGTGATTTTTTTTTTTTCTGAGTGCAAAGGCAGACTCGACTCGGGCTTTGTTGCCATGGTGCTGCTAACGTGACTGTTAATCATTACTGCAAAGAAAGCAGAAACGGGTACAAGAACAGGAACAGCGAGAACTTTTGTCATCTGCATGGCGGACTATCGCGCTTATGCGATAGAATCGATAAAAAGTAGACAGCCGCCAAGTGTGTTACACACTCACCGAGATCGTATATTAACGAAATGAGAAGACTGCCGATGTTTGCCACATTGATTATGACACGATCATCAGACTGTGGCGCTGGCAAAGATCAAGGAAGTGAAAAGAGTGCGAATCATACAGTGATGACACTGCATGTCCGCCGCCAGATCAGTGTTGTTCAAATTGATTCCAGATTTGAAGTGGACACATTGTGGAAAATTGGAAACAAATTTCTCGGGCCTCTGTCATGCTTACTCATTCGTCAAGTTTGAAATGAAATAAGTCAATCTTAGTGGACTGCGTATTTTTACCCCCTCTGACCCCACCACATCGGCAATTACCGTTTGCCGCAAATAACAGAGCATAGGTTCCACTCTGGGAATGCAAAACAGAACATTTGCAGCCATACAAAGCAGAATTATTCCCGGTCGTGTTTTCAACTGGAGGGTCTCCCACCTCCTCAGGACCTGGCTGACGAGCTGTCTTCCGAGCTGAGCGGGAACTTCCGGCAAGTGGTGCTGGGTCTTCTCATGCTGGCGCCTGTTTATGACGCCTACGAGCTGATGACCGCCATAAAGGTCAGAGTTGCTTTGGGAAGTTTGGTGCTGCTAACAACACAGAAAAAATTGGACTGAAATGAATGTGATTGGATGTTATTGTCATAAGCCTCGATTTTTTTTCGAACACGTTCTGCTCTCATCGCATATTGTATGTGGTATGACTACAGGGGGCTGGAACGGAGGAAGCGTGCCTCATCGATATTCTGGCTTCCAGGTCTAATGCGGAGATCAAAACCATCAATGCAACCTACAAGACGCGTAAGGGGCAATTTTCCCATCAACGACCATCATTTTTTTTTTCTGCATAATGGGCCATGTTGTTTGTCTTATCTGTGTCCTGGCAGAATACGGGAAGGACCTGGAGGATGACGTGCGCGGAGACACGTCGGGAATGTTCCAGAGGGTTTTGATCTCTTTGCTCACAGTAAGATATTCCCCACATACTAAACCGTCCGTTCAATTCACCCATCCATTTTGGAGAGTGCTCGTCGCTCAGCGTGCCACCCGCCTACCAAACCAACCAAATTCAATCAGACAAATGTTTTGTTTTCAAATGAACGTATTACAAGAACACTTGTTGTGACTCACGCAGGCCGGACGTGACGAAAGCGACGCAGTGGACGAGGCCCAGGTTGTGCAGGACGCCAAGGTAAGGATTTGTTGAGATCTGCAGACAAAAATGTATTTAAAATGAAATCGTAAATGGATCAACGCTGCGCTTGCAGGATATCTACGAGGCAGGGGAAGCTCGATGGGGCACGGACGAGGTGAAATTCCTGACTGTGCTTTGCGTCAGGAACCAGAAGCATTTGTTACGAGGTATTCCAAAGGAAATGCAAAATGCAAAACTCTCTCATGGCTGCCATTTTTGGTCACCATCTTTCTTCTGGTTGAGTCGTGAACACTGAGCTGACCTGAGTCCAGCAAGGCCTGCAGTTTTTGCGATCTTTATCTAGGTTCTTGTGACCTCCTGGATGAGTCACCCTTGAAGTCATTTTAGCTGGTCAACCACTCCCGGGAACGTGTGTCACTGTTCCCAGTTTGCGGAAGCTTTTTGTTCTTTCCAGATTGATAAAGAGTTCAATCCCTTTTTTTTCTCTTGAATTTCTTTGGCTCATGGCATGATGCGTTTGTTTCTTGAGATCTTCTAGCCTATTTCACTTTGTCAGACATTCGATTGATGTGATTTTTTGATCCAACAAACATATTGGTCATCAGGTTTAGGTATGGCCTGTGAGATTGAACTCAATTTAATTGATTTATGTTCAGTGTTCGGAGAGTACCACAAAATATCCGGGAAAGACATTGAGGAAAGCATCAAGAGGGAAATGTCAGGTTCCCTGGCGGATGTCTTCCTGGCCATAGGTGAGTCGTTCCACCGCTAACAATGCTATAGGTGTTGATGGCAGGCCGAAATCTTGACTTTGTGTTGTCTTCTCCAGTGAAATGCATGAAGAACAAGCACGCCTTCTTTGCGGAGCGTCTGTACAAATCAATGAAGGTGAATACCCCAATGCTTAGGTTCGGAACATTAAAAATTCAAGCTGACGTGTTTGCTGACATCGAGTGCGTGTGGGCAGGGTCTGGGCACCACAGACACTGTGCTCGTGAGGATCATGGTGTCAAGGGCCGAGATCGACATGTTGGACATCAAGGCGCAATTCCTGAAGATGTATGGCAAGTCTCTCCACTCCTTCATTCAGGTAATTGTCAATCGATCAGTCAACCTATCAATCACTCACTCAGCAATGCACTAATGCTGGAATGAACTCTAGCTATCCATGACTTTCTATCCATCTGAGTCCAAATGTCATTTACAACCGTAGTACTTGTACTTTACAATACAGTATGTCTTTTTTTTTTTTTTAATTCAAAACACCGGGAAAGAATTACGCGCTG
Organism: Hippocampus mohnikei; assembly: GCA_026261675.1. NCBI lineage: Eukaryota > Metazoa > Chordata > Actinopteri > Syngnathiformes > Syngnathidae > Hippocampus > Hippocampus mohnikei. The sequence continues at coordinate 3,932,761 of JAKGUB010000344.1, forward strand.
TTTTCGGAGACATGAACGGAATTTCAATACATTTCAATGGAAATATTCATTTGAAATATGAACAGAGTTACAAGTTTGGTCACAGAACCGATGACTATCAATGCCTTAGCCAAGACGGTGGGTTTGGCTTTTGTTACCATGACGACCGGCGTTATTGGTAGTTGCCACAAGGTTAGCCGCTTCCGCCAAGGCCGCCTCTTCGTTGACACAAGCGAATCTCAGAGCGTGGAAAAAAAATAAGCAAGTGCTCCGTAAAGACGTCAAAAGCATTTTCGCATGCAGGAGCAGCACTTCACTTCTTCACATTACAACTTATAGATGTGTCAATTCGGATGCAGATCTGTGCAATCGGGGCATGTAGCGGACCGAGCCGAGCTGCCAGGTCATGGGTGGAGATACTTCGTAAAAAAAAATTCAGAGATCTAACTATTTGTCTGCAAGCATGAAAAGTTTCTATCTGTCCCCTTTTAAATTGGCAGATTATGGAAATCGTGTTACCTTCATGTCTTCAGTAGACGGACTGCAGTTCCCCTCCTCTTCATTGGTTTCCTTCCTTTCCTTAGGGAGATACATCAGGCGACTACCGCAAAATCCTTCTGGAACTCTGTGGAGGAGACTAAAAAGAAACACCACGGAGAGAGATCAGCCATCCACGTGTTACTCTACGGATCACGTCATCAGCCTTCCTGTGTTTGGACGACTCTCACTCGTTCTTTGAATTTTCTCAACTGTCCACAGTGCCTTGTTTTATTGTCTCTATGACTGATTAAACCAAAGACCAGTGTCCTTTAACACATGTCGGTGTTTTTCTTATCGATCCCGTCTTTCAGGATTGACGTGCCGTAATAGTTCTAATACGTGCCTCCTCATCTTTACTGACACAAAAGATGAATGGCATCGGGCTCTTGTCTTGTTACCGCCCACTGAAGTCAATTTGTTTAATTGAAGCCGTTCTTCATGCGTTGAGTCAGCCCCCCTCAATTACATTAACGGGATCCGTGCTGCAATTTTAGACGGTCACGTGTAATCTAATCAAGTTAAGGAGGAGGTCCCTTTTCCTCAAACGCAAGTCTCGGCCAGAGGTTGTCGCGGAAACGTCGTTGCCGCTTCGGCCACTGTGGGGCACCAGCACAACTCTGAAAAGTTGCAAGCAAGGAATGGGAGCCACTCTAGGCATCTTCAATGTCACGTTGTTGAGGCCGCAAAGAAAACGTGGTTCATCTGCTGCCTTGAGAGTGAATAACTTTGCAAAGTGCATCATAGAAGTGTCGGCATGAAAGACAACAATGCTCTAAGTCAACTTGTAGCACAGAAAATAAGGGGGGGGCATGACAATATCTATAGATGTGAGTGTGAATACTTGCTTGCCTGTACGTGCCCCGCGACCAGTCTCGAGCGTACCGGCATCAGGTTTAAAGTCAACTGGGATCTGGAATAGGCTCCAGCTTGCCTCTGACCCAAATGAGGATCAGCGAACATGGATGGGTTCATCTATTTCTTTTGCACTCCATCTTGACGCAGCTTGTCGGACGTGTGAATCCGAGACATGGATGTCATTTTCAAAATGCGGCGGGAGGCGATGGAAGGATGCAAGAGCTGACACTCCAGGAGATGTGGTGAATCTTTGTCGGATGTCTGAGGCGAGGTGTACGGAGTGTGCCGGGACTGCGACGTGACGAGAACTAGTAAAAGAGGAAAGCCACAGAGAACATTTGCAACAATAAGACAATCTCAAGCATGGCTTTTTTTGGGGGGAGGGGGGGGGGGTTTGTAGTTTTTCTGACCGTGCCACAAAAGGGTACCAGGAAGTGTCAAATCCGAACTGAATTTCCTTTTTGCCCAGCTCTTTGATTTAAAAATTTTTTGCGCAATGTCCAAATCTACACACATCCGCACATCATTTACCTCAAGTGGGAGAGTACAAAGAGACATCTTCTCCTATTCAAAAGCCCCCTGGAAGGAGAAGAATGAAGTTCAGCACAGAGAGAGCAGTGGTATCCATTCCTCAAAGGGACTTTGAAAGTGGAGTGGACTGCATGTCATGCAATCACAGCACAATAGCTCGTTAAAGCCTTTGGGAGCCTGAACGGAATGCGGAATCACATTGTGACGGGTGAAGGCATTTGTATAAAACTTCACTCACGTGCATGTCGTTTCAGGGGGTTTTCAAACCCCCAAAATAGGACGACCACCATCAGACCACCAGATGATATTCGTAAAATTCAATAAAAAGTCATTGTTATTCGTAACGCGCTTTCTTTCATTGCGAATTTACATTTCGTCACCGCGCTCAGTGCATATTTTCCAACGTGCCCATAAGATGCGTCGGGAGTGTGCGTTGCCTTGACCTGGAAGACGCTCTTCTTCTGCTGCTGCCTCATCGGCGTGGAAAAGGAACAAATAGGTCGCAGCAGAAAGGAAGGCAAAGCCAGCTTGAAGGACTTGTGTTAAGCACATAATACAAGAGTGGACAAAGACTGAAAAAAAATGCTGCCAGATGACTCATTCGGAGACTCTGAGCGGCCGGGGGGGGGTCACACGCCAATCAATTGTGACCCCTTTTTTAAAATGCAATCACAACTTGGGTCTGTTTCATTCTTACTTTTAGTTGGGTGGGTAGCCATATCTCCTCCTTGAATGTGAACGCTCAATGCAAAAGACTTCTATTCACACAACGTACGCAGCATATCACAGAATATAAGCTTTTTACGTATAAGCTGTTCATATTTGCCAGAGGGCATTTGGACGGCAACCGCCGCGGTCGTTCATCTGCAACGCTCACCACTTCAGAGTTCAAGATCAACGTCAGGCCCTCACATGAATCTTCAAAGGAGATCTGTCATCTGATTGGCTCGCTGTCATTCCCAGAGACTCCCTCCTCCTTCGCCTCCACTCCAGTCCCTCCTTCATGCTCGTTGGGTGTGATCGGCGGCAGTGTCTGTTCATTCACTGAGAAAGAGGGTGCACTGAATGGCGGTACTTCACACTGAACTTATCCCAGGTAAGCAATTGAGATTTTTATTCTTAACTAGAATGATTCATTCATTCATTCATTCATCTTCCGAACCGCTTGATCCTCACGAGGGTCGCGGGGGGGTGCTGGAGCCTATCCCAGCTGTCTCCGGGCAGTAGGCGGGGGACACCCTGAATCGGTTGCCAGCCAATCGCAGGGCACACAGAGACGAACAACCATCCACGCTCACACTCACACCTAGGGACAATTTAGAGTGCTCAATCAGCCTGCCATGCATGTCTTTGGAATGTGGGAGGAAACCGGAGCACCTGGAGAAAACCCACGCAAGCCCGGGGAGAACATGCAAACTCCACATAGTAAGGCCGGAGCTGGAATCGAACCCGGTACCTCTGAACTGTGAAGCCGACGTGCTAACCACTGGACTACTTGGCCGCCCATGATTCATACAATGCCATCACTTTGTTTATAAATAATTGAAGATTTTTTTGAGGGCGCGGGGGCGAAAATGAAGCATTTAAAAGATAGATAGTACTTGTCACACCTCTATCCTGTTCAAATCGTACATATGGAAAGCACAAATATTCATTTCGTTTTGTTTCTTTCGATGCAAACACTACCTCAAACGTTTGTAGCTACCGTATTTCTATTAAAACGTTTTAAGTCAAAGCAAGTTAACAGTTGAATTTGTACATCTTAAACCGGTTGCCAGCCAATCGCAAGGCACAAACAGATGAACAACCATCCGCACTCACAATCACACCGAGGCACAAAAAAAGGGTTCCGTTAACCTGCCATACATGTTTTTGGAATGTGGGAGGAAATCAAGAGTACCCGGAGAAAACCCACGCAGGTCCGGCCGAGGGGCACACGCAAACTCCGCACGGGAAGCCCGCAGCCGGAATCAAACCCTGCAACTGTGCACCGTGAAGCCGACGTGCGAACCAGACGATCACCGTGCCACCGCAGGTTTTTCTTTTTTTTTACTTTTATTTGATTGCATAATGTCTTGCATCATCATGATGAACATTGCAAGGTCAGTGCTTTGAAAAAAAAATGTTCCAGTAGAATACTGAAACCTTTAAAAAACTGGATAAACATCAAACTGTTGACATTTTCCATTCGTGCGTTTCAGAGAAAGGCTCCTCTGCTTATCGTTTTGCCCCTTTCGCTACACTCAAATATCTTCTTGAACAATCCTGAAGAAGCTACCGTTAAAAGCGTGGCTAGTTTTTCGTCGTTAACTTGAGTATTGTTTCCTTCGACTACATTAATGAGCTGGACTCCGGTGTGACCTTTTCGATTTGCTGTTCCCTTAAAGAAACAGGTTCCAACCTCACTTTTTCAGGACGGTGACGCTTCCGCGACGCGTCGCCGCCATGGAGACCAACGGCAGCAGCGCGCAAAAGGCCATTTACGAAGTGGCCGTGCGCGACAACTCCAGCAACCGCAGCTCGCCGTTCGCCGACGTGGCCCTACTGCAGACGTTCAAGCCCCTCATCATTCCGTGCTACGCTCTGGTGGCGGCGGTGGGCGTCTTGGGCAACTACATGCTCCTCTACGTCATCTGCCGAGCGCGCAAGATTCACAGCGTCACCAATTTCTTCATCGGCAACCTGGCCTTCTCCGACATGCTCATGTGCGTGACCTGCGTGCCCTTCACCCTTGCGTACGCCTTCAACCCCCACGGTTGGGTCTTTGGCCGCTTCATGTGCTACGTGGTGTTCCTCATCCAGCCGGTCACCGTCTACGTTTCAGTCTTCACGCTCACCGCCATCGCCGTGGACAGGTGGGTGAATAAAAGCACGCTGTGCTTTCGCGCGGAATGTTTTGAACTCGTGCCTACGTGCCAGTGTCGTACAGTTCCAACCGGGGCGATGCGAGGCGTAACGCTCGACTGGGAGGAAGGACAGCGACTACAGTGGTCCGCAAACACCAGTTAACAGCACACAGATGTATTTTAAAATATTTTTCTTTATCCTGTAGCAGATCATACATGCCGCAAAATGTATCTTGTACAATGTATGAGCTCAACCAGTGATGTATACATTTCCATCAGCACACCATCTACTCAGTACAGTAAATATTCAGTACAATACTGTAGAGGGTTTTTTGTGTGTGTGTGTGTGTGAAATGGTCAAGCCTCAAAGGCAGATGGTGATATTGATCGATAAGTATACTTTCTGCTTTAGGAAGTATGATGGGAACAAATGGTTCCAGTGATGTTATACAAGACACGAACGTTAAATCAATACATGTACATCTCTTTTATGCTTTTTGAGCGAAATGCATCTATCTATAAATGCTGTGGAAAAAGTCCATTACCGCTACCCATGGATTTGCACTGTATGGTACGTTTTTGTCAAGCAGACGTTTCGGTATCCAAGAGTCGCTGTTAATTATGGACTTCTGTTGAGCACAGCGACAGCTTTTTAAACACCATTAGGAGCAAGCTCCCATTTTTTTTTTCCTTTTCAAAGAAATCTGTCACCGCCATTCAGCTGAGCTTCTTGATGCTCGCCGCCTCTAATCATACGTTGTAAACACACCGGGCTTATGCATATTGATACAAATTGGGCAATTCTCAAAATGTCTTCGGGGTGTCAAGTTGTAAATCACAGGATGAGCTCCAGATAATCTCACCCAAATTTGAGCATATTTTGACGCGCAGATCAACAAAACCCAGTGGCTATGCGAGCTGAAAATGTTTTATTCCGTCATACAGTGGAACTTCCAAGGTCGAAAGTAATCCATTCTCCGACCTTCATCAAACTCTAATTTGTTGCTATTAGGAATAACCATGTTCCGAATGAATCCTTCAAATGATTGGCAAACTTCACCCATCTGTACCTGCATCTGATTGGGGCTCATTTGGGCAAATTCCCTGGTAGATTTGTCAATGCACTGAGACATGCAGTTTAACTAAAATGGCTGCTACTATTCCCAAAATGGCTGACTTCCTGTTCCCTTATATACACACACATATAAACATAGATACACTAATCCAACATATGTATACATAGATCCCCAAAATACACACACACACACACACACACACACACACACACACACACACACACACACACACACACACACACACACACACACACACACACAGCGTGAGTATTGATGCTAAAGCGCAACTGACCATCCCTACCTTTGATTCCTTCGAACGCTGTATAGCCATATTAAAGTTGTCAAATAGGTTTTAACGGTATTTTGACTCATTATAAATAATCTACTTTTCCATATTTGTAGATATTATGCGACAGTGCACCCCCTGAAGAAGCGCACCTCCGTGGCTACCTGCGTTTGCGTCCTCGCCGGGATCTGGCTAATGTCCTGCGGCCTGGTTGCGCCGGCGGTGAGTCACACCTACCACGTGGAGTTCAAAGAAGAAGGCTTCACCATCTGCGAGGAGTTCTGGCTGGGCCAGGAGAGGGAGCAACAGGCCTACGCGTACAGCACCCTGCTGGTCACCTACGTCCTGCCCCTGTCCGCCGTCTTTGTCTCCTACTTGTGCATCACGGTCAAGCTGAAGAAAAGCGTGGCGCCCGGCCAAAGGAGCCGGGAGAAAGCCATTGCCCAGCAAGCCCGCAAGAGGAAGATCTTCCACCTGGTCGCCCTCTTGGTGTCCGCCTTTGCCGTGTGCTGGCTCCCTATTCACGTTTTCAACATGCTGCGGGACATCGACATCGGGCTCATTAACAAGCGCTTCTTCCTGCTCATCCAGCTACTCTGCCACCTGTGCGCCATGAGTTCGTCCTGCTGCAACCCGTTCCTTTACGCGTGGCTGCACGACCGATTCCGCGCCGAGCTGAGGAAGACGCTCAAGTGCCGCAGCCGCGTTGGCGTGCCAGTCAACCGCTGCACCGCCGGCGTGGCCTTGTAGACCCTTGATGAGCAGACCACATCCCTGACTGGTCATCAGTCAATCACAGGGCACATACTGAGACAGACAACCATTCCCACTCAATTTTTAGTCCCTGGGAGTAAACTAAACTCACGCTGCCTGCGCCAAAGTCAGGAGAGTGTAGCGCTACGACACTTGAATCATCCACCTACTGTACAAGACTGGAGCCTACCCAATTAGTTTCAGGTAAAGGTCAGATTTCATCCTGGACTGGTTGCCAATCAATCACAAAGCACAAACGATCAAGCGATAGACAACGCTTCTTAACATAAGTGGTTGATAGCCCATAAAATCCAACGTTGTTCATTGTCGTAGCAGTGGTTCATGTTTTCATAACCGCATGGTGGAAGAAAAATGTGATTTGTGTGTGTTGTCAACTTGGAAGCTTTGTCAAATATTGTGAAGATAAATTGGTTCACGCCTCTGTAGATTATGAAATTGTTAATAGGTTTATGTATCATGTAGAATTGCTATTTATGGATCCCATACAATATCTGTACGATTCTGATTTCTTTCAGACTGTCCAAAGAGTGAACTGTCATGAACAAAATGAATCCTGCATTTCCATAGTGGGAGGTTATGTTTTTTTTTTTTTTTGGATTGACATTAAAAATGTGTTTGTACACATTGCATCACAAATCCTGCTCATACTGTGTCTATCTTCTTTAATAAGGCTTCTAATAAAACAACAAAATTACAGACTTGGCCAATGAAGGAAATGGTTGAACAAAAACAAAAAGAAAATCTCCTACTGTGTCCATCAGTCCAGTAGCGCCAGTCCTGATTATTCACATTTGGCCTCCTCGCTCTGTGATAACCAAGCCTTCTGCGTGGCAGCAAATTCCCTGGCCTCTCGTGGGGTGCGGATGTAAGACTCGATCTCGCCGTCCGAGATATCTTCGTCGCCGGTCACATCTTTGAGGCCTTCTAGCACCGCTCTCCGCCTCTTGGGGTGAATCACACACGGTGGCGCAAAAAGCATCCTCTTCCCCCAATTGGGGACAGAATTCTGATTTGCGTTGGACTCGTTACCTTCCCGTGGCTGTTCAGCCATCTCTGAATTCTCACCGGTTGCATGTGGAGTCTGATCATCGGCCTCAGAGGGATTGACCTCCTCTTCTTGACTATCCCGCATGGCCTCCTCGTGGCTCCTCATAGCGCTCCGTAGCAGAGCATATCTGTTCTTGACAATATCCCCCACGTGCTTAACCACATTGTCCGACGTGACCGGATCCGTCACCCAAGGGATCGCCTTCCCCAGTTTGCAAAGGACCCCCTTGATCTCGCTCACTCTCTTCACGGCGACCCGGTTCTTTTTCACCTTGGCGATGAGACAAAATTTCTCCAGGGACACTTTGAGGCGAATGTGGTTGGGGTTGAGGGACTGCCAGGCCAAGTAGACCGTCGCCATCATTAAGGGGACGGGCTGGCGGCCGGTTAGAATCCAGGAGTCGGCCGCCAGCTCCACGAGGGACAAGGCTCGTTGGTTTAAGTCCTTGCAGTCCTCGGCAAGGTCTTCATGCACGTCGAGGGAGCTAATTTTGTACCTGACAAGAAGAGGAAAAAGAAATAATGATCAACAAACCTAAATAACAGATAAAGAGTCCAAGTGCGGTTATGAGAATAATTTATAATGAAAGAAAAATAAGGAGTGTGACGAGCCCTAAATAAAATGACCTGCGTTGATGTACAAGGCACGCTCAACATAGTCGATGAATGAAATTGTCTGAACTTCTCTATGCATTGTAATTCTATAAACGTTCAACAATATACAAACTTTACTCCAAATTTTTCACAGGGCTATTTTTAACCACTAGTCCATTCATAGCAAATATCTGAACTTCAAACTGAATATGATGAATTTTCTGTCGACATGGTGATGGTTACACTTCACCGATACGCATGTGTGGTGGAGATATCAAACAAAATAGAACAATTTGGCAACCCAGTCCAGATTAGCAACAAGAACAGTACAAATTCAAAAACAGTTTTTGCTGAAGAAAATGATCTGATCTGCTTTTTTCAGGCAGTGTGAGGGAGCTTTGTGGACACGAATATAGCGTCTCTTGCGCTGAAGAACACATGCTCACTTGGTATGAAAAACACATGTGAATGTTAGCTAGTGTTGGCACAAGACGTATTTTATTTATTTTTAACTCACCTGATTTCAACTTCTCTGCGATGCTGGGCTTGAGGGGCTGCTCGTCACAGACGGTCATCTTTTGCCACTTCAACTTCATGAGTCCGACGGTGTTTAACCGAGTTAGCCGTACAACCTCCTTTGCAAAATATTATCTTATTGGGGATGTCGCGCTGAGCTGAAAGTTCAGCTACACTGTATGTTCGATCACAGATTCTTTGATCCGCGTAACCGCAGTGAATCGTTAAATGTGGTGAGGGATCACTGTCCATATACTTTGGTGATAGTTTTGTTTGGTGGTGATACGTTTCAAATGTAAAGTTTGGGAAGCACTGCCAGAGACGGGGTGCATGCTTACTCTTGACAATGAGCCTCCATCACGTCGCTCACGTTGACGAGTGGTGCCTCGACCTTGAGAACCTTCATCATCTCTTGGTAGATGGCGCCCAGCATCGCAATATCTGTCTCCAGCAGGCAGGCGATGGTGCCCATGGTGACGGGCCAGTTGAGCTGCCTGCAGCTCACCAGCACGCAGCAGCCGGCCAAGCTCTCCTTCTTCTGCAGGCTAACCTTCAGGAAGCTCTCGTGCTCGTAAGCCTGCGTGAAATACGTGCTTGACAGTGTCTCGACTTCAGCGTTGACCCGTAGGACTCTGCAGAGGGCCGTCAGTCGCTGCTGGCCTGCGTGGTGGTGATCAAAGCAGAATGTCAAGAAAAGTCGTGCCATTATTATCAAAGTGGAGTACACATATAACAATAAAAAAAAGCACACACGTCTGTGCAGCAAGTGTGTCCTAGTCTGAAACGCAAACAATCATAATGCTGCAGATGTGTACCTTTTATCTGGTTTAAACATGGCTTTTTAGAAACAGCTGTTGTGCGGCTGTAGCTGACATCTGCAAGAAAAAAGATGAATAATTATAACAAGAACAAAAACGTTCATGTGATGTATTTATTCGTGTTCTACCTGTGCCTTCGAAAAAATCGTGAGTGAGAGCCCCCTCTGACACCACAGCGCCACAGTCCACGCAGACCATCTGACGGTGAGTGTGATGGTCGTCCTCCACAATGCTGGACGAGCCGCAGCAGGGACATTTTAAACCCGCCTTGGACATGTTGTGACAAAATAGACAAAAAGTCACACTGGCAACAAAAACTGCGCCGGTGTGCCGCAGCGGCTTCGATGGATCCTCCGCCAAAATAGTTCCGGGTAGATACAACATCCGGCCAGGACTAGCTTCCGCCCTCATACGACGCGAGAAAGGAAACATGAACTAAATATCAAGTCGGATTTTAAAATAATAAAAATACTTTTTACTACATTCTCGTCCTTGTTATTTATCTTAATACGCATGTTTATTAATTTTATGTGGGCACTTCAAATGTACGCAAATCTTTGTAATGTGAAACTATGACAAAAAAAAAACTTGAAAGTAGCATAAGGCCCAGCCTGAAAAACATATTGAACACTAATCGTCATAACTTTGCATAAATAAAGCTGAACATTTTTCATTTTCTTTTGATGAGTAGTCATACTTTTAGAAGTGTATTTTTTAATTTTTGAAGAGTAATTATGTAGTCTAAGAGTACAATACAGTACATTTCTTTTTTTTTATCGTAATTTTTTTAAGGTCTTAATTTTACAAGAATTGTCATAAATTGTCAAGGAAAAAATTGTTTAGAGTCGGGGGGGTTGGTATGTTTTCAAGAACACGGCATAGAAACAAGTTTACATTTTTGTGTATTTTTGGCATAAGTCATGTTTTAGTATTCGTTTAATTTTTACTTGAGTAAAAACACAGCATTAGTGGTATATTTTCAAGAAAAAAATAGTATTTTCGAGAAAAGTCAAATATTTAAATGCCGCAAGGAGTTGTGAACTTGCTTGACAAGAATTATGTTGCATGCCTTCAATTAAATTATATTTGTCATAATATTACAAGAATCCTCAGCATTAAACCACATCAAAATCAGCTTATCATCACCAGGACATGATACGGAGAAAGCACCAACACTGATTGTGGAAAATACTTTATTCTTGTAACAATACTGGGAAAGGTAAACGATTCAATGTTTTTGTGCAGTGAATACAAACAACAGGGTGAATACAAACAACAGGAGGAAAGATCCTTTTTTTTAATCCTTTTTTTTTTTTTTTTTTTAAACAGTTTGAAAATAGACCAAGTATTGTGCACAAGCACGAGAGGTTTACATAGGGGAAAAACAGGACTTGGTTTGGCATTTCGATTTCATTTCACATGTTAATACTTTACAACAGAACATTGCAATCGGTGTAGAAACTCACGTAAGCCAAGTAAAGTGCTTTTTTCAGATCATGTAAACATTTAATAATCAGTGCAAGAAGATACGTTGATGTAACAAATGCATAGTTGGAAGCATCAAAAAGGCAAACGTTTGCAAAAAGAGGACAGACAGGAGGCATTGTCTGCTTATAAAATAGTAATCGCGATGACAATATATTAAGACTGAAGATGAGTGCACTGATCAATTGAAGCAAAAAAAGAACAGGAATGCTGAATATTTAGAAAACGGGCACCTCCACTAATTTCTTGGAAATGCAGAGAAAGGCAAAAACAACAACGAAAAAATTCATTGGCCAAATCCACCTAGATGACTTTTTTCAGAGACATGAGAATGCTTGGTTGTTCTTCCATGACGCGCACAAGTAAGTTGTCGATGTACTGCTCCAGCTCCGCTATCTTTTTGTCCTTGTCCCGAAGTTGCTTCCCCTGCTTCACCACAAGAGAGACGAGTTCTTCCCGGGTGAGCATCGAGTACGGCCCCTTCTCCTTGCTGACTTTTACCTACGATGGCAATGAAACAAAATGTCAAATGGATTAGAATCCATTTGGGGGATTTCATTTCTGAAGTGACCATAAAGGGAACGCATGATAATATTCATTTCAGACGTTGCAATCCGTTCGTTCAGCCAATGGCGGCTTTGCGCGTGCGCCGTTCCTTTACAATCTGAACTCCGGGTGGAGTCTCAGAGTCTCCGATAACATCGAAAACCGAACTCTGCGACTGACCGACACAGAACCAAGTGCTTCGGACCAGAGTGTGACAAGTGGATATCATGTGTCAATAGTCATCTTTCACGCATTTTGACAGTGGAATGTCAGACAAAACGTGTCTCAGAGAGAATGAAATGTGCCACACAGTACCTCAACTTGACCGACATTAGCCCCCGATTTCTCTTTCTCGACGTGGACCTCCGTGACAGGATGCTGCTCCTGAGCACTGAGCGGTTGCACAGGCTGAAGTCTGCCATGAAAAGAAAAACAAAAAAAAAGATGAATATTTAAAATAAGGATTTATTAAAAATGGTAACGTGCAAAAATTATTTGAGGATCATCAGCTGCGACATTGAAGGCTAAAAGGATTTCAAGGTTCCTACACACAGAAGCAAAGATATGACAATTGATGAGACTTATCATGTTTCCTGGTGCGACATCTCACTCTGACCTAAAAATATATTCCCGGTGGAATGATTCAAAATAAGATTCAAAAATTGGCCAGATTATCGGTATGCGTGTGTGTGTGTGTGTCATTTCACCTGCGCAAAGGTGCGGGAGGCGCTTCTTTCTTTTGGCCCCCATCCTGCATGGTGTCGGGCTTCGGCTCCTTTGGTGGACTCTCCCGGGTCTGCAAAGCCTGAGCAGCTTTGGGCGCTTGGGTTTTCGCGTCGCCGGGGACGGCGCTCGGCGCGTTCGATGCAGCGGCAGTCTCGGCGGGGGGCGCGGGCGCACGGGCCGCTTTCGAAGATTTGACTTTGCTTTGAGAAGCGACGTCCGAATCAGGAGCTTGCGACACGGGCGGAGGGCGCGACGCTGAGCCGCGATGGCCGGAGGATGCTTCATTTTGTGCGGCGTGCTCGTTTGCTTCATCATCATCATCATCAAACGGATTTAAGCTGCGCACAACTGAGACGGTCTTGGATTCAGCAGCAGGTACCGACGGCGCGGGACGTTTGCCGTGTTTGAAGGCGCCGCCTTTTGGCTCGCCGGTGGGAGATGTGCTCTGAGGGGGCGTGGTCTGCACCGAGCGCCGAGGGGGAACGCTGGCAGTTTTCATCCCCTTTTCTCGGACCTTCTCGGGAAGCGTCGCCGGATGCGGTGAAGGGTCATCGCGTCTGTCTGTCGGGGGCCGGGGAGCCGGCCGCTTCTCGCGTTGACCAGCGGCGATCGAGGGCTCGGCCGGTTGGCAGCTGGAAAAGAGAACAACGGCGCGCGGCCGGAAGGTGAAAGCGAATCGGCGTTGTACGTGAGATCGTGGGAGAAAAAAACAAAAACGGACCTTTGCGCGACGGTGGGGTCTGCAGTGCTGCCCTTGGACGACGGAGCCGAGTTGGGAATGTCGTCCTCGAAGGGAAGATGAGGAAAGTCCTCGTCAAAAGGATTGGAGGAATGAACTTGCGCAATTTCAACCGCCGCGTTTCGAGGGCGATTCCGTTCCTCTGCTTCGTCTTCCCTCGTGCGCGGCTCCTTCCTCCTCCTCCCGTCGTCTTCCTCCTCCTCCTCACATCTCCTCTCTCGCTCCTCGGCTTTCGCGCTCGGTTCTCGCTCCTGCTGTTGCTTTTCCTCCTCCTCCGACTTCTTCCGCTCATCTTCCCTCCACGCATCCTCGCTCCTTTGGCGTTCCTCCTCCTCGGCAAGTTTCCCGATTTCCTCTTCCCGCTTTTCTCTCCTCTGTTGCTCTTCGGGCATTTCCGCCTCCCTTTTGGCCCGGCCAGCTTTCTCCTGCGTCTCTCTGGCCTCTTCCTCCCGTCTCTTCTCTTTCGCCAATCGCTCCTCTTCTCTTTCCTCCTCCATTGTTCGCTCCTCTTCCGCCAGCCGCCGCTCCTCCTCCCGCGCTAACCGTTCCTCCTCTCTCGCTTTCTCTTCATGTCTTCGCTCTTCCTCCAGTCTCCGCCGCTCCTCCGCTAATCGTGCCTCCTCTTCCTCTTTTCTCCTTTTCTCTTGCACGGCCTCCCGCCTCACTCTCTCCTCCTCCTCTTCCTCTTCTTGCTTTCTCACCTTCTCTTCATTCCTCGCCCTCTCTTCTTCCTCCTCACGTCTCCTCTGCTCCTCAACGAGTCGTTCCCGCTCTTCCTCCAGTCTTCTCACTCGCTCCTCTTCCTCCTTTCTCGCCGTCTCTTCATTCCTTCTCTCCTCTTCGAGCCTGCGCTGCTCCTCGGCTAACCGTTCCCGCTCCTCTTCGTCCCTTCTTGCCTCCTCTTCCTCCCGCCTCAACTTTTCTTCTTCTAATCGTTCCGACTCTTCCTCTCGCTTCCTCTCCTCCTCGGCTCGTCGCTTCTCCTCCGCCAGCCGCTCTTCTCTTTTCTTCCTCTCCTCCTCCTCCTCCCTCCTCCACTTTTCCATCGCGATTCTCTCCAGCTCTCGTCTCCGCAGCACCTCTTCTTTCCTCTTCAACTCTTCCTCCCGTCTCTTTTCCTCGGCTAATCGTTCTCGCTCCTCCTCTCGTCTCCTGATCCTCTCCTCTTCCTCCTTTCTTGCCTTCTCTTCATCCCTTCTCCTCTCTTCTGCCTCCCGTCTCATCTTTTCCTCTTCTAATCTCTCCAGTTCTTGCCTTCTCATCCTCTCCTCCTCTTCCTCCTGTCTCCTCTTCTCCATTGTTACTCTTTCCAGTTCTTCTCTTCTCAACCTCTCCTCTTCCTCTCTTTTCTTCTCCTCTTCCTCTTTTTTCCTCTCCTCTTCCTCTTGTCTCCTCTTCTCCTCTTCTAATCTCTCCAGTTCCTCTCTTCTCAACCTCTCCTCTTCCTCTCTTTTCCTCTCCTCTTCCTCCTGTCTCCTCTTCTCCTCTTCTAATCTTTCCAGTTCTTCTCTTCTCAACCTCTCCTCTTCCTCTTTTCTTCTCCTCTTCCTCTTTTTTCCTCTCCTCTTCCTCTTGTCTCCTCTTCTCCTCTTCTAATCTCTCCAGTTCCTCTCTTCTCAACCTCTCCTCTTCCTCTCTTTTCCTCTCCTCTTCCTCCCGTCTTCTCCTTTCCTCTTCCTCTCTCCTCCTCTCCTCTTCCTCCCATCTCCTTTTTTCCATCGTTACTCTTTCCAGTTCTTCTCTTCTCGTCCTTTCGTCCTCCCGTCTCCTCTTCTCCAGGTCTTGTCTTCTCGCTTCTTCTTGTCTCTTGAGCCGCTCTCCTTCCTCAATTGTGGCCTTCTCTTCATCCCTCTCCCCTTCTCTCGTCATCCCCCCCTTGTCCGTCATCCTCACTTTATGAGCGGGCCCGTCCGACTCTTCTCTCGCTTCCATCTCCTCCTTGGTGTCCGCATCCTCATTGCTTTTTTCTTCCCGTTCCTCCTCCTGCTCCTCCTCCTCCTCCTCTTCCTCCTCCCAGGGCGTGTGCTGCCTTATCGCCGGGAGCGAGTCGAGCGACGGCGGGGAGCTTTCCGGAACGTCCTCCATGGAGCCGCGTCCCGAGCTGGCCAGACTGAAGTTGGAACCGATGCGAGCGGTGCGCGGCGGAGGCTCCTCGCAGTAAACGTGACTCCCATTGATGCACAGGTTGCTCTTTTCCACAGCTGCACGTTTCTGAGACGACGACGACGACTCTTTGCTGTCCGAGCTGCCGGAGCGCTTGTGTTTCATGAACTTGAATTTCTTCTTACCTATGAAAGATGGTACCAAAGTGGAACATTTGACAAGGATACCAACTCGTGTTTGATAGACCGTGATGAATTCATGCCAGTCGTACAGTAGAAGAAGTCCTGCGACTCTCGGCTTTGCGTCCAATTAACTCATTCAGTACCGGCCAATTCTGGACCAAGTCTGAAAAGACGTTGAAAAACGTCTTTGGGAGTGAGTGAGTTAAACGGGCCCAGTAACTCGACTCTTTGGTAAAATTGAGACAAGATCAATTATTTCAGTCTTCATACTTTCTGGAACATTTTTACGGTGGCGTGCAAGACATTTTTCGAATATAAAAGTTGGGAAAGTAAACCTCCACCAAGGTGAATTTCAGTTCGTTTATAGGGTGTCCCATCCATCCCCGCAGGAAAATCTGAAATGGGACCGTCTCGTCATTTTCTGTGTAACCCTCCTTCCTGTCTAGTTTTTTAAAGTCACAATGGAAAGCTCTTCCCCAGAATCAAATACGGTAGCGTCCTCAACCAAACAGGAAGTAGCATGCCAACATATAGACTGAGCAGACACTCTACGCTGACTTTTTCCACTCGAGATCAATCCTCAATGCAAATGGTCACCTTTTTTCACAATTTCGTTGTTTTTTTTTTTTTGTGTACAGTAGCCGTCGAAAAAGAGCCCACTGACCTTCGGAGGCGTCCGCGTTGAGCCCTGACGATTGGCTGCCGCTCAGCGGGGTGTTCTTGGCGGGCAGGATGGACATGGACTGCGACATGTTCCTCTGCAGGTTCGACTTGTGAGAAAACAAAGACTTGATTTTCGCTTTCTTCTTCTTCTCCTCCTCTTTGCCCGCAGCTGCCTCCCCGTCCTCTTCTTCCTCGCTGTCGGTGAGAACCTGCGTCGACTCCGCCGCCGCCGCCGGCGCGTCCCATTCTTTTTTCTTTCCCCGGACTTTGTCCTTGAGCTTGCCCAAGCGGGATCGAGACTTGCCCGCGGCGGAGAGGTCGAACATGCTGGCCGTCATGTTGTTCCTCATGAACTGGATGTCCACCAGCACCTCGCCTCGGTCTTTGTCCGCCTTGCCGCTCTTGTCCAGTAACTTGAACCACCTGCGCGCGACAGCCACTTGGAGTCAAAGAGCAAAAACTTTTCGCTAAAACACAAAAGTAGTTCAAGATGGGACAGGAATCGACAGCTGACTTTGAAAGGGAGCGTCAATGGCAGCCATGTCACGGTTTTAAATGAAAGCTTTAGTAGCCACCTTACTTCATATGATGTCACATAGACTCAACCGCGAAGGTCATCGACAGTTCTCTCTGACACTTGGATGTTGAATCTTTTTCAATGTTAGCGACAGAGAGAGAAAAAAAAATATGTCGCTCAAATGAATGAAAGAGCACAAAGAAAATCAATAGTACTCAATGTCAAGATTGAGTTTCCGTTTTGTTTGTGGCCACCATTTATAACAAACGTGAGGCGCTATTAACAGAAACACCTGAGAGCGTGCTTTGGTTGAGGAAAAAAAGCGGACTCCAAATGTGCACAACAAGGTTTTTACCTCCCGTGTTCTAAACATAAACTATGATCTGCTCCTGGCAAATGGAAAATGACTCCATTGGAAAGTTTTCAAAAAGGAAATAAAAACGGAGCGGTGAAGGGTTTGAACGAATGCTTTTATTGTGAAGATTGACTGTAAGAATCTTCTGTTTGTTGTTTTTTTTTCCTTGACAATAAGGTCTGACGTGGCGAGACCACAGTGAGCCTGCTGGCTCTGAGGGGTCTTGAGGGGAGGGGCCGGCAAGTCGCAAAAATCAGCGAGTCGGCATAAAAAAAGAGCTTATCGAGCATAAATCTGAACAAACAACTCCAACTGAAATCTGGATTCCTGGGGAAATGAGGAAGGCGCTTTATGCGGGTGCGTGTTGCCTTGTGTGTGCGTGCGTGCAGGAGTCTCTGGTATTTTGACTATGTCAAGCCGTCTTGAAAACTAACAGATGTGGCTCAAATGTATCACGTGTATCAACGTGCGTGGATCACTCTGCTATCTTGCAGCAAAGTGCAAATAGTAATTGTTCAGCGGTTTTTTTTTTGTTGTATTTTGACAAAAGCAAGTCACAAATATGAAGACACTTGGGAACGGTTTGAAACTGAAAATGTCGCCTTAAAGGTACCCTCAGCGCACACGACTCCTTTACTTTCAATTGATGTCCTTTCATAGAGCAGCAGATTGTAGCTGACGGTGTCAAGCTTTGACCACGAATCTCCCTTCATTGATAGAAAACTAACCCCACAAGGAGAAGTAAAAAAAGAAATAAATAAATAAATAAATTAAAGAGGGAAGTGAGCGACTCCCAATTGCAACACAGCGGAAGTTACCAAAACGTCAGGGAAGTCATCACTTCATGCCCGGGTGAGGATGATGGCTTCAAACTGACTAATCTGCCACTTGTGTGCAAAGTGGAGGTTCAAGCGCATGACTCAACCTTGTCAACGAGCGTTCGCCTTTTTGTGCATACACACACACACACACACACACACGCGCGCACACATCCTTCCCTGCGCGGCGTGTAGTCACGATAAGACAATGGCTGCTCCGGAGGAGACCTCTTATCACAGCGCACAGCTGGGTGAGCAGGAGAAGAGTCGGCTCAGCATGATAAGTGTCCATGCAGCAAAAAAAAAAATGGATGGAACTTATCAAAGCGGGCCATCAATGTGTCCAGTCAAGGTTTTGGACATCAGAGACGGGACGGGGGGTGGAGCTGGAGAGAACATTGTGCTTCCCGTAACTTAGGAGAACTGATATGTTATTCTCTGGACTAATGATGCACACACACACTCTAAACAACTTGTGTTGCGTTTTCAGCAACAGGATGTCTAACTCTAGAAGCCTCAAGAAAATATCCCGTCCTCATACTATCATCAAAAACATTACACACACACACACACACACACACACACACACACACACACACACACACACACACTACAAAAAGGAGAGCCCCCATGAGGACTTTATCACCAAGCCGCTGAAATTACACTTGTCAGCTCGTGTGCTGGGGCTGATCCATGCATGTGGCACATGCAGCAGACATTGCCAGACACAAAGAATTCACACAACTCTGCAAAAATTCACAACGGCTTGCTCGCAGGCACATTTTCGGAAAAAGGCATCCGTTCGTGTAGTTTCACAAATGTATGGACAGGCACTCCAGACAGGAAAATTATTTCGATGCAAGCAATTCAAGTCGGTTTACCATTGCGCGTCCTCTTTACGAAAACTATTTCTCAACCAGCGCCTCAAAACTGCTAAATTCCATTGATGTCCCCAGCAGAGCCACATTGTTAGTAAGGCTCACATAGCTAAAGCCACACTGTTGCTATGTCAACATTTGAAAATGATTTTCCTGGCTCCAGGATTTTTTTTCTATCCTGGTGCTAAAGGGGGGGCTTGACCTACAAAGGGGGACTAAGAAAATAATTTGCAAATGTATTTTAAAATATCAAATAAAATGCCGGAGGGTCTTAACTGAGGCTACACAGATGTATGAGGTGGCTATAGCCCCCCCACGCTAGCCTCGGTGTAGCGCCATCGCTGTGCTTATGATGTGCCATTTTCAATTTCAAGTACTGTCATTGAGCAAACTGAAACAGATCCGGATTTAATTTGGTTTGAGATTATTTTCTGACGCTCAGCCACTGAGCAGATGTTGCGCAAATCAGATTTACAGATTATCCGGGTATTACTGGTGAGGATTCTCGCTAATATTTAACGGAAAATAAGCGGACTGATTCCGAATTAAAAAGAAAACAAATGGCAGGAAGTTCAAAACATAACCAACCGGTACTTGGTGGCGGTAATAAAACTGATAATAGGCACCCTCCATAAAATTGCTTTCATGTCAAAGTCCATCTTTTAGTTCCATCGCTTTACTGATCAAGCAAACCAAGTTATTGTAAATGCGACGCGACTGTTGACACTTAATAATAGAAGCTTCGATGAAATCATGTTGGATTCGAACACGAGCTTTAACACGGGCGAGGAGTGCTGTTTTTGTCAAAGAAATGACCTTGTGGGTCATCCGCTGTTTATTTTTCACTGATAAAGCAGCCAGGAATGCGAGGCCTCGGACCGATAAAACCTCACGGGCAACGCGCGTTCTCACCCTGCTTGCAAGCACCTCACCAAATGGCAACAAAGCCTTTAAAGAACACGGCGGCGAATGACCAGGAAGGACCAGAATGATGGAAGAAAGTGGTGGCGGAAGTAGACACAGTCGGGGGGTTCAAGCTGAGTTGCATTGCCGGTAGTAAGAAGTAGGTGAGAAAGAAGGGAGGCTGGTCTGCAGGCTGCTGGTCACATGGTGGAGGAATAAACTACTTTACAAGCAGCTTAGCAGAACACAACACTTTCTATGCGGCATACAAGTGCGAAGATAAATGACTATTTTAACACACAAAACACATGACAAGTAAAATTAGATCATGCTCTTCGTGTGCAAAAATAACTTCAGTGTTTTGAGTTACTGGGGTCCTACATAAAGCGCTTTTGCACGGTGGCCTTTAGAATGTATTTTATGAGCCTTGAAGAAAATATGACTTCTGTGCAGTTCTTTTTTTTGGGTGGCCTGCAACCAGACTCTGAGTGGCCCCTTGTTCAATTAAAAAAAAAATCCTCGATAAACTTTCAATATTCGTTGTTTTCTGAATAAAAAATCTGTGAATATTAAACCCATGGGTGCCAAACTGCAAATATGCAGCTGTCGGCTCGTAGTTTTAAGTTGTAATATCACCACTCACCACTAGAGGGCAGACATGTCTTGGTTGCACTGACACTGCCCTACACCGTGAGAAGGCGTAATATATTTTTTTGCAGATTTGGAATGACATGCAACACAAATATAGTACTTCAATAATTTTGAGTGAATTTTTGTCGATGTTCTTTTTGTTTGCTTCAAACATTGTCATTGGATTAGGGAAGTGGATTCTTTTTTATCGTTGCATTAAAAGATCTATTATCAAAACCTTTTGCAAGTACGCACGTATTTTGTCCGGTTTTTAAAATAGCATTTTTGTCATACATCAGGTCAGGTCAGGTTAGAAGTGCGTGTCCTACGTGGCCAAGTATCACTCATAAAATGAGTGAAAACAGCATTTAAATGACCCATCCCTGCACTAGGTTGCATTTAGGTTGCATTAATCCATCCTGTCAACGTGACAATTCAAAGGTCCTGCACTTACTCGGTTTTGTTCCGGCTCTTGTCCTGTGCGAGCAGCACCAGCTCGATGACGGCCTGACCCAGCAGCTTGTCAGGTCCCACCAGGGCTCGGTGTAGGACGTGAACGCGCAGCGTGCCTCGCTCCCCTCCCGCGCCGTGCTGCGGCAGCTCGAAGGCGGCTTCCTCCTTCCACACGGGAGCCACGCTCTTCTCCACCACCGAAGTCTGGTACTTTTCTTTGCCCACTTGCATGAGCGCGTAGGCGTCGTTGGTGCCGCCTTTGCCCTTCGCCCTGAGGCCACGGGCTTGAAGCACGGTCACCTGGACGCTGGTGGGGTACCAGGGTTGATCCAGAAACGACATGCCGGCTTTTGTGGTCGCTGGGCGGCTTAGAATTGGCGGCCCGCCGGCTCAAGGAAAAGTCGCTCAAGTACAGCGTGATACTGGCCGGACATTGGGATAGGGCGGAGTGGGCGTGGTTAAGATGAGACTGGGCGGGCTGGGTTCAAGCGAAGCCCCGCCCCCACACGAACAAATTAATTCTGCTGATGGCGCACACCTGACATCGCTAACGGACAGACAGAGACGATCAAAAACAAAAAAATATATTATATTTACAAAAATATTTGATGATGCTGAAGAAAATCAAAACCTTATTGATATATTATTGCATAACTAATCCATTTTTGCAAATGCTTCCAGTCGTATGGTTCATTCGAGATTGTTTATACTGTATACAGTGTACGGTACATACAATATGATGCATAGAACAGATACAGCTAGCAATACTCTACTAGTATTTCAAGTATTTAAGCCATTAGTATAAAGTTAAAATGCCGGAGTATTACCTCAAAGAAAGCAAGGATAAGATGCCATAAAGAACAGCTCGACTAATCTCTCAAAGTATATAAATCTACACGAGGAGTGTACCGACACTGCAATTATACTTTCATGTTAAATACATGTCAAAATATATGGCTGTATTTAAATTTGGCTGTGTACTGTGCTCTGATCACAGCACACACAAGTGCAAGCATTCAAGGAGATGCGTTCGAATAAGAACAAAACGATGCACTAAAATTCACTTTTGATCATTTCCATCTCGAAACACACAAAGTGCATTGTGTACGGTTATATCACATGTACTTACTTACCAGTCGACTTCCTGGCGCTCGCCTCACAGACGCGTATTTAGAGACTTTTGAGCCAATTACCAAAGTGACGTAAGAGGGCTTCTATTGCACCGCGTTTGTCTTTGACCACACAATGACACTGGAGATCGACATGATTGTTGCCTCGGTTCTACTGAATGTAAGTTGTGTAGCAATCAAACGTTGATTTTCACACTCACATTCACACATGCGGTTATTTTAGAGTCTTCATTTTAGAGTTTTCATTTTTGAGTCTTGGAATGAGGGAGGATTTAGAGTGAAGTTATGATATTGATATTAAAAGTTCGGACTCCCAGCATCAAACAAACAAGTGCCCTTTGCAGTAAAGTGAAGGATGTTGTAGTTCTACCTCGTGGCCACTAGATGTCTGCCTGTGATTTGCAGTACTGTTTCTGCTCTGACAACGTCTCTTCAGAACATTCTGATTTCTGAACTCTCGGAAGTCCTCGCAGGTTCAATTTAGCTTGTTTGCAGAATTCCATGGGAAGGAGCGCGCCCCCCCCCCCCAATTACCTTTGTTATGATACAATTGGATAAACCCCCCAAAAAGATGAACAAGCGATAGCTCTCGCAGTACAATTTGGCATCGAAAGAGGAGGGTGTCTTTGCTGCACTTTCAGGCTTAGTTTGTTATCTCAATATCATGTCTTCAAAATACAGATGCTCTCTTCCCTCCCTGGAGGGTCAATATCGCGCGTGACAGTCCCCCGAGCAAAGAGTAATGTTCCCTCCCGAGGGCCATCACAAAGTCCCCCTTCAAGCTGTGGATGGCGATGACAGTGTGTGTGTGTGTGTGT
Source organism: Hippocampus mohnikei (assembly GCA_026261675.1). Classification (NCBI taxonomy): domain Eukaryota; kingdom Metazoa; phylum Chordata; class Actinopteri; order Syngnathiformes; family Syngnathidae; genus Hippocampus; species Hippocampus mohnikei. The sequence goes on from JAKGUB010000344.1 coordinate 3,955,569, forward strand.
GTGTGTGTGTTGTTCTGTACCAATATGGCCAATGAGTCCAACTGGCCCCCTGGGGTGAGGGCTCCCGCTGGAGGGACTTTCATCTCCGCATTGGCCGTCTCACTGGATTTGAGCAGGCACTCGAGAGTGAATATTTCAAAAGTGATCGAAATTGAGCAACATGACAGTGATTTGTTTTACTAATTGAGTCGACACAATTTACCAGACATGAACAAGTCACACCGTTCAAGTGCTGCATGTCATAAAAACTTTTATTCAACCGGAAAATCTGCTACAAATTGCTTTTGGCATGCATAGTTTTCACACGGTTATGACAAGTAATGAGGATTCCCTTTTGATCTCTCTTTTTTCTTGATTTGATGACACAACCTGCATACCTTGTGCTTTACTCGATGTCAAATTATAGTTTTGTCAACTTTCTTTGGCTTTTGTGCATAAAGAAACACGTACTGCTCCTTTATTGATATGTAGAAAACGCTCAATTGAAATAACAGGTTTTAGTAAACGGGGCCACTTGACGCATGAGGTCGATTGACCAAATTACACACATGGACAAAATTGACCGTAAAAGAAGGAAAAGGGCCCACGACCGACTGAGACCCTAGAAAATAGGATTTTCAGTTATTCTGGCGGAGCCCCTGGCCTGCATAGATTCAATACACCCAGTGCCGGATAGAGCAAAGCAGCCCCAGAACATCATCTTCATATTTTATAGTCAGTCCCGTGTTGTTTCCATAAAATTCATCTGACTCCCAGCTGCTTGTCAATATCCAATTTGAAATTATTTTCCTGACTGGTGTTTTGCCCACAATTTTGTATGTATTTTGAGGTCTCAAAGTTAATATAAATGCATTCAGAAACGCAGGAAACACAACCAACATTACAGAACAGTATCATTATAAAATCTAATGATAATAAATTTTTTTAATCTCACAAAAAAAAGTCTGGATAATCATGCACAATGATATTCAGAATCAGGATGGAATGTTTAAAATGCCCCTCGAATCTGCTGTACATGCAGTGGTGATAAAAAGTCTACACCCCCCTGTTTAAGTGCCGTTTCAAAATGTTTGCCACCATTCATGGGACCCACACCTTCTACAACTCAATTCAAAAGAAAAAAAAACTAGAGAGAAGGCAAAAGAAACAAGTGGAATAATGCGGTTGCACAAGTGTGCACGCCCTCTTACAACTGGGAATGAAGCTCAACTCACGTTAAATCGGAGTCAGCACGTAGCCTGTTCTAGTAGGCTTTTCATGACATTTTTTTTCACAGCATACACTGGAAAGTTTCGTACGAACACTGACTGTTATTTGGAACTGTTAAACATTGTTAACCGTTAAACAAACACCTTCACCTTGCTTTGAAATGATTTGCCCTTTTTTAAATATAAATATGACCAAAACTCAAACAGGGGCGTGTAAATATTTTCTATGCACCGTACAACTTGCTTCAGGAATACCTGCATGAGGAGGTCTTAAAGAGGAGGTCAGAAAAAGACCATAAAATGACTTTTTTTTTTTACAACTAGAAAATTCTCTTTTTGTTACATGGCATTTCATGACAGAAAAAAAAAAAACTTACTGCAAGGTGCGCTCAATGAATGGGGAAAATATCTACAGGCGGGGGGCAATGAGAATATGCACCAGAAACAAAATGACACATTTTGACAAGACCACACAGAGATGTCCATATTGCCATCGTGTGTCCGCGCTTTTGCACTCGGCTTCGAACTTCGCGTTCGCCAATGAAATTCTCTCCTCTCCTCTCCCACCTTAATGTCCCCTCGTGCATTTCACCATTCCACTGGTGCTATGAACGTATCACGTGTTTAGAAAATAACCCCTGAGAAAACCTCCGTGTTTTTCTATTTTTTTTTTTTTTTTTACCAGCAGCTTAGTTAAGTCCACGCGAACTCGTGTCGGGTCTCAGTGGACGACATCGTCTAAATCGCTACACATTAAATGGTATTGTCAGATAGATTTACTCAACTCAACAAGCACATTAGCACCAACCATACCAGAAAAAAAAATCAAATCCTTGCTATAAAAAAAAAGGTTGATAGTCCAAAGAAATGTTTTGAAAGAAACAGCAGGAGAAGACACCCAAAACAGTGTTGACTTGCTGTGCTCGCCAGCCGTTGGGCTCCAGCGTTGCAGTTTCAGGGCTGACTTGATATGATTTTTTAAAACATTTTTTTCCACTCTCCAAAAAGGTCAGCAGGACACTCTCAAGTCATCGAGACATCATCCGCACAAATTCTGCCAATTTAAGACAGAGCAGCACACGTGTGTTAGGTCGAGTTGAACGTCACACAGCATTTAGTCTGCAGTCGACCCCCCTGCTCGCACATATTTGCATATTTGCTCATTTTTTTCAATATTCTAAAAATATTGGTAAATATTTTAATCTCCTGTACCGTAACACTTTTTTTTTAAACATGCTATTATGACTCCTGCTCAGGTCTTGCTTTTGACAGTAAATGTCGCTACTTAGACACAATGTATACAGCAGCTAGCTACTTATGTGCCTCAGATGAACGAGCACGTCACTGTAGCATTTCCTAAAAAAAATAAATAAATAAAAAAGAATATGAGGCAGTGCTCCCTGATATTCTGATCACTCACAGCTAATATGCACCCTTCTGTCGCCCTGTGTGTGTGTATGCGCATGCGTGCGTGTATGTGTGTTTGTTGGGGGGAGGCTAATCTTTGAGGTGACATAATCCCCATGAAGATAATCTGACAGACACACTGGCACGTTCATCCCCCACAGACGGCGTGTGCTTTAAATTTGAGCTCAGTAGGGAGAAAAAAAAAAATCAAAAAATTCAAAACGCAAAAAGTGAAAGCCACATTTATCCCCGGCACACAAAATGAAACATTGCTTGATGTTGTTTCTTCGAATTTCGACAGTTACACATGACAGTTAAGCAACCCCAAATGTACCATTTTAAAAATGTGAATATTGCATCAAGTAAATAATGTCATTTCATACCTTCAAAATCCACATGACCGTCTCCGTTGAGGTCGATGTCTCGTAAAATGTCCTCCAGATCTCTGTGACCGACCTGAAAAAGGAAAAAAGTCACGCTCTGTTTTGATTGACACTGTCAGGGAGCTATTCATAATTGAGGGTGGGGGGGGGGGGTCTGTCGAGCGGCACTTCTTCACACTGGAAGCCGTTTCTAAAATTCTGGACAACTTCCTTGCAAACCATGCCGGTGTACCTAATGAAATGGCCTCTGATTGCACGCACAAACTCGTACCTGTTGTCCCAAAAGCTTTTTCATCGCTTCTCTGAGTTCGGCTGTGCTGATCTGACCGTCGCCGTTGGTGTCAAACTGAAAATGAAAAGTTGACTTCACCTTTATTTATTTATGTATTTATTTTTAAACGAAATGACAATGAGCAGAATGGAATGAATCATTTTGACATTCCACACTTTGGTCCTTCCATCCATTTTGTATAGCGCTTATGCTCACTCGGGCCGCAGGTGAGTCGGAGCCTATTGAATATTGATCCGTATATAATGCACATCGGATTATAAGGAAAATGGAATGCTTTTAGGTGCGCCTTCGAGTCCAGAAAATACAGTCATTCTCTCCCCAATTTTACACGCCTATTCGAAAACCATGAAAGTTACATTGATGAAAGACGCTTTAGGCCCCAGCTCACCCGCCACTGCAAGTGAGAGCGAGCGCGATACGCAATCGACGGTTGGATGATTGGATGAATGTTTCCACCTCCTTGAATGCATCACGCAGCTCCTTCACGCCGATCATGTCAGCCGTCTCAGCCAAAAGTTTGGGCCCCATGAGTTCGACAAAGTCCTCAAAGTCGACATGTCCGCCAACTGTTGGAGACAGAATTTAAAAAAAATAAATAAAAAATGTACCTCGTTGCAGTGCACGTGTTGAACTGTCTTTTGAGGGCAGGGGGTCCTCAAATGTTCTCGACATCCAACGTTTGACGGTTCCACTTACGATTCATGTTGATCTGCTGGCTAAGTTCGATCAGCTCCATCTCTGTGGGCATGTATCCCATCGTCCTCATGCAGTTGCCCAAATCTTTGCAGCCGATGAAGCCATCTTTGTCCTTGTCAAACTCCTTGAACGCCTCGCGCAGCTCTGGGAGCACATCGGAGAATGATAATAATAAAGACACGAGTCCACTTCAATTCCACTTTGATTTTTGGTCACTGTCGCTTACCATCCATTTCTTCTGGCCGCAGCTCTCTGTCCTGGAAGGAATCACAAGGGGAGGATTAGAAGGCCACCATTGCTGTCAGTATACAAACTGTGCCAGATCACAGCACTCCCCCCAACGCGGCTTGGCGACGTAAGAAATAAACAGATAAATACTGCACATATGTGGATGTGTGATTCGAGGGAGAATTGTGTGAGAGCAGCTGCTGAAAGGTACTGGAGAGACCAAAAAAAAAAAAAAATGGCATCAATGAAAGGTAAGCAACCTTATTTGGTCGTTTTAAACAGTGATTCAATATGTCATGACAATTCAGCAAATTTACATATAACCACACCTACATAGCCCCCTTATCCCCCGGCATGACATGTGCTAGTAGGCTGGCTGAAGATCCAAAGTCACTTTCAAGTGACTACACTATGTAGACCACGATTGATGCTGAGGCACCGTCATGCAGAAAATCCCACATTCCTCATTGCCCTGCTAGGTAAGCAGAGCTGCAATGCGTTTTGTTGGGTACACAGATTAGCGTTAGCTTCGGACGAGCGGCACATACTTGACTGCCAGCGTGATATTGTCGACGGGGCGATGCGGTATTTGCATTTGGTGTCGTCCATGCGCCACAAACACGCGGTCTTGTGCGTGAAGTGCTGCCTGCGTGAGGAAAATGCGTTTGTATGACCACGCATTTCGTGTTACGTTTGGATTCTCATTTTGAACGGACGTGCGTCATAACTCTTACGACTGAACTTGACACCCTGAGGCACGCGACGGTACACGTGTACTCGTGACGAGCGCGGCTACGCGAGCGTGGCGAGACGACCGCCGCGTCCAAAAAAGGAACGGCCATCTCGCATCTCATCAGCACATCGGCGCAGTCACGCTCGCCTCCCTTGACTGATATGATTTGTTCAAGAAGTCTGACGTGAAGCCGCAAAGTGAAATCAAAGTTGCATTTCTTCCCCTTTGACGTCGTCCTACAAATGGCAGCGTTGGTGCAAGCGCAGCAACATCACAGCATATTTGAAATTGCAAAAGGCAAGAGAGATTTTTTTTCCCCGTCATCACTGCTCCTCGAGCTGTGGTAAAAATGTTACATTTTGTCTCGATTCTAAAGTAGTAAGAACACATTATTTTGAGAAACATGCATCCCCCCCCCCAAGTAAAAATGCTCAATTGTCTTTTTTTTCATTTCATGAGGCAACAAAAACAATATCATACTGTATATGTTATTGTCTAATTCTTTTTGATAGGAAATAGACCCCCCCCTCCCCCCAAAAATGGCGTACTCGCTTCTCAGCATGCATGCACGTGCTAAATTCTAGACTTACGTACAGCCTGCCGGTTCTCGGCGAAGCCCTTGCGTAGAAAGATGCAAGCGGGACCCAGCACATTGTGCATGTTTGCGCCGTTCTGGGCCAGGGCCACTAGCGGCTCCAGATAGCCCCCACCCGAGCCCCCCTCCTCACACGACTGCACGGCTTTGTAGTTCTTCTTCTGGTCCTGGAGCGGGATCGGTCCAGGATAAGGGGAGTGAGGAGCACGGTGGTTAAATCAAGATGGGGGGTGTTCAATTTGAGGCGGCGTCGAGTGATGAGGAGTTCGGGATCTGTCAGTCATTGGCCCATCTGGAGTCAGTCATTACGGAACATGAACCGCAGCGAAGAGATGCCGTGGAGTTTTTATACTTTGCGCTTCTGACTTCCTATGTTCTCTTCCAAAGGCGACAAACTTCCCAGAAGACAAATTGCCTCCGACAGCCATTCCAAAACTTTGTTAAGCCATGCGCTCGCTTCAACATCCCAATGGCACTGCGTAGCAACCCCACTGCCTGCCTCACTACTCCTGCACCGCTTTCACGTATCGATATCAGATTGTCAACGGTTCCAAACAGCTCGAGATGTGTGAACTCTCTAAGGACACTTCGAATGTTCAATTCGGGTCTTCTAAGTTCACCTCTTCTCGGTTGCGTGGGAGCCTTGCAGCATGATGTCGCCAAAAGACTGACAGGCTGTATCTGAAGACAGGTGAGTTGTATACGTTTGTTCAAAATTGATACTTGTCACGCTTCGTTGCAATTCCAGACGCCCAACGGCAACGACGGTCGACCTTGACCCTAAAGACGGCACCTGAACCGCGTACACATTTTACAGGCCAGTCCAGAGGAGAACGTTAATGGGCAGCCGGCCATTTAATCCCAAGCGCCAATTAAGGGCTTCAACCCGAGGGCCAAACGAGCCTCTCGTGCAAAGTCGTCCCAATTACAGGCGCAGCTACAGGTTAATTAAAACCAGCCGGTTGCTCGTTAGCGGTGGATCCAAACAAACCATAGCCATTAAAAAAAAAAAAAAAAAAGACCGAAAATAGAACGTGACATCCCGATCACATCTTCAGATCGTGCGACTGTCACAACCAATTACCCCCCCGAAGAGCCGCGATCGCCGCGCGCGCCTTCGCATCAGCGTACGACATTTAAAGCGCATACACACCCAACAACGCACATCCTGTCCCGTACTCTCAACGACCGCGGACACTCCATCTGCTGCCATGTCAGCCCGAATGCAGCCACTTTGTGCATTTCCGCAGTGGGCGAGAGCACGCGGGGTTCGATGCCCACTGGCTAATCTGAACAAGTGATGCATGGCGCAGGGGGCTGTTTGCGGAGGATACATCGTGCCAGAAAATTACGAGCGGGCCACGCGCGGGCAGTTACATAACACGCAGGGAAAAAAAAAAAAATGTCAGGAGAAAAAGGCCAAAGTCGAGCAAGAAGTCGTCCAGGGTGCTCGGGTGGCTGCAACTGTAATTTTTTTTTTTTTCGTGCAGCTGTCAGTGGTCGGGATTCAATGAGCAGCCAATTGAAGCAATGAAGACAGCAAAAGCTGCACTTTGACATGTTCTCAACATCCTCATACTGTATCGAAAACAGTACGGTGGAAACAACAAAACATGAGGGTTGCTTGTTATTATTTTAGATTTCTTTTTCTTGAAAATGGATCATCTTGACTTATAACAAGAAGGTTAAATCTTTTTAAACTTGTATAATGGTTAATATTCATTTTATTTGTTTATTTTCAATTTTAAAATGGGGCACTGTGACCCAAAACATAACAAGAGGGTGAAACTTTTTTTGCAATTTAAATCAACCTTTTAACACTCAACTGGGTTCAATTTGACCCACAAACAAATAGGGGTGCTAACAAGTTAACTTCTTTTTACACTTGAATGGCTGATGAAAATGTTACTTCACTCTTTAAAATGGACCACTGTGACCCACGACAAAGCGGGGAGGTTAAACCTTTTCAATTTCACTTTTAAATGGCTCGATTTGACCCATAACATAATGTGGTGGTGGTGGGGGGTAGCAGGTTCACTTCTTATTACCCCCCCCAAAAAAAATTAGCTTTTGTAATGGTACTTTAGAAGAGATAAGATTCCAAAAAGGCTGGAATGGATCGCTTCGGACGTCACAGTCCAGGTGCCACCGAACCGACGCGACTCAAGTTCAACTGTTGGCACGACCCGCCGGCTGGCCTCACGTAACACTGACCAACTCTTCACCATAAGTCTTCACTCCGGAAAAACACGACTTGCATGCACCGCTGAAGCTACACCGAGTCCATCCTATGACTGAGCAAACACCACATGGATGGGGAAGTCCAAGCGCACAAAGTCCAGTCAGTGCAGGTCCAGTCGGGTCGCCTTAGGGGCGCCTGGAAGGGTGGGAGGGGGGGTGGGGCAAACATGCAGGGAGCACAGCTAAGAGAGCAGATCTTACCTTCTTTTTGAGTGACTTTACAGAGTTGCCCATTGCAAAAAAAAAACAATTTGAAAAGAACCCCAAACGCGGCCGTCTCGCCTTATGTTTCCCCCCTAAGTGTGTGTGACGACGGCGCGCGCATGAGCGTCCGCGTGCGTCTCCCGGCGTGCATTGGGATGGCGAGTGATCGGAAAAGCGGAACGAGGTTTCACTGGCTCATTGACTGACAGGAGAGGACATTTGGGGAGAAGCGGAGAGGGTTGATAGAGGAGGAAAGGGATGGGAGTTGGGTGGTGGGGGGTCTGCATGGGGAGGAGCGGAGGGGGGGGGGGGTTGCAACTCAGACAAAGGAGAACAAACGACGGCTCGGAAGAACAAGGGGATGAGTGAGGCGGTTCGAGCGGCGGGAGTGGAAAAGATGGCTTAATCATTCCGTCCTCTCCCCGACGGTCTTTGCATCCCTCCCCTCCACCCGCTCTCCTTCCCCTTGCTCTCGCTCGCTCACTTTCTCTCGATACCTTCCGCTCTCTCCTTCTCTCTCTCTCACCCCCTCTCTCTTTCTTCCATGCTTTCCAAATCTATGCAAATTCCACTCAAGAGGTTCTTTTGGACAAGCATATTACCTTCCCCAGAGCAAGACGCCGCAGTGGCGAATCCAAAACACACAGATACCTACAAGCACCCCCCCACGCACACACACGCTAATAGACACACACTCATGTGCGGCTCTCGATTCTAAAAATAAACCACTCTCCTGCTCCTTCTCCCCACTTTATAGCCCTAGCATCCATCCATCCATTCACATGCACACACGCGTGCACACGCACATGTATCCACAAAGTCATTTTAGGCTTGAAGGGCTTGGACTGAGACCAAAACACGGCACACAAAAGGGACACTCTGCTCCAAATGCAAAGGCACACACACACACTCACACACACAAAATTTAAAAAACTGCTTCTCTGGGTTTATTCATATTTTTTTTATCACAGCATCATTTGGCATGAAGCATTCAGCCTCGCTCTCTTGCTTGACCAAAACAACAAGAAAAAGTGTTAAACAGCCCCTAAAACAGCCTCGAGTGGATAAATGGATGGATGGGTGAAGCACAGATGGATGGACAGATGGATGCACGAAGGGATGGTTGGATGCATGGATGGATGGACAGATGGACCCATGAACAGATGAATGGATGGATGGATGGATGGATGGATGGACGGATGGATATATGGACACATGGACCCACAAATGGATGAGGGATGGATGGACAGATGGATGCACAAAGGGATGTTGGATGATGGATGGATGGATGGACCCACGTAGGGATTGATGGATGGATGGATGGATGGATGGACCCACGTAGGGATTGATGGATGGATGGATGGATGGATGGATGGATGGATATATGGACACATGGACCCACAAATGGATGAGGGATGGATGGACAGATGTATGCACAAAGGGATGTTGGATGATGGATGGATTGATGGATGGATGGATGGATGGATGGATGGATGGATGGATGGATGGATGGATGGATGGATGCACTGACAGACTGATGGACACATGGATGGATGGATATTAATATATTGCTGGATGAATAAACAGATGTAAAGATGTGCCTCGCCTTTTGCGCAATTTCCTCCTCAATTCTTATGCTAACGTATTCTAAACTGAATATTGCCAAGCATGGTTGAGCTGTGAATTTTCAATGCCGCAACTCGTGTTGGTGTATTTGAAGCATCCATCCGTTGTTGTGTAGCATCCGAACTTCTCCCCAAGCTGACTTTGGAGTGAGCTCAGCTATTTGTGAGAATGACAGTGGGCTAATTGAAACACTCGCATTCACAGCAACAAAAATGTCCTGTCTTTAACGTACTAAACTAGCAGGTTTGGGGAATGCGGAAGAAACCCGAGGAACCAAGAGAAAAAGGACAACACGAGCACGGAGAGAACATGCAAACTCCACCAAGGAAGACCTGAGCCGAGATATGAACTCGTAGTCTCTTGACTGCGAGGCAGGCATGCTAACCGCTGGCCCCCACCGCGCAATAATGATGAATAGGTTTCTTGAAGCGGAATGATGGCAAACGGCAGGAGAGGGCCTTTTGGAAGCTTGCTTTTTGCTGAAATCGGCACTTTAACTTCACCAGGAGGATGAATGCACGACTAAATATCTTTACAGCCGAGATACTTTTGATTGCAAATCCCGAATCCTGACCACCGCTGCCTTAAACTGAAGTCCAAAGTCAACGTCTTCACACTACAGTGGTGTGGTTCAAGTATAACATGAAAGTAAACCTATCAAACAAAAACATGTAAAAATATAGGAGATAAAACAAAGATATCTAACCAAATTCCATAATTTACAAAAGGTAAGCTAGCTGAAGGCTAAAACACCGCCACAAAACACCTTCGACGGGCTAGCGCAAGTAGCATTGATGCTGTGGCTCTTGAAACCATTTGAGCAACAGATAATTGAATACTCGTGGTGCAGTAACACATGTCGACAGACAATATGCAAAAAAAAAAAACGGTCTCATAATACTGCATATCACTGACTCGCTTTCAGGAGTTGCAAAAGTGTTCTTTGTCATGTCTGGATTCAACGTCTTGCTAGCGGCCAAGGCATGCACACTGAAAGTAGCTGCACAATGCCAGGAGGTACTGAAGCATGAAATCATGATGCGCAAATGGTTGAAATCTTTTGATTTAATTATGGCATCGCTGCATGTTTTTATAAAGTACAATACTGTTGAGCGCTGTTTTTTTTTTCTTCAATTCAATTTGATTGATTTTTTTCTGCCACCACCCAACCTACAAGCATTTAACACTCAAATCATTTGGACCGCGTCTGCCATTCAATACAATACCTCTCATTGGGCTTGTGTGTGTGTGTGTGTGTGTGTGTGTGTGTGTGTGTGTTGCTCACTGGATGATTCACGCAGCCTCGCACCGCAGGCTCATTGTGAACTTCAGAACACATTGGACGTCACACACACGAGCCGTCAGCTCCCATCAAGTCAAGCAGGAGTGTGTGTGTGTGTGTGTGTGTGTGTGTGTGTGTGTGTGTGTGTGTGTGTGTGTGTGTGTTTATACGTCTCCGATTCCATGACTTTTTTCCCCTCTTTTATATCCTTGTCTCACTCTCATTTTCATAACTCTGTATCAATGCCGTTAGTCTTCCTGGGGCCCTAACTATAAAAAAAAAAAACAAAAAAACAGTACATACATTCCACAATCTATCAAGATGTTTAATCCAGATTCCTAATCTGATTAATGAGGTAGCCAGCCCTGCAGCCAGGACATCCTGCTGGGCACAGCCCAAAAATTCCCCTTCCCTATGGGCTCAACACCTGTGGGAGAGGCTAAGTGGGTCGGGTGCAAAGAGCCCAATTTAAAATATATTTTAATGCTACGACTTCACGTGACATGCACAGGACAAAATCCCCCCCACCCTCCATTGTCCTCGTGTCTCATTCTCTGCCTTCCCCACCGTGTACAAATATTGAGCATCATTTGTAATCATGTGCACTTGGGCACATCCGTTTCGCAGCTTAATCCTCGTGTGCAAAAAAAAAAAAAGAAAAAAAAGAGGATTTACGCCAAATGGTTTTTTTTTATCATGTCGAGTGGAGACCAAAATATCCACGAGGCTCTAAAAATAGCACCTCACACTCGAGACATACTGGAGGCATATGCTGCGCTCGCTGTGCTGAGGCTTGTCTCTTTCCCTGCATCATGCCCACACAGGCAAAAAAAAACAAAACAAAACCCAAAAACATTTCACCATTCAAGGCATCTGATACTAGTCCCGCCTCAAAAAACAAATACTTAGTTCTCTAAGACCCACCATAAGTGGACACAATTAGACTACAGTAACGGGGTAGGTCCAAGTGTTCATCAAAAACTACGTAGAGTTTTTACTAAACCCTGAAAACTGTTGGGTGAAAATGATACCAAAATCAGTTATTTAGGTGACACTATGCATTGACTAAAATTGTTGAAAAATGATCAGTTATTAAAGATTGAATGCAAATGCATTATCTGCACTTAAAAGTACTAAACTGTACTTCAAAAGTAAAATACTTACATAAAGATTAAAAACCCAGACCGTATAGCTACAAGGTTTATTCTATTTGATTGTTTGTCATGATTTAAACGTAAATATTATTCGTGTTTAATTCTGTGATTCTTTCATGTACCAGCAGGGGGACCCCTCGAAGCACTAGTGGTACTCGAGGCACACTGAGAATTACTCGCTATGAGCCTTTGTAAGAATTCGTCAAGGTCAGAGGGACCTCAAGAGCAAATATGGCGGATGGAGACAGATTTGTGCAACAAAAAAATGGGGGGCAACAGGTGACAGGGTGAATCAGCATGAATGACAGCAACACTGCAAGTAAGTGAGGAAGCATTTTTTTTCTTCCTCTCATGGCAGTCCGCATTGTCACGACTGAGAAAGCGACTGAGTGTTGATGTTTTTCACAAGGATCATCCGAACTCCACAAAGTCATCCATTTGTGTCTCTTTTTGTCACTTTTTTTTACATCATTTGGCTGATTCAAGTCTGGCGGTAACATGGCAGACCTACAGTGTGAGTCCAAATGCATCTCGCGCCCTCTGCTGGTTAACATGAAAAACTGCTTTCACAAACACTGGTATTCCCACAAGTGGTAGTCGTGGTAGTACGAGTAGTAGTAGTGCTACTACTACTACTACTACTACTAGTAGAAATAGCAGTAGTAGTAATAATAGTACATTGTTGTTGTTTTTGCCATTTTTGTTTCGTTTCTTTGCCGTCTTGCAACGAGGCCTGGGTTGTCCATTTGAACGCAATTTTTGGTTCCCAAATGCACTGCCTGGTCTTCATGAAAGGATTAGAACATTAGACTAAGTATATTTGGAAATAAAAATACACGATGCTCAAGGTAAGGCATGAATATGCATGAGGTAAATTTGACATGCGTTTGCCATGAAGGCATCAATCAAGTGGCTTTATCCGAACCGAGCCACCCAATTGAAGGGGGATTGCATTCAAGCAGTTGATCACAAGCTTTTTTTTCCCTGCTCAAAATACTTAAAAGAATAAATAGTATTTTTGATGCATCTTTATAATGATGTATGATGATGACAAAATATTTAAGGGGGGGAAATGCATTCATATCCAAGGTTGAAATTGTGACTTTGCAAGCATTTGATTGAGCGTCTCATGAACGGTTCCTTTTTTTCCCCCTTTTCAGTGCAGAGAACACACACACAAAAAAACTGTGTGCCGCCTCCAGTCTTTCAAATTCAGGTCTTGATGTGCTATTTTTAGCCTCCTCCACTGGCTGCTGTGTTGGCCTCGTATGTATGCAGATCTTCCGGTTACGTAAGAAATTATTTTATAAAAACAAAGTTTGTTGTGCTGCATCGGCCTGTCGTGTCCACTCTAAGTTCTGCATGTCTACGTGCTTGTGTGTGCGCGCGCGCGCGTGAGACCCTGCGCGTGCGCGCGCGCAATTTCTCATTTTCACTCTTGTTGCTTGGCAATTACGAATTTAGGGTAGCCCACGTACAGTGCGGTATGTCAACGAGTTGAGTTGTCATCACGCAAACCGTAACAATTGTTTTGGTGGAATTAAAAATATGAAGTATTATGTGAATGACCGTTCTGTGTCCCAAACGACATGTTATGACTTGCAACGTGTTTCTATGAAAACGAACGCAAATGTATCTTCGTGTCCGAAGAGTTCATTTAGCGTTTTAAAAACGGTCCATCTTAATGATTCAAGCTGCCTTTTTCCGTTCCTGCCACAGGATAGCGCCTCATGATGCCGCTGCAATACACCAGAGGGATCTGTGAGCTGAAAGGCCACGATTGCTCATTCACTAAATGGCAGAAAGCAAAATAAATGAACGGGGTTATTTCTGAGATATGTCTGAACGTGCCAGAACTATTGCATGTCTTTACCGTTATTACAAAGTTGGGCGATTTCCTCAACCCAATTCCTTGCTTGTTTGCGTCGGATGTAGTTTCCGGGTTATTTTTCGGGAGTAAGCAAATTCTTGGGTCAAATGAGTGGGTCATATTGGTAGCATTCATTTCAGGGTTCTTGAATTAATGTATGAAAGTGACCCAAGTGGTCGTCGCTAACTTTTTGACCCAACAATTGGGTTATAAATGTGATATTTCGAGAGTGTGACGAGAACATCCCTTATACTAACCTCGGAGACTGATTGAAGCTCTGGCCCGGATTGAGTGCGAGAGATGAGTTATTTTGGGAACACATTAGTGTGCACGGAGGTAATTGTCTCCTCTCCAGCTTTTTTTTTCTTCTAATTATCTGCGTGGAAGGCGGCGGAGTGAAAGAAAATGGGGAGATATTGGAGAGCAAGCAGACAGCAAGGGCGAATTAAGACGCGCTTCCTGTATGTGCATTGTGCCCTTGTGATGACGACAATGCTCGCTGCTGAGTCACACTTTCAGAAAAGTCATCGTTGCGATGAGGAGAATACATTCACTCAAATTCAAGTTATTCGTGCGCTTTGACAAAAAGGACTTCATTTTGGTCGTACAGTACGTGGGGAAGTCCCTGTATGAAAGATTCCTTATGATAGTGCCCCCCCCCCCCCTCTCTCTCCCTCAGCCCAGCTGTTTTGGGAGAGGTTTCTTTAAATGTTGCTCCCTTGCTAATTTGCTCACTTTCTCCAAAGCACCTTTGGACTGTTTTGGTCCAACCCTTTCTCTCTTGGTTATTCTCTGACCTGGCTGCCCTCTGACCATTTGGAGGATTTCAAACTGGCCACACGGCATTGAGTGCGAGAAAGGAGTTATTTTCTTATTTTATATTTTTGGCGACATTTTTACCAGATAATCTAACGGAAACAAAATTCATTCGTTTTCCATACCGCCTGTCCTCATTCAGGATCGTATCCCGGCTGATTTTGAGCCATCACAGCAAATGGAAATACAGTATGGACATCAAATGAGATGGATGGAGCCATTTCATTTTAGTGCAAATCTGAATGAAGAACATTTTTGCGTTTGTTTTTTGCAGGGAATAATGCATGGGTGTCACTGTTAAACGGATGTGCAGCCAGTGGGTATCCATGAAGGACTACACTTTGGTGTGAAGACCCATCACATGCCAAATCGATACGAAACTGTCGCGCAGCATGCGGGGAATACCATTTTACTACTTTTGCCACGACTTGAATCAGCGTCGCGACGTCGCAGATGGAACATCCTATCAAAACTGCACAAGCGTTCACAAAAAAAAAAAAAAAACATGTTCTCGCAGCACCTCCAAGCCATACCAATGGAGTCCATTCAACATAAACGACTAATTTTGTGTTTTTCACCAACGAAGCGAAGCATGGAGAGTCTCTGTTGCAGTGAGTGAATGAGCCTCGGAATATCCATGTCGCCCGTTTCCTTTCTTTGTGGCAATCTGCTCCTTCCTTGACTATCATGCGATGCTTTTGTGGTTCATTAAAAACAATTTTAAAAAATCATATTATCCAGGTTATTGTAAGTAGAGCCTTAAAATGTGATACGCCTGTGGTGAGAGGTGCGGTATCCTGGACTGGTCGCCAGTCAATCATGGGGCGCATATAGACAAATCCACACTCACATTCGCACCTATGGGCATCTTCAGCCTTCAGTGGAGGTAACAAACATTTTTTGAATGAGCGAGTCGGAGTAACCGAAGGATATCGAGAATCAAAGAGAACGCCGAGACAAGATATACTAACCACTGTGCTGTCTTCCCTGACAAAGAAACTGCAATTATTCAAACCTATACAGCCCTCAGTCATGTATATGGCAGGCAGAAAAAAGATGGAGTATGCGGAATTGAGCCTAGAACCTCTCGAACGTCACGCAGATGTGCCAACCATTAGTGCACCGTTTTTTTTGGATTGATTCAAAGCTACATTTACAAGGTTTTTTTTTAAAAAAAGTGCTGCATGTGTGTGTTGATCTCAATCTTACTTGTCCAAAGACAGACTTGACGATGGGGTGCAGGCTCGCATCATAGTCCGAAACGGTGCTGAGCCTCTTGGACCTCCGGCCGGAGACGGGCCGACTCGGAACGGGGCCACGACCGGCAGCGGCGACGTCCGAGCTCAGGCTGGAGGCCGAGCCGCTCACCGTCCCTTTGTCGGTCTCGAAGAAGAAGTCGGCGTCGTCCAGGTCCTCCTTGGGCGCACCCGTGGATCCCTTGGCGTCCCGTCCGCGAGCCCCGGTTCCCGCGGACTGCTTGGACCTGCCGGATTTGACGCGCGTCTTGCGTTTCACGTCCTCCGCGCCTTTCTCTGCGTGGCCGGGGCGGCACAGGGGTCTCCTGGCGCTCGCCTCCTCCGACCGGCCGGCGTCGGCTCCTCTCTGGCCGCGCTGGTTCCGGTGCCCGTGGGGGCCGTGGTCGGACTGCGTGGATCTGCGCTGGAGCCCGGCGGACCCCAGCAGGGACGTTGCGGATTCGCTTTTGGGCAAAGCGGAGCTCATGGTCGCTCGCGTCCCACTTCTTGCGGATGAAAGTGCAGGTGCGTGGGGTACATCAGCCGGCAGCTGGATCCACGTCCGCGGGCGTGGCGGTGGTCGGGCGGAGGTCTGCGGCAGTTGCCACCTGCCGCGACATTTGCAAGGGAACTGTTCCCCTCCACTCGCTGCAAGTTTGAATGCGAGCACGCGCACGCGCTGCGTCCACGCTGCCAGTTCACCGAAGGGACCCACGTCACCGCGGATTATCACGCGCGTAATTTGCCACAAAGAATGAAAAGAAGAAACCACTGCGGCTCTTCGTGCTCTGGGAGGATGCTATCAGCCTTCTAATCCTGCTCCGTGGATAATAAGTTTATGATTTCTGCAATTTTCGCTCTTGTGAAATGATAACACACAGAACGGCCGCAACATTAGGTACACTTGCTGCACAAAACAATCTGCCTGAGATGAATCCGGTCATTTGCGTGTTTTATACAGAGAGAAATTATGAGGAAAATCTCACCGTGTGTTGCCATCCACTTCAATTTACTGCTTCAAAAACGATATAAACTTTTAAAGGCAGATTCTCCAGGTAGCAACATATCTGATTCATGTAATCAGGGTCGTTCTAGTGCTGCTTCAGAGCTGGCTGATGAGCTGATCATTTGAATCAGGTGGGTTGCAGCCCGGGGAGAGATGGGAAAACAGGCAGGACGGCGGCACTCCAGGCCCGGAGCTGGACATGCCTGCTCTAAGAAAATATTCTCCATTGTGCTTGTAACTCGCCTGACGTAACAAACAAGAACTGAAAGAGGCTGCAGTAAAGGCCTGGAAAAGCATTTCAAATGGAGAAAGCAACAGTCTGGTGAAGTCAACGGGGTCTTACTGTCAGAGGCCACATTGTAAATTGCTTTTTTTTTTTTACACTTCTCTACTCAATGCTTTTTGGATATTTATTTTTCTTCTTTAGCTTTTTTGCACTCATGCAAAAAGGTGCATACTTTGCCCCCCCGAGATGAAAAAGTTCGGGCTTTTGTCGTGGGCCACGTTTGCATAATGTTCACGCCCGATGACTGGAAGTGTGAGCGTGCCTCTGCACTACTTAATAAGAGCACATTTACCGAGGAGAATTGCATGAGAATGCAAAGGGAGCCATGTTTACACCCAGGGTCACGGAAGTCCCGCAGCAGATGTCCACGCAGGGCAAAAAAACAAAAACAAAAGTGGGTGTATGCTCATTTGTGTGTGTGTACGGGTATGCGTGGCTAATTAAGACTTGAGCTTGATAGGGAAAAAGTGTGAAATGAGCGCATTTTGCCCTCCGTTCCCCAGGGAACGTGTGTGCTCTGACATCTGTGTCTCCTGCGCCGCAGGGAGAGCGCGACTATCTCCACCGCATCACTCGAGCAGTCGCCTACTTAACTCATCCGCTCGCTCGACATCCTTATCACACTTAAAGGGGGAATGTATTGTCGAAAATATTTCACGTCTTGTGCCGTCGCTACTTTCACTGTTGAGGATTGTAATTCACACTGTAATAGATTACCGCCCCCTCGCCAAAAAAAAACACCCCCATTTTTTTATGTTTTGAGAAAATTGTGATTCTATAATACTGTATACTGTAGAAAAACAAAAGGGTGACATAATTAAACGAAACATCAAGAATGATCAAGTTTTTACTTCACTTTAGTAGACATTGTGCTGCTCCTCCTGGTATGCATGCCATGGCCACCTGGACAAAGGCAATACAAACGAACAGATATACTGATGGTCACAGCTCAGCTCAGTAGGCTGCAGCAATCGTCGCCACTCTTGGGAGAGGATAAAAAAAAAACCCAGCTTATGCCTGCCTGTTGGTATTGTTATATGTTCATCTATCGACATGTGTTACTCCACCATTTTTGTTCAAATATGAGGCGCTTAAAGAGCTACAACACTGCGGCCCCGAGGCTAGCTGTTAGCCTGTCATTTGCATTGCGCATTGCGCAAACAAAACTAAACGGACAATGCTATGTGGTTGTTTTAAATACGCTACATGTAATGATCTTTGTTTGATGTTTAGTTTGACAGTAAACTTATACTAGGAGCAGGGTTGTAATAATTAATAATTAATAGTTATTGTGGTCCCATAGCACATATCCTGACGCAGTTGACTACACTGAAAGATTAATAGGCTAAAGTAAAATATTGATGCTGAGCTACAGCTGCAAGACAAGGCGGCCCACTCCGATCACACTGGCAAACTCTTTGGCTGAAGTCGCAAGTTCATTGGAAAGTCCCCACTGACATCGGTAGACTGACAATGAACCTGAAAGCTAAGATGAACCGCATCCAATTATCAAGTCAGGATTGATAATGACGCCCATTGTGGACCCCAGCATACATAATGTATGACATGATGTATTAGAGGTATTCATTGAATAATAATTGGTATCATGGTTGGACTTTGCACCATACCCGACCGACAAGGAAAAGGCCATCCGAGGTGTGACCAAGCCCGAATAGAGTGAGTGGCAGATGCCGAGAGGAGTAAAAGGTGCAGGCGGCATCCATAGAGATGGAGTGAATAGAGAATGGCACGGGTGGGTGGGCATGACGCAGGCTACGAAATATTAACAGGGCACTATTAATAGGTACAGGCAGCGGTGATGTCTAAGCTCCGGTGCTGCCCTCTTAAATGTGCATCATTCAATCGATACATTTGAAAAAATATTAGTAAAATAAATATCTTTGAAATGAATGGATTTAACAAACAAACAAAAAAATCGAAAACAAGTGAATTTAAAATATTTTATAATGATGCATGTATATATATTCATAAACATTAACATGCACGTTTTCTCTGGGTGTTGCATTTACATTTAAGTTTAATAAAGCTCAGGATTTAAAATGTCTTTCCTTCTTCCAAGTAGTGAGGAAATATATTTTAGAACTACAAATGGACATACAGTATACAGTATTCAACATCTCCCCCTTGTGGCCATCTGTGAAACAACCACATTGTACGTTACTTGATTTGAATCAATTATTTGAATACATAAATTATTTACTTGAAAAATACACAAAAACCCCCAATATAAAAAATGTAAGCTAATTTAAAAATACATACAAAAACATTTGATAATATAAATTAATAAAAGTAAGTATTCTAATGAATAAAGATTCTGGTTTTGATACTCGAAGAAAGACACTAAAAATGAGAAATGAATGAATAGCTCTGCAGGGCAAAATATATGATTTTTTCCCCATTTCTAGTATTAATTTTCTTCCCTTTTTTTCTGGCAATACTATAACAACACGTGCGTGCACGCAAGCACGCGCACCCCCCCCCCCCCCCCCCCACACACACACACACACAGACGAACAAACAAACAGGTGGCTCACTTTTTTTGTCGTGGATGAGCGTGGTAAGAAATGTTAAATTTAAAAAAGCGACAGATTGACGTTGACTACAACACTGAAACAAAAATTATCATGGCTGGAAAAACCCCAACCCTTTCAAAATGTTGTACACTTTTCTGAGAGACATTGCAACAGTGCAAGTGAGTTTGTTGATGACATTAATGTTACCATTTATGGTCATAACAATTTGGACCCCATACATGGATGTCATATGAAAGAATGAGTGAACTTGAAGAGGTTTACACAAGCGCATCTGGACTGGAGGGAACAGGAGAGCAGCAGGGGGGTCGGGGGTGGGGAGGTCACTCAGGGAGCGTCGTTAAATTGCATCTGACTTTTGGCCAGATGACATACGGCGCACACAGTAGAGATGGAAAAAAAAGAATGTCATTCAAATATACATCCTCAATTCCACTTCATTCAGAGAGCACTCCAAAAACCAACGACGGCTGCATATAAAAATGCTGTACGTAGAGTGAAAATCAGACATACCAAAACAAAGAGTTAAAAACAAATAAATAAATCACAAAAAACACAATTAAAAAAAAAAGCCAAGTCTCATGCTGAGTTGGAAGCCAAAGAAGAAAAATGTAAACATTTTAAAACGAGTTGCTTGCTTTTATATGGATCGATCGGTAGCGAGATAGATTTTCCGGCATTTGAAGAGAATTATTTCTTGATGGTCCCTAAGGAGTAAAGCCAGGCAGTGCAGGCACCGCACATTCCCGTGACAACCCCGCGGGTAACTTCAATCAGCGTGCAGCAGCAGCAGCAACCAGGTCGCGAGTGATGGCGGCTCGGGGGCCCCATTGGTGACCTTACGTTGGCCTCGAATAAGATGGACAAGTACAAGTGGTGCGGCTGCCTGGCGTGCGCGCTGCTGTGCGCCTCGGTTCTGCTGTGCGTGTGCATGGTCACTCTGCTGACCGCTCCGTGCTCCGGCGGCTTCCGGCACGCCGCCGTGGCCGCGGATTCGCTGCTCTGCTCGAAGGTTGGCAAGTAAGTGACTCGCAATCTATCGAGTGCGGCTCCATTCTTTTTCTGGAGTTCTGAGGATTTCCTCGCAGGAGAGTTTGCGTCACACTATTTGGCGAGTCAGCAGTTTGTGTGAAACCGAGCGAGGTGATAAGCAGTTTAAGAGATTGGATAAGATGAATCATATCCACGCGGGCATGCCGCTTCCTTCACGTTACGACATTAGCAGTCCACAACATGCGGATTGAGACTACCTGTAATTGAAATTTTTGTACGGTTAAATGATTTTGCTGTTATCTTGTGGATATGAAAAGTCTTTACACTCCTGCCAAAGTTTTTTGTGATATAAACAAGTGAGACCAAAATCAAAACTATCCAAACTGGAATTTGAATAGTGGTATGGCAGACATTTTATATTCACAACCCAAACTGATTTGAATTCAAGAAACCAGCACGTTATTGTCTTGTAGACTTTTGGCATTGATTTAAACCAAATATCCTCCGTGGTAGTGTATCACGTTCTGTAATGTCATCATTTGTGGAATGATCAATGACATAATTAATCGATCTGTAAATATCAAAATCGCAAGGCACATATAGACAAACACGCAATGTGCAGTCTTCACTGAATCTGGACATGTTTTTGGAATGTAGGAGGAAGCCAGAAAGGCAGTCACCCTTTTTTTTCCCCCTGTTACTTAAGACCCCCCCCCCACACTCATGCATACCTAAATGACGTTGGTCTTCCAGGGGCGTGCTGCAGCAAGGCGGCTCGGCAGTAGACGGCGCCATCGCGGCCCTCCTGTGCACCGCCGTGGTCTACCCTCAGAGTATGGGGCTCGGCGGAGGCTCTGTCGTAACAGTCAGAAATAAAACAGGTCGCTGCTCTGAATTCCAAACACGTCGGCAAAGCATATTACCAATGCGGTTGTGGTCATTTTATATATATATATATTTTTTTTTATCCCAGGTAAGGTGACGGTCTACAACTTCAGAGAGACTGTCCCTCGCAAGTTTAAGAGCAACCTGTTGGATGATTGTTCGGAATCATTCAAATATACGCCAGGTAATGACAGAAAATATGTCGGTGAATATGCGTGAGCGTGAGGGTTTACCGTTTCCAATATGACAACACTCCCCTAGGTAGTCAGTGGATCGGCGTTCCCGGTGAGCTGCGGGGCTACGAGGAGCTTCACAAGCGCTACGGCAAGCTGTCGTGGTCCAAGCTCTTCGAGGAGCCCATAAGGCTGGCCAGGGAGGGCATCGAGGTGCCTCCTCATCTGGGGAAGATTCTTGGCATGCCCGCCGTGAAAAGCAGAGTGGAACGTTCGTCCCTGTGGTACAAAAATACTTCCTGTTTTCAATCTTCTTTCCAATTGACGCTGTCAAACATAATCGTGTGCCCTCCAGCTAGTGGCCGAAAGTGGAATTACACCCAAATAAACGAGATCAGAACAACACGGAGTTAGTGGATAAATGGACAAAACAAAAAAAATCCGGCAAAAGTGAGTTCGAGTAATGTGAGTCCCCCTCCCCAGTGACATTTTTTGCAACAACAAGAGTGTTCTGAGGACAGGAGACATCCTGAAGTTTCCTCAACTTGCCGAGAGTCTGCAGATGATTGCCAAGAACGGAGCAGACGCTTTCTACACCGGCGAGATTGCTTGGGATTTAATTCACGACGTCAAAACCGCAGGTGGGGAGCCAAATGTAAATGCTAGAACATTATTCGTAAGGATCGCGTTTTTACATGTTCCATAAATTTCACCTGAAAGCCAAATATCCCCAACTTGTTTTGGTGGATATGACTCACAGTTCTGAGCTGGTCGTCGGAGTTGCTCATATTTGACACTGTTAATGATTGTTTTTCGATATGCGCCTTAAAATTGTCACGCGCCCCCACCAGACGGATAAATGGTTCTATATGTTATGCTTATAGGTGGGACATTAGAAATGGAGGATCTGAGGTCCTACCGGGTGAGAGCGGTGGATGCATGGACAGTTGTTCTGGGAAACACGCTGATGCACATTCCTCCACCGCCTGCTGGGGGCGCCCTGCTTGCCTTTATCCTCAAGATCATGCAAGGTTTTTTTTTTTTGGTCTCATTTCATGGGGATGTTTGTTATTCTTAAGACTGAATCTTCAAATAATATTTGTATTTGTCTTCTTTTCACAGGGTTCTCTTTGACACCAAATTCCCTGGAAGGGGAAGGGAAAATTCAGTTTTACCATCATTATATCGAGGCGGTCAAATTTGCTAACGGCCAGCGAAGGAGCATTCGCGATCCTTTGTTCAACAGCGAGACGGTTAGGATTTGATATTTAAGTTTGATACAGTCTTTATAAAATCATAAACATGACAAAATTGTTCCATTAGAAAACAAAAAAAAAAAAGACAATTGTCACCTCAAGCACGACAACGTAGAAACACAGTTGGAAAATGTCAACTTACAGGGTGCGGAGCATCTGATGGATCCCACCTTCATCGGTCACATCAGGACAATGATTTCTTCCAATGGCACCCACCCGCCATCGTACTACTCCAACGTCAAGCCGCCGCCCGATCACACCGGAACGTCGCAAGTGTCCGTGCTGGATGAAGACGGACTGGCCGTCTCTGCCACCAGCACCATAAACCATTTGTGAGGAGACGCTTGTTGGAAATGTTCCGGAATCTTCAGGTGTGTCATCACCATCTTTTGGTGTAGGTTCGGAGGAGGCATTTACTCCCCACGGACGGGCATCATCCTGAATAATGAGCTGGCTGACTTCTGTGGGAGAGCAGACACACTGAAGCCTGGTAAGATCGACCTTTCATCTTTGTGCGGACATGAGTGGGCCGACAGTTTTGGTTGTCATGGTTGTTTCAGGTGAGCAGCCTCCCTCCTCAATGACGCCAGCTATACTAGAGTCCAAGTCTGGAGGACTTCTTGTGATTGGTGGAGCAGGGGGAAGCATGATCACCGGCGCAGTGGCCTTGGTACTCCTCAAAAAAAAAAAAAAACGTGTCCTTTACTCATGCTTTTTGTTGACACGATTCATCTACGTGCGCCCCACAGTCTGTAATAAATCATTTGTGGCTGGGAATGAGTCTGAAAGAAGCCATCGAGGCTCCCATCGTGTATGTTGACTCCAAGAACAATGTGAATTTTCCACCCGGTTTTGACCAGGTAATCTATTGAAACGCACTTTGTGAGCAGTTACGATCACTTCGGATAAGTCACGTCACATTTCCTCTCTGCCTTCAGGCTGTCATCGATGGCCTCAGAGCTCTCGGGCACCAGGTTGGACAAATGCAGTATTTTTTCAACATAGTGAATGCCGTGGAGAAGGAGGAGGGATGCATTGTGGCCGAATCAGACATGAGGAAGAAGGGGATGGCGGACGGATACTGACGTGAACATTATTCACAAAATTTTAAGACTCTCTTTTAACTTGGTGAAAAATGAAAAAGTGAGCTTTCTGATGGCTTCTTCATGGAAACAAAAAACTCATTGATGGTTTGCATAACATACAAACTGTTGCGTCGCAAAATGACTTTTTAAAATGTTCTATTATTTGAGATTGTTTTTTGTTAATTAGTACTTTTTCATTATCTTTTTTATTTACTGGCAGTTGGGTGGGGGATACATTTAATGTAATGCTGAACAACCAATTAAGCTACAGACATGATTTATTCATAATAAAAGGAAAAATATGATTTTACAGAAAATTTGTTTTATTAACTTGGTCCTTTGTTCCCATGAACAATTACATCTTATGGTAACAACTGTTAAAACGAGGTGTAATTTCATATAAATTGCAATGTGTCCCATTCGAGTTATCATCAACAAAATGGCTGAAAATTGACTCACTGGACAAAAGTTTTTTTTTTGTTTGGTGGGGGTGGTCTGGCCAGGCCCCAGGGTGTCCTTCTTGAGGTTACCCCACCCCTCCGGGACCTAAAAGTAAGGAAAAGTGTTATAGAAAATGGATGGAGGGATGGAAAATGAGTCTTGTATGTTCACACTGTATGTGCTTAAAAAAAAAGACTCCAACCATAAAAAGGCTCTGAACAATTAAAATGTATCCAGTTTAATTTTCAGCAAATGAATATGTACACATTTAAGTTTATCGTTTACCTTCAGGCAGCGAGCGAAGCAAATACTGACACAGTATTCTGTCAAGGCGAGTTCCAGCATCAACAAACAAACAAAATGCAATTTCAAATAGTTACAATTTTGTTCCACATACATACAATATGATGTCATTGGTCCATGTGTGTCATCGTTTTATCTGGAAAATAAAACACTAGCGTTCTCTTTATAGGTGGACATAAGAAATACAATCAGCAGTTCTCAACGTTGCACGAGGGGGTGAGGGGTAGCAGCCAAAAGGAAGAGAACTTAAAAAAAAAAAGAGCAAACATAATAAAAAATATATTTCTTTAAAAAGAATGGACACTAATAGTGGCGTGGAATTAATATTTACGGTATTTTAAAATCACGTTTGATGATTTGGCCTTTTTTTGCTGGTGTCCACTGACTATCCTGAGATGTTTTTCTCATCTTGAAGGCATTCCAGGACATAGTGGATCACCCTGTAGCAGAAGATATACTGGTCCTGGAAGCACATAACAAAGACATGCATGTAAAAAGGCATGTACTGGAAGAAGACAGATGATTCAAAGTTACGCATTAGTCAAGAGCACCTCTGTCTGGACCATTCCCTTTCGTTGAAGTCTCATGTTCCGTACCACATCAGAAATATCAAACTGAGGAGGAAAAACATCATCATCACCATCACTCTGACGTTCAATCCT
Source organism: Hippocampus mohnikei (assembly GCA_026261675.1). Taxonomy (NCBI): domain Eukaryota; kingdom Metazoa; phylum Chordata; class Actinopteri; order Syngnathiformes; family Syngnathidae; genus Hippocampus; species Hippocampus mohnikei. Next base: position 3,981,181 of record JAKGUB010000344.1, read on the forward strand.
GCCTGATTAAGTGCTACTCACGTCGGCGTCTTTGCTGATAAGACCAAGGACCACGTCGATGCAAATAAGCGTCCCTGATCGTCCGATGCCAGCGCTGCAGTGCGTGACGATGGGGCCCGAGCGGTGCACGTGCCGCATGTAGGAGATGAAGGTGAGCAGCTGCTCGGGCTGAGATGGCGTCCCGTGGTCGGGCCAGCCCGTGTAGTTCAGGTGCGTCACCAGCTGTGTTTCATCCGTCTGGGCGACAACGTTCATCAAATGACGGCGCTCCTTTTATACTCTTACGTTTTTTCACGTCCTCACCGTCACATCTTTGACCTCCATGACTCTGATGACAAAGTGGTCCAGGTATTGGTCCTTGACCAACTTGACCTGCAGGCGCTCGTCCACCATCTCGGTGGTGCCCGGCGAGTCGGGCCAGTACCGTTGGCACTTCACTTTGCCGCCCTCAATCTCCTGCGTCATCATGGCGACCACATTGGCCTTCTGCTCCCACACCATCTGCCAGAAGTCGCCCATAGTGGTGGGCAGGGGTCCCTGGCAGGCGATGTATGCAAAGTCCTCATCCTTCACGGGCATCTTGATGTGGTTGGCGTTGATATAACCGCCATTTGTGCCGAGCACCACTCGCGTGGTGTCGACTGCAGGAAAACAGGCATGGGGAAAATTTTAATATGACTTTAAAACTATTTTTCCGTCTATAATTGTGCTCAAGTTTTAATGTAGAACAAAAAGAACTAATACGCATTGACATGTTTCATAAATTATTCATATTGGGTGTAATATAATTCCTTGACACTTAAAATGGATGTCTCGGTGTCACCCCTCCGCACACTTGTGTTAACTCACAGGGGACAATATTCTTGTAGCGGTTCTTTCTCTTGTTCTCCTTCGTCTGGCCAACCAAACAGTCGTCCAGAGGTTGAAGATTTTGAAGATTCTACAAGCAAATGTCTCCAGCATGATGAGAGGAACCACAGATAGCACTTAAGTGAGATTAACGAGAGGGTCTCACCTCAAATTCCTGCTGGGGGACTTTCTGTTCCAGGAGCCCCTTCATCATGCGCACAACGCCGTTGAGGTTGACACCCGTGTACTGGCCATCGGGGACCACCTCAACCAGCGGCAAGGAGGTCAGCTCGTCCTCGGTGATGATTGGCCCAGCTGCGTGCAAGCACAACAAAATCGGTGGAACAAGATCATGATAGAAACAAAAAACTGAGGCAACCCCCCCCCCCCCCAAAAAAAACGTTATGCACTGATGGGATTTTATTGGCATTCACAATTTGTGGATTTTTTTTTTTACACCATTTCAACTTCAATCTAAACAAGTAAAAATAAATACATATGCATAAATAATATTTAAAACATGAATTATATTGGAAATAAAGAAGAAAGTCTAAAAATGTTGAACGCTGCTGATATTTTAATTTGATCACTGACAGGATTCTCATAGTAATTTATGCGTGTTACCATATAAATAAAAGTATTTTTGCCATTAAATAAAACACATTTAGAAATAAATGTTTGATAATAAATTAAGAATGAACCTTTTCTGAATTTGGAATCGAGGTTTTCAATGGGCAGCTCATCACTTCCCCACGTGATGTCGTCGTCGTCATCATCGTCTTCTGGCCGGCCAGCGCTCATTTGCAGATAACTGCACATTCAATAACAAGAGACGGCATGTTTTAAAAAATGTAAAATAAAAAAAATAAAAAAAGCTAAAATCCTCATCTGTTCCCACTTTCCAAATACCAAATCTTACTTTTCATTGCTGGGGTCGTCCACACTCTCCTCCATCCATTGCACTTTACGAGAACTCTATGGAGTTAAATGACAACCGCTTAAAACGTGAAATGTAAATGTTTACTATTTAGTGTGAGCGCTTTGATGAGGACCTCGGGCGAGTCTTCGGGTAAGGAGGATCCGTCGTAGTCTGTATCTTCGGAGAGTTCGGCGCTGTGCTCTCTTTTGGGATTGGGCGGACCTTCGTCATAGTCGGCCGGCGGTAATGGTGGACAGCCGGAATTGAGTACGTTATGGGGACTACCCAACTTGGACTTCACCCCGCTGTCCTCACTGAGATCTGAAAACAACATTGACTATAACAAACCATGATAGTTTCCGACTTTTGTAGTTAAGAGTACAGAAGACAAAAGCGAAACTAGCAAATCCATCAGCGAAAAGTCATTTTTGATTTCATATCACCTCTGGTTTCATATGATCGCTTTAACTCAAGGCAAAATTCACACTTCAATCTCAACTGAAGACATTTGAAGGTTAAAAACGTACTAGTCTAAGTTCAGTATTCTATGCATAATGGTCAACGCAGTCACCCGACCTCAATCACATTGCTGGAGATGAGAACAACAAACAAGCAGCATCGGAAAGAGAAATTTATGCGAAAGCTCAATTTCAGTTGAAAGTCTAACCCAAGGCCTGATCTCAACTGACTTTCTGTTACCGAAGACAAACACGAAGGGAGGAAAACCTACTGTACAAACGAGCAGCAAGTCAAGCTTCCCCTTGTGAGGTACGCCGGTACCTGTGTTTCCGTTGCACTTATTCGTGTTGATTGGCAGATAGGCCATGTAGGTTTTGGGGTTCTGGCCAGGCGGCCTGGACACCATCAAGCGTACCAGGCCTTTAGCTTTGCGGATGGTGGTGACAGCTTTGGTATGCGAGACGCCGGTCATTGGCTCCTCGTTCACCTGCCGGCACAGACGAGATGGCCTCAGACAAAGGCTCATGTCCTGAGTGGTCCAAAGGAATGCTTGAAATATCTCACTTTCAACAGCCGGTCGCCCACTTGCAACTTGCCCGAGGCCTCGGCCACTCCTCCTGCTGTGATGGACTTGACGAATATACCTCGCTCACCCCCGATCACGGAGAAACCGAGACCTCCTGAGTGCGGCTTGTCCAGTTCCAGCTTGATCACCTCCTCCTGGACGTGCAAACATGTTAACAAATGTGTGCGTTGTAGGTCGTCAAACAACGTTAGGATTGACCCTACCTCTAAAGAAGACAGCACTGTGAAAAACTCAGTCTCCATTGGATCTTCTGCGGTGAGGAACCCTTGAATGATAAACAACAATGCTGGATTTTTTTTCCTAATTCCAAAAGAAGTTTCAGCCTCAACGAAGGTTAATAGTCACACAAAAAATCGCGAGTTGCAGTGGGGGCAATCCGCTACTGTTAGCTACTAATGCTAAAGTTAGCTGTGGACTCCTTTAGCTGAAAATGCTAGCTCGCAGGGCTGTGAACCTTACTTGCAAATGCTGGCAAGAAGCCAACAAAGTTAATGCAAGAAACTTTCTGATAAGGCGTAGAAAAAAAAGTAGTGTGTTTCCGGTAACCCGACCGACCGAGAATTTCTACCTGGAAGAAAAACTTTACGCTCGGCATTTTTTTTCAAACCTTCTACATTTTTGTGTAATAATAATAATAATAGTACATTTCATTTACAAGCGCCTTTCAAAACACTCAAGGACGCTTTACAATCAAAACAAGAACAATAAAACCACAGACAAAATTATAAATAATAAAAGGAAGATGAATTTAGAGCGCTTAGATTGGTGCAAACTCGCGCGTCGTTTGCCCTGTCGTCTGTCAACAACATTGAATCATGGCGGTGGCCACAATCTCCAACAACAGTTTAAACCGCGTTTTGTGTGTTGCAGTCGCATGCTCGCACCATAATATGAAGAAAATAGCATCCACTGCTGGATCGAAAAGATTCAATGAGGCGACGGCGGCGGCGACGTTCGAAGTCGGCCGCGGGGAGAGGGCGTGACGGTGGGACGGGCGGGGGTGGTGGTACGGCGCGCCGGTCGTTGGCCGGTCGTCTACTCTACCCCCCGCCACGAACACCCAGCGCCCGCCCCCGCGAGGCCGGCGGCGGCGGCGCACCACGGCCTCCCGAGCCCGGAGCGAGAGCAAAACCCAAAAAGGGGGCGGCGGCGCCGGCCGCGGAGCGGCGAGACGACGGCAGCGGGAGGCGTCGCGGGGGGAGGGGGACGGTGTCGGCCGCGGGGTCTGTCGGTGCGCCGCGCCACCTCGCGCCCCGCCCGTCCCCCGTCACTACCCCGGCGCCCGTCGGCGTTCCCCCAGCCGCCCACCCCCGCCGAACCGCGCGCTCGTCGACGTCGACCCCCGTCCGCCTTAGTCTTACGGCACTCTAGTCCAGGCCGGGCCACGACCACCACGGGCCGTCTAGGACGCGGGACGCAGAGTTAACGAGATGGCTCTAACACCCAGCCGCTGGGTACCCAACTATCTCGCCGCGAGCGGGGTTTCAATCAGTGGCGATTGCTCGACTGCAAGGGAAGCTCGGCTTCCCTAAAATGTCAAAGAATAAGTGATCAAATATATGAATGTAAATTTCATTGTGTGTACATGTCATTGACTAAATATGCGCTACAACGTGCTCAACTTTGGCTCCAAATCAGCTTCTTACTGGTTACGACAAGACTTCTCATTCATGCCACAGCTTCGCTGTGCTTTAAACAGTAGTGAGTTCAGGGTAGGTTGTCCCAATGCGTTGAACGGAGACGAGTCATTGGATACAAATTGTTTTTTGTCCCGCACACGGAGTTCGGCGTCTCTGGGACTGGATGGCAGTGGGAGGGTACCGGACGCCAGGCTTTTCTGCATCAGATTGGATGCCTGTGTGCCAGTTCGATTGACATTGAAATGAGCCAATCACCGAGCTTTTAGTGATTGACATTGAAATGAGCCAATCACCGAGCTTTTAGTGTAGGCATTCGTGCGAGCATTTTTTTCAACTCTCATTCTGTTCCGAGTTGAGCTGGAGACTTCTAATCATTTTAGCGACACTCTTTGTTGTAAACAAACAACTAGCGACAAATTAATATTTTATTTCTGGTGGGTTTTATTGTAGTTCCTATAGTTGTAGGACACTAATTAAGTACCGGGAAAAGACGCCTTGTTGGTATGACAGGGTCACAGATAATTTTCTTGAAAAGGAACGGAGCTAGAGTAGAAATAAACGGACACATTTTATGATGTCGACCAAAATTGAGCTTCCCCTCTTTGACAGACGAGCATCCGGCACTGGTTTCAATGTCTCCTTGTTTTATGTTTTATGGTTATTTTGTTTACGTTTTTGATGGGGGAGGGAGGGAGAAAAAAATATTGAAAAAAAAAAACTTTGTCCGACCTACCGACCCTATGCTGAAATTTCATGTTACCGGAAACACACTACTTTTTTTTCTACGCCTAAGGTTGGCTATGAAGACGAGCCACAAAGATACCGTCAGACAACAATAGTCGCTAAAACTACATAGCTAGCTTCTGTGTGGTTTGTTGCTGTACACATCGCGCCATGATGAAAATGTAGTGTTTTATTGACTAATCATTTTATAGTAGTGTTATCTGCTAGTCACGTGTTATCATAAGGGAGGGTTTATTGAGTTTGAATTTTACAGTAGTGTTAGCTGCAATTGCTATCGGGTAGCTGGCCAGCTGCAACAACGCACACTGCAAATGCTGTTTGAGCCAGCTCGCTGTCGAAAACCTCAGCTGTTAACACTATCCATGAGCTAGCTGTCGACTGGCTAATTGTTATGTGCATCAGTTCTCATTTTTATGAGCTCAAGTTTTTTTGATTTGTCAGTATCTGACTTGGCACATACCATTGATGCCAGACGATACAGTGGAGCTGATGTTACTATTCAGAGAGGACATTTTCCCAGGATACACAGGCTTGCCATCCCTTTAAGTGAGAGGGACAAAATCAGAGTTAAAACTGAGGAACATATATGTTATTCTTCAATGGAATATCAGGCTACCTTGTGGCTTTAAGAGTTAAGTCACCACAAGAAAGTTCCAACAGTCTGGTGTTCTCGCTGAGGGTAAGTTCCTGAGTGGGTGCACCATTAATGTAATGGATGAGGTCCAATGGCCTCAGGGTGCCTTCATCAAAGGCAGCTGATCCTGCTAGGACGTCTTTTACAAACACAAGCCCGTACGCGCTGTCCCGACCGCCGTCCAAAACCAGACCTGCGGGGAGGGACCGGGAATGATCACTTCCAGACAACCATTTTACTTCATCTGCTGGATTTATATTTATGATCTTCTTACCATGTGGTTTGTGGAGGTCTCGAAAGCAAATGTCGGGTAGCAGGTGGGCATCAATGTAGGGGTTTGAGTCATCCAACACTCTGCCCACAACCAAGTCCACCAACCGAGGCTCTGCACGCACAAGTTCCACCACCTGGGTGTGGCCCATGCTGCTCACATCTTTCTGGTTCACCTGTGAGTAAAAACCATGCAAGATGAGAAACAGTGGTCGACCGATTTAATATGTGTACACCTTCACGCTCGTAACTCATATCAGTTGTATCTCAAATCAACTTTCCCCACTGAAATGAATTGAAATTCTATTGATCTGCTCCAGCCCACCACAAAAACATACATACAGACAGTCCAGAAGATCGTCACAGCAAACCTCCAATAATGTTTTTCACAGAGCAGAAAGAATAAATGCCTGTGACTATTATGTTCCTATATCAGCTCATTAAAGGTTTACAACCCCTGGGCTATGAATGCTATTTTTTGTTAGCCCGTCTATTGAGAGTAAGTAAGACAAAGTAGTGTAGATAAAGGGCTCTTGTAAGAAGTTTGGTTCAAGGCATGAAAATCTATTGACTTTATGTTTTGTATCAGATTAAACACCAAACAGCTTTTTTTTTGAGAACTCAAGGTTATCAGTTAAACTGCAAGGTTATCTGTTAAACCGCACATGGCATGTTCAGGGAGGGCAGAACGGGTATCATTCGCTTTTTCAGAAAAAAAAAGCTCTGTTCTTTGTCAAAATTTGGCTCGCAACATGAAGCAAATAAAATAAACAAACAAATAAAATGAAGCAAAATTGACTGATGACTGATGGTAAACCTTGAGCATTCTGTCCCCGGGCCTGAGCCGTCCGTCGCTTTTGGCGGGATCCTGAACAATGTCATGGATGTAACAACCGTGATCGCGGCCTTTGGTCAGTGTAAAGCCAAGACTGCCCTTTTCAGACTTCATTAGTGAGACCTTCAGCTCCACTACCTATCAACACAGACAAACGGCCAACAGACGAAACCTTAAAGCACAACGGAAAAAATCTCCAAAATGACATGAGGTGACAGTGCCTACATGCTCCCTTTTATTTTTATGTATTTAAGTATTAAGGTGAACTGAAACAACCAGGTGAATCTTATCACAGTTATGTGCTTATTTATGAGCAAGCCGCTCAGCACTTTCGCCCCACTGTGACATAACAGCGGGGCGAATAGACCCCCCCCCCCCCAACACACACACATCAAGCTTCTGTCATTCAGACGACAAGACAAGATCAACTAGGCTGGGAAAAGTTTCACAATCACTTTAAAGTGATGGCCCGAGTTTGGCCTACGTATGGTTAAATAACCATTCATTTGCAATCTGAGAGTGGAGGGGTCAAACACTATATCAGAGCCAAAGCTACATTGAGTTTTACTTTTTCCGAAGGGTATTTTGACAAAAGCAGGTCACAGGCATGCAATGAAGAAGGTGGTTTTAATGAAAGGAGTAGAAGGAAAAAAAGAATGCTTATGTCGCCTTTGAAGCATCTTGAAAGCCTGAGTATTTTTACTTTGTTTTAGTTTTATTTCACAATAGTTAACAAAGGTCACTCGTGTGCAAGCACTCCTAGAACAGTCTAATTGTTTGTTTGTTTTTTCATGGGCCTTACCGGGACAAGTTCATCCATCTCTGTACCATTTGTGGGCACAGCGTGGTTTAAAGGCATGCGCAGAGGGGGAGGAAGGGGATCAGGACTCGGAGCTGAATGGGAGGACGCCACTTGGAGGGAGGACTCTTGATTCCTGTCCAAACACAAAACGGTTGTATCAAGTCTTACAGATGCTATCGCCAATGTTGAATGCCCCAAAAAACATAATTTGTTTTCTTACTAAATACATCTTTTAAGCGTTGACTATAGCAAAATTCTACCAAACACGTGTCAATTCAATAAGTCATGTAAGTAAATAATGCAAACAAATGTGTCGGTTTATCATTTCAACTAAATTAAATAAAAAATTAAATAAAATACAGTATAGGTAAAACAATGAAACAGACCCCCCACGTGCCATTCGCAACTTGGAAATGTCATATGATGGGGCCATTGTCAAATGAGGACCCCCTGTATTACTCTTTCAAGCGGTTACCTCATGCTTTGTTCCAGTCTGGTCATGGCCATTTGCGGCGAGTAGATGCTGTCGTCCATCTGGCGGCTGCTGCTTAAGGATCCGAGTCCCAGGCTGTTGTCACTCAGGTTCTGGCAGACACTCAGGTCCCACGACTGCCCGCTGTGCTCCAGGGCACTCGGGCTGAACGTTTCCTCGACCTCCTCGTCGCCGTCCGTGCTGTCGCTGTAGCTGTTGCGTCGGCCGGGGCTCTTGACTTGCAGCCTGTCCAGGATGGCCTCCACTCTGTCTGAGTTCTTCAGATGCAGAGTCTCCTGGAAGTCCTCAGCACTATCACTGGATTTGATTCGTAGTCTTTCCAGGGCTTCTTCCACGCTGCTTTGATGTCTCATGTCATGCGGCGGAGCGGCAGATTCGATCTTTGGGAGATCAGACTTGATTGGAGTGAGTGGCTCTTTATGCGGTGATGGGTTGGGTGTCTAGGAAGAAAAAAATAATGATCTCTGAATTGCAGTTTGTTAGTTATACAATACAATACAATACATGCTGATTTATATAGCGCTTTCACAACAGCGGCAGCTGTAACAAAGCGCTTAACAAAGCAGTTAACATAAAGTAAAATAATAAACACAACACACAACATAAAACACGAACAAAAAGTAAAATAATGAACACAACACATGACATTTATTTATGATATTTATTTAGCGGGCGGCCCGGTAGTCCAGTGGTTAGCGCGTCGACTTCACAGTGCAGAGGTTCAATTCCAGCTCCGGCCTCCCTGTGTGGAGTTTGCATGTTCTCCCCGGGCCTGCGTGGGTTTTCTCCGGGCACTCCGGTTTCCTCCCACATTCCAAAAATATGCATGGCAAGCTGATTGAACACTCTAAATTGTCCCTAGGTGTGAATGTGAGCGTGGTTGGTTGTTCGTCTCTGTGTGCCCTGCGATTGGCTGGCAACCGATTCAGGGTGTCCCCCGCCTACTGCCCGAAGACAGCTGGGATGGGCTCCAGCACACCCCGCGACCCTAGTGAGGATCAAGCGGTTCGGAAAATGGATGGATGGATGGATAGTTATTTAGCAGGATGATCCAAAGAACCCCCCAAAAAAGGCAGGACAAAATGTCAATGTTGTGATGTATTGCATCCTTTCACAGTAAAGTTTTGTCAAATCTTAGTAGTGTGGCTATTAGACAATGTTATTTTATACAGTATCATGACCTTTTTCATTTTGCCAACCTCCTCACATTATTGTGATGATTATAATATCGTGAGGGTCATATTGTAATAATATCGTATCATGTCTGTTATTTCCCAATTCCGAATAGTAACACTTGTTGGTTATTCTCACCAAAGCTGAAGCGTCCATCTCTGGAAGAACGCCTCGTTCCGGTCTACAGAGGCGCAACGTCACTTCTTGTCCCGTTCCTCGCAAGGCAGAAATTACCTCCTAAACACAAAGCATACACACAATTATGACACACAATGTTTTTTTTCCTTCTGTTCGAGAGACCATCAAAGAGGAAGAGTCTTCATACATGCTGTGAGAGTCCTTTGAGGGGTGTTTTATTGACGCGCATGATGACATCGCCTACGTTGATGCGGCCGCTCTCGGCAGCTGGCTGACCGGGGAACAGTTTTTTCACGCGCACCATACTCGAGCCCGGAGCCTCGTCCGGGATGTACTCCTCCCGACTGAAGCTGAAGCCCAGTCCTGAGGCGTTCTTCACCAGGCGCACTTCAAATACATTGTCTGGTATAGCAATATTAAAAAAAAGGGAAAAAAAGTTACTATTTTAGGGCCATTGGATTCATTGCCCTGTTTATATGGTAAGATTTTTTTTTTTATTTTTAAATACGGATCAATAGAATTAAGAATTGTTCAAATCCAAACAAAGAGTTAGTCCATATTTAACCTTAAGGCACCATTGTATTCTTTTGGATCATATTCTCTTCTAATTGTGGGCAATGTCGCTGCCTTACCTGACGTTAAAAAGCTGTACTCTGGCTCATCTTTGCGCTGGCGTGCCGTTGCCTTACTCTTGCCCTGCTCCCGGAGGCTGCTGTTGCCGGAGTGCTGCGGTGTGCACTGAGGAGTGACGGGTGCGTGGATCTTTTCCGTGGGTGGGTAACCTCTCTCGAGCAACAAATTAACCGTCTGATAAGATGCAGAGAAGTATAGACCCTTCATTCCAAGGAGTAAATTAAAACGGAGGAGAGCGCTTGTAGTTACTAGCCAGCTGAATGTCAACCGGTTGGGTCACTCACCTGACCCGTGTCTCTGAGAGCGTCGACGGCCTGCTGGTGAGAGGCGCCGTCGAGTGACTTTCCATTGACGGCCACCACGCGGTCCCCTGAGAACGCCACCAAAAATGAGGGTGTTTACAAATATGCCAGAGCACCTTCTATTTGTTATTGTAAAGTGTCCTTGGGTGTCTTGAAAGGCGCTTATAAATAAAATGTATTATTATTATTATTATCCATGCAAGAGGCAGGGTACACCCCAGACTGGTCGCCAGCCAATTCCAAGGCACATCTAAACTATTAAGCCTTTGATAGACCTAGCATGCAAGTTTGGGGAATTTGGGAGGAGAAAACTCATGCACGGCCGGGGAGTACGTGCAACGTCACATACTGTAGGTTGGTTGAAATTCAACTGCTGAACCTCTCGACATCTTTCAACATCTGCATATACCTTTATGTATCCTTCCATCAAGCTCTGCAGCTCCTTTCGGAAGGATGGCCTTCACATAGATGCCACCATGCTGAATAGTCGTGTTCACTCCCCCCTATAGAATGAAATGACAGCATAGTTACGACTTAAGTCCAATTGAGACGTTGTGATATTTTTGTTTGGGGGATTGATGGGTGTGTGGAATTTTAGTATTATAATGATATCACCACACTATATTACGGATTGGGCATGCAAGATGAATTAATCAAAAGTGGATTAATTTGTCAATCAAACAATGAAAAACCTTGCTGCACGGCTGCAAGACCATGCCATTTTCCATATTGTTTTTCGACATTTTAACAGATTTATTTCTTTTCAACACAGTTCTTCTGAGGTAAATTTTTCTAAACAATGAAAACACATTTTTTCCCCACAAAGACTTTTAGCCTTTGTGCATCTTGGTCAAGCAAAAAAAAAAAAAAAAGATAGCAAGTTGCGCTTTCACACATCTTTGTGTGTTGCATTTTACTTGATCTCCAGTAGAGTTCACTGGTGCACAGTCCTGGTGCTATGATCGTGACATCCAACCCAGCGAAAACTTTGAACCAAATCAATGTGTGGCGTACTGCACTGCACTGCACTGCGCTGCGCTGCACTGCACTGCACTGCACTGCACTGTACTGCACTGCACTGCTTGTTAGCTTGTAGTAAATATAATTACAGCTAGTTTGACGTACCACGAGTTATATTTAACTGAGTGACAAAAGGAAACATTCATTTGAGAGGAGGAGATTGTTTACTCAACCCGGTGATCAGTTAAGACATGACGCACAGTCGAGCGGAGGACACTATTTGAGGATATGCGGTGTACATATTTGGTACATTTATAAAGTCAAGCAAATTTGGGGATTCATTGTTTGTTCACAATAGTCAATCATTGGTTATAGTGTACCGTAAAATCTGGTCTATGGCGCTACAAAATGAATCAAAATCACCACTGATAAAGTCCATAATTTCTATTCCGCGACCATTTTGTGTTGTGTCGTTTAGTAGTTTGAAGTGTATTTCATTGACATACTGCATTGCGGATACAAAAACACAGAACTGTAAGTCAATCAATGTGTTACACACAAGTGAGTCTCTGCCAATAATTTAAATACTCAACATTTACACAACCTGGATTAAAAGTCTTATTTTTCCAGTGAAAAAAAAAATTGGTGCACTAAAAAAATGTGTTAGTTCAAAATAAATGAATGAAGCATGCATGGTGAGTGACAGTCCAGTTTCCCAAAAACCGCTTCCAGAATGGACAAGATACACTTAAAGGGAAGCAAGACGAACCCGGCAAAGAACACCCATCAATTACCAGTGGTGAGGGATGCAGGGGGAGGGAAAACAGGGGCTTAAGAAAGAGATTGTGAAAACCTTGCCGAACAGTACCGTGACACTTATGCCCAGGCTGCTGTCTTTTTTCGACAGCTCAATGTCAAATAACTCTCCGGGCTGGAGGCTACTGACACCTGAGGCATTACCATTTAAATGTTCTCGGCGGTAGTCCTGCAAACACAAGAAGAAGAAGAGAAGGCATGACGGTGAATGAGCGCAAGCCGAGACATGCAGAGGAAGAGAGAGAGAGAGGCGGCAGTCATGGTGGAGGAGGAGGATTACATGCACTTTGTAACTAAACGGCTTCGCATTGTCATTTGAAATGCAATGAGAGGCACTGGTTATAAACAAAATATAATTGGTGAGGGAAGCCAGAGCAAGATTTTGGAAGATGGGTTGTCGATCCATTTATTTTTATTTAAAGATATGGGAAAATCTCTGAACGCTCTTTAACCCCTCTTTTTGTGAATAAGAGACCAGAGTGACGTGAAAGGTCGTCAAGTTTGGGCTGCTCTTTGGGGAAGTTTTGCAAAAGAGTGAATTAAAAAAAAAAACATTATTACATCATACGAATAATTGTGTTGCACCGAGGTGAGTAGCACGTTACCCATGTTTAGTTGTTTATTGTTTATTAATTTTTTCGGTCTCTCTTAAGTTATATATTAAACCTTCGGTTTTGTTGTACTTCTTTGAATATGCAAATTTGTACAGTCAATCACCAGCCCCTATTCTAAAACGTGATTAATCAGGTGTGAATTATCAATCGATTATCATGACCATCCGTATATGGCGGCAGTCAACAAAATAGAAAGTACCTGATGGACCATTAGTTTCTCTGGACTTTTGGAGTGACTTTCCTCATCCATGTCAGAATCCCCACCGTCGGAGTACTCCGAAAGCTTCGGAGCTTCTAAGAGTTTTGTCTTCCGGGTTTTGGGAGGCAATGCCGGCGGCAGGGGATCCAAGGACGAATTTTGGGATTCAAGCGTGGTGGTTGCCCTTTCCAAGCACTTCTGGACTTGTCCGGAAGTGGGCAGGATAATGGCTGGAATGGTGCTCATCATGTCTTGAGAGGGTGGAGAACTGAACCGGGCTTGGAAGGTGGGTGAAGGCGGGTGATGGGGGGCCGGAGGGCTGGATCGCACTATTGCTGGGGGATCAGTTGAATGAGATTGCAGTTCGGGCTGAGCAGACTTGAGTGCTACCAGAGTAGATTTGGTCTTGGTTGGGGACAAGCCTGGTGAAGACTCTGAATAAATAAGAAAAAAGAACAGTTACATTACAGGACAAAAATACAATTGCCCACCCCTGGTTAAAACCAAAATGGAATGGAAGCCTTTTGAATACCAGCCGTTCGTTGTCTAATTATTTATTATTCATAATGAGCTTTGGCTACATCACAACTGAAATGTCACCTTTGTACAGTCTCTCTGAAGGCTGCAAAACCACCAGCGTGACATCATCCGGAGCATTTTGGAGCACTTGAATGGTGTCGGCGTGGGAGAGACCTTCCAGGTTCAGGTCGTTGACAGCAATCAGGCGATCTCCTGCCACAACACGTATGCAACAAGTGTGATGAAACTTTCACCGCAACTGCAGAAACTTTAGGAGGGAGAGAAAAAGAGAGGTGGGTCTACCGGGTTTGAGATAACCATTAACATCAGCGGGACCCCCGGGTGTGACAGAGCTGATGAGAGTGCCCATTTCAGTACGACCGGAGTTCTCTTCACCCACCACCTGGAACCCTGCACAAAAACACACACATATAATCCATCCATCCATTTTCTATACTTCAGGCAAAAGGCAGACTACACCCTGGACTGGTCGTCAGCCAGTCGCTGGCCACAAATGTAACACTACACCACATCAATGACCTCCTAAAATGCATATGGGTGGAAAAAACAAACAAAAAAAGGCTTTACCCAGGCCATATTTCACATCTTTCTTCAGGCTTACTGATGTGATTTGTCTCTCTGGAGATGGCAAAGCGTTCACTTTTTTCCTGAAGGAATCTATCAAAGTAAAACAAAATATGTGTTTGTGTTTACGAGAATACAGAGCATGCTATACGCCCCAGAAAATAAACACTGAAGCAGACAACATTTCAGTGGCGACCAGAAGTCTACAGAAGTCATGTGAAGGACTGTTTTGATGCTGCTGTTTTGGTTAGCGACACAGTTGTAATACACTGCAATCAGTCAAAAGCAGCCTTTGTATGGAGACAGAAATAAAACATACCATTAGCAGAGGTTGGAGTGGAGGATAGTCCAGAGGAGCTGTGCATGCTGACCCCTAAAAGAAGGCAGAAAAGTGATGAACCTTTGAGACTGCCCTTGAAAAGCCACTTTGCAAAGCCTGCACGGTCACTTACCCATGACATAAGCCTGGCCTGCATCCTCTATGGAAGAGGAGTCTGATTCTCTTTTGGACTCAAAGTGGCTCCAGACAGGACTGTTTTGAGAGATGTAAAATTGGAATCAGTCTTTTCTTCCACTTGGGGTCACAATAGTGAATCGAGAAGAAATAATCAGACTGGGACCAACTATAACTATGTTGAATATTGTGCAATTTGCAACATTCGTAGACATTACACAATGGCATCTTAAAAAATTAATACAGACCACCCCGCCCCCTCACATTAAAGGACTGATTAGCAGGATATCGAGCATGGGCGTCAATCTGGGGGTGGGGGGGATTGTTAAAATAGTTTGGTTACTTTTTTAACTGATCTTGATGTTAGGTGCTTGTTCGTCCTTCTGCAGTGTGGCCATGAAACAAAACAGCTTCACTCAAACTCACGTATTGTTCTGGTGCGAGAGCGAGTCTGTGTCCGAACTGTGTTGTGTGTGTGCCAATCCACCGCGATACGGTTCTGCTGCACTCTGCTGGAAGGCCTCCGGTGTCTGCCCAAGGTTGTGAAGAGAGCGGCTCATGGCCCGGGGATTAGGTTGCACCTTCACTGGTTGGAACCCTGGAAAGTTCATCTGGTCCTGGACCAGAACGGAGCCAGCTAGAGCCTTGTTGAGTGCTGCTTCCGAGTAGGAGATCCTCTTCAGATGCTCTGGGTTGGAGCGCGTGGAAAGGGCGGGGGCCAGGCTGTCTGAGCTCAACGTTCGGCTTACTGCGCCCTGACGATCCGTTTTATACTGCAAACTAGTCAGGGGGCTGTTCACTAGAAATAATAGAAATTACTCAATGAACATATCATGTTGGTTGATTTAAAAAGCAGGTCAAGACAAAAGAACGTGATCTTTCTACCGAGTTCCTGGAGCTCCTGGTTGCTTTGGTGAGCCCTCATTTGCTGGTGAAACTTGTGATGGTCAGAGCAGAGCTGTAGCAGATATTGACATGTACTGCTGTTGTCTGTCTGGAAAACATGCTTGATTCCATCCGATGTGTTTTGAAGGCAAATCTTCTTTTTCTGTAGAATGAGCAAAGGGTTAGCGTTAGATTAGTACCAGCTGGATCAAGTTATGGTCTGGAACCAAAAAGTTAGCCGAGGGTTTGAACCAAAAGGAGTACGAGCAGACTGATTTGGGTTACACTGATAAACAAAATGTCCTCACTGTGAATGAAATCTTCTTTGTCTCCCTCCAGGGGAACTTTAGCACCGGGGTTCGATTTCCATTCAGGACCTCAAAGATGAGAACCCCTTTGGAGTAGACGCCCAGCATGATGCCAGTCTGGGACCTCTTCTCAGGGAGCACACGGTGGAAATGGACCCCGTACTCGGTCAGCCTCTGGCTTACCTTTGGAAACATAAAAATCAACGTAGTGCTGTATTAACATACCTATTGCTTAATTCCTACTAAATACGGTACTAAATAATGGGCAAGACTGTAAGAGCATTTCAATGCAATACTATTGCGGTGGATAGCTTATTTGTACGAATGTAAAATGTGTGTTAGAACGAATTATAAAGATCCATTATATCATATGGGAAACAATTCAAAGGTCAACCAGCCTTTGGGGTTCCACCGCATCGAGTTTTGCATTTAACTAACCTTGAGAAACTCAAACTCGGCCTCCGACTCAGACGCTCCGTAGTAGTTCCTGTGAAGTTTTGGAAGCTCCTCCTTGATGGTCATCTGGTCTATCTTATCCAAGACTGACACAGGCAGGTAGTGCTCAGCTCTGAAGTACGTCTTCCCGTGGAGTTGCTGCCCAAACAGACACATTTACAATTTGGAGTTTAAAATCAACGTCACTAGCTATTGGATGTGACAATTTGACATTTTGGCTCAGCTTTTAGCAAGCATCATGGATGCCCTGAAACCTTTTTGGTCCAAACCATACCCAATAACTTGGATCCTAACCCTAAGCTAAACTTTAGTCCAAATTCCTTGTGGTCCTGCCCTAACCCAACCATTTGGTCCTGCACGACTGTCCGTGTTTTATGTTATGTGTTGTGTTTATTATTTTACTTTATGTTAACTGTTTTGTTAAGCGCTTTGTTACAGCTGCCGCTGTTGTGAAAGCGCTATATAAATCAGCATGTATTGTATTGTATTGTGTTGTACCTCTATGGGCTTTTGGCTTAAGCGCTACCCCAAAATTAAATCTTACTCCTACTGTAACTTGTTTTGGTCCTAGCTCAAACCTAAAAAATTGTGATGCATGTTATTGAGTACCTCAGGTTGGTAGTCACCATACTCTGCTTGAAGTCCTATGGAGGCCAAAAAGATGGCATTTTCCATGTCGCAGCGCATCCTCTCGTCCAGGATGTCCTTCCTCAGCTGTAAATAGTACTGATGTTTGGTCACAGCATGTCTGTTATCCAAGGAAAGGAAACAAATCCCATGATTACACAGTTGTGCCAAAGAAAGAAGTCGAGTTTCATCAACACTCACTGAATTAGGTTGACGTCATCAATGAAAAATTTGATGCGTAAGAAAAGGTTAAAAGGCACGTCAGATTTCTTCTTCCAAGTCTCAGGCGCCACTTTGGACAGCTTGACATCAGGATTAATGAAGAAAAACTCGTTTTCTGCGCAGAGTGAGTGAAATTTCAGCAAAGGTCGGAAAATGGATGCTTTTTCCCCCCGGCGATGTACACAGTGTACGCATCAGTGATTATACTACCTGTGAGGTAAGCTAGGCCAAAGAGATGGCGTTCGACCAGGCCAACGTGGGCGATCACCATATCCAGCGCGTCTTTACCCGAGGCCTTGACGTCACAGCTCAACTCCAGCTTCTGGCCGCTCAGGAGCACCACGGTCAGCTTCCTCTGCACTTCCTCACCCTTACGCTTCTGCAACAAAAAGGAATGAATTATTCACTGTGCCATAAAAATGTCTGTTTCAACAGCACAAAGATCCATTCTCACCATTATGGAAGCGGGAACATTAAGTGCAACGCTGGGCTCACTTGCCATCTTCACAAACTCTGGTCCGTGGAACAGCTGTTGAGATGAAAAGTAAAAATAGGAAACAAAAGTAAGCCAATAATACAACAAATATCAGACGGGCTTTCCTCACACAGACTAATTCCTCATGATTGTATCCTTGTCTCCAAGAGACATCGGTGAGACGAAATAATGAAAAAGGTGACTTTTGCTATCGCTCATGGGCGGTTGCCATAAAACATTGCTGTCAGATCATTATCCTTTGGAAAAGCATGAAGTCATGGTAACAGTTTACAGCCAACAAGGTGCACATTTTGTCCTTAAATGACAGTGGAGTGAGTTTGTGGTCTAAGTTAGACTTCACCCAAAACATGGCACATAGATGCAATTATCAGCAGAGGCTACTGTGATTTAGGCCACTGTCAGCATTTTGTATGTTGTCAAAATGACGCTTAAATATAAAAACAAGGACCTTGGCTTTTCGAAGCGGCATCGAGGAAGTGTACAGCGGGTCCTGGAGGTCCAACATGGAAGTGCGCGAAGGAGCCAGGGGGTCATCCAAGGTGTAGATGTTGCCCTGGGACAACCTATTGGCCAGGTGTGCATGCAGACGCTGCACCTCCTCCTCCTGCTTCTGGAGGAGCAGCTCAGCTCCAGCCAAACCTTCATCAGCTGCTCCTTCATACTGCCTGCAAGGAGGGGAAAATATTCACGTTCACATCAAACATTTTACTGAAACTATACCAACAACAAATCTTAGACATTAATGGCCCAAAAATGTATGCTGTCCAATTTGTATGGGATGTTGCAGATGTTCATCTCATCGTTGACTTACTAACGAACATGGGTTCCAATAGATTATGTAAAGATTGGTATCAAAATGTTTGCCGCAGCTCTCCCTCTGAGCTGCAGCAAAACGGTATTTGGAGCAACAAGGAGAAACAACTGATGTTTAAACACTCTGGGGTAAGCCAAAAAATAAGTCTGCCCTGCGTGCTATAAAGTCGCCACACGCTACACGCAAGCTAGCAATTGAGACACGTCCAAACAAAGTAACTTCAAATAGAAGTTGAAATTATGTGTTGCTTATCTTTTCTGTCTGGGGACTCCAGGTAGAAAGAGTTCAAATGAATGTGGTGACAAGCACGATTGTTCCCCACTGGTTGCATTTTACGAGGTCATAAATTCATAGTGTAGTGTGCAGAAATCAGAGAAATCATTTGAGCTTGCACACGGCAATAAATCACTATATAAATGTACTTTGCATTGTTTACCATTATATCAATGCAATGCACTCAAACAGAGGAATTCCTCATTCTATATTAATGCTTATACGTGCTTACACTCAACTTAATATTTGGTATGTGTACTTTTACAGCACTTGTGAGGAGGGTGTTCTGCTATGTAACAAAACATTGTTTTCCTGCAAGCAGCAGGCGGCTCGGCTCTGTAATACCAGTAGATTAGAGAGACAGAGAGCTGTTCAATGTGGACGCTACAGTGCATCCGATGACCTCACTGGCCAAGCATGGGGGCTGACCCTGCTGTGCAAAACCCGCGACGTCTGTGTGTGAGTGCGTGTTTGTGTGGACTCTTATCTGCCACTGACCTACCCCCACAGAGGGATTGTAAGTAGTAAAGGTGGGAAAATCCTCAACACATGACAGCGGACGTGTTGATTTAAGGTATGGTGATGTCCTACAATTTAGACCATTTTCAGGGAAAATATGCTTCTGAAAGCAAACTGAGAAATTGCACACGACATTGTTAAAGTTATTATTATTATTAGTAGTGGTAGGTTTAACTCTTGAGTCACAGTAAACTTACTTTTGCAGTTCTATGACAGTCGTCGCCTGATTTACTAGGATTCCAATTAGCAGGCGCTAAATTGCATGCTCACCGACGGACAAATTGCTCTTGCCTTTGGCAAATACTGTAAAAGTGATGGTAGTCCAGTAAAAAGAGAGAGAGAGAAAGAGAGAAAAAAAAATTGGGACCGTTATTGCTAATCTTTCCTGTCTGGTACTCCCGGGACAATGAGCCCTTGACTGTCCATCATTCATTTTCTTGAAACACTGCATGTCTCAAGATCATTTGTTATTATAATGCGGCTTTGCAAAAACTGCTCCGGGACAGGCAGACGCTAATTGTCACAAATGTGTTGATATGACCCAGATGCCGAAGCCGAGTTGAAAGGAGTTTTGTCATACGTGACATGACTCCTCCTTTTTCCCCTTCTTTCTTAAATCACCCAGACGCTCCAAAACTGCATTGCTTCATAGATGATCTGTTGCAACGATTTTTGTTGGCAAATCAAAAACGGTTACACAAGTGGAAAGGTAGTCACCACTGCCTTTTATTTTGATAGCGCTACGCTGGCACCACTTTGCATGCTGGTTGGCACCTGCCTTTCAGACGAGCTATTTAAAGACGCAAAATCAACCAGCGTACTTCGCCTCAGGTTTGAAAAATCACATTACGCACGCTAACGTCATCAGTTTACATATACTCTTCCCACACTGGAAGAAGCTTTGGTTCCACTGGATTTGCTTCATCAGATGCACATGCTACAATGTATAATGTGCTAAAATAACATATCATTTGAATATTTTTGAGGAAATTAGTTTAAAAACACAAAAACCCCATATTTAAATCTCGTGCAAAGTATTTTTTTTCAGTGCACAACATGCAAAGTCTATGGACACCCCCCTACACCCCAAAAAGAAAGCAACAGAAAAAGAAAAACAAACATGGAGTTATTCCTGGAATGCTCACGGAGCTAGAATTGCTGACTGTTTGACATTTTGGGCCATCATTATTCTCCCAAACACTTCTGAGCCATAAGTGAGAGCTTGCCTGATGTCACGTCATCCACTGGTTCATCTTACCTGTGCCTCTGCGTGTTGTGACTCGTTATGGACAAAGAGTCATGTTCTGAGGAGAGCGCCAGCTGAGAGCCGAATCGCCTCGGGTCGGGCGTTTTCTTCCCTGCGAGTGACAAAGGGGGGAGGAGGTGCGTGAAAAAGCTGCAGGTGAACCTCGACGCGCCATGCAGCTAAACTATATCAATATTCGATCAAACAGTTTGTGTAGCGGCTGTTGAAAACAACACGGGCCTTTAGATGTCAACCGTCCAGATTGTTTACCTTGCCTGTAGTCGGGATCAGAGGAGGCAACCGAGGGGCTTTCACTGGAGGAACTGTAATCACTGTGGTGCCGGTGGTGGGTGAGATTGGGTTCTGAGGGAGAAAGAATGACTGGCATTAACCGGAATAATGGAGGGGACTCTAGGTTGCTTATCCTTTGGCTGCCCCCCAACCCCACCACACTGGGGCGTTTTTTTCGACAAGAGTGGATGGTGTGTTAAAACAGTATGTCCTGCTCATAGTAGTTGAGATTCTCATGATCGTGTTGGTAAACATCCAAAATGGAGGAAGGGCTTCATCATGCATGCCTGTCATGCGATGTCTTGCCCCACCGGCTGAACGTGTAGTGCAAATACAGTACATATCCAAGTGAAACAAACTCAACTCTGAGGAGTTCGTGAAAACTTGAAAGTCCTGCTCCTCAGTATCACTCTGGGCTCACATAACTTAAATGCATGGCGTTCCCATGTCATTGCTCAGAGTTTTTTTTTAAACTTCACATATTCTCAAGAGTGATGTTCTCAAGATGAATCTCACGGGCAAGGGTGAGAAACTAACAATTCAACCAATCTTTTTTTTTTAATGCTGTTCCATTGAACAAGCTGGCCACTGTCACCCCTGATAACACATCTACAAAAAAACAAACAAACAAAAAAACAAACAAACCCACCACCATCACTACTAAAATTCCTACCATTAGTATTACTGTTACCAGTACCACTACTAGCACTACTACGACCAACGTTGTTCCTACTTCCTACGACGACCATTACTACTACCTCTGTTACCACTACTACATGTCAAATACTACAGTTAGTATTACCACAACCAACACTAGTCATACTATCCAACTCCTAGTAATACTACCACCACTCTCAGGTGTGGTATTAAATTAGTGTTAAAGACAGCTCTCTCCTTTGCACCACGTGAAAAGATCAATTTGCACACAGTGCAAATCGCTGTTCCACCGACTCCGCTTTCTAAATGAAAATATTTCCAGACTGCTAGCTTTACGTTAGCTTCCCGCGACAACTACGAGAATGTTCCCCCGCTGGCTGTTTTCATTTCCGCAGTTTCCGGCTGTGTTGCGATGCTGCTTCGTATAAAACATATTTTGTTTTCTTTTGGCAATATCTGAATAACTCTGGGCTGTATTACTGTTAAGCTTATATTAAATGTTCTGTAAAGCGCTTTGTTACTGCTACAGCTGTTGTGAAAGCGCTATTGGATTTTATTGTAAAAGCGAAGCAAAAGCATTTTCTGTACTTCAGCGTTGCGGAAAATCGGCCGCTCCAATTTGTAAAATGAAATTAGTCTCAGTCCCACTTGTCACGCCAATGAAACGATGATTGATTCATGAGTTTGTTACATTGATTTTTTTTTGTGGTTGGAAAATCAAGATTTGCCATTAAAACCAATCATGTGGTTCTCCGAAATGCTTTTCTGCTAGCGTGCCCTCCCATGGGTGCGCAGAAAGGGCAAGAAATGAGTATGTTACAGTGCGTTAAGTTGTAATTTAGTACAGAATACTAACAGTATGGGAGGACACAAAAGTCATATTCTTATAACTTTTTCCCTATCTCAGTTTTCATCCCCCAGATAACCTTACTAAATGGATTAATTAGACAAAGTGGAACCTTGATTTAATGGACTAATATAGGGGGAGGGGCCCTCATTAAAGGCATATCAAATGGAAGCACTTTATTTTGTGGCCAAAAAGTTCCCAATATAGCAAAAATATAGATATAAAATGAATAAGTAGTTTATAAGTAAATAGATAAACAAGATGCCTAAAATAATCAACTTGTGAACTAATCAGTTCAACCCCGAGTGCAAGGTTAAATATAGCAAATGTTTGTTTTGGTTTTTTTTTTGTTTTTGTTTTTGCACAGCTTACGAGTCTTTGAAGCATCAGTTTCAGACACACAAGGGCAAAAAACGCTCTAATCTTCCCTTGGAGTCAGCATGCCAAAATGCCAGACAATTCGTGCAATTTGAGGGGTTGTACCTTTACTGAAGGCTCCCTGTTCTGTATTGTGCTCCTAAATGGACCAACCACCGTTCTGAGCCACATGACCTGCGGCCAAGTGCCGGAAAAGTCCAATAACGTTTGGAATTCCTTCATCCGCAACACATGACTCCAATTATAGGCTCCAGATTTGCTTGGAACAGGATTGACTGATTGAAAAGCACCTTGGGTTGAGTCGCGTGGGTGCAGCGGTATAGTGTGAGATGAAAGGGACCAGGTATCAACATGCCCATGCACACGCACGTGCACACACATAAGGTTTAGTCCGCCGTGAGCCACACACATGTTCACAGACCGAATTCATGCACTGTGCATGTGGGTGAAACCTGAGAGCACCGACCACTGCTGCGTCATCACTTTCCTGCAGGAAACAAGAGAAAGGAGTGAGAGGAGGAGAACGAAGAAGCAGCCAAGGAACACATCCCCTGCAGAAGCCCCCGTTCGCACCACACTCAAGATGGCCCAATACACGCATTTTTCATATTGGTTTGGTTTGGTGGGCTGAAAAAGCCAAAGCGATCCAGTTTATTTCAGCTTATCGCTAAATTGTTTGGTAAGTTGAACCCTGATCCGGTGGAGGACAGCGAGAGTGTCACATGGCAAAAGTTCCGTGTATAAATTTGAGTTGTGCTTCTGTCGAAGGAACAATGCTGCGTCATAAACTGAGGACGACCAGTAGCCTCCTCAATATCGTGATCCTGCAAAGGTGGAATACTGCAACATCTGTGTGGCATTTCACACAGCGAACTGTGACCACGGAATCAGACGATGATGTCAGCTCCAAAATACTCGTCGAACATTAACACTGCTCTCAACACAAAAGGGCAGGAGAAGTGACTGAGGAATGTAAAACTTTACAGTTCAACATTTAGTAGAGCTCGTCCCAGCTCTGATGCTACCTCGAACTAGGTTGAATATTGGCGAGGCGAATCGGTTTCAGTGCAGTTTATACCAAGCAGTAAATGTGACAAAAAGGCAGATAAATTCTTTCTTGAAGCGGTTGTGTAAAAAGGGCTGGAGGAGCATGCCAATGAATTCTCTAGAAAAAGTCAAGGCCTTTGATGGGCACCCGACGGCCACGTCCATTCTTGTAAAATGGAACGGTGAAGCCTTTAGCAGCCAAGGTGCAATGCTAGCTTGGCATTGCCAAGGTGACAGCATATCTGGCAGGGGATGTTCAAACGTGATACCTTGTTGAAATATGTTTCAGGACTTAGTGGTGGCATGCAAAGAATCTTATAGGCCAGCGATGCATCCTTGGAAAAAAAAAAAGAAGGCCAGATTTCAAGGTGTTCTTCACATTAATTACTGTTGGTGCTTATCCCGATTCATTCTGGTCCCCGATGGTGTTGGCTCTTCTCACTTGGAAGTCTAGCTGACCAGAAGTGTACTGCCTGGTACCTGGTGGCCAATAGGAAAGCACCAATAACCACAACAAGCTGTGCTGAGCCAATGGAAAAGGGGTCACCTCTGTGGACCCATGAATGGACAGCAGTGTGTCTATCTTAAGTGATATACATCCGCGCCGACAACATGGCCAACTTTGAGAATGTTCCCTCTTTGCAGTCAAGGTCAGTAAAGGTCCAATAGCTCTGAAAGATTATTTTGAGCAGGAATGGGAATTGATTTTCATGATCAATTGATTCTAATTGAGCGAAGACCTGAAATAGTGCTGCTTTTTTGTTTACATTGACAATTTAATGCATAAATAAAAACAACTTTCTAAATAATATATATGAGAGAACTAGCTCATTCGGTTGCGCTTTTTTTATGCTCCAATTTTGAGAGAATTAGCTTGTTCTGATAGAACTGAGTTTGTTTTAAGTCCCCCCAAAAAACCCTTTTAATTTGAAGTTGCCTTTAATTACTAGAGGTTTACTTACCGAAAAGCCATTGTTACAGTATCAAAATATAAAATTAAATCTATGTAAAGGAGTAAGGGGAGGGAGAAGAAAGAAAGGGACAAGCGACGCGCAGTAGAGGAGGAGGAAAAAGCCACAGCAGAGGAGGAAAAGGACAGTGGTGCTCTGTGGCTCGAGTGCACCGAAAATAGCTGCTCAAGCACAGGGAGGAGCAGAAGGAAGAGGAGCGAAGAAGGGCGTTCATGTTGTTAAGAAAAGAGAGAAGAACAAAATCTCCAAATGGGCAGCAGACCTCTTTGTCCACATGTGACTCAGCCCAGCTGGTCGGCAGAAACTTCACAATTTCTTGGTAAATGTTGGCAGGAAAAATAAATAAATCACCTCAACAGTCCTGGTTCAACAACTGCGCAGTTTGTGCTTGCAACGACTGTCCCCAGTCCGTGCAATGCATGACATTATGCAGCATTGATAAAAGGCACAGAAGGAGAGAGCAGCGACGACGCGCTACACGTATGACGGGGCGCAGTTAGGCTAGAATTAAGCACGCCTGTAATTAGAAGGAGCAACTTGGACAACTCCGTGAGAGTGACTCACACACACTCAACATTGCGTCCAACAGTCCAACTTAAATTAGGGGAAAAAACCAAAAAAACAAAACACACACATGGGACTTAAAGATGGATGTCTCTACGCTGTAATTTTCACCTCCGCATTGGTGCTGCCATGCAGTGCCTTCCTTTATGAGCCGGTGAAAGTGATATAGAGTCTGGATGGTTTTGTTTTATTGAGGGCTCTTCTTTTTTGTTTTAAACCATTGCTTTGACATTGGAAACAATAAACAGAGGAGCCCCGTTACATTTTGGAAAGGGTCTAGGCATACTATAGGTGTGGGCAAAGGAATTCTGAATCTATTGTAACGTGTCATTTGTTTATTCATCTGTTGAGCGTTAGCTATCGGCCGTTCCACTACCTGGAAAAATATGCAATAAACTCAGCCGTTGCGAGTGCGTTGGAGCATCTCTCTGCTGAATTCCTAAGTTCTTCATGATTCTCAGTAGTGACGGACTGAAGATAGACTCACCATCCATGGCTTGTCGCAGCATCTGCAGCTTCCTCTGCCGCTCCTTGATGCGGTCGTAGGCACCGGGCAGGCCAGAGCCGACTGATGGTGTCGAGAGGTGATGGGCATTCCGGCTCTTGAGCCCACCAAATTCATAATAGCGAGAGTCCCTCTCTATGGATGCGCCAAACGGCGATTTCATCCTGCCAATAGTTTGCGTGGTTAACGCGTTGCTGCCTCGGCGTGCGTCCTCCAAAGCTCCGAAACGAAGGGCCTCCGGGTCGATGCAGGCCAAGTCCACAGAGGAGGCCCAGGTCTTCCTGGCCTGTGCTGCCCTCAGGTCTGTGCTGTGGAAGGGTAAAGACCTGCGGTCCAGTTCTACGGGTCGGCCTTTTTGCTGTGGGTGAAGTGGGTGCAGGTAGGGGTAGGAGTGCTGGTGCTGGAGTGAGACAAACGTGGGGCACATTTCGCCAGGACATTCCGAGTCGGGGTGATAGTCACAGTGAGGGTAGTGGAGGGCGGCTCCTTCATCCCCCCTTATGATGTCGTGCACCGGCAGGGATCCCATGGAGCGACTGAGGCCCCGGTTGAGAGAGCTCTGCTCCTGAGTCCTGGCCCGGTAGCGCTCCAGCACCCTGGGGGCTGCACTCCTTCCTAGAAGGACATCAAAGGAAAAGTTCAAACTCTGAATCAAGCAACTACTTAAAACACTTACAATTTCACAGATAACACGGCAGCTAAAAACGGTTAGGATGGAACCTCCACAGTTGAACACAGTGAAAGCATGCTTTATTTTTGGAGAAAAAAAAATTAAGCTGCAAAAAAGGCTTCGACGGTCACCAATGAGCGATTTTAACCCAGTAAGCATCCAAAAGATTAACTCCTCAACATGCATTTTCGTTTTTCTGTTTTTTTCGATGATGGCAAAAAGGAAGCATGTGAGTGAACATCTTCAAAATCGCACAGAGAACTCTTTCAAGACCATTCATGGCTGTTTAATGTCCGTGTGTGAAAGACAACAGTGTCAATAAACTTGGGTAATTACACTTCTCCCTCTCCGTTACATGTCTGTTAACTATCTTCAAAAGGTAAGCAGTCTAACTACATTTGAATTGATTCTCATGAATATCTTCACATGGATGCACATGTGTATTGTTGATCAGGATAACAGAGGGCGATTTCTAGAAGTAGTGTTCGAAAGTGCGGTCTTTCTAAGAACAAGGACGCTTACAAAGGCCCCAAGGCAGAATGTAATTCATTGTGAAGGTCAATCAACAACATGTGAACAGCGATTCAGATAAAGAATGGGATGCTGCTGCCCGAGAAGACACTTAAGAACTAAGTGAAGACTCTTTCCCCTGCGGCTGCCCACTGTTCATTCACAGAAACTAAACGTGGACACAAACAGCAGAGCAGCAGCAGCTTCGGGGCTCCTCGAAATATGCATCTCTAATCAATGCCATGCCACGCTTACATAATCGGGATGGCGGCCATGTTTTGCACGCTCCCTCTCCCTTTTCCACGGGTCTGGAAACATGTTCTCAGAAAACCACCGGTAGGATTTGGTCATACTTTCCGAAATCGAAGCCTGATCCTGGACGGACCTCGACAAATTGCACTCGGTTCACGTGGAAAATGAGCACGCAACTGGCAAAAGCGTCATTTAACATTTTTATTCATTCCACTCCAGCCTCTGTTTGGAATTACATAATAGACACAGGATACAACTAAATTAACCTTATTAGAGCGTACCAACATGAGTTAAAGTGATTTGTCCATATATTTGGGTTAAAAATGAGAATGGGCCATCACAAGAAAGACGAATCAGCATCAGGATAATAGAGCCTCTGCACAAACACAGCTCTGTTGTTGATCTTTATTCACGTTACCTGAAGGTAAGCCTTTCCCCCTCAACCTCTCCCGGATTTCTTTACTCCGCTCGGGAAGAGACTCTCTGTCGGTTAGCAGACCGTCCAGCTGGGGCAGAAAGAAAAAAAACAAATGTGTCATTTATCTTTAAACATTCACTTGGAAAAAAAAGACACAGTGATGCTTTTCCGCAATGTACACATTGGACACCATCCGGTGTTTTGAAGAGGAGAACGAGACGTGTGACTGGAAACAACCACAATTTATCCTCTAATTGTGGATGGATACTTGAAATGAACCATCAATGTTTTTCAAAGGTTAAAATAATCAACTCAGGCATAAGTCTGGAAAAGTAGTTACCGGTTTGCACGTTCTCCCTTGTGCCAAATCCCCAAAACAAGCATGCATTAACTAGAGAGTCTACATTGTCCAGATCAATAAATCTGGAGCAGGTTTTGCACTACAATGTGTGTTACACGTGCTGATTTTCAGCTGTGTAAAAAAAAAAAAAATTAAAAACAAACAACAACCACAAAACAAGGAAAATAAATCTGACAGGTTAGCCACATGCTAAAAATAGCTGTCAAATAGTGAAAGTAAATTCTCCCCAGCAATATGCAGGAATGTCACCGTAGCAAAATATTGAGATGAATACATAAACAGTGTGTAGAGGACATGATACAACCTCTTTGTAGCATATAAAATGGACCAAGTGATTTGGCAAAGAACGCACCTGGGAAAGGCTTCCAAGCACCAAGCGGACCAGCTTTCTAACATACGAAAACGGAGGGTCACAAGTGGAGTTTCGAATGTGTTTGCTGCAGATGTCCAGCACCGTGCGCAGCGACATTCGGCTCAGTGTGACATCGTCGCACATGTTGAGGAGCAGGCTGTTTAGGTGCTCCCCCAACTTCATAGGCTGCGTGGAGACACAAAGTCAAGTCAGAAAAGTTACATGCAGAGGAGGAAGCAGCACGTGCGGTCAAGCAGCTGTGATTAAACCCACCTGGCTTTGGGGTATCTCGTAGTCCGCTCCCCAGTAGAGGGTCATCCCCAAAGAGTACATGTGCATCTGGGCAAGAGAACAAGTATGATTATAACGACACTGGACAACAAACATGAGGAATGTAAAGGTCTGGGTCTATAAACTGTAGATTAAGTCACGAGGTCTAAATAAAGCCGTAAAAATGTGAAATTCTTGCCATTTTGGAAGGGCAGGATCCTCAAAACGGAAATGGAGGACATTCCCCCCCCGCCCCCTACTTTCTTTCTCCTGTTACTCAGCGCTGAAAGAAAATTTACTTCCCCTCAATGTTAGTCTTGGTGGAAGAAAGAATAACTTTGCAATGGCCAAGAAATGCAGCAGAACTTTTCAAGGCCGGGGCACACACTTAAAGACGCACACTCGCGCACTTTTTGAAAATGTTGACATTTAATAAAAACAGCAAAGTGAAAGGTGCATTGAGAGGAAAACTTGGATCACCGGCCTACACGGAGTGAAAATGAGGGTGGTGGTGGGGATTAGATTTTCAAGCCCTGAAATAAAGCCTCCAGGGTCGAGCAGAAACAGGACTAGTGGTGGAAAACTGACTCAGCAAAAAAGTGTGGTGAGGTCTGTGGGACCGTGCCGGAGCGGGGAATGCAGTTATACAAGCTTTCGGCTCCTCTACCGGAAGCAAACGTTCTCATAGAGGGGGTGTGGGTTGGGAAAAAAAACAACACAAAAACATTGTAGTCAACTGTTGAAAATGCACAAAGATCTCACCCTTGAATTTTTAAAGATGTGTTTCGTATCGCCCATGGAAACACATACCTCACAAGGCAGTAAGACTGTACCGTTTCCCCGAAACAATCAAGATGTGAAATGGAGAATCCGAAAATCACTGAAATATTTGAACCAATTTGAACAAATGAGCGACCATCCTCTGAGACTGATGATTCCATAATTTTCGCCAGGGGTTGTCGAACTTCCCAGACTTCAAGTGGGGCCTTTTAAGGGAGGCAATGTATCCCCTTGTGTTATGCGTCATTAAACGTGAAAATGCTTTGAAGGAATCTCACGCAAAGAAGCAAAAAAATAAAAAATGAAAAAAAACCCCCCTTGCAGTTAAGTGGTCAAACTTTTTGAAATATGATATGTCTGTCGTGACACATGCCAAACAACGGTGTTTGCTTGGGCTTCTGACATGACCGCTGAAATACGAAACACCAAAGGCTTGCAGGGCAAATGTTTTTGTACCTTTTCTATATCGGCGACAGACGTAAGGGAGCTCCCCTCCAGCACTTCAGGAGCTGTAAAGGCTCTCAGGTCCTGCTGAGTGACGTACTCGTCCGTGAAGGAGATGTTGCCTGAGGGCATGAGCAGGAGCGACCACGGGGAGATGATGAAGCCCATCGCCGAGGGGTCTGAGGAGGGGTGGAGGAGAAGGGGAACAGACAATTGACCACAAAAGATAAGATCAGGAAGCCAAATGCATCCAATTAGGTAAAGTCCAATCTATTGTAACTAACACGGCGTGATAAGGTGAATCACCGCAACAGAGCTCAGAGATTGTCACATTTCATGTAAACATTTGTAGCCTGAATGAGACTGTTGAGGAAATTCAAGATGTTGGAAGTAAACAAACAAGCTGCGAGAAAATAACTGTTGCGAGCACAGAGCCGCAGAGGAATGGCCTTTGGGAAAAATGTACTTTTTCCGACCGGGCCGCGGCCAGCGCCACGGTTAGAGTGTGCTTTAAAAATATACAAAGGAATGTTTGAGCGGCGCTGCAAAATTCTTTTCTTCAAAGTGATACTAAAACCCGGGAGAGGCGCAGTCAAAAAAAATAAAATAATAAAAGAATAATAATGAATGAATAAAAGAATATAAAATAAAGCGCACGATCGAACTTGTAACGTTTCCTTTCCGAAAGCTGGAATTTGTTATGTAAATAGAAATTTCCTGTTTAAAACTACTCCGACCGTTCTTAGGAGGATAAAAGATTCCTGCTCAGCTCAGTGTGATAAGAGGCTACCTGATGATCCGTTAATCGATATTTAGCGCTTGTCTTTATCTCTACATTCTTATTCTATTTTCCTTATAGAAAAGTTTCTTAAAACTGGATCTTTTTTCTTTTTTTAAACAAAGTACGAAGAGAGGGAGAGTACACCCAAGACTGGTTACCGGTCACTCGCAAGGCACATACACACAAGGACGCATTTACACACATTCACACTAATGGGCAACTTAGAAGGAATTTTGATGTCGAAAGCAGACCAAATTGCCGGTCGACTAACTTCAAAGAACAGATGATGGTCAACTCTAACGAGAAAACCGGTCTTGTATAAACACTGTCACCAACGACAATGCGGTGATTTGCACACAGGGCAAGAGAAATGGCGCCCATTGTTCGATCAGACTATTCATAGTATCTGAAAGACGCATGAAGCAACTGTCACGTCAGAGAACGCACAGGTGAGTCATGCAGAAGCGGAAACCAACGTGCAATTATTTACCTCCACAATACTAGGTCATTAGGCATTTGAATATGGTATGGTATGTTGTTTTGTTCAAGGGGCGATAAGGTTTGAGTTATAATGTCTCGATATGACATGCTCTTGTTCATAACCGTGAGTGGTGAAGACTGAAGGACTATTATTAAAGCATCCAAGTCAGCGTACATGTACTTATACTGTACACTTGGGTGAGCCTCAGTTTCGGTCGAATGGCAGCAAAATTGAGCAATCAGCGCGTTGTGTTTAACCACACGCAGCAGCCACAATATTAGGTACACAATCTCGTGACGTCAATACTCTATACTGTACGTGGTGCATCTGCCCTTCACGGGGAAATTGTGGTACGCCCCTTAAATGAGCCCATTGCGTTAATTGAATGTTAATTCTCAGGGAACGTTTCAAACATGAAATCCGCCGACATCGGGTATTTTTTTTTTAAACAATTAAACATTACCGTGATTAGCTTCTATTTCCACTTGAATGACAGCTAAGCATTTTTATAAATCTGTCAGGACCAGTTTACATTAATGACAGTGATAAAAATGGGATTTCAAATTGCATCCTGAAAGGGCAGCGTGATTCTTAAAACTACCACATCCTTATCACGGAAGTCTAAAATGTGATCGCGGTCCTCCTGACATAAAAACACCATCTCAGCACTTTAAAAAAAGGCCTCGCTGATAAGGCGAGCAAAAACTCTGCGATACTCAGCGAAAAGCAGCCAGCTGAGTCCCGTCCCGTACTGAGCACATGGAGGGAAAGTCAGGCCGGTTAGGGCAGACGGAGACGAAACTGAAACTTTGCAAAGTCATCAAAGCCAGGGCTAGTGTGCCAACATAATCAGGTGCAGCGGAGTTTCATGTGAAGCGGGACAGAACCACCCTCAAGTATTTTTCTTTTCAACAACATCAAGAAGAGAGAGGACAGCCATGTGGTGTTCGCTGACTCACATCCTGCGCCGTCTACAGACTCCAAATTTCTCTTCAGTCAGTGTTTCCCTCCAGGCCTGTCGAGTACAACCATTTTTCTACCAGGGGCTAATTTTGTTGATTTGTTTCTGAGTAAATTTATGACTATATATGATGTAAACCATTTGATAAATGTTTGTTCTTACACTGGTGAATCTCAAATAAATAAGAATATACCGGGAATACAAAAGTTCATTTACTTCATCAGTTCAATCCACAAAGTGATCATGAAGGTTTGCTACTATTAAGTCAAGGTAGAACAGCATTTGCATTTTGCTTTTTGATCGGAATTACTGAAATACACTTAATATTACCATGACGATGTATTTAATAGACTCGGATATTTTGTTAGGAGTCACACAAAATTTCTCCAGTCAGACAGTTTACTCCACCCCAAGAGTAAATTGAAGAAAGAGAAAACTATAGAATCAGGACGCAAACTGGCTGCTCAGTATACTCCAGTCATTAGAAATGATTTAATATAATTGTAGGAAGAAAAAAAACATCTCAAGATACTCTACGTTCAAAACACAACTTGGAAAATTGACTTTTTTTTCTTGCTTGAATAGTTGGACCACGTATGAAGTGTAAAATAAGGGAACAGCCCACGAAGCCTCCGTCGGCGCAAAAGTCAGGCTCCGCCCCCAACTCTTCTCGTAATGAAAAGGCAAACTCCAAATATATGAGGCGTGATGAGCGCTGTCTTACTTGCATGAGACGTGGCAGATGCGGATTTGAGCGAGATTTTAAAACATGACGATATTTCTGGAGAAAATGATCGTATTCTTGGCGAGCGGAAATGATCTTGACGCACCCGCGGCGGTTTTGTGACGAGTGTGCAAACGAAGCAGGTAGAGGACTGCGAAAGCAGGAAAATATGACTCAGGCGAGATTAGAGAACGAAGCCAAAAACTGTGCGGCTGACAGTTTTATGGACCACAGGGAACTCGACAAATAGTGAGGTTATGACTCTGGCACCGACTCGATGCAAGTGTGTGTACAAAGATTGAGATATGCAATCAAAACATCTCCCCTGGCTTGAATTTTCAATGTTCATACCTTTGTGAAAGAGTTCCTGGAGGCTCTCGGCACTCTGGCTCAGCACCGCCCAGACCTCCTCCTCCTGGAGCGGACCGCCTCGGACCTCCAAGGCTTCTGCCAGCGACACTTGCATCTTCCCTGTAGGAGTAAAGATGGACAGCATGTTGATTCGATGGCCAAAGAGCGACATTTTTTTTTTTAATTTTTTCAGCTTTGTGGTATAACATGGGAGGAAGGAAGGAATGGCTATTGTACCAGGCAGAGTCTTATTAAAAGCACTGGAAATAGAACAACCGCAAGCAGATGTTGGATCATTAAATGAAGATGATATTTTCACAAAATAATAAAAATAGAGCCCTCCACGGTCCCGGTTTGAACCACAACCGCAGATAACGTCACACCAGACGCAGTCAATGTTGCAAAACTTCCAACAAATCACAGGGCCCTTCAGACAAACTCACCAGACATCAACAAAAAAAATCTCTGGTGCCTTCAGCAAATCTTATAAGACTTCAGAAAGCTCTAGAAATCTCACAAAACTTCAAAAAAGGTCCTACTAATATTCTGATACTGCTGCAAATTTCTTTAAAAGCTCAGGAAACTTAGAGCAAACCTTGCAAAACCTCAACAAATCGCAGTGGATTCTAGGCAAAATTTGAAACATGCTGATAGAAAAGAAAAAAAACAAAAACAAACACAAAAAAACCCGAAATGCAATGACAACAACAGAACAGGAAATGGAACTGACTGGGATGCGAGAAAAGTGGTCAAACATGTCCAGCAGCTGATAATTGTAGAATCGGAAAGTCAAATGTCTTGTCAAGTGACTCACTTCTCAAGAAACAGGCCGCCGTCGCTACGAACGTTACTCACCAAGTCTGCCGCCGTCATCAAAGTGAGGGCCAAATGGATATTCTGTTTGAGTGGTGCCATGGTTATCTTATTTTTACACTTATATTGTACTTGAGAATGGTATGAAAGTTACTGAAAAGATTCCTTTTATGCGTAACAAAAGTTTTTATTCAGGCTTTTGTAGAAACCTTTCACTGATTTCTGCTGCAGTGCTTTGGTGGTGGAGACATGGGAAGCTTAGGACCACATCACCTTTACAACAAGATGTCCAAGTGCACATGCCACAACATGCTTTGACTCCTCTCTTCAGATCTTGGAGTGTACCAAAGAAATGTCCTCAGGGATGGAGCGGGGGAGGTGATGGCTTTTCATCAAATTTTACAATTATTATGGGCAGAATGGTTTACATCATCGTATTGCAATACTGCTGTAAGTATGCAACGTCTACGATTGAGTGTTGAGTATATTATACTGTCTTTCCAAATATTCCACTGAGAAGATGATTTGGTGCGTCCCTTTTCTAACGGCATCCAAGCGCATCGAAATGTCTCAAACGTCTAAAACGCTGCACATTTAAATTTACTGTCTAAATGAAATAGCTCACCCGCTTTTCGCCGCCTGAAAATAGAAATGTACCTGACCACGAGAACGTTTTAAGAGCGACACGCCCACACTCGCACAGATGGGCACAACGGAGGCAGGGAAATAACGACCGCCCGAGTCTGGCGCAAACCCCATTTCAAGCTTCCTTGACACTTCATTTTAAACACCGGTGGTTTTCTGAACGGCTTCCCGTAACTCGACAACGGTCACAATTTTTTTTTTTTTTGGGGGGGGGGACATTTGGTCATTTTAGAGCAGCTCATGCAAAATTAAATCATGATTAAAGTACCCGGTGGCCGAGTGGTGAGCACGTTGACCCTCACAGTGCAGAGATCGTGGGTTTGATCCCGGCTCTGTCCTTCCTGTGTGGAGTTTGCATGTTGTTGCCGCGCCGCTGTGGGTTTTCTCCGGGTATTCCGGTTTCCTCCCACATTCCAAAAAACATGCACGGCGGGCTGATTGAACACTCTAAATTGTCCTTAGGTCTGAGTGTGAGTGTGAGCGCGAATGGCCGTTTGTCTCTGTGTGCCCTGCAACTGGCTGGCAACCGGTTCAGGGTGTCCCCCGCCAACTGCCCGAGGTCATGAATATAAAACAATTCAATGATTTCATCCCCTTGTCGCGGGCATGCTGGAGGCCATTCAAGCTGTCATCGGGCAGTAGGCGGGGTACACCCTGAACTGGTTGCCAGCCAATCGCAATAATGAACAGTAAATACAGCAGTAATTGAGCACGTCTTTGTGACAACGTATCCTGACAGTGCCGCGAAAACGAGTTGGCAGCCTCGAAATGTCGTATGTGGATCCCAGGGTAAACCGCGGACACGCTGTATGTGAACCTTTTTTACAAAGCTTACTAGCTTGCCAAGTATAAGACCGGTTTGGCTCCAACTTTTGTGACGGTAAAGAAAACGTAGCATTAACACGACGGTAATGCTTGGCCAACGCTATTTAGGGCGGCTGTTTCCAAAGCCCCCCTTCAATCATGAGCGGGGCCGTGCTCCATTGAGAATGGAGCCGGCCTGCACTGCGGCCCGAGTGCGGATAAAAACATTCCACTGTGTTGAAACAACAAGGGCGGCGAAACAATCAGTCTTCACAGCAGCGCTTGCCATTCTCACGGCTAATGAGTGAGATGGCGAGGAACCCGCTTGGCTCTCCCTCTTCGGGTTTGCGCAAGAGAATGGATAACCTGCATTCCTGCATAAACATGGCAGGCCTGTTACGGGCGTACTCATTAACTCTTTTCTTCAAAGCGGGATTCGGAGAAAGGAGGCCGTTTCACAGATATCCCCACCTCTAATCAGTCTGCTGACCCACTTCAGGGATTCCTGCTATGCTCAAAATCTTCCCATGATGCACTCAACAACTTTTTTGTGGCCAACGTTTGCAGTGTATGTTGTATTTTTATCAACAAAAGCCATGCTTGTATTTGGGGATAACCGTTTAACTGCATTTGCGTGATGGAGAACAATCAGAGAACTTATTTGTGTTTTCAAATTCTGAAGCAGATGAGAGAATCTTTTTTTTTTTTGTCATATTGAGCAGAATAATTCAACCCAGAGGAGTGGTGGCCTGGCATGGATGGAGCTCAAGGTTACCAACCGTGCACGATGAACTAGTTTGCGCCACGTTGAAAGAATGTGTGGTTACGATGGCCCAGTAGTGGTTTTCTTTCAAAGAATATTTACTGTGCGGTAGCCAAGGTAAGTGATAAACTGAGGGTCACCAACCTTTTTTTAAAAGCGAGAGCGACTTCTTAGGTACCGATTAATGCAAAGGGCTACCAGTTTGACACACGTTTCTGAAACAGCACCTTTGCTCAAATGATTTGGCTTCAACTGTTTCAAGACAAACGAATCCACAATCGGGTTTTATGATCAGATTGTTGTTTAAATAGTCTCAAAGTAAACAACCCCTTTGTCTACGACTTTCAGATGCTTGGTTGGCCACGGTCACGGGGAGTTAAAGAAACTAATCTTGGAAACGTGATAGTGCTTTTTACCCTAATGCTGAGCACCAAGCATTTCCTTTCCGCCCACCTTCCTGCCTCTGAAAGCTTCGACGCACAGATGGATCTGAAAACAATCCATTTCTCTTTTTGTAGTTCATTTTTCTGGCGTTGATTCCTCTAACTTTGCCAGAAAGCAACACCAGAATCCGCACCAAGATCCCAAAACATAATTCTAAACACATCAGACTGGAGCGGAAACGCGTGCGTATCCTCCAAATGTCAGAAGTGTGGTCTCTGCTGGCAAAGACATTTGCTGAGGTGAAACTCTTCCTGAAGGTGGCTGGCGCCAGAAAAACAAGAGCAAACTTTGAGTGAACCGCTTTTTCGAGAGAGACTTGGGAAGAAAGTGCAGCGGGGACCTCTGATGCGGAACAAGCGATGACGACGGAGACTTCCAAAAGATGATGCAAGGACTGTTTTCATAAACATGTGAGGGGAATTCAAGAACGGTCGGTTTGCGGATAAACAACCCATTCTACACTTCAATTTCTGTTGCTAAGAGTATTCGTCGCTGTGTCGTGTGAGGTCAGGGATCTTGTGGCAAAAACAGTAGCGGGAATTTGAGGAAAAAAAAGAAAGAAATGGTGACTCACGAGAAAAAAAAAAGGAAAGCCCACAAGCTGGTTTGCATTCAGTACAGCCTACCTGCTTTGACATGTTTCATTAGGTTGGATTTGCACAGTAATGTTCAAGTGACACAATTATGACTTCTTCCCAGTCAAGTAGCACAACTGGGATATGTGTCATGGCAATGTAAAGACAGGAGGGAACAATTGGAGTAAGATTATCTTCAGGTCTGAATCCTTTCACGTGAATACATATCTGATAAGTAGCAGATATCTGCGAATGCTGATTAATGGCGATCTTGATAAACTTACTCGACGAGCAGAAGTGGTGCTAATTCGGTTCTGAATCCTCTCAGCTGCCTGTGGCCCCTCCACCTCTGAAAGGCAGCTTCTATGAACAACCTTGTTTTGTTCCGGGATTAGGACAATTCCTTCTTTTGATATTCCTGATAGTTTAAGTCTCAGTTTCAAGTTTGTGCAAGGCTTTCCCTATGAGTGCATGACAGTGTGTCTCTGATGGGTTGTTTTTCCTCGGGCGTGGTTGGTTTCTTTAAAATCTAATTAGAGGTAGAAGATAGAGACATCGAGGGCATGTGTCCTACGATCGGCTGACACCCAGGGCCAAGGACAACTGGGATAGGCTGCAACCCTTATCAGAACAAGTGATGAATAGACACTTTTGGATACAATTATAAAACAATGTCAGTGACGTTGTATTGCTGTAAGTCCACTCATATTCTGGTCTTATTCAAAATCAGAACATCTAAGATACGGATGCCGGGAATTATTTTTTCCTACACATCCAGAACTTCCGCTGCATTTTCAGACCTGACCGCAAGCACTTAATTTTCGCTAATCACAGGTTTGCCATGATGAGCACCCCCCACACACACACACATGGATCCAACTTTAACTTTCTGAGCACTCAAGACAGGAACATCCATCAATTGCATCCCTTAACATGGATGACAACTATTCCAAACACTCGTGAACTCTGACCTGGGCAATTGTACCAATTGAACGGCAATGAATTGTTGAATACTAACGAAGGGGGAAGGGGATATTTGAAAGCCTCCCTTTTCCGTAAAAAGCCGCAGACGTGTAATTGTTGGATTCTTTTCTTTGAATCCTTACTTTTCCCCCCACAAAGAGCCAAGTTGCAGAGCGAACCTAAAACGTGTTTCGTTTCCCACTTATTTTAAACAACAATTATCTGATTATTTGACCAAAGCACCTTGCTGTCACGCTTCAATTTTACATAAAAATATGAATATTCAAGTCTAAAGTAGCCCCTCGTAGTTGAAGCACTCGTATTTCCATTAGCACGACAGCAGCTAGCAAGACGCTTCACCCCCCCCCCCCCCTCCCCTCTCCGCCCCAAAAAAAGTTCGGAGGTCGCGTTCCGGGAAAAGTAGTTGAAAATTAAACTTACCGGAGAACAGAATCGCTACAACGGAGACACACGGGTGGCTAAATTTGCTTCTCCGGTTGGGCTATAAATGAGCAGACAAACGGGACGAGACGCCATCCCATCCACAAAGCAACATCTTAGAGAGGGAGAAGGGCAGGCAGGCAGGCAGGCGAAGCGGGCGACAGGTTGCTCTCCTCGGCTAGATAGATCAGTATATCCCGCTCAAAGTTGGCCTGTTTCCTTCAATTTCACCTGCTGGGAAACAAACTATCAACGAGCCGTGTGTTTTGGTGCGAAACCACGGCGCGTCACTCGCTCGCAGCCGGCCAAGTTATCATAACTGCTGTGGGAAGCGAGCGGACTAAACTAACCCCTCCCTTCGCCCAGCTCGCGTGGGCTGACTGGGAGTAACCAGACACCTCTGCCGCAATCCTCCATTGGCCCTCCCGGTTGGTTTAAGTGTTACCATGGCGACACACACACACACACACACACACACACACACACACGCGCACACACACACACGCACACACACGCACATACACACACACACACGCACGCACACACGCACACATACACACACACACGCACACACGTACACGCACACACGTACACGCACACACACACGCGCACACACGTACACACGTACACGCACACACGTACACGCACACACACACACGCACACACACACACACACACACACACACACACACACACACACACACACACACGCGCACGCACACGCACACGCACACACTGGGGCGGTTACAAACGTGAGCAAATCAAATATGTCACATTTTTACAATTGGCATTTTACTGTATGTTTTACACTCAACAATTTCCGTTTTTAATGCCTCCCATTTCAAAAGAACTGAGCGAAGCAATAAGGAAACGATTGAAAGCCGAATACTTCCTTCCTCGCTTGTGCCGCCACTTTGCCACTGCATGTTATGTTTTGTCGTCATCTAGCGGTCAGGAGACCTCATTCCACCCTGTCACGAATAAAACAAAAATGGACTATCACTTTAAAGGCTTGGTACACATTCATCGACTGTTTTTTGTCCCGATTACTTTGCTTCATAGGCTTATTCTAAAATATGATCCTGTGGTCAAAGGTGGACCACAGAAATGGTGGAGCAGTTTGTGGAGCTGTATGAAGCCCAAGAGTGCATAGTTAACATCTCAACCATGGTGCAAATTCAAGCATGTTTTAGCTTGAAGCAGATTTTACACATTTCTTTGAAAAATACAAATCAAACCGATGCATGATTTAGTTACGGTAATTTAAAACCATCCATCCATCCATTTTCTGAACCGCTTGATCCTCACTAGGGTCGCGGTGGGTGCTGGAGCCTATCCCAGCTGTCTTCGGGCAGTAGGCAGGCACCTGTCTTAATCCAGGGGCGGATTATGATTTTGATTTTACTCCCCATTTAAAGCTTTGCTATAACCTGGATGGCACATCCATACATCATTTATGCATAGCGACCACCAGCGTGAGGCAAGCACTGCTTTTAACTACTTTTTGTAAGCAGCTTACCTCAGTGCAGAGAAGTCTGGAGCCAGACAAAGCAGTTGCTAATACAGCACATTCTGATGAAGATATAATCTGACTGGATTCTTGCAGTCAATCGTCTTGGTCAAGGTTCCTCAATATGTGGACTCGGGTCTTGAGCCTTATTTAAACTTGCTCGCATTTTCTGGTCAGTGCAGCTGGGAATTGTAAGCAAACAGGAATTACACGGGCATTTATTGTAACTCTTTCCAAGTGATACTAATCAGCCAATCAAACAGTTTGTCCAGGTCAGCTTTGTGAGTTGCGTGTGAGAAGCGGGCAAGCAGTGTAAAAAGCTAATCATGTCATGCTTTAAAAACAAAAACAAAAACGTG
This sequence comes from Hippocampus mohnikei, assembly GCA_026261675.1. Classification (NCBI taxonomy): domain Eukaryota; kingdom Metazoa; phylum Chordata; class Actinopteri; order Syngnathiformes; family Syngnathidae; genus Hippocampus; species Hippocampus mohnikei. Next base: position 4,021,583 of record JAKGUB010000344.1, read on the forward strand.
CATCAAAGCATGCAGATTATGGCATATGTAAATCTGATTTATAAAGTGGCATGTCACAACTCCCGGCATCTGTGAAGCTGATGTATAGGATGGATTTCACAGTAATTGTATTTTTTTTTCATCCAAAAATGCAGCAAAAACTAATTTTCTTTGTGTAATAGATACAAAGAAACAAACAAACATGCATGCTTTTCACGGAACAATGATGATATAAGTAAACAAACTCGAACTAAAATACCCAGAGTCACCCCTGATCATTTTGGGCGATTTTAATAGAGCACATCTTAACCGCGAACTTCCCAGATATAAGCAGCACATCGACTGTTTCACCAGAGAAGGCAACATCCTAGACCACTGCTATACAACAATCAAAAATGCATACCGATCGATCGCTCACAAGCAGCATTGGGTCTTTCTGACCACAATTTAATCCACTTAATACCTACCTACAGACAGAAACTCAAATGCGCTAAACCGGTTGTTAAGACTGTGAAAAATGGACAGATGAAGCAAAGCTAGCTCTACAAGAATGCTTAGACTGCACTGATTGGGGCGTCTTTGAAACTTCAACGGGCACACTGATGAATACACAGACACTGTAACATCTTACATCAGTTTCTGTGAGGACATGTGTGTACCAACGAAGTCCTTCCGTTCCTTCAACAATAACAAGCCATGGTTTACTCCCAAACTCAGGCAACTCAGGAAAGAGAAAGAGGCCGCATTTGAGTGGAGATCGGGCACTGTACAAACACGCCAAACCAATTGACAAAGGAAATTAACATCGCAAAGAGAAGCTATGCAGAGAGGCTGAAAAACCAGTTCTCTGCTAACGACTCTGCATCTGTGTGGAATGGCCTGAAAGCAATCACAAACTATAGAACGCCATCCCCCAAACAGTGAACAATAAGGGTCTTGCTGATGAACTAAACACGTTTTTCTGCAGATTTGAAAAGGACACCCCATTTCCCACACTCACCCACCTCTACCAGATACTACTCTATCTACCCCCACCCTCTTTTCTCCACTACAGATCCACGAACAGGACGTGAGACGGCTCTTCAAGCAGCAGAAGATCAAGAAAGCTGCGGGGCCCGACAAAGTGTCCCCTCCTGCCTGAAAGTCTGCGCTGACCAGCTGGCTCCGGTCTTCACACAAATCTTCAACAGATCCCTGGAGCTGTGTGAGGTCCCATCCTGCTTCAAACAGTCTACCATCATCCCAGTTCCCAAGAAATCGGCAACATCGAACTGAACGACTACAGGCCTGTCGCTCTGACGCCTGTGGTCATGAAGTCCTTTGAACGCCTTGTGCTGAACCACCTAAAGAACGTCACCGGACCCCTGCTGGACCCTCTTCAGTTTGCCTACCGGGCAAACAGGTCTGTGGAGGACGCAGTCAACATAGGTCTGCACTACATCCTCGAGCACCTCGACAGCACAGGGACCTCACGCAGGATCCTGTTTGTGGATTTCAGCTCTGCTCAACACCATCATACCGAACTCCTCACCCCCAAACTCCTCCACCTCGGTGTGTCCCCTACGATCTGCCAGTGGATCCTCAGCTTCCTGACGGGACGGACACAACAGGTTAGACTGGGAGCGACAACATCATCAACACGCACCACTAGCACTGGAGCCCCACAGGGATGTGTCCTCTCTCCACTGCTCTTCTCCTCTACACAAACGACTGCACCTCAACAAGTCCAGCTGTCAAACTCATAAAGTTCGAGACGACACCACGGTCATCGGTCTCATCAAAGACGGCGACGAGTCTGCGCATCGACAACAAGTGGAGCAGCTGGAGCTTTGGTGCAGCCGACACAACCTCGGCTGAACACGCTCAAGACGGTAGAGATGATCGTGGACTTCAGGAAACATCCTTCTCCAGAGTTGCCCTCACACTATCCAACTGCCCTGTGTCAACTGTCGAGACCTTCAAGTTCCTGGGAATCACAGTCTCCCAGGACATGAAGTGGGAAGTCAACACCATCTCCATCCTGAAAAGGGCCCAGCAGAGGATGTACTTCCTGAGGCTGCTGAGGAAGCACGGCCTGCCACAGGAGGTGCTACGTCAGTTCTACACGGCAGTCATCGAATCAATCCTGTGTTCTTCCATCACGGTTTGGTTTGGGGCCGCCACAAAGAAGGACAAAATCCGACTTCAACGGACAATTAGGACGGCGGAAAAATCATTGGCACCGCCCTACCCACTCTTGAGGACTTGCACACCGCAAGAATCAAGACAAGGGCACGGAAAATCCTCCTGGATCCCCCGCATCCTGCCCACCACCTTTCCAGTTACTCCTCAGGCAGGCGCTACAGATCCATGCGCACCAAATCCAGCAGACACTTGAACAGCTTCTTCCCTCTAGCCATTAACTCCTAAACAGTCACTGACGTAGTCACTCTTCTTGTGCAACAAATATTGTATCTCTCTAAAATGGTTCAATGATTTTCTGCACCAACTGTACAAACTGTAATAATATTGTATTCTACCACTGATCACTTTAGCTCTGCTTGAAAACTATGGTTCACTCACATTATGAAATGTCCTTCCATACCAATTTGTCATGTTCTTGTTTATGATGATACTAATGCAGCGTGTATACCGGAGACAAATTCCTTGTGTGTTCTACATACTTGGCCAATAAAGATGATTCTGATTCTGATTCTGATATTATAGATAGATAGATAGACTCTTCATTGTAACTGAACGGTAGCAGGCTAGCTGTGCGCCTCCCTCCCATCCTCCCTCTCCTGCTCGGCTTTGACGTCACGTGAGCTCCTCTCGTGTTGCCATGGCAACCGCTCCCCTCTCCCTCCCTCCATCCCTTCATCCCTCCTTCTCTCCCTCCTTCCCTACCCTCCCGGTGCACAATGGTACAGCCAGCATCTTGCAGCACAATGGTTGCAAGGTGTCGGTGAGCTGGGAAAGAGTGAATCAGCATCAGCTAATCTTTGCGTCTTGATTTCTGCTTTTTTTTTAAATCATTGTATTAATTTGGCATATATATTGATTTTTTAAAAGCAACTTCCGTCTCCCATTTTCGGGATCCCTGCAGCCATGATGACCGCAATGCTTCCCATTAGGATGTTTTGAACTGGACTGGGTTTGTCATCAGCTGGCACGGAATGGTAGGTAGGACCGTTGCATACAAATTCTATCAGTCTCTATTCAAATCAGTCAAAGATTTCTTTTTTCTTTCTTTCTTTTAATACAAGAGCATTGAGTTCTTCTAAATGTTGCCCGTCCGCCCTGCATAGCTAAAACAAGGTTGTTGGAATGGGTTACTGCATGGCATGAAGCTATTTGATCCCATCACGTCACCAAGGAAATCAATATGAAACGCCATATTTTCTCCTCTAGGGCTAATTGTCTTGCATTTTTGATGCAGCCATGCAAATGGCCGCTAGATAAATGGATTGGTGGATGGATGGATGGTTAGATGGATGGATGGATGAATCTCAACAAAACAGGAGCACCATTCTGCGTAGGCCCGCATGCAGAGTTCGTCCCCCACTCCACCCACCCCCTCGCTGTCTCTCTCTCACACACAAGTCAGCTGCATACCTTGTGCATTATGCAGAATATCAGTGGACCTCAGCAGGGCAGGAGGGATGTCCCAGATCCCACTAGAAGTGGGTACACATACAGTGGGCAACATTGCATGCATATGGTGGTGTGTATTGTATATGTGTGTTGTTTTAGGTCACCGGGCATAGAAAAGTCATATCCAACCCACTTTCACATTCTAACAGCATCGATATGCAGGCAGTAAATATCAGTGATTGGCCCGTTTGACCTTCAAATATGATGTGAATCTCAATATTTTATTAGTATTTTTTTAATTGTCAACCAGGGGCAAGACAAAATATCCTTTTGTACTATGATGATTTTTGTGATGTGAATCTCAATAGGCCAGACAAATGGTAATATCACGGCGTACTTCAATGTTCTCTACGTATTTAAAACAACCTCATAGTTTAGCCTTTCAGCCCAGTAGACTGAACGCTAAATAGCACCTGCGTTGCTGTGCTTTAAACATTGTAAGCAATGGACTGAACACAAAGAGTGTCGCAACACATATAGACAGACAATATGACAGTATTACCAACATATATTTTATCCTCTGCAACTAATATTGAACAATTTAATCTCAAATCTGAAGGCACCATTGTACTGTATTTATGTTTACATATTCCGTTTGAGATGACTTTCTACACAAAATAACATGACATCCGTTATCAATACATGTCTTATTTGAAAAGATGCCATGTATTACATAGTTTTCTCTTATGGTACAGTTGCAATACAGAAGCATCAAACATCGACATCATCACTATCTGATCTCCAAAAATATAACGTATCGTCATTTCGTAATTTGCACTACTACTGCACGCCCACCTTTAATCGTGATTACATGAGTACAATACAATACATTAGGGGTGCCTCCATGTGCAGTATCATGCCGGCATGCCGGCACGGGGCGATAATCGTTGTGTTTCTGTGAGTCAGGCTGATGTTTTTGGGGTGTCACAACAAATTCTCCGTGTTTAAAAACACAGATAAAGATCCACAGAGAGCGCTAGAGAGGATTCCATGGCTTTGACCTTGTGTTGTTGAATAATTCAGGAGCGTGCTTTCATGCTTCATGGAAAGTGCTGCAGGGAACACGCTCTTCCCCAGTAAACCAAGCTTATGGCCATTCTATGTAAGCGTTTATACGACAATGATGTATGAGGGGTAAATTGGTCGGCGGATTTTACTGAATGAAGAAAAAAGCATTGTATTTGAACAATGTTTACACGTAACCGTATTGATTGCGTTGCATGCTTGAAAGCATTGCCTGGACAATTACACGTTTTATGACGGCTACAGTTTGACCCATGTAACATTTTGGTTTTCATTGTCTTCTATGGCAAATTAGTTTTAAAATTCAGTATTTCAGGGGAGTACTGATAGTATCCACTGGAATTTCACGACGGTGGCTGTTTGTATCCCTTAGATCAGACATCAAAATGCAGCATGGATTCACTTTGACTCAATACGTTATCTCAAAATGCTTTATTGCATGATATGAGCAATACTCAATTAACTCCATTTTAAATGCTTTCATTTAGCCGCGCACCCACAGTGCGCCGGCATTGTTAAACACCTCATTTGTACCACTCTCTCGTAGACTTCCAGGATGGAGGAGACTTTATTCCTATTTGGAGATAAGACCCAACACCTCTGACTCTTGCATACAAATCCGAAATGAGTTTTTCATTATTCGATTTGATGGTATGTCAATATATGGGGCGGCTTCATTATCATCTCCATTAAAGTTTACCACTCTTCAGGTGGGCCCCCGTCTATCTACAACACAGCGACGTTTCAATCTTACTGTGGATTACTCCAAACAATCAGATAAGCATGGCTGCACGAGTGCGCGGTTACATAAGTGGATTGAATTTTGCTAACATGTGGCTTTATTTCGCTTGGGCATAGCAGCTTTAAGTGCGAGATTGCGACACATCTGTATGCTTTAGGGCCCAGAGTCTAAAGACGGCACATTAATTTGTTTTCTAATCGTGTTTGTGTTGAGGTGATTAGTTTTTATTTTATTTTTATTTTTTATGGGGCCTAAATACTAGGACTGAGTTTAATTGACGAATGTAGATAGCTAAATGGGCCGTCCTCTAATTGTCAGTATTGTAAATGGTCAGTACCAGTAGTTAAAGTATCTGGACAGTATTTGTCAGGTGGTAATTACCGCTGTTATTTATTACCAGTATTGGTAATTAATTATCACTACTAACAAGGAGTAACTTTGTGGGGAATTGACGTTTCTTAGCTGCCAATGCTAATTTACTGTCACTGTCCCTTAGGGGCCATTGTGAGATGTTACTTTCGGTACAAAATAGGTGAGTTGACAAGATTCGTCAAATTCTGTTCTTGAACATGCTTTTACAAAAAGCACCCCCAAAAAAAGAACCCCGCATCAGACAGCACAAACCTCTTTTCCACGCTGGTGCCATACGGATTAAATTCCCTTACTGCAATGTCAGCACACTTTGAACAAACGCAAATACACATTGGCCAGAGGAGATAAGAATATGTACTTCATCGCTGAAGAAATCAATAAGCTGTCGGGGAGCATTTGAGACTCCCGTGCATGAGTCAGTGCTGTTTTGTTTCCCAGACTTATATTCGGAGGGTGCCTCCCCCTCCCCTAACTGCTCTTTCTGCGGGAGAAGCTGCCGAAGCCAGCACTCACAATGGAGCTTTGAAGGGTGGGTTGAGGGAGTCGAGGAGGAGGAGGGGGGAAGGGTAATGTAGGCGTTTGCATCCTGGCCGGGAGCTTGGGAGCGAGGGGAGGGACAAAAGAGATGGTTGAGGATGAGTGGCGACATTTCTGACGAGACTCAAAAGTACAAAGGATGTGCCAGGGAGAACAATAACAGCTACATTTTAACACCATTGCGGGTTAATCATCCCCAAATGAACGCCAACCATAAACGAGTGCCCGTCGTATATGTGGCTTGATGGTACTGTGCTGAGTCAGAAGTGTGTATGTGTGTGTGTGTGTGTGTGTGTGTGTGTGTGTGTGTGTGTGTCAAAAGCAAATCACGTCTCCATTAGCAGATTCTTATTGACGTCCTTTTTAGGAGACGCATGGCAGTCATTATTGACGCCGGCCTATTTGGATGACACTCAGCACTTTCGCGATGTCGGAGAAAATCAAATTATTGGGCTGGTTAGCCTGAAAATGGTCTTTTAAATTAATCGGCCGGCACATCGCCCGGACAAAGATGATGCAAAACGAAGCAACAAGATTCACGACAGACACACAGCATGAAAGGTCGCTTAAAGATCAATGGATGCACCCTTCAATAGATTCTCTCAGTACACTGAGCCATAGTTGCAGATTATTTTCGATGATTTCATCCAACTGGAAAAAAAACAAGACAGTCCTCGCTTTGATTTTCAAGTCAATATCTGGTCCTTGTCTGTACCCCACCAAAAAGTAGACAAAAGTAGAAAACGGAAAGCTGAGCTACCACACCCCCGCTTATGAAAATTCTCAAGCCACTGGCAGCGAGTCACACTGCACTCAGGGTGATGTATTTCCACTTGATGATACAACGCCGAGTCTCGTCTTTGATCAAACCGAAGCAGCACTTGAGATCCAATCTGGCCAGAGAGTTGAGCTTGCTAGCGAGTACATGGTCCTCATCACTTTTCTCGAAGGCAAACACTCTGCGCCCTGGGAGAGCTTTAATAACTCAAATATACACACAGATGGCTCAAGATTAACGGAGCATAGATAGGGATTAGTCGATGACGTAAGAGCTGGTCGGCGTTTTGCCATTCACTGTTTAGTCACCCCCCCACGGAATGGGGGGTATGACGTTGACCTGGAAACTTGACATCTTGATCTGTAGTATCAGAAGCGTAAAAACCGGGACCGGACTGTCAGTTAAAATACGCAACTCATTGCGCTCTCCCTGTTGTGTTGAAAGCAACTGGCAAAGGCAGATCAATGCTGGATGGTCTGATATCCTGTTATGGCTCCCATGCGGCAATTTCGTAGTTTGCGCGGGAAAGAAAGGTAGTATCTCGGCTATAAGGCTATAAGAACAAGGTCAGTCGAAACAGGCCAATGTACGAATATAAAATCTATATATGCCATATGTCATTTTTAAGACTGCCCTTGTCCCTTTGGACTTGGCAAAGCTTTAACTGTGGCATACTTACAGCAGTCACAGAAACTAAATGGTATTTTTTTTTAACCTGAAATACAGCACCTGTACTCCACTGGCCCAAAAAGAACAGTGTAAAGTTGCAGAGCTCAAGTTTCAGAATCTGAAACTCAGTTTTATCGATTAGGTTGAGCTGTTGTTTTGGACAATCGATGCACGAGTGAATTCATTGTCCTGCTCCCACTGTTTTGTCTTGCAGGTATTTATGAGTAGACATTTCTTATACAACTGCAGCCAACCGATCCTGGATGTGAAGATTGCCTTTTGTCAGGTGTGTGTCCCTTACAGGTAAAAAAAGAAAAGGTACAGTACTCATTCTGTTCCATTAACCCTTCGAATAATGTTATCACATCAAATGCAATCTTTTTTGGGTGTTTTTTTCCACATAAAATTAAAAAAAACAAACAAACTGGGGAATTTTTCTTATTATTCTTAGATTTTAAAAAATGGAGATGCATATTTTTCATTGGACAGCGTGATGAATATCAATACTTGACTCTAAAAATCTGCAGTTACATCATTCGTAATTATTCTTATCAACAATGTATTCGAAACCATCAAACTAACACCCAAATCCCTTTTTTGTGGTCTGTGTTGCTTACTTCGTGCAGGGTTTTGGAAAACAAGTGGATGTGTCATATATCGCCAAGCATTACAACATGAGCAAAAGCAAAGTGGATAACCAGTTCTACAGCGTGGAAGTGGGAGACTCCACCTTCACCGTTTTAAAACGCTACCAGAATTTAAAGCCCATCGGCTCCGGAGCTCAGGGGATCGTTTGGTAGGTGGTTTTATCTTCGTTTTCTTTTTTCTTTTTTTTACGATCTTCATTTACATTTTTATGACGGTGGGATTTTGTTTTGGGAGATGTCGTTTCGCCGTTAATTGCTCCCTTTTTGGAATAGTGCCGTATCTTATGACGCAAATGAATATCATAGTCATCGAAGGCAAGAACAAAATGGGTTCAGAAACAGTTCAAAATCATTAAATAGTGAGCTGGAGCTAAAGAGTGAAAAAAACAAAAACAAATTCCAGTTAATTACAAAATTACAGTTTTAGGATCTAAATGGTTACTGCCACGTGGGTACACTTGCTCCTAAATCGCATGCTAGGATTATTATTATTTTTTTTCAAAATTCATTTTGGTTTAGGTATGGACACGAGCGCGGAGCATCATCTCTCAGCAACTTCAGTTGTAACGCTGAAACTGAATGATAATCACGAGACGGTGAATAATTCCAACCCCCGCCATGGATAAACTTGGACCAGAAATTGTTTTTCTTTTTGTGTCATATTATGTATGCCATTAGTCTCGTAACATTAAATCAACGGCATACATATATTGGCGATGGTCGCTTCCTTGCTATCCGCTGTTGTACGACATTAAATGAACTGCTGTGCAAAGTGTCGTTAAAACAAAAACTCCAGCGGCTCGTAGCACAGCGTTTAAGTTTGAATAAAACGGTTGAGGCATGGGAGCATTTAAATTCATGGCACTAAAACCCCGCCGCCGTGTTTAGAATAATACGCGAGCCGAGAGGGATCGAACAGCAAGGCAGCGGTCCATGAGCTCGGTCGTTGTAATTCAACGCACAACTACCGAGCCTGGGCTTTTAAGGGAAGCACGAACCCCCGCATCGTCAAGCGGCCACAGACCGTCACGGGCCGCTCGCTACATTATAATCTCGGGCTGGGCTTGTGGCCATTTTGAGGAGGTTGTGAGTGACGCATGTCAGGTCCGCAGCTGTCTGTCATCAAGTCATATGGTGACGGTATTATCGCGTCCGAGCGAAGTAAATCGCCAGACCTCCCTGGAAACCGCTTTAATATCTGGCTGCTGAATGCAAGCAAATGGGATACATGATGGAAGTAATCTTATTTTGTCTCATTAACGTGATTGCGCTTGATCATGCTAGTGCAGTAATCCCGCCCTGTGTATTAGCAGTTCACTCTTCACAAATTCATCTGTTTGCGCTTTTTATTCCGGTGCAACCAATCCCCAGCTATTTGCTGTAAAACATACCTAGTTGTGTTTTTTTTTTTTGGTGCTCTTTCAGAAATGCACATCAAAGCCCTGTCTAAATAGGAAAGTAGTACCACATTGTAGGTTTGGCCTGGGTTGTTATGGGAATCAAACCATCCTCATTCTCATAAAATGAATACATTTGATTTTATTGTCATATTTTATCATTCTTCTTGTAATGTTAGGGAATTTTCTTGCCATGCAACAAATGTTACTTTTTTGTGTACCTGAGGATTCATTGAATAATTACTACTTTCGTTTTGTAATATTACAATGGGTTTCTAATATACCCTTAGTATAATAACTGTTACTTTTTTGTTACATTAGAACCTTAATTTTATTACATTTTACATTTTTCTCAACAATGTTTTGCAACTTTACTCTGAAATTTCACCCAAAAACCCCATCTGAATTTAATATGTGTGCCACAATATAACTCTGTCATAGCTGCATTGTACTTTTTTTTTTAAATTGTGATACACCTTATCCTATTAATATTGAGCAGGGGCATAACCATAATATTCTCAGGGGGGTTGGCCGGGGTGACACAACACCTTAGTGAGCAATGCGCGCACATCTCTCCGTCCTTATGACTCTGTGAGGATGAAGAAGGATGAAGGCTTGAAGCACTCGAGCCACTCATGACATCAGCTTCCTCAAAGACTCACCAAGTGATGGCCGCCTCACTCAAATCCCTTCTGGATCAATGTGTGTGTGTGTGTGTGTGTGTGTGTGTGTGTGTGTGTGTGTGTGTGTGTGTGTTTTACATGGAGGCTGCACTGTTACCATGGTCACAAATCATCCTGCGGGATCTGTAAGTCTCCACAGAGACAGAAAGAAATAAAAATATACACAAAGCCAATCCCTCAGCAATTAATGACCACCCCGGTTTGAGCAGAGAAGCATTCCAATTGTTTTTTTTAAACATTCCGTTGACATTGACTGTCAAACTAAATGCTATTGTTTTGCTGGTTCTTACTTTGCCAACAGTGCGGGTTATGACGCTGTCCTCGACAGAAATGTGGCCATCAAGAAGCTGAGCAGACCGTTCCAGAACCAGACGCACGCCAAAAGGGCATACCGCGAGTTGGTGCTTATGAAATGTGTCAATCACAAAAATGTAAGCACAATGATTTATGCATTTCTTTTTGGTAGGTTGTGCTTTGAAAGTAAAATTGTGTCGCATAACGCTGCATTGTGGTCTTGCCCCATACACACAATATCCATTTGTACAACAAAACTCAACTGTTAATTTGAATCCAACATATAACTAGAAATGGCAAAAATCTGAGATATTTATTTTGCACCATTGTTAATACACAAATGGAAGGTATGAATGGACACATTTTGTATTTTCCCCCCACTATTTAGTCATCTGTGTTTTGTATGTCGCAAATTGTCATTTATTATTTTTTTGGACACGCCTTTGACACAGCTCTTTTCTCTTCCAGATTATCAGTTTATTAAACGTCTTCACGCCGCAAAAATCATTAGAGGAATTCCAAGATGTGTAAGTACAGCGTGTACCTTCGTACATGAAAAGTCATTGCCAAATTTCCGAGAAAGATCCCAGCGCTTTTGTTCCATGTCAGGACTGATGGCGTTATGTACCATGTTTTCATTATTGCTTTGCACTTGGCATGGTGAGAAGACAACCCCCACGGTGTCATCAGTGAAAATTGGTGTAATTTAATGTCATTTTAGGCGGCCGGTTGAGTCGAAACACCTTTGGCTAAAGATAAACCGTCACAGGGTTTACTTTCTTCACACCTCTGTCAGATAGCAGGATTTGCTTTTTGGCCGTTAATATCCAAAACAATCCGCCAGCATTTGCGCCACGGTGCTGCTGCGCTATCTATGAAAATAGAGTCCTTAACTCATTCAGTACCAGCCAATTCTAGACCAAATCTGAAAAGACGTTTAAAAACGTTTTTGGGAGTGAATGAGTTAAGGTCAAGCACTTGATCAGTTCCGTTGCTTAATCTGAACATTGCCCAGGTACCTAGTCATGGAGCTGATGGACGCCAACCTGTGCCAGGTGATCCAGATGGAGCTGGACCATGAGAGAATGTCCTACCTGCTCTACCAGATGTTGTGCGGCATCAAGCATCTTCACTCGGCGGGAATTATTCACAGGGTAGGAGAACATTTTAATATCCTGACCAAATTCAACATTGTTTGGATTTTTTGGATTCACTCTAGCTGGAAAAGGATGATTGTTTTGTTTCGCTATTTAAATCCTGTCACGTAGGACCTGAAACCAAGCAATATAGTGGTAAAGTCAGACTGCACCCTCAAGATCCTGGATTTCGGATTGGCTCGGACTGCCGGCACTAGCTTCATGATGACCCCTTATGTAGTGACGAGATACTACAGAGCACCCGAGGTTATCTTGGGTATGGGTTACAAAGAGAATGGTAAGGATCATGTTTTTTTTTACCCAATTCTAGTGGTAGATTACAATTGACAGTTGAAATGGATTTTGGACGTATATCGACGCCAATGGCAGTGAACGAAGCAATGATTAGAAAACCCAGCAAAGTGTAACAACCACAAATTAAGTAATTAAATCATTCACTGCCAGTTAAAATTGACGTTTGACATACTGTATATCTGTCGATGGCAGTGAATGAGCTGAGTGCCCATGCGTTAACAATTAGCATCTGTGAACTGCGATAAATACATTTACTATAACCTATCCAATCACTAATTACATTCACATACCTTACAAGTCAATATTGCGAGACGTCAAAGCAATGCATCAGGTGGCAAGACTAAATGCTGCACCAAGCACGTTTCTGTTGAGAGGTAATAAATCTTGTTCCAAATCACATTACAGAGATGATTTCATCAGTGAATGGTTTAATTTAACACGGTGGTATGTTTGCGAGACATCTTTAATATATTCATTTAAACAGCGGGGGACAAAACAAAGCCCTTGTGACTGTAGCACGACATTTATAATTGTCCTTGTAGTCAAGATGAAGTCTTACTGAACGCTAACTTGCTGGGTAAACAACATTTGGACTCATTGTCATGCTGACGGAGTCTTGCAGGTTGCCTCAGTGCACATTTCCTGACGTTCTAATCCCACTAATGCTCCGCTTTACTATTTCTTCTTGTTTTTTGTATTTTTTTTTCAAATGCACTAGCACTACAGTTTGAGACCTACCGGAGCACTCTGATTAGCCGCTGCTTTCTAATGACTGCTTTCTCTCCTAGATGTCTTCAGGGTTTAACACTAACCTTTTGCTTTCCCCCCCTCTCTATTCCCCTCGCCTCATTGCGTGCAGTGGACATATGGTCGGTGGGGTGCATTATGGGAGAAATGGTGCGCCACAAAATCCTTTTCCCCGGGCGGGACTGTATCCTTGTTCAAAGTGTGCTTTTTCTTTTCATCATAGTGATACTTGTGTAAGGTCAGGAACAAATTTGAATAAAAAAAAGTATCTATACTATATTGTGTAGTATAAATTTCACTTTTTTTCTGTATTCATTTATATTTTTGTATGCAATCCAATTTCATTCAAATGTTTTCTTAGCATGCACACGCATTTTGAAACACTTACCTTATGTTCTCTATATGTTTCTGAGGCGGAAAACTAACCCAAGTGATGCTTTGTTTCCTCTCTGATGAACTGTAGTATAGACACAAAAAAAAAAAATTAAAATCAGTGAGTCACAGAGCATTTTGTATTTTGTATTAATATTTTAACACGTGCGTGATGTCGTGAGATTGTTACCTGAAGTGATGCCTCTCCAGAGGGGAAGCTTTAATTGTGTCCTCAAGAAGCAAAAGCCTGTTTGAGATTGAGTGTGTGAGTGTCCACGTGAAGCACGTGAGTCACAACAATTGAAAAAAAATAATCACACGTGGTAGCTTATGAGGCATTCCAGAAAACCGGGCATTTCAAAAATCTCTTGACTGGCAAATACATTCGAACGAATACTTGCGGATATCTTCAAACGTACTCCAAGTATGTTCGAATGTACTTGCAAGTATGATAGAATGTGTTTGTAAGTACTTAATTTTGGTATGATGTAGGCCAAATCCTGTGGCATTATCAAAAAAAAAAATGCTACATTTGCAGCATTTAGCCAAAAAGTACATTCAAACATATTTGCAAATACATCGCGAGTACAATTAATGGTAATTGTCTTTCATTGAATATTTACCGCAATAATGACCTTATTATCGCATCGGCATAGGTTAGTGGTTGACATTTGGACGGAATTAAAAAAATACTAATAATAAAATTGAAAAAAAAATGTAAAGTTAAGTTTGCTGTCACTGCACTAGCTGCATTTCCACCTGAACTTCACATGGGAAAGTCCCAGCAGTGACTCACACCTCAAACCCCAGAATAGCCGCGCTACCTCTTCCAGAGGTCACTAGACAGTAATCCGAGTTTGTGTACGTGTGTGTGATTTTGCGTGAACCCAGTGGACATGTGGTCAGTGGGCTGCATCTTTGGAGAGGTGATTACAGGCACAGTGCTCTTCCCTGGGACGGACCGTATCCTTCCGACGACCAGCAACACTCGCCCACCCTTATCTGGCCACCTCAACTCGGTGACCCACTTAGTGTGGACGGCGTTGACGTTCTCAGCACGATGACGTAATTACGGCATCTCAGAAGGAAAATTCTGGCATTGTGAGAACTTGACAAGTGGTGCTTGTGTGTGCGGGTTATTTTGAAGTACCCAAAGTTCCGTTAATTTTGGACTTCAGTATTTTTGTGTGTGTTGCAACAAATATGCAAATGAGGTTTGGAATATGTCAGTCGTTTAGAAAATACATTTTAAATGAAGTATGATTTCCCAATACAATTATTTTGAACGTTCTACTGATGTTTTTGAATACTCCTGGTCTGTTGTATGCTTGTTTGCCTTAATTTCGCGCCAGACATCGACCAGTGGAACAAGGTGATCGAGCAGCTTGGTACACCGTCGCCGGAGTTCATGAAGAAGCTGCAGCCCACCGTGAGAAACTATGTGGAGAACCGGCCCAAGTACGCTGGCCTCACCTTCCCCAAACTTTTCCCAGACTGCCTCTTCCCTGCCGACTCCGAGCACAACAAACTGAAAGGTGAGAAGAGAGCAGAGGTAGATTTTTTTCACCTGCAAAAATGCCTGAAATATCTCGAAATTGCTAAGGCATTTATAAAAGCATGGATATTTAGCAAACTGGCAAAAAAAAATAATTCTATAATCAACACACAAAAATATATAATTACATACTTGTGATGATTTTAGTATAATCTGTCTACATGTGTTTCTGATGTTTGCGCACTGCAACACTGATGCTAGTTTCATGAGCCTGTGTATGGCTTTTTGCATTGTATGTCAGCATTAAGATAGCGGACTTTGGTAAGGCAAGGTCATGTGGCATGATTGCCTTATGTACAGTTTTATGCATCATTTGACAGTAAATTTCAAATCCGAGTGGCAACAAACAGCTTGAAGTGTCACAAGATTTTCGGACGTCACAGTTCATGGTGCCTTGAACTTACACCTGTCCCATCTTGGAGGCGTCACACTGCTGGTTGTCTGCTGTGACATTGAAGCTGCTGCCTTCTAAAATATTCATCAATCTGGAAGAGGGAAAACAGTGTCAGACAGGAAGCATGCGCGACGCCAAAGAGCGAGAGAGAGAGTGGGGGGAGTTTCCTGTCGACTGCAACAGGATGCATGGATTGGTGGATGGATGGAGAAATGAAATAGAGAGCAACAAGAGGCATCATTTTACAGATTTACCATCAGTTCCGTGCAGATGCAGCAGTGGGAAGAAAGCTCCTATGCTTGCTGTTTGTCCTCTTGATGGTGCAGTTTTTTGACGATCAGAGGGTGTGAAGAAAGCCGTAACTGAAAAAAATAAAATACAATATTTCTAGTTCCGCGACCTTAGGTTGCTTGAAAAATGCATGTTATTGTTATTATTAAGGCAACCATTTTAGGGTAGTTTCCCGGTGTGCTACAAAGACACAGGGAGTCAGCTATTTTGAGATTTCAAGTGGCCATTTCAGGGCCATTTTGGCCATTTGCAACTAAATTTGAACAATGTACACAAGACGGCTGGGTGATCAGAATTTGCCTAAATCATCAACCTTCCCGATTGGGTGTAAGCGGGGCAAGGCAGGCAAGTTTGATAACTAGCCACATGATTGGGGCCATGTTCAAAGGTCAGTGCTCCATCCAAGTGTCCGTTCAACAACGCGCTGCGCTCTAATTTTCATCGTCTTTTCCTACAAATTACAGCAAGCCAAGCCAGAGACCTGCTGTCAAAGATGCTGATCATCGATCCTGCCAAACGGATATCAGTGGATGAAGCCTTGCAGCATCCCTATATCAATGTGTGGTACGATCCTGCTGAAGTGGAGGCGGTGAGTAGGCTTTGAGTTGAGACTTTCATTTTTTTAAATGTGATATAAGTACCGGTCATTTTTGAAGGGATTTCACTACAGCCGTTTCAAGATTGAATCCAATAACTGTCAAAAGGACCCTTTCCCTGACCTGACCTGACCAACAACAATTTGAATCCAATTGAATGATTGCTTTTCATAGAACTTTAACAAAAAACATTGGCTGACTATTCTTCCTCTGGCATAAAACAACAATCCCAGAATGTTAACGAAAAACAAAACAAATGGGCTGATATACATGCACAACACAAATTTGACTTTAAACCAGCACAGCGACGTCAAGCATCTGTAATTGGATACGATTCCCAAATCAAATTATTCCTTGCTTCGAACACAGACTCGTTTGAGAAAAATCTGTCCAAATGTATGACTTGTCGTGCACTGGAAATTGCTTTGATCTGAACCACTTTCAAACATTCTGACGTGTAGGCTCACTTGTAAACAGTGTTTGTTGATTTGCTAGCACTTGGACAGAATTTCCTGATTAGGAAGACATGTTGTACTGTTTGTGATGCTCTTCATCATCAGTGCCTCATTCATGTGAGGTGACAGCGAGATCGGGAAAAAGCCTGAAAAAAATTAATTGGGATTTTATTTTTTTCCTTTTCAAATATATGACAGTTGCCTCTGATGTTAACTGACTTCATCTATCTATCTATCCATCTATCTATCTAGCTAGCTAGCTACCTAGCTATCTAGCTACCTGGCTAGCTACCTATCTATCTATCCATCTATGTATTTATCTATCTATCTATCAATATGAGTGGCCTTGTTCAACACATGTTCTGCTGTTTTCCCCCTTCTCTAATGTCACCTCATCCTGATGAAGGCCCGAGATCTCATCCAAATATCCATGGTAAATGACAACCACTGCTTCTGCAAATCCCTCCCTTCTCTTGACAAACTATGCTGATTGGATGTCGAAAGAAACCCTCGGATGTGACTATTTAGTGGGGGGGGAAAGAGCGTGAGATCCTATTAGTTAGATGAAAGGAGCCACGAGAACTCAATCTTCTTCCAAAATTAAGCATTGATACAGTATATTTGTCTCCTCTGTTGTGTGAATCAAGTTTTGGATGTATATTTGTATATTTACTTCCTATGCCAGCATGTTTTTGTGTGCATCTTTTACACGTTAAAAAGGTTTCATTGATTGTTTTGTCTCCGTTTGTTTAGAATGTAAGCAAGTACTGAAGCACCATTTCAAGAACTCGTTTGCAAAAACACACCAAAGAGAAAACAGAAACCCCCCCAACTAATTTTGTTTCTAAAATGTAATGCAAATTGTTTGTCTTTCTTCCCAAAACATTTCTTGTGTGATTTTGCAAACAATCTCAAATCTTACATCGAAACTGAGCTCTAGCTTTGGAGTAGAAAATACGTGGCATTATAAAAGCATTATTAACGATCTGCGAACAACACACAATGACTAAAGATGTCGTATTTTCTTTTTCTTGCAGCCTCCGCCTCAAATCTATGACAAGCAGCTCGATGAGAGAGAACACTCCATTGATGAATGGAAAGGTGAGACACATTCCACCATCCATTCAATTCGGACTCATCTTTAATCCATCCATCCATCCATCCATCCATTTTCTGATCAGCTTATCCTCACAAGGGTCGTGGGGCGTGCTGCAGCCTATCCCATCTGTCTTCGGGCAGTAGGCGGGGGACACCCTGAACTGGTTGCCAGCCAATCACAGGGCACACATAGACAAACAACCATCCGCACTCACACCTAGGGACAATTTAAGAAAACCCACGCAGGCGCACTTACTCTTAAAACATTTATATTATTTTTTTTTATTACTTCTTGTGTTCCACAGAGTTGATCTACAAAGAAGTGATGAATTTTGAGGAGAGAACGAAGAATGGCGTAGTGAAGGGACAGCCTTCACCTTCAGGTACTCTCAGTGCATAAGCCTAATCGCTCTGTAAGTCACTTTTATATACAACCTTACTGGACCCCCTGATATTCACACACCCCATTGTCGTGTCCGTCTGTCTCCTCTTTACTCTTCTTCAAAACACAATGAAATGCTAAACGATAATGTATGACTAAAAAATCTTTCCATATCATATCTATCAACACAGTGCTGTAGTATGTATGGTGACTTGGGTTCTTGGGAAACATTTAGTGCAGGCCTGTGATGTCATTTTCAATCAGCAGCAAATGACAGTACAAGACAAAATGGCCGCCTCTTGAGATGGATGAAAACGGATGGATTTGACTGCTTAATTAATATTCCAAAAATGCAATATTCATCCATTTAGACTCATGGGGAAGAATTTTTATGTTAAGTATCAAAATAATGACCTACCCTGCGCAGCGGATCTGTCAGTAATTACAGTGACTAAAAACTAGAATTTCACAGACAAGCTGGGTGAGACCCTTTTCCACGCCGTTATTTTGTTACAAAAAGTTACCACTTTATATTTTTAGGGCGTAGTCAATCTCTCGCATTTTTGGGCTATTGGATCTTTATTTTTTCTGTGTAACCCACCGGACCCAAGTCCCAATAGCCACGCTGTGATGTGTTGTCGTTCAATCACCTTGTATTGGGTTCCCGTGTTTTTTCCCCTTATCTGTGTTGCACGATTCATTCCAGCGCCGGCGAGGGCGCTCTGGTACGTTATAACCGCGGCGCCGCCGTTGCTTCCCTCAGCGCAGGTGCAGCCGTGAACAGCAGCGAGAGCCCCCCTCCGTCCTCGTCCATCAACGACATCTCGTCCATGTCCACCGACCAGACCCTGGCTTCAGACACTGACAGCAGCCTGGAGACCTCGGCGGGACCATTGGGGTGCTGCAGGTGACTAGCCGCCTGCCTGCGCAACCCCGCCTTCTTCCGCCGCTGAGGAAGACGAAGAAGAAGAAAGGCGAGAGGGGTAGAGGAGCGCAATCGGAAACAAATGGAAAATAGGATAAAATCTGAAACAATCAATCGGAGATGATCAAGCCTGCGTGTTGTCATGCCAAACAAAAACAAAAATCAGCAGCGGTATTTAAAGTTATACACTAATGTGGATGATCCTGTAGTTGCTTTGCTTCTATTAGCCCACGTATATTGCATACAGAAAGCAGCTTTGACTTGCATCTCCTTTAAATGTAAAAGCATCACACGCTGGCTGGCTGCTGCTCCCCTGCCGCCCCTTCAAATGGGCCCCCCCAAAAAAACATTTACACGCTCCTGTCTTTGGACTCATCATGTGACCTCTCTGCTGTACTTCATCCAAAACAACCCTTAAAAAGTGTGTGTGCGTGGGTTTATAAACACACCATGTCATGTAAATAATGTAATTGTGTACAGCCGAAGGGCACACGGAATGGGACTAACGGCCAGTATGCTGGAAGCTTCTTATTTTCAGTTTGATAGAATGTTTTTGGTGGTTTACTTTTCTTGCTTTATTTTATTACACTAAAAATAAATATTTTTTATGTCAACCTGTGCCACACAGTTGCCTTTTGTCTGATTAGCAATTTGTCTTTTAATTAAAAAAATATTTGAAAATTAAGCACGTTCTTTTTAAAAATCGAATGAATTAAAAATACAGGTTGGCACAAAAAATAATTCAGCGTGATAAAATGAAGGGAAATAAAACTTTAAAAATTTTTAATTGAATTTAATTCAAATGAAATGACACTTGAGTGTATGCAATTTTTTTAGGGATTATTTTAGACTATTGATGCACCTTGCGATCTGAATTGCTCCTGCCAGTTGCTGCACTTGTGCATGATTGCAATTCATATTTGCAAAAGAGTCACTGTATGCTTTAGCCGACTGTATCTGTCTTATGTCCACTAGCAAAAAAACAGATGTTATTGGAGGTCTGGTCCAGACAATTAGAGCTTACGTTGCTGTTCAAAAGTATATTTTGCAGTAATGTTCCTTTCATTTGGGCCTGCAAGATGATGCAAATCCATTCCCACCAAAACAGCCAGTCGCCACATTGCATGTCATTTATTGAGAGCAAAACGCGGGCAGTGATAACCGCCACAGCAGTGCTACGTTTCATGTCGTTTCCTTTGTACAAATCGTTTCCTTTGTAGAAATTCGTGGGATGCCGCTGGCTCTCCTGTAGTTAATAACCTTTTCAAAGCGCTCATGTTATGAAAAATGTTTTTGGGAAGTTTCACCTTCACCTTCACTGAATCAGAATTGTACCCAACTAGTACTCCAAAAACCAGGAAGTAGCCTGTTAGCTAGCTAACAAAGTAAAAACACAATTATGGTACCTTTTTTTGGCCTTGGCGCAGCTCTACTCGGTACTTATTAACATTCTAGTAAGAAATGGTCGTTATAGTATGACTAAAATAACAGAGGAATCGTGGCCCAAGACTATTGCACAGCTACATTGACAACACATTTCTTATGGAAGCTAGCAATGGCGAGTGCCTTTTGGTGGTGGCAAATTGTTACACTATAATGTTTTAAATTGCACAGCGAAACATAAAACTTATTTTGCCTTAAAACTAGAAAATAATTGGTATAAACGTAAAGTTTGGGTTAACAGCTATGACAAACAATTTCCTGTTCATCGCTCATCTCGATGCATGGCTCAGCAACTTCTGTACTTTATTTTATTTTTATTTTATTTATGTTCACTTTCATATGTTTGATATACGCTGCTTAAATCAATGTAAAATTAAGAAACAACATTCACTTACAAGTTCCCTCTTTGAAACAAAAAAGTCCATCTTGATGTACACCTGCAGTACCTTGAAAGGCCTGCAAGAGGGTGCTGTCTCCAGAATAAGCTATCGTACAGCTTGGTGTTGCATTCAGGGTCCGGTCGGTCGGGGCATTTCTGTCTTTAACAGGGTGCAACTTTCCACTTTTACGAGGATTTTTCTCCCCCCTCTTCAAGGCTCGTTTTCTTTAGGGGTGGGGCACATTACAGGATATTTTTAATCCACTACGCACTTAATTCTGTATCTTTACATTTTGTGGATCATTTATTTTTCCTGAAAGTACATTTCTCACCGTGTATGACTACGACACAACGTTGAAGTGTTTTTTTTTGTTTGTTTGGGGTTTTTTTTTAGTTTGCCAAAAGGAAATAAATATAAAGTAAGTGAAATAATAAATGGCAGATAAATCGTAGAAAGCCATTATGGTGGCACCGATTGATTTAACCGTAACGAGAGAGGGTGGGCCAACCGCCCCATACCCTTTTCTACCAACTGTTTTTTTCGATCGTTGTTTTGACATTTAAACGTCACGGTGCTTTTTGTGGCGAAATAAGTTTTTAAAATAAACGCATTAATTAAAAATAATAATTACGAATAAATATATCGACTTTTCAAATCTATCACAAATTTGTAAAGAAATAATTACAATTATTATGACCAATTAGTCACATTTACAATGTAACTAGTTTAAAAATAAATAAATTCACGTTTATTCATTTTTTTAAAATCATTGATATTTTTGAATCATTTATATCATTTACTTTATATTTAAATCAATTTTGGAGAAAAAAAACTCCTCCATAAACAAAAAGATATTTTGGGTCCTTGCTGGCTTGTCGGCACTGAATGTAAAAGTAGAAGAAAATCATTTGTCATTGCTGTATGGTTGTCGTGTGTGTGTGTGTTTTCGCGCGTGCGCGCGAGCGCGTTTGATTGACATAAACCAGCAAGTCAACACAATCAGAACCGAAATCATAACTGTCTAAAAATCCTGTGTTGATTTTCTTTGGGGAATGACAGCAAATCCTCATTTTCATCACGAGGGATGTTTCCATTAATTTATTTGTCACGTGAAAACATTTTCTGGTCACACGCTTTTGTTGTCATATTGTAAATAACAACAATCGAAGAACGCAATAAAAGCAGACCCAAGGACACCGATGCTAGCGTCATACTTCAAAGTTGACGACATACAATGTACAGGTCATCTGAATCAGCTCCTACTCTACCATTTTTTCGCCTTTCATTTTGGAATGTTTTCATTCAGCATTTTGTTGGGTTGACCGTGAATTAAACACAAGTGTTTCCTGCTGATGATCTCAAAAGCTTCAGGCAAATAAAAGTGTGAAACTATTGCAAAAGATGAAAAAAATGAGAGGAAAAAATGAGAGCTGTTACTCCAAACACATTTTAAAGGAACTGTGTATGTAAAAACAAAACAATAGTACGTAATGTATGTGACTGAAAATAAACAAAACCTTTGAGAAATGTGTGGTCTTTTCTGTGGACTTTTGCTTAACATTTTAACTTTTTTTTTTTTAAGTTGAATATACTTGCAACAAGGTCACATTGAAAAAAGGAGTTGAAAATAGCAATTTCTATTTTGCATTTTTATTCATAGTTATCATTTGTATAATCACTTCTTTAAGAATCAAGTATGCTGTGTGTGGATTTTTCCACAGAAGTCCCAGTCCTTCACCTCTCACCATTAAGAAAAAAAATCTTCTGGTGAGGGAGATACACAGACAAAGTGTTACATGCCTCGTTTGCTCTTTTGGTTACCAACACAGTTCAAACAGGGCTATTTGAGTGAGGCGGTTATCCTCTTAGGTGGGAGGGAAATGGTGGTATGTACAATATATACACAGTATAGTGATGCTAACATGTAGCCACCTAGCATCGGGACACATCTAGTGCACCTGCAATGACCAGCAGCAGGTTTAAAACGACTGTCTCGTACCGTACAGTTTATTTGGTTCAACACATGATGAGAACAAGTCCATCATAGACATTCCCTCACGCACATCTTGCTACACACTCGCTGTTTTTTTGTTTTTGTTTTTGGTCATGAACCCAACAAGAACGAGGAAGTGCAAGCGCATCTACAGTGTGAAAATGTCTGAATATTTAAATAGCACATTTAAGCATTTATTTCTTTTTATACAAAAGACGCGCGTTCCCTCCTGCTTTTTGCTTTATGTACAGAACGGACAACAAAGAGCGAGGACCAATGGTTTTGTACCCAACATGATACATAGACTTTGAGAGGATTTAAATAGTGTTCTATTTACACAAAGTCTAACCCAGACTTCACCCCAGGCGACGCCATCATTTACATTATGACCTAGTTATTAAAACTTTTCAGCGCCACGTCCGAGCTCGTGCAGAAGAGTTGCTAAAAGAGGCAGATAGGATGCTATCTGAGGCTAATGAAGGCAGAAGTTGCAAACAGAAACAGAAACTGTTTCAGACAAGTGTCAACTTCCTTTGAAAAGTCGTCTGCCAGCTGTCAATACTTAGTAGATTTAAATCAACAGCACCAGATGAAGAATATATCACATTATAAGACAGTTTTGACATCTTGCGTTTAGTTCCCCTTTAAGTCCGTAGAGGTCAGTTGCCGACAAACGAACTCGCAACGCTAATGCTAAAAACAATTCTATGACTGAAAGGAAAAAAAAAAAGCTTCTCTCTGCCCTTATTTTGTGCCAATGCTAGTTGTAGCTGCTAGGTCGGGGTAGCATATGATTCACCATGTTGCTAGGAAGAGCGTTAGAAAACATGGTCAACCCCTTTTCTCCTTCTAGAAGCATCTTCTATCCAGAATCTCAAGCTAGTTTGGATTTATTTCCTTTTTTTTTTTTTTGATTCACACATACTAGCGGAAGTGAAGATAGCATGGAGGGTTTATGATTGCAATCACAGCTAGCACCTATCCTGCACCATTAGCTGCTTCTAAAATCTCAGTTGACATCTTATTCAACTCTATTTTGCTCAGATTCCATTTTTTTGTGATATGCTAGCAGAAGTGAAGACCCCGTGAAGTTTCCCGCCACAACCGACAGCCAAATCCCGCTAGGAGCCGTCACAAGAAACTCTGTAGTCTTTCCGGGTGTTCAACCCGCCCACCTTCACTTTATCCAAATTGGGTTGCTGCGATCAGGCCGGCGGGGGTCAACAGTGGCGACGGAGGCGGAGCTGCCGCCGGTGGCGGTGAGGTCGCTAAAAGTGGAGAAAAACTGCTCCATCTCCTTTTGCAGCATGTGATTGCGGCGCTCGGCGTCCTCCTTGGCGCGCTCGGCGTTTCGCAGTTTGATCTCGGCCATGGTGTACTTCTTACGCTCCTGGTCCAGCTCTTCGTGCAGGCTCACCATCTCTGACTCCAGGTCCAGGTTGCGCTGCTCCAGGCTGCAAAAGGGCAGAGGGAGGTGAGCATGGGACGGAGGTCGTGTTGTTGACATACAGTCGGTCTCCTAAGGCAGGCCACTGTCTTCTTTACTACCACGAGCCACTTAACCTCCTGGGCTAGCTAATACTTGTGCAGTTGCCTTTTGGACAGTGCCCGCTAAGTTGGGTCGATTTTACGGTGTGAATCTGGCGGTTTCCCATCCACTTGACTGGGTTTTATGCCATCATTGTTAATCCTGCGGCGGGTCTCTGTGGTGGTCCATGGATTATTTGTGACTTTGCTGTTCTGCCTCATCCAGTACTTGAAGCACCGCCTCTGGCGGTCAGGAGGACAGTGATAAAACCCAAATTATGGTTGTAACCACTGTTCTATAAACGAGTGACGACCAGTACTTTTGCTCCCTCGGAATCCTCGTGTGTGTGCCAAAGAAGATTAAGGGACTTGTCTTCAGGTGGCAAGCAGCATTTTATGTTAAGTTAGGTTGTTGTTGTCTGAGGTTTACAGTACCGGTACATTGTTTTTTATGAAAGTGAAAAAAAAATCCAAATTTGGAATAGAAGAAATAGGGCAGTGTCTGAAAGGGTTAAAAGAAAATATTTAGAAGTATTTTTTTGTTTTCTTACCTTTTTATCCTGGCCTCATAGTCAGACTTCTGCTTGAGCATCTCCTGCTTGAGACTGGCCACCAGACTGTGCAGCGCACTGTGTTGTCCTCCTCCTCCTCCTCCTCCTCCACCTCCACCGTACTTGCTACCGTGCTCAATGCCATTCCTCGCCGCAGCGTCCACTCCCGCCGCCGCCTCCCTGCTGGTGTGTCTGCCCTCATCGCCGCCCGACTCTCCACCGCCGTTGTCCTGGTTGAGACCATCCATGTCCTGATAATGGCCGACGTAGAAGTCTTGCTCGGGGCAGGTGGTGGTGGAGGAGCGGCAGGACGTGGAGTTATCCGGCAGGGAGATCTCGCAGGAGGATGTGGACCAGGTGGCGCTGTCCACACTCTGCTTGTCCTCGCAGCCGCCGCTGAGACACGTCACGTGCACCACGTGGTTGTGCTGCTGCAGGTTCTGATGGTTTAGGTGCACATTGTCATACGTGGACAGACGGTTTTGGTTACACGTTTGATCCCCATTGGGATAGTCACGCGAAACTTTGTTTGCCTCCCGTAGCGTGACGCATCCGTTCGGTAACCAAAGACCGCCCTGGCCGTTCAGGACCGCCGACATCGCATCAGGGCCGGAGACTCCCATGCGAAGAACCCCATTGGCATTGCCCCCTCCCGTAACGCCGCCTGTGCCCATTTTTGTGCCCGAGCCCTTTAGCGTCCCGTTGCGGCGCCCCGGTAAGCTACCGCCGCTCATCAGTGTCTGACACTTGTCCATGTTTGGATCAGAGGAGGGCGGCGAGGAGCTGAAGGATCCATTGGTGACGATCCCGCTTCCTTTACTAAACGCGGGATTCTTTTTAACGGTGAGCGGCGGGCTCCGAGTGTTGTCGAAGCATCCCGGAATGTTCCGAGGGCTGGCGGAGCGTGGGGAGCCTCGGTCGTCCTCGTGCCGGCAAGGAGAGTCGACCGCCTCCCAGACGCACTGGTGTGGCGCCTGCACGTTATTGTTGTCGACGTTCTGAGGTACCGTCGTCTGTGCCGCGGGTCGCCTCGGCAACTCTGCGTTGTTGTTGACGAGCTCCGACGCACCGGCGGGACTATCCTCGTCCTGAGGGAAGAGCGCGTTGTGCCGGCCGATGAAAACAGCCATCAGCTGCTGGACCAGGACGGTTCCTGTTGACACAACAACAATCAACAGTTTGTCAAAGACACTTCTGGAGATCTTTCTGTACAAACCTTCCATGATGGCAACCGGATCCTTGACTTTTGGCCAGAGGATGTTTGGCCCGAACACCGTGGCCAAGTTCTGAACGCTCATTTTATTGACTCCGGAATACGACTGGACTTCATCAAGAAATCTGCCAAGTAAATGCAAACTTAGAGACACACCAAAAAAATTCTTCATAAACTACTCCAATCATAGTGGGTACCTGCAAATGTACTTGAGAAGATTGTAGTTGACCGGAGGTAAACCATCCACAAGCTTTTTCAGCTCTTTCATACCCTGCCAATCACAGAAAGCACAACTTCCTCATGTCGCCAGGCGTGACCCCCAAATCACCCCTTCAAGGGCGTCTGTCTCACCGTGTCGTCCCCCACGCCGAGTAGCTTGGTGCAAGCCAGGAAGTCATCGTACTTGTGGAAGGGGACGACGGGCTCGGGAAGTTCTCGGAGATAAAGCTTGAGCAGCGATGCTACCGTGTGCACGTCTGTGTTACTGCAAAGACAAAAAGGATGGAGGGGCGGGGGAGGGGGTCACTTGGTCTTGTCAATGCAGTGTCGTTTTTTACAAATTATGGTATATACAGGACATCAAAGGGACTTGTTCTATTTATGGTTCTAGCCGTAGGAAGAGAGGTTGTTGAGATAAGGGGGAGATGTTGACTGTTGGTCACATGACAAAAGAAGCCCACCAATCGAATAGGGGCTTCTCTCCACAGTCAAAGGCCTCCTGCAGCTCTTTGACTAGGTTGGCTTGCCCGGGAAGTCTGAAGAGACCCTCCTCGCGAAGCCCCCGCTGCCTGATGAAGTCCGCGCACTGCTCCACCAGCATGGGCGCCATCTTGTTCCCGTAGCGACGCTCGTACCGCACTGTTTCCTCCAGCTTCTGGCCAAAGATCCCTGCAACGTAATGCGAGAAAGATGAAACATAGTGACAAAAATGTTTTTTAAAGAAATAATACACAGATGCATGAGATCCATCCATCCACCATTATCCGAACCGCTTATCCTCATGAGGGTCGCGGGCGTGCCTCTGCCAGCTGACTTTGGGCAGTAGGAGGGGTGCACCCCGAACTGCTTGCCAGCCAATCGTGGAGATGCAGAAAATGAATCATTAAAAATGAATACTAAAAAAATTACTACTCAGCTCACGTGTTCACTAAAATTGTACAAAGTTTTAAAAAAAGAATTTACCCTGACACGTTAAGACAACCAAATTACGTTGCCTTCAGAACAGCTACTGCTAGCTTAATGCTGGCATATAATGAAAAATCCCATTGACATGCTAATAGATAGCATGGCTAGAGGGTTGTAAAACCGCCGCTCAGTCAGGGTTGCTTCAAAACGGCTGATTCAAATTCACTATTACATTCACAAATTTGTTGTAAAAATATATTTTAAAAGTGTAAAAAATATATATTTCCACATTTAGACACAGACAGTACAGGGTACTGTTGTATGTCCGATCAAATTGTCTAACTTGGCTGATTTGAGACAAAAGCAGCACTGAATGTTGGTAACGCAGCTGACATCTCACACAATGTCTTTTTGTTGTACTCACCCCTTTTGAAGCTGACACACTTCATCAACTCAAGTAGGACGCGCTTGTTGAGGAATTTACAGAAAGACAACACACCGGAGCCTCTTGAATTCAAGTGCCTGCATTCCACCATTTTACCTCCAAAAATTGTTTCAAAACTACATCCATGAAAGGCAAACAGTTTCACCAACCCCAAAAAATAAAATCCCAACACTTGAAGCTATCGATCCTTTCAGATTTGACAAGGAGTCTGGGTTCAGCCGACTGAATCATGAGGAATGTTTTGAGCAGAAAAGAAAAAGGAGGTCAGCCTAGTCATGAGGTTTGAAAGATTTCCCCCAAGTCACATGTGTGCCCGGGTGAATGTGAGAACCCCGTGCAAATGTATGATTCATGCTTATTTCTGACACAAATGTATGAAATTTCATTTCAAGATCACCTACTGCTAACCCTGTTTGAAGTGGGTCGCTAAGCAAAACGGATGACATAACATGCAGGAAGTGGATTTTGGGACTGAACTTTTTTCAACATGGTGTCAAAGCAGAAGCACAAACTTGGTTACATTTCCCATGGAAAGATGCAAAGAATTTAATAAGCCATTATTTTTCCAAGATCCTTCCCATGTACTTTAATTAAAAAAAGCTGGTCTACTTTTACGATACACGAGGCTAGTTCTCTCCAGTCTGCCACGACAAAATTGCCCAGCATGTAAAAATGACAAAAGACCATGTTCACCAGCTGCCAAGCCCATTTCAACACAGTTGTGAACCAAAACAGTAGGCCCTACCAAGGAAAATAAACAGTCTGTCAGATAAAGTGCAGAGTTTTACCACATGCTGTAAACAGCTTCCCTGTGCAGCATTCAAGATGATCTGACGTTCTGTGAACCGAGTAAACTTTGAAACGTGGCTCCTCTCACAATGTCTTGTGTGTTCCGCCCAGTCTGGCTCTTTTCTTGCTTTTTTTTTTCTCCACTTTTGCATTACTGTCCTTTGAATAAAAATGAAGGCCTTCCCCATCTGTAGTTGAGTAAATAAACAACTCCCTGGGCCACTATTACAGCACAGGCTAGCTTAAAAGTTACAGTATGAAGCATTGCTGCTGTGTTTTAATTTGAAGGCCAAATCCCCAAAACACCACTCGGCCCAACGTTCAAAGTTAACATGCAAACGTTCCCAAAGGACAAGCCGACCGCTAATTACCGTGCAGTAAATCTGGAAGGATCCACAAGGAGAGGCCACGGCAGCACATCCCAGAAAGTCTAAATTCAGACCACAAGCTGGTCCACGACCCAACACGACATGACGGCCAATCCCCGTTTATCAGTCGCTCCGAATCGCACTGCGAGGCCCCTGAGCAGCCAATCGGGCCTCAATCTGCTGCTGCAGCACAATGTCAAAGAACGTGCGTGTAAATGTGTGTGTGTGATGGGGGGGGCAGAGGAAGGCCATGTTTCGAGTGGCATCTTTGACAAATGGCTCATCCCTTTCACGAGCAGTCAACTGCGATGGACATCAAAGTCCAAACTGAGGGCCCAATGCGGCCTCCGGTGTTCACGGTGGTCCGCCTACACATGTGGCACGTGTGCCCCGCAACAAGCACCCCATGAACAGGCCATTAGTAAAAACCCCGACATTAGTTACGCTTGCACTCATCCATCCAATGCAGGGAAACCTACAGTACAGTGGATATCAAAAGTCTACACACCCCTGTTCACATGAATTGCATTTTCATTGACTTTCCTTTTTTTTTTGTTTTTTTGTTTTTGCAGAAGACCATTTTTATCTTGCAGTCGACAAATGCTCCATATATAACCAACTCCCCCCTCAAAAAACTAAATCTAACACCAAAACTAATAAAAATTGACCTAAAACTAAGCATTTCTCGAAAACTAAGGACTAATGAAAACTACCAAACTTACTAACTGCATAAAAAAATATATATATATTCTTTTCAGTTATTATAATACATGCATTAAAATTATAGTCTATATGTATCATTTATCATAACTGTAATCACAGATGACATTTGATGTTGATATGGATCAAGGCACAATTTTTCTTCCCGTCACTCTTTGGTTGTTTAGAGCAGGGGTTTCCAACCTCTGGCCTTTTTGACAGCATAACTGAGTATCTGTAAACTAACCTCCACCAAAAGGCGCCCATATGACCCTGCGGATGGTCTTCACCCAATCCTCCATGTCATTCTGGGTGCTGGCCATAAGGAGGTAGGTCTCATGGTTGGTTGTCATCCGCTCTCTGTCTCCCCCTGTTGTCAAAAACAATGGAACACATATGCTGAGACTGGCACAGGCAGCAAAAGCTCCCTTGTCAAGATCAATGTCCATTCTGAACATCTGTCTTACTCGTAGCAGAATTGATGGGCGCAGTCATTTGTGCCCCCAAAACTAATTTTTTAAAAATGAAATGGTGAGACACAACAAAGGGTTCCGCTATGCACGGAATGTCTCACGAATACCTTTGAGGCTGCTACATGTACATACACTTATACATACCAGCCGGTGACACGACATGGCTGGCTAGCTTTAATGCTAGCAATGATGTGATTGCAGCGGCTCCAGTTGGATGCCGTGTGTTCATCTGTTACTCGGAGATGACGAGCCGAGCAAAAAATGTGGAATGTTCAGCTTTTTGAAAACTGCATCTAACTGGACTTGGTTTTTAGTTTAGTTAAAAAATAAATAAATAAATAAAAGTAGCGGATGACTTTGACAACCACAATTTATCAATCCAACTTGACATCTAGTCGCGCTTTTTGTATTACAGAAATTAGGCCTGGCAAGTATTTTCCTAGGTTTTGAATAAATGTGGGTAATTATGAGCTTTAGTTTTTCAAGTGATCATCGGAAATAAATGACTTTTCAACCACATTGCGATTGCCTGAGATGCACCTGTACATTAATTTTACGTCACCAAAAAACATCCCAACATGGAGACGTGGCGCTCTCTCGCAAGTTCAACAGGAAGTCAAACAGGAACTACCATTGATTCACATGGACATCAAGCCAACGCAATTCACCACTGACATGATCTGAAGCAACCAACTTTACCTGATGACGAAGACAGTAACTGAGACAATCCATACAAAGGCAAACTATGCACGGTCGGATGCACCGCTGCCATGCCTTCAACTCCAGTCCCGGATAATCGGGTGAGGGTTAGTAAAAAGTAAAAAAAAGTCTTTCAAGGGAATCCTTAACTTGAGGACGGCGGCGCTCCACACTGAGGACTGAACACAGCTGAGAGGGTGTGAAAGAGAAAGGTTTGCAGAGGGGGGTTGGTGAGCACACACGCACACGCCTCTCTTTAGCACAGTGACGGGAACAATGGGAAGATCTCGGCCGCGACCCCATAGGCAAACAGACGAGGCCCATTCGCACCGTGACGCTTCTCCAAACACACGCTGAAGCATCATGACGTCATCTTTTCGCTTTCCCAATGTTTTATTCAATTCGCCGTCAATCTTTATTCCTTTTGACAATATCCTTACCTTTCATATATTTTAGCCCCCACGATACCCCTCCCAACTGCTGATTTTTTCTGGATGTCAGGACAATAATTGTTCGGATAATATAAGTATTTTATTTAGCAAGTTGATACACTATACTGCATGCATATGGCGACAAGCATACGGATCATGCACGACCTTTAAGGAATCTCTGCACCTCATCCTTTTCCGTGCTTCTGGGTGTCCCACTTCTATCAACGTGGGACAGTTTCCCCCCCCAACCCCATCTCATACCAGACTCCCCTTTCACGCGACCCCTCCCAGGTGTGTGGTATCAATGGCCGACAATGTCGCTATCAAGGCAACATTACCTGAGTCCCCAAAGACGCTGCCTGCCGGGGAACACTGACCCCCATAGAGCTACAGCGGCTATCCATTACCATCTGATGCCCAATGAGTAACAACAAGCGGGGGAAGGGGGGGGTCTGCTCGACTGACTCCGTCTAAAACGTTTAAAGATTTGATCATGGCGCCCCCCAAAAATGTTGAATAATTGTCTTTTGTGGCAAACGTGATATCCGAGCTTGAAATCTACCACTGTGGTTTTCCTACTTTTGCAGCTGCCGGGACAGTCCAATGGGGTGGGAGGGCTGAGGGGTCATCACGTTCAAGGGAGGTCACCGGGCTGTCCAGGCATCCAGGCAGCCTCCGTTCTGTTTTCATGCCAAGCAAATAACACTCTGTGTGTGTGTGTGTGTGTGTGATGTGTGTTCTGCCAAGGCTGCTGTAAATACACTATTATGTAAGCGCAATTCAGTGTAACTTCAGCAATAGGAACTGTCTGGTCAGAAGCTTGCGAGGGAATCAGATGACAAGATACAGACACTCAAATGCGTGGGTGTTATTATTTTGTCTTTTTAAAAGCATCGTTTCTTCCCTTTGCCAGTTGGCTCGTTTGTTTCAGCCATATGACACAAAAATGGATCGGGATTTGGTGTGAACCAATTTGTATCTTGAGTGAGTCTCCTCCATGAACAAAATGTGCTATTGTATCTTAGCAAAATTTTTTTTTAAATATATAGAATGTCTTGTGAATTTGACACCAGAGAGTGTTAACAACCCCGTCAAATAATGTTTTATAATAACATGTATTTTAAAAATATATCATTAAAAAAGTACATGAACATTCAACAAAAACCGCAGCACATGCAGCATTTGTGAAGAACCTACTTCTTGAAAGAGAGAAGAAACACAAGCGGTGGAGCAGACAAGTTGCTCACTAATACCTGTTAATATCACCTATCAGCACCGATGACGGCCCCGGGCCAGATGCACACCTGCACTCCCCAAAGCCAAAATTGGTAGTCTGAGCCCATGTTTAGAAACCCTTTGAACCTTTTTTTTTTTTTTTTAAAGAAAAAGTCCCACAACCTCCTGATTTATTGTGACAAATTGTTGCACATCAGCACACTAGTTGAGTTCCCCCCCCTCTGTGAGAAACTAAAAGATGAGCATTCAAGAGAGAAGGAAGGGTGTGTGATCAATTTCACACCGTTTTGCTGAGTAATGACTTTGGTCTGGCAAGAGTCGGCGGGCTGTAAATGAACATTTTCATCTGCTGGATTGATTTCAGGTACTGAATGGACCTGTCAAGAAGGGCCATTATTGTGATAGAAAGAGAGATAAATCTGAAGTTCATCACTCAGTCGGCCCCCATCACTTCGTATTGCCGCTTAGTGACGGACGACGTCGATTTGAGCGCAGCGCTGCAGGTGGAGCAGACAGTGAGGCCCGTGTCTGCGTCTTTCACCGTCATTTTCGACACGTGAGAGTCAAGCATTGGCTAATACAACATTTGTCTGTGCCGCCGCCACTCCACATCCTTGTTGTTTTTCTATGACAAAGCCAACCAAAGCGGGGCCGGCTGGATCGGAGCAGAAAACAAATGGGTTCACCGTCGGGTGATAATCAGAATGCAGACAGTCATGCCAGCAGCTCTTGGCGGCGCTCGACGCTAGTTCTTCCGTCAGGCAGTCGGAGGGGGAGTGGTTGGACTCGAGTAACAGTTGTCGCTACATTCTTTTGGGTTTTATGCCCATTAATGGTATTGTGACGTGACGGGTAGAACATACCGGGTCAAAAATCTTACTTGGGGAAACTATCATGGTACCTGCCTACAGGTCTACTCTAGGTGCCCAAAATCCCCTCAAAAATGTAGCAATTTCTTGAGATATGTATCTGGATCTGGAAATGACAAGAAAACTGACATTTCAACCTCATGAACATCCTCGTTTTTAATTTTTTAAAACGTTTGTGTGTAAAAGCTTCTCATCGATTTTAACATGCACTGCAGTCTGCCTCAAGCAAAGTGACACATAGGCCAGCGGGATGCTTTTTTCCCACTAAAGTTGGATTTTTTAATTCCTTGGACGAGACTTCTCCAAGCTGCATACTTGGACTACAAACACACTGGAGTGGCATTCAAACCACATGTGCGGCTTAGGATCTTATAGTTGCAAACTGCTGTGATGAGCAACTCCTCTTTATGTTATTTTAAGACACAGAACACACAGAACCGAATGAAAGACTTCACAAACAAGACTGCAGACAACTCACACCTCCTCCACTCAACAGAGGAGCGCCTCAGGGCAGTTTGCCTAGCCCCTTGATGTTCATGCTGAGTGCAGTTCCTTGGCAGAGAAAAAACCTGTCACATTTTGGAGCAATACCGAAGCCCCGAAATGTTCTCACAGATTTACTGGGAGCATTAGCTCAATATCTTGGGACCAGAGGGAAGAGACTTGGCTAATGAGAATTGGGACAGGTAAGAGTTTGAGTTAGGCCTGATAATGTGCTCTTCAGCCAGGTACTGCAAGCTGAATTGGGACGAAAAGGTTTCCAATGTCGTAGTTGGGAACCAGAAAGTTACTGTAGAAATACTCTCTGCGGACCAAAACAGTCTTAAGCTCCTATATGAACTAAGATATGAAAATCGGGACTTGTTGCAGAGAGACAGCAAACACTAACGTGCTGTTGAGCCACTGAAGACTCATGTGAAACCAAATACTAAAATGTCTTGGTTTTGGAATGAAAAGTCACGGTATTGACAACAAGTAAGAACAAAGAGGTTGAAGACCCTCTGAAAGACTGATGCGGTGCCCTTAGGCAAGGCCTGGAAAATTTAGTTGGGCCAGTGTGGTCTGAAATCACTGCCTCGATACTTGCTAAGAACCAATGAAACCCAAGACCCTCTGTGAACCTAGATATGGAAATTGTGCTTGGAAACACTGATTAGAGTGAACTTGAGCAAGGCACAAAATGCTCAGCTGGGCCGACAAGGTTTCCAATGACTTGGCTGGGACATGGAACATTAAAAAAGCTGATACGCTATGCCGTTGCAAATCATATAAATTCAATGCATCGGAACTGTCAGGACTGCACCAAAAAGGAAATTCCACTGACAATTGAAATATTTCCATCATGGACTTTTTGCAGATGTCCGCTGCAGGGATCTGGCCACCAAAACCGGTGGGAGACCTCCAACGCGGATTCATCGCAAGCTGTAGCATTGCAATGAATACTGGCGATGGAATTCAACCATTTCCAAGCATGACACGCCGATAGCCTCGAAAGTATACAATCATTTGTTTACAGTGAAAATAGACTGGCTTCCCTCCGCTCATCAGTCCAAATCTAAACTTGAAATAGACAGTCCAAAGGTCTAATTACATGCGCAAGAAAACGGTCCCAACCGAATGTAAACCTGACTGCAGGCATCACTCAAAGAGACGAACCTGGGTTGGAGTTAAGGTCCATGGGCTGCAGGCGTAGACGAGCCCCGTCGCTTCTGTCGTTGACCCCCGGCCCGCCAGTCCCGCTTCTTCATCGGTTCCTGTCCCGCGCCACAAATAGACAACGCCGTCTTCTGTCTCTGCCGCAACACTCAGTCTTCGTTGCCCGACGACGACTCTTGTCGCCCTTCCTTTCTTTGCAACCGGACGTCTTCATACAGCTCCTGCTTTGCACGCAACCCTCGCGGGCGGAAGAAACTTCATTGCGGTGCTCGACTGACACGAGGTCAGATCGAGGGTAGTCTGCCTTCCCCTAAGGAAGTCGTTCCTTCCCAGAAACTTGGGTTATTTTTTTCTCCTTTTCCCAGAGAGCAGAGAGAATGAGTGAAGGTGGCGTACGTTGCTCGTCTCGGAGGAAAGTTAGAGGGGTGGGGAAGGCTGGAAGCCGGTGCAGGCCAGGGGAGGGCGGGAACGAGGGCTGCAGAGAGGGAGTCACGTCGTAAATCAAGTGGCCCTCCCCAAAGTGGAGACCTGTAAAACTGGCAGCCCAGGAGCAGGCACTTGGCCAAGTGACTCATCCACAGTGCTCTATAAATACAGACACGCAGGGTTTCCGAGGTTGCTGCTGCTACTGGTCGGCAAAGACGGGGTAAGAAACTGGGCTTTCTTGCTCTCGTAGAAAGGTTCTTGATGACCCACTCATCCCCTTTTCACTTTCGCCAATGGATCCCTCCCGTCATTTAGAATCTGGCTTTTGAGAGCGATTCCATTTAAGAGCAATCCAGTGAAACGCAGAACTTTGCCAAGAATGGGGAAATCATCATTTGGATCAGCACCAAATTGTTGACATTGAAAGATGCCAATCTCCTACATGTGCTTTTTGTTTGTCACGCATACGCATGCATTTTTCGCTGAGAGATGAAAGGGCGCAAAAATCCAGGATGCATCGTTTGAACCAGATATTTCTAAGGGAAAAAAAACGGGAAAGAGTCTTTTGCCTCACAAACAATAAAAGCAATAATCAGATTTGGGAACAAAAACAAAATTACAAATATTTTGGCATAACCTGTCATCCCAACTGCAAAATGAAAGGGAAATGTTGAAAACTGTCGCGCCACACAAATAGGCTACGACTCGGACCTTAAACCAGATTTAACCCTGCTCGTAAAGAAGAGTCCACTAGAACACATCTTCACAGAGAATTTAAGCAAAACTTAAAAAACGTGACTGGACTCCCAAAATTCCCGAATTGCACCAAAAAAGACAATCATGTTGTTTTCCCAGCAATACTGCTCACAAACAAATGCGATCAAAACAACAGGTTGTCTAGAAAAAAAAAATGGATGTTGCAAAAATCCCCGGATCCCCACCAAAAATCCTGAGCGTAAGCGTGCTCCCGAATAAAACGTTAATCAAAACAGGACCTCCACAGCGGCAGTAGTAACTTCTTGGCGCTCAGACGTAAAAAGGAAACGGGGAGACGTCCAAATATTTATGCAGCGGGACCAGTTTACATACCGTCGGTGTAAACATTGAAGTGTTGGACAAACAGACCCCAAAAATGTGACCTGGCCGACCTGATGTCTGTGTGGAGGGTATTGTCCTCATGGAGCTGAGGGGGGTTACAGTATGAGCCTGACTGTCAAATGGCAAACCCCTCAATTTGACTGTTTTGTAAGGCATTTGGACTTCCCGTCCCGTCGCGTATTTCTTCCTCAGGAAGCCACATTCTCGCACGACGCAAACATGACAGGAAGAAGAGCTTGAATGGAATGAAAGTATTTTCCCAAACACAGAAAATGTGACCTGTGTTCTGCACACACACAAAAAGTGACTAGAAATGCAAATGGTTAATATGAGGGCAGATGAGAGGATGCCTTTGGAATAGTGTAATAAATGGCTGGTGACAGAGAGTCGATGAATACGTCAGCAGTAGAGTAGTGCGTAATTACAGGTGATGCTCGACGAGCTTCAAGCCACGACTGCCTTGTTAATTAATAGCGGCTGGCCCCGACAGCACTGTTGCCGCCAGATACGTCTGAATCCTTCCCGAGCATGCCGGGCTTGTACAGTACTTGTAAATTTCACGCGTGCGTCGCACACTTGGCATGCAGGAAGACATCTTCTCCACAAAATCAATTTCACAACTTGCCACCACAGCTCTCAGATTCAGCCTCGCAGATTTACGGCACACTGCGGGAACACTAATTAAATCACTCCATCATCACGTTTTAGTGGGAACACATGGAGCTGCTCCCTCTCAAACTGCTTTGTGTGATGCACGCTGGCATGCATGTAAGTAAAAACAACTGCGTTGACATTTTGGACACTTGGAATCCTGGCAAAACAAAAACATATGGAAAACGTTTTGTGATCAAATACAATAATAATAACAACAACAATAATAATAATAATAATAATAATAATAATGCTGATGCGATTAAAACACCCACTACTGATATAAAGCAGTACAGTCGTTACTGATTGACGTTCTCAACTTCACTCTCATAAAATGCATTCGATGTGTTGTGTTCTCTGACTGTACACTAGATGGCAGTGTTGCTATGCAAATAGGTTGGGATGAGGGCGGAAGCAGAAGGGTTCAGTAGTGGCGCCGAAATTGAGTCATGTGTGTACTGGTGTTGAGATGTTTATAGTCTATTTAGAAATACAATATTTTACCCCTCGTACTATTGCCTCCCGGCACGATATGATGATCTATGATTTATGCTTTTAATAAGTACAGTATTCGCTTAGCTTTCCTTCCCTAAACGCTGAAGTAACTGACATGTCCACAAGAGAGCACCCTCGTCTTTCTTTCACCCCTCTTTGTATCCTCATGTCGCTCCAGCACAAGGCTAAACTCTGAGAAATTGAGGCTTACTTACTTCAACTGACTTGGAAAACGCAGGAGAGACTTGTAACTTTCCAACCTCTCCCTGTAAACAGATTTTATTGCTCGCCTTCAGACAGCAATGTGACCCAAAATGGCCTCTCATGGGTCGAGGAATGGGGAAAGGAATGAGCGGTGAACTCAGACCAGACACAGCCCAAACTTTTGGACTTTTATCATCAAGCCGTCGGGACAACACAGCATTGAATGCTTCCTGTGCTGATGAATAATATGTCTCCTTCAAGAAGAGCGCTCCTGCTCATTGTTTTCCCGAGCTCACAGATACCTGACATTCCTGGACGGATGAACAAGATAAAAATACAAGTCCCGATCCCCACTAGCGGGATGTTCTGATGATGGAGTCAGATATGTGGAAAGTCAGATTAAAGTCACGCGTCTTTCAAACAGAAGTACAGTGCAGTACTTTAAATAGCTGGTATTAAGCTACCGCTGCCTTTTACGC
This sequence comes from Hippocampus mohnikei, assembly GCA_026261675.1. Classification (NCBI taxonomy): domain Eukaryota; kingdom Metazoa; phylum Chordata; class Actinopteri; order Syngnathiformes; family Syngnathidae; genus Hippocampus; species Hippocampus mohnikei. The sequence goes on from JAKGUB010000344.1 coordinate 4,059,853, forward strand.
AGAACTCTGCAAAGCGAGCATATTGATCAAGCATAACGCAATCCGACCCCCCCCCCCAAAACGCAGCTTGTCATTTTGGGGTTTAAAACTGTCTTTTAAGTTGGAACAACTTTAAAATAGAATTAATTGACATTCGTGGCAACAATTTTAGCACAATAAAGCAAGCAAGTTGTTTACTCCAATTTGCCGTGTTGTTTCTAAGTTGGGGGTGAGGGCGATACATGGGAAAGCAGTTCTATGGAATTGAATAGTGCAGTATGACTGTGCACATCTTATGTCTTCACTCTTTAACATCTGGCCAGCTTGTTCCAACATGATGAGAATGTCACGGTTGCATCGGTGCCCCGCAGACAGTCAGCGACTGGATAAAGAGTCAAACGGGATCGTAGTCTAAATATTTGCTACCCGGCAACCACACATTAAACACATATCCAGATGTGGGAAGATGAGGACAGATGAGAGGAACATGCACATGGGGGGGGGCAAGGAGCGCAGGTGAATTTGGGGAACTTTTGCAAAACTTTGCTCAAAAGAGCCCAAAATACAAAGCGGAGTGCTTCCAGCCTCTGGCGACATCAAGCTGCGAGGCAACAGACATCCCTGGACGACTTTCTCTCTTTTCCTCGGAAAGTCATCAACATATTACCCCACCCACCCCACCCCACCCCACCCCACCCCACCGCCCTCATCACTTCCCGTTCTGTTTTCTGCACGGCAGCAGAGCAGTGGAATAAATGTGTTGTGCTTTTTTCCCTTTCATTCCCGCTTCTCTGAGACTTCTTTATTCACCTCCTCATAAGAAGCCGATTCGGTGTAAACAGTCCTGGGAAGGAGGACCTGAATGTGGGGAGGCAATGGAAAACAAGTCTTCAATCATCCCCTCGCCCCCCCAAAAAAGTTGACACTTTTGTCAGAACCAGTTACTAGCCGATACTATTTCCAAGCGTGAAGCACTGCTTCTGACTGAAAAGTCAAGCAGATCCGTTGTCATGACATGGAAAGCTATGCGGCGAGAAATGACAAAAATAATCCTCACATGCTTCTTTCAGCATTATGGCCTGCAGGCTGCACTTTGCAGCAGCTGCCCACAGTCTCCTCTTGGATAAACTTTATTCTTCCCTCACTTTAAAAAAAAAAAAAATTGACCAGCATTGTTTTGTTGTGTTTTCGTGCTGGTCTTGCTGGTGATACCAGCAGCAACAATCATCTTGCTGGTGGCAATGCACCAGAGTCTATGCTGGTCTATGCTGTTCTTGTTTTGTTTTTTTGTTTTTTTAATAGTAGGGCCTCTATTGTTTGTGTCATTCCTACCATTGAATGCCATCTTATTTCCACAGCTGACCACAAGTGAAAACCGACTGCTCCAAGCCAAAGAAAGTACAACCGAGCCAAGTTGGAACTGTGCAGTGAAAAAGTGTCATACTTAAGACAGACAAAGACAAGATAACTGGTAGGGAACTGACCAATAGTATAGATTGGTGGGCAAAAAATGGACCACAATTGATCAGATGAGGCTACGGCCTGACGCCAGCAATATTCGATCCAAACCAGGATTTAAAAAAATAACATGCAGCATTGTGACATCCGAAAAAAAGGAAGTGAGATTGAAGACACAACTTTTTTTTTTCTTTTTTAACTACAGCATCTACTCAATTGCATCTACTCATCTTTCTGACTGCAGTATTGGGCCACACTCAGCCTATTTCCTGATTGACGTTGGGTGTGGCTTCATGCAGTTTCACTTCTCTGACCAATGAAACATAAACATCCTAAAAACAACCCCAATTTTGTCAGCTCAATTTTTTTCCACCTTCGGAGGTACAACAGAGTCTGGTGTGTGTTTGTGTGGAAGCTAATTTAGCATGATCAGAACTGGGGTGTGAGGTTCTTATACTGCTGAAAAAGGCAGCATTTTTCTGCCTCTTTTTTGTGTCACCGTTTTGTATTAAAAAAAATACAAATAATTTAAAAATAATAATAATAATAATGCCCTACCTGGGATGACCTCAAAGAGATATTTTCCTGCTTCATCGCCACTGCTTGGATGCTCTAAAACTTTGTTGCCGGGCAGGAAAATGGCTCCCTGCAGAAGAAGAACAAAAAAACGGAAAATTTTAATCCCATGCTGTGAGTGTTTTGAGCCCGAACAGTCAGGATTAAGTTCTGACCTACTTTACGGGAAATTGGACAGAAGTGTGAGTTTGAAACGAACGAGCCAGTGGTGCCAAATCGATAGAGGTCATTAGCAAGGGTCATGCTAATGGAGACAAGCTGTGGGTCAGTGACAGCGTGAACAAGATCAGAGGGGAGTCCTAGTTCGGGGGCACTTTAATGGGCCGTAACTTTGACAACCGGGAAGTAGTGGAAACCCTACCTGAGGCCCCAGACGAAAAGATTTCAGAGCAAAAGGGTCGTAAAAAGCGGGATGGAACTGAGGCGTTTGATGTGGCCTTCATCTCCAAAAATGCACAGATGAACAGCACCGATTTTCTTTTTTTTTTGCATTTAACTTTCATTGTGGTGGCACTTTGACCAGGCAGGAAACAAGAGATGGCTTCAATGCATTTGTGGGTGTGGCTTTTGTTCGCTGGGCTGGCACTCATCGCTCCATACTTTTAAACCACAACACCCGCTGACATGTCCTGCGGTGGGCTTTTGTTTGCTGTGCTCAACTTTGACCACAGACCAAATTTTTTTTTTTTAAACATTTGTATATGGTTGCTATGTTGGAAACAGTCATTTAAAGGGGGAATGCTGTAATGACAATGTCCCCAAAATATAGCCACGGGAGACAAAACTCAGCGAGGGTATATTTTAACCCTTTCAGGAACAGCGGTGACTACAGTGGACAGCTTATCATGCGATCGGGTTACCGGGTGCAGGAAAGGGTTCTTTTTTTTTCTTCTCTCAATTCCAAGAGGCAAACAGAAACATTGAGAGTTGTTGAACTGCAAGTCATTGGTCATTAGCCATTGGCCGGTTGATGACCACTAAGCCCCTTTTTTATCTGCTAATTACTGGTGTCCAGCCTCAGTGGTCTTACAGAGTCAGGAAGTCAAACCCAGTGGGAGCACTCACGATGTCAGTGAGTTCCTTTTTTTCCTTTAAGTCATTCTCTTTGAGAGTCTTTATCAATGTAGGAGTCAAAAACATTCTGGTAAAAAAAAAAAAAAAAAAAAAGTTAGAAGGCTTCTCTGCCGGTTGTCACTGACTGTGAGTACCTAAAACACAATAAGGAGTCACCGAACGATGAGTTGTGACCCAATATTTTTGTCCACTGTGGAATGTGAAAATCCTTGAATTGGCCTCGGCCAAAAAAGTACTTTGATGTACTTAACGAGAACTCACTGAGCACACCATGTCTCTCAGTGTCTTTGTTTAACCTTGTTAAAAGTATAGGAGACGAAAAAAAATAATCATTAAGCCCAAAGTGCACTTGAAGAGTTTACGGACTTACTTCCTTGTAAGGTCAACGGAGGACAACGCAAATTAACCCTTTCATGCACCCCGTAACCGAATAACGTGCTAAGCTGTCCACTGTAGTAACCGCTGTCCCTGAAAGGGTTAAGACACAGGTGTCATTGGCGAAGACGGGACGCTCGCTTAAGCATAGCGATGCTGATGTTTCGGTCAGCCACTATTGAGCAGAAAACAACTGCTCAAAGGGCACTCTGAGAAGCTCAGTGAAAGTCACTTGTGCACATTCCTTCGAATTCCCACCGCTGGGCTGTTCCTACCTGAGGTCATGGAAATGTGATTTAGAAAACAGAACACGAAGGAAGCTGATGGACTTTTCCATTCATCGGGTTGTGGGACAGGGCGACCGTTACACAGTCTGCATTTGGGCTACGTGCAAAGAATACTTCGGAAATAAGATGGGCCGCTTTAAGTCCGCGCACTCCTGCCAACTGCGACGCGATGATGCTTCGAGTGGCAACCGGCCATTTATTACACACTGAGGTTGCACTAATGAGACTTTATGTGTTCAACGGTGACGATCGCGCCCAGGGTCAAACAGCGGCGTTAGAATTTCATTGAGCCTGACAAGTGAAAACAGAGAGAACGTCAAGGTCGGACAAAAGGCCTTTGCCGCATAAAAACTCATCGGGTTGTCTTTTCAAAGCACGTACTGTAATAACTCCAAGCGCATTTCTGAACAATACTGATAATTCACTGGCACCGACACGCGACGGCCATGTTTGTATGCTAAAGTCACAGCGGCTAATGAATGCCGCCATTGTGTAAAGGCTGCGTACGATGAAATTCGAGTGCGGGTGACGCGCAACTCGGCGGACGAGTGAGGGCGGGCTTGGTGGCATGTTGACGCTAAGCCCACACGTGCCGTTACTCTACGCGTGCTTGTGACCTCGCGCCTCCGTCAGGCTGCCATTCTTGGGATTCCACGCATTGCTCTGAGAGGTTTGGCTGCCCAAGTGTGCGGGACACAACACGACCCCTTGAAGCGACGATGGCTTCTCGCCATTTTTTTAATGTGGAATACTCAAATGCCACTGGTGACTGCCGAAGACGCGTCGGTGCATAATATGTTCGTCATTGTTTAACTTAAGGGCCACGGCTCAATACACAAAAACAACATGATGTAAAAGCTGCGGCAACAGTTCTGCTTTTGTCAATCGAAAGGGAGCATTGTACTCGTGGGTACGGTTGATTGAAAAAGTCTACACGCCCCTGTTCAAATGCAAGTTTTTTTGCGATTGTAAAAACCGAGCCCAAAATAAATCATAAATGTGAAACTTGTTCAATATTTACAACTGCACTGAAAATCATGTCTAGTTCCCTTTCATAGTGAAATTCTTATCTGTAAGCCAAATCTATCACTGGCATGACATCACGATTGTAAACCACAGCTTGCCGGATAATTTGAATCTTCCGTAACAGTAATGATCAGCAAGTGACTTTGCATTACTTTATGTGCTAACATGACAGATTTAACCTTTGGACAGAGTAACGTTAGCTAGCTAACTCTCGCTCGCAGAGCATAACTTGCAAATAAGTAAATCATGCATTGACAGGACTGGGCCGTACAGTCAATGAAGCATGTTGAAAAAGAGCAAGAGTCTTGTTCAACCAAACATGTGGAAAGAATTAAAAATCCATTTCTGTCCACATTTTGCTTTGTCATGAGAATCAAAAGTGTGTCTGACTGTCTGTGTCTTTGTTCAGTCTTTGCATACTCGCTGCAAGAGGCTGCCTGGTTACAGTCACTAAAGAGATTGCCTCGTTGTTGTCGGTATGAGTCACTGAGCTTGAGGCTCACATAAGCGCCGACTGTCAAACAATCGCCTGAATGGGAGTAAGAAACACGACCTAGCACAATGTATTTGATTATTTGTCATTTTTTTGAAGGCAGCTAAACTTTATTTCAAGAATATGCTAGATCTACACGATTCACATAATTTTTTTGGGGGGTGTGGGGGCAGGGGGGTTGGGGCTTGGAACGAATTAGGGCATTTACATGGAAAATGCGCTTCCACTTACAATATGTTCAAGCTAAGAAATTTCTTCCAAAACCAGATTAATTTCGTAAGTAGCGGTACCACTGTATTGGTTAGCATCTTAGACACTGAGGCTAATGTGAGATCGTGATAAACTGACAACGACATTCCAAAATGTCAGGGCGAGATCAGCTGCCGTGATGATTGCGTTGCCATCCTTACCAGGGATTTGCTCTCGTCCTCGTCCTTGTAATAGAAGAGTTGGTCCCCTCGCAGAACAAACCAGCGGCTGTGCCACGTCTTGACGAAACCACCTTGCTTTCGGAGCCAACCGCACCTGATGGCACCCTGCCTCCCCTGGTGGGCCTCCACGCCAGTTTGCGATCCGCCCTGCTGGGGACCGCCGTGGGACTGCTCGTCCATCACGGCGACTCAAACCTGCCAAGAGTCCAAAACAAATATATGACATAACCACATGCGCATCGGCTGGGGATTCCTGAAACATCCCACGCGTATCCAGATGAGCTTCAAGTTTAATAAAAGTCAAAGTTCAGAATCTCCCACGCTCATTGCCCATCAACACATTGCTGCCTGGTTTCAAGCACGGCCTTTGCTGCGTGACTCCTGCCTCAAGTCTGCTGACATCAGCATTAAAGCTTCCGTGACTCTGGCTGAGCTGGGCTTGGTGAGCGTCCAAACAAGCCGCAGGTCCAGATGATGACCAGATGCGGCAGCCCAACACTGATTCCAAATCGCAGTCCACCAAGTGAAGAAAATAAAAATGAATAAAATAATAATAAAAGTGTGGTAAGTGTTGTTGGGATGAGTGCCGAAATCTAATGCAGGTAGCATCGCACATATGGAGTCAATGAAATGCCCCGCCCATAAAGCCTGTATCACCTAAATTGTTCGTTTTTAGCTGAAATGTACCAAAATGAGGTGTCTTCATGTTTCAGATTATTAAATAAAGTGTTTTTCCCTTGGTTTCAGGTAGTTAAAAAAAAAAAAAAAGGACATTTTTGAAAATGCACACTAATTGTCCCCAAATATTAAATCTCAGGCCTTTGGCTGTTTTTTCTACCGTCATTTTTTGGCAGTGCGCATACATACTCAGGATTTGTATCTGGTCCAAGGTATGAAATTAAATTCCAAGGACTGTCGTAAAATGGCAAATGAGGGTCGGAAATCTTTCCAAACCATCATGTCGGTTTCTTTCTGGTCTTGGATTCATCTGTCCAAATATGATGCAAGACTTCTGGCCTGTTGAATTATTTAACACAGTCACTGGTTATTTTCTTGAGCAGCCAATGGGGTGCCAGCTTTTACCTAGATAATAATGGCAATACGGTTATGTCGTAGCCAGATGCTGATCATGATATAACATGTTGTATGGTATGATGATTGCATGCGCTACAAAGTACGAAGCGTAAAAGGAATAAGAGACACCGGCCTTGCAGTCCCTCTCTTGTACACATTGTAGATATTCGGTCTAACAACAAACAGAAAACTGTTTCCAGAAGTGTTTGGAGCTGATTCAATAGTCTTTTCATTCTGGGAATAGTTTTGCGAGGGGAAGATCCACGGACTCCCTTCTGGCAGATTGTTGTTGAAACCGCTCAAGGTTTTGTGTAAAGGCTACAACAATTAAAGCCAGGAATCTTGCGCGACCACAGGAAGTGGCCGTCGGGAGGGAAAGTTGTCTACAAAAAAAAAAAAGCCTTTTCCAGGCTGTGGCGTTGAAGGTGCAATTTGAAAGGGGCTAATTTGGACTCGTTTTAGCCTCGTCCAGGGAGCCCTTCCGCCGCGTCTCGTCCCGTGAGAGAAGACGGCTCAGAGTCAGTTTGTGTGTGGCAGCGAGGCCTGAGTCTGATCTATACTCAGTTGTGGTGAGTAAAATGCAATGAGGTTCCAAAATGGCAATCGTGTGAGGCAGAAGAGGCGCACACAAGCTAACCTACACTGTCCAAAACAAGATAACATTGGTTGGTGCGGACGGTGCTGCTTGTGTGTTTGTGTTCATTTTGCAGAAAACTGCATATCTAGCCAAATTATGTATTGTATTTGGATTATATTCTTGTCAAATCAAATTTTTTGTCTCATGAAATAAACAATTCTCCCCATAGCATGAGATTATCCGCGATTTGGGACTTCATCCGCATGATGATTTGCATCATCATTAAAAAAATCACAACTTAATTCTCATATTGTTCTTATTTTTTCATGTGACTTCATTCTCAATTAAGAAAAAAGATTACTTTTCCTAACCAAATTTTTTTTTTCAAATTCTAACATTTTCCTCATAGAATTCCAGCTTTTTCCTCACATTAGGACTTGACTTTCAAAATATGACAACTTCATTGTTGTGAAACGCCTTGCGAAAAAATTGTATTGGTGTCAAAATTGTCGGTATGAAAAAGTTCATCAAACAACAACGCTCGCTGTGGCCTCATATTCGTATTATTTTTTTCACAGTACTGTATATATAGGACTTGTTGGCATCTAATTTGGTGTTGATTCAAAGTAGAATAGTTTGGCTCCAGGTCAGCAAAACTTGTACAAGAGACTTTGGCGTGACGTTGCTCTGTAAACCCCCTTCAAAGATCCCTCCATCCCCCCTTATAAGTCTTGTGGGGGGCCCCGTGACCCACATGTGTTAAAGACAAATATAAACCCGGTTACCAAAGCTGCAACGCTTGGAGAACAGTTTGCTCCTGCGAGTGTGGAGAGGAGGCCAAGCTTCTTAGTGGATGTGAAACAGGAACTGACTTCATGTGGAAGCGTCGCCGAAATAACCCCAGAACAGATTCTTCATCTTGGCCAGCAGATGCAGCACAATTAAAGTCTTGCGTGATTAAACATCCGATGGGGGAACCTATTCTGGATTTATCGCCTTGGTCCGAGTTCAGTCACGACCCACACCGTGAGTCACTTCATGATTGCAAGCGGCGTGCGATGGGATGTGAGGACTCAGAAGGTTCAAGTCCTGTTAGCTCGTATGATGAATCACATGTGGTCCCCCCTCAGATAGTCTACAATGCCGCCTTTTTGGCTGTAACACAAGCGTGACTCTCTCTTCCTTTTATTTTATGCCATGTGTCACTCTGGACATTTCTGGAAAGCAATCAGGGCACATTAATAAGCAGAACACCCTGAAAATGTCTTTTAAAAAAAGGCTCATGGTGAGAAAAGTACACAAAAAAATGCAAACTTTGTTCAGCGGACACAAAGAATTCTACACAACGAATCCAACATATCCAATCTCAGATTCAAAATGGTGCCGTGATGCCATTCGTAACACCTTACATCACAGGTGTCAAACTGAAGGTCCGGGGGCCAGATCTGGCCCGCCACATCATTTTATGTGGCCCATGAAAGCAGCTCAAACAACTTCCTTTCTAAAATGTCTACCAAAATGTTAAATTCTCATTTGTAATAAATAAGAGATATATTCTAAGCATGTTCTTGTTGCATAACCCCTCATGATAGCAACTTAAACAAAAATTGAATCAACAGTTATTCTTGACTTCTTTATATGGTTTCAGTCATAACGGCCCTCCAAGGGAAACGGTAACTAAAACGTGGCCCGCGCCAAAAATGCACCAAAACGTGAAGCCTATGACTGAAGTAATCAACGTGACGCTGAAAAAAAAACAGGCAAGACAATCTAAAAAGTATGACAGCTATAGAGCAGATATGGATCAAAAATAGTTACTTGTTCAAAATGTTCCAACCTGCTTCCCACTTTGAGGCAGTTTCTGTGCCTTGGCCACTAAAACAGCTATCACAGACCTGGGAACAGCCGGGTACGGCAGCTGACACGGGCAACCTGATCCCGCAGCTTTCCTGCAGTACGGCTTGTGAGCACTGCATATATATTCCGGGCACTGGGGGGGTTCATCACTTGGCATGTGCTTTCCTTTTGCATGCCAGGTGGAAAGAGGGACTCGGCCTTTACAACCTTTGCATCGAACCGTGTAAATAAAAGCTACCCGGAAAAGTGGTGGGAATTTGCTAATTGCCGGGAAAGTTGCGCCGAGCTTGTTTTACTGACTCAGAGCTGGACCACCCGGGTGAGCTGATTGAAAAAAGTCAAACATGACTTAATGAGATCCGATACGAATGCGGAATCAAAATGTGGTGGTAGAACAAACAAAAAAGCACTTTCATACACTGGCGTATTTGAATGCAAAAGGAGAAATCCCAAGTATTTCCGCAGGTACATAATGTGGTCATCTACAAACGTGCATTTAGCGACATGGGCAGCTTTTATAGGATGCTTATGAAGACTATTCATTTCTTTTCTAGAGTGCTTGTCCTCATTAGGGTCACAACTCCTGAGTGAGCTGAAGCCAACCCCAGCTGACTTTGGGCGAGAAGTCGGTTACACCCGAGACAGGTCGCCAGCCAATCATAGGACACACATATATATATATATATATATATATATATATATATATATATATATATATATATATATATATATATATATATATATATATATGACATTTTCAAATTCCATTTATTTTGTAAAGACGTTACAATAATAATTTAAAAATAACTATTGGACCTGAGAGAACAGATGAGGGTGCTCTGCGAATTACTCTTGATATAAATGACCAAAACATACCTTGTGATTTTTTTTTTTTTTTAATAACGACAATAATATGACAACAAATACATTAAATAATTTAAACACACACACAATGAGGAATACAAATAGATATATTCTGGGGGGCGGGCAGGGACACAAATGCAACAGATGACTATGAGGCATTTCAATTTGAAAAAAATTATATATTAAAAAAACTTCATCTACACGAGAGGGTTTGGTCCCCATGCCAGTTAACACATGAGATGGTAACATCATGATGTGATGCAGTGCAGTCTGTCACCACTGCAAACTGCAACCACAAAACCATACATACAGTTACCTCTCCCTCAATTAAAAACCCAAAGCAACCTAATAAAATGTCAACCTTTTTCTTTACCCACGCAAAAAGGGGAACCACATAAACCGCCGAACACCCACCATTCACGCTTGAAACCGTTTCCACCAAAAACACAGCATATCACTCACCCTTCAGATACTCAACCAGGTGTTGCTCTCCCAAATAAATCCAGTGTGGAATGACCGGCCCGCGTCAACAACAAGACGGCGGCGACGACGACGACAAGGAGGAGGAGGAGGAAGAAAAGGGAGATGACGTTCAAATTCACCGTCTCGCTTCCCCGGCTCACTTAGTGGAGAAATGTGGCCACAAGTTCAACTATCACAGCGTGTGCGCGCTGAAAGAATCTCTCTCTCCAGGAGGAGGAGCCCACACGCGCACGTGCACGTAAACACCCGCGTACACGCGATTACGCCGCAGCCTGACACTTGCACGTCAATCGTCCTGACGTCAGCATCCACAGGGAAAAGTCGATTTTTCAAGGTGTCATATCATGTGCAGGTGCAGCTTTTGGTAGTCTTGTTTTTAAATCTGTGCATCTTTTGTGGTAATTACGGTAGGCACTCGAGCATCGACGTGCAGCTCCGCAAACGTTTATGAGGTAACTCCGTGGACACTTGGGTGCGAGCTCAGCTGAATACACAACCAAGGGAGGAGAGCACATCTTGTTGACTCGCGGGCTGTCGCCATAGAACCGAATGCAATGCAAACCATCCATATTGACAATCAATAAGACTGACACTTACTTGACAGCACCATATATATGTGTATATATATAGATAGATAGATAGATCATTTTAATTATTTTTGGAAAAAAATACAATGCATTTGTTTGCATTCAAAAAGAAATAAATACATAAAAATGTAAAAATAACTATTGGACCTGGGATCACAGATGAGGGTGCTCTGTGAATTATGTCTGATGAAAATGACCAAAAACATATACCTTCCGGTCGTCACGGAGATAGCACATGACATTAGACTAGATGAATCTTCACAGATGGCGGATATGGGAATTGAAACAGTCTCTGTGGTTCTTCTGTTCTCATGGCCCTTCAAGTGCAACGTTTGGACCCCCGGGTGACTTCTGTCGGGGGTTCTTCCTCTGTGGATGGGATTGGAATGCAGCAGACAGTATTTGTCACCTCCTCCAAGCGCATAAACATGAGGATTTGGACCCCAAAGTTGGCCAATTCTACTAGCCTGAAAAAATAATCGCACATTAAATCGCAATCACAACATTGAAATTTCAGTTCCATGGTGAACAGGGGATAGGATAGCGGATTTTCAATCATGGTGTCATCGGTTAACACCCCCCACAAATACCATCCCCACCCGCACCCAGTGCCAGTGCACTGACTAATTCACCGGGCAATCAAGTGTGTGCCGCTTATCAGATGCTAACGCTAACTTGTGCATCCTCAAAACTCATTGCAACTCTGCTTACCTTTTGGCTTTGACATGATTTCAGGGACATTGTATTTGTAGCCATGGGGCATGTCAATTTCTTTGCAATATAGCGGCTCCGTATTCTAGTGTTACAGACAGAGCCGTTGCCTGAAAGTGGTTCAGCCTTCTCGCCCCGCGCATAGCTTGTTGGTCAGGAACTCCAGAGACCCAGCTGTTTGTTTACGAGTCATTAAAATAACATTTTCCATCATCTGTACTCTTTGCCGTTTGGGGAGTTTCAACCTAAAATCATGACCTTTAAGCACGCTTGATAACGATGCTACATTTCCCAAATGTCCTGCTATGTCACTATGAATGAAAACACTGTTCCATTTTTAGGCCAACAAGTGACTACTGGAGCAGTGTCACGACCGCGGCTGTCCTTCCTGTTTACATATTTGACAATAAAGAGTCTTCTTAATCTCTCAAGTGGTTTATGGGGTTTCATTTATTTGGAATGTGAAGTGCTCTTTAAATTTAGGTTAGAATCAGGTGAATAGTTTTACCTTGAATTTGTATTTATCATAGTTCTTCTTCCGGCTTTTGACTTTGCATCCACTTCTATTCAATAATAATAAATAAATCTCACAAATTTCAATAGAGTAGTCAAATTAAACACGTTTTTTAGGGGTATGTTTCTTCTTGGGATTGCAGTGAAAAAGAGTCCACAAGTAACGATTTCTCTCAGTGCAACATTGTCTCCCTGTGGCGTCATCTAACATGACACCTTTGGGTTTTTCAGCGTTTCAAAGAATATTCTCAAAAGGATTCGCCGATATTCTGCTGTCTGTCTTTGATTATGATTAATTGTGTTTGCAGTTAGAAATTCAGACTCATTCAAATGAATTGTTGTTGTTTTTGATTAACACCCGAAATAAATGAGAAAAACAAAGTTACCCGAGGTGCAATGATCCACCGCGTCCAGAAGATGGCAGTGTTCTTAGAGCTGTCATGCATGTTTTTGGAATGTGGGAGGAAACCGAAATACCTGCAGAAAACCCACGCAGGCCACGGGGGGAACATGCGACCTCCACACAGGAAGGCCGGAGCCGGAATCGAACCTCGCACCTCTGCACTGTGAAGCAGACGTGCTAACCAGTCGTCCACTGTGCCTTCATGTGACTTCCCTTGAAATGAAATTGTTATTGTATCTAATATCTTGCCTGGTGAATGTATCATTTTATTTTCTGTCATTTTACTTCCATGATTCAACCGTGCACGATCTTGTCTCGTCCATTTCATTTTTGTATTTTGATATGCTTTCTTTTATTTTATTACAGTTTCAACCAATACTGTTCTTGTCTCCTGATTTTTTTTGTATTAATAGCCTACTTTCTGAAATTTCATCCAAACTTCTCTTCTCTCATTTTATTGGATTTAATTTTATTTCATCCTATTTCATTTTGTCTTGTCTAATTTGAACATATGAGTTTTTTTTAAATTTGATCTAATTTTGCGTCATTTCATACACTCGTATCCTAGTTGATCTCATCATCTTCATTTTCTCTCATTTTAGTTCTTCTCACTCATTCTCTTTACTTTCATTTCATCTTTTACTACCTTGTCTCACCGCATGTTAACCTATCTTGTCACATCTTCATGTTATTTGTCTTATATTTCTTACAATGTAACTTACGTTTCCATATACATAGTTTTGTATTTATTTTCTTTCCCGGACAAATCAAAGGGACGAGGCCAAAGGGTCCACTAATGAGAACAAACGCATGTTCTCATGGTCGTGTTTGCTGCTGTGGTATAAACAGCCCGTGGAGGCGGGGCCGAACTGTAAATAGCAGGACATGTATTTGCAGTAAATCAGTGTTATTTACACCTTTTGTTTCAGCGTGGGCGGCGGTGTGACGTGCTCGGGGAGTCACATAAAGGGTATTTCTCACCAACGCTTTCCTGTTATTTTCCTTCCTTGTTAGGCTCCTTTTGTTTGTTTGGATGCGAGGCCTCGGACCGCCGCCTCTCAGGGGAATGGAGGGGAACGTTCCGAACGCTGCGCCACTGCTTCCGTGTACCTGCAAGCGTATTTGACACCATTTTTATGGAACTCTTTAAGGTATTACAATTAACGCTGGTCAACGGCAAATTTTATTCAGAGATGGCTTTAGGTATCCCTGGAAATATTTTTGACGCTGATTGCAAAATTACATTTTTTTTGTCAAGCACAACAGGTTTTTGAGATATTTTCTTTTTTGTTTTTGTTTTGGGGTTTAACCTTTCAATACACATTTTATCGTGTTGTAATTTATAGGTATGGTGTTTCAAAATTCACGTTTTGCATACTTGCGCTACGGCACAGAGATTTGCATTTTCATGTATTTCAAAAAAATGTACAATTTAAAGAAGTTGAACAAAAAGCCCAATTGCTTGCTTGATATCCAACTAGTTTAGTATGAATTTAGAGGTGTAAAGTGAGGTTCGATTCTCATACTGGATGTCTGTCAGACACGTAATGGAAAGGGAACAAGAAAGTTTTGCTGAATGTCACCTAGCGGATTTTTGAGAACTCTTGCCAGTATTCGCATTCCAACACACCTGGAACTTTTGTTGACCTATTTGATATGTCATCGAATGCACTACTCATATTTGTACTGCACCCAGTAACGGACAGTTCCTCTTCTATGGTTATCATCATCCAAAACACACATTGGGAGTTCATACATTTGATGCTCACTAAGTTAAGTACTTGTGAATCGTTATTGTAGCCCAAATACCTCATTTGCTTCGTTGATGGGAGAACTCATTGAAATATGTCCTTTCGTGACTCCCACGGGCAGAGGACAGGACCTTTTTTTAGTGTGTGTGTGGGTGCGCCTGTGTGTGTGGGTGTGCGTGTGACAAAAATCCTCGCTTTTTCGGAGTGTCACTTGCTCTTGAATTCCTGCCTGGCAGACACAACAACAACAGGAAGAAGGGCCATTTTCACAGGTGTCAGGAAGTGCAGGAAATAAACACACCGAATGCGGCGCAAACATTTTTGTGGACGTGTTTAAAGAGTCTGACGTGAGGCTTTAAAAACAAATGACCCTTGCGGGACCCCCGTGTCATTACCATTCCATCCGATTTCAAAATTCCAATGGTCACAAATATAATTTTCTCCAGGTATAAAACCTAAACCATTCAAGGACTGTTCCACTGAGTCTTATCCAAGGCCGCACTTAGATCAAAGAAGAATTGACACCTTTCCTGAATCCTGATTAAGACCTGAGATCATTCAGCAACAATTATAGGAAGGCAGAAATCAAACGCTCACATAATACAAATGTGTTTTCTTCTTGAATTAAATATTTCATTAAAAAAAAATGTTTTGCTGCAGCAGAAAATGCTTCCCGAAACAGGTTAACAAACAAATGCTCTTTGATCACTTTGTATTTAATTGTAAGCCCATTCTTGACATGTACAGTATACATATTTTACATAGTACAAATACAACAGGGATGATTGATATATGTTGTACAGTGACACCATGAAAAATGATTTATTCTATTCTCTCACTTGAAGGCACACTATAGATTTGGAGCGTCAAGAGTAAAAAGGTGATATAATCAACCATATAAATAATATCCACATACAGTCAAGAAGATGACAATAAAATAAGGCCTGTGCGTTCCTTTATAAGTTAATGCTACATTTCCACTGACTCAGTAAGCGACTGAATGAATGTATGGATGATTGAATGCACTGGTCAGCGAGGGCTGAGCCGCTTGGAAGCGTCGGATCTATTGACCGCCGGTTGATCAGAGTCTTGAACCTCTCCCGAACCCTCCTCTCCATCTTGAGGCTCCGTCTTGAGCTTGCCGGCCAATTTGGCGAAGAACCGGAGGGTGAGACAAGCTCCGGTCTCCCTGTCACACAGGCCACCTTTGCAGCTGCATGTTTTACGGCACTCCATGCCATAAGTGCCAAAGTGGCAGTCTGGGAGGAGACCAAACAAATAACACACAAGTTTATTCATTTATGTGTTCAGTGATTTTTTTTTAAAACACAAATAATCCATGTCGAAGCACATGGACCACTTTAGAAGGTTGACCTGCACCGAGTTGGGTCAACAACTCTGCCTCGGTGAATTGTACACCACTGCAAGCTACGCACAGTCTTGTGCATGAGTGGAATTTTCACAAAATAACAGTAAAATATTTGGATAAGTGGTACAAATAATGGATGGACGGGATGATTAAAAAGAATAGTGCATTGAAATATTAGAAAATGTATACAATAAATCCTATAAGATTTTACATAAAATCAGACCTATGCATGATATTTAACTAATTAAATATATAAGATAAAATGTTTAATTATTTTCTGACAGTTTTAGACAATGTGGGATGTTAATGCAATATATTGAAAATTAGTCTAATATTTGACACATTTTGTCGTATTTTTTTTTTTACATTCTTTATTTGTTTTAGAAATTTTTTTTTAGAGATGAAGAGATTTTGATTCAAAAATTATTAGCCGGTCCAAATATTGGGAGCAGACCACAATCGTAATAAATATTCACCGTTAAATTCAGTATTCTCTCAGTGTCAGTTTTTTTTCTCTGTTAATTACACGTGTCTCTAATACAGTGTGCTGTGTGCAATTACATAAAGTTAGGGGGATAGGACGGGTGTGTTTAACTTCAGTTCAACCAAATCAAATGGATTTGGGGACGTCAGTTACACGGGCTACAGCCTGCAGTATTTTGGTGCAACGCGTCAAGTGAAACGATACCTTTGCACACGCCGTATTCATCCCCGTAGTCGTCCTCGTCCTTGTAGAACTCGCAGAAGAGGCCCGGTCCGCACTTGACGCCGTGCATGCCGGACACGGTGCGGTAACAGTGCTCCCCTCGGCCGGCCGCGCACACCCGGCAGCAGCCGCAGTCGTCCAGCACGGTGCGCGCGCAGCCGAGCGTGGGGCCGCAGCGCCCCGCGTCGCACCTGTCCGGGCAGTTGACGGCGTACTTGACGCCGGAGCCCCACGCCTGGGCCGCGTGGGCGCTGTGGACGAGCAACGAGGACAGCACCGCGAGCAGCAGCAGAGACATGGCTGGCGAAGAGGAGGAGGAGGTGAGTGATGAGGAGGTGGCGGTGGGGATGCTGATGATGAGAGGCTGCGGTGGTGAAGGAGAGCCTCTGCGAGGGACTCGAGCGAGTGAGGAGGCGAGCATCAGACGGAGAGCTTTTCACGGCATCCAACAAGTTTGTTTTGCACTTCGCTCTCGTCAATTTCCTCATTCCGCTCCTTTTTTTAGAGATCCGGCGTGGAAGTGCATGCATGGGATTAGCGCCATCCAGGAACTGAAATCCACGTGACCTCATGCCACAAATGTTTTTTGTCGGAGCCCAAGGAACCGCGCTGTCATCGGCCCTTCGTGCTACAGGTTGCTTTGGAACCAGAGGGTGCTGTTTCCCAGATCCAAAAGGGCAAAATTTGAGGATGTGCAAAATTTTGAAAAGTGTAAAAAAAATTAAAAAAGACAGCGAAACATGCTCAAGTATTTCCAACCTAGACCCTAAAGTTTGTTCTAACGTTTTCATTTGATGCCAGCATATAGAAAATGGAAGGATGTAAGGGTTGCTTTGAACATTTTTTTAACATTAATTTATTCGACAAACTGAAATCAATCGATCAAGCAATTTTATCTTGTTTATAGTCTATAGTTATTTTTTTGGGAGGGGCGGGGGGAATGATGCTGAACAGAAAGTGCACTTTCTTGTGGTGTCTCTTCTTTATAATTTATTCCGGTTTATCAATGTTGTATGATCAGATATATCGTTGGATTTGAATATTAACGTGTGATATTGTCATGTTGTTTGTTGATTGAGTCAATAAAGTTTTTTAAACAAGTATCGACAAAACAAACAATTTCATCCTTTATTTAAACTCTTTTCAGTGACATCGGTTTTGATGATTGTAAATAGAGATTATTTTTTGTCACGTTCCGTATGTATACTTTGTGTAACAGTTTTATTTGGTGGTGCCTGGAGAGTTTGTCGAATGTAAAATAACCATCACGATGGTGACGATGATGAAGACGATGATTATCGATGAAGATGAGGCGGAGTTCGACACAAGATGGCGGTAAGGTAGTCGTCCGACGCCGGCCGCCTTCAGCTGATACAACCTCAGAAGAAGAAGAGGAAGAGCAGGAGGAGGAGTAGGAGGAGAAGGAGGAGGGGGAGAAGACGGGTATAATATTTTTGTCCGATTACGGGACAGGTACCGCCGACGAATCCCCGGCGGTTCTCCTGAGCTAGCGAACCTGTCAGCGGGGTCAAGCTACCAAAAGCGTCCGAAATATATGGAAGCTAACATACATGTCAGCGCTTGTTGTTCGCCATCGTCACACACCCGCCTGGACGTCACCGAGCAGCGGGGCTTGTTGTGCGGCCAGCTGTCATCCAGCCACCGAGCCGAGTGGTGCGGGGAGGGTCTTGTTTGGCTCGCCCTGACAGCCGCAGTGTAGTCAGCCCTGCCTCGCGTTAGCTCACTCGGTTGAACCGGTGGAGCTTGGATTGAGTCCTGCACTATTATCCATTGTGTTGCCGAGGTGAGTCGCCGCAATGTCACCGGCGTGTGTGTTCTTGTATCTTTCGGAAGGTGCTGGGTCATGTCTTGCTAGTATACTGGACCATCGAGTCAGCTAATGTCATCAGCATGGATGCTCATTCACACGCATCTTTGCATGATGCTGCATAAAATCAGTCAATGGCACATGCTGCTCCATTTTTTTTTATTGGCGTTGTCCTAGCAACACAGCCACCATCCACCCCACTCCTCTCAACCTCCTAGTCTCAACCCTCCTCATGGCTCACGTCCCAAGTAAGGGCATCCATCCTTCAACAACTTGTCTAGGTTATGCTTCATTCCATCAAACACACACACACAAGCATTTCCAACTTCCAACTTGTGATAAAATGGCATTCAAATGTCATTGTCAGCATCAACATAAAACACGAGTGGTTAACCCGTATCGTTTGCCTATAATGTGCTATAAATAAAATGTATTATTATTATTATGCTGACTCTACAGCATGGCACGAGAAGAGAAGAAGAAAAAATTCTCATTTTCCACACATCTCTAAAATTTGTATTGGTAACTCCCTGAGGAGTAATAATTCAGTTACAGTAGCAAATAGCCTGTATCGTGATTATTTGCTCCGCTCTAAACTATCTGTCATGGTCATGTTGCAGATTACTCTTGTTTTGGTTCTGAATGTGAAAATCTGCTTCTGCTTAGTATAGGGGAGGATCTGCTCTAGTCATATACAAAGCCAAGCCACCCCAAATTCCAGAACGTTCCTTAAAATGTTGCTTTGTTATCATCTTTTTTTAATATCTAATAATTATGAATCAATATATAATTGCTGCATAAGTAAATGTATACTGATAGATTAGTATCAGCAAGTTAGATGAATTAGAGATGAACAATGTCAAAGTGGCCCTTGCATCCTTTGATTTTTTTTTTTGTATGCGGCAAATATGGAAAATAAAGTTTGGGCCCCCCTGGGTTATCACGTTTGCTCCACAGATCTGAGGTTCGGGGTTCAAATCAAATTTTCCTGTTCTCCCAGTGCGTGCATGGGTTTTGTCTGCATAATCTGACTCCCTCCCACATTTCAAAAACACGCATATTAAGTTGTTTGGCTCTATGCAGCATGTGATTGGCTGAGGACAAGTTCAGGGTCTACCACACCTTTTGCCTACAGTCAGCTGAGATAGGCTGTAGTTCACCCACAGTTCAATATGAGGATGAGAGCTATACAAAATGATTTCTGAATTATATTGGCCTAAATGATGCACCTGAGCAGTATCATTTTGTTGTAGAATTTGTTTGATATTTCATCTTGGTTTGCTGTGCACGATTCATCGTATCAGCCCTACCTTCGACTAGCCAATAGTGCTGTTGAATGAACTTGGAGCTCAAAGTGACCATAAAACAAAACCATGGCTGATGAATGTTAGTGTTTGATTTTCTTGCTCAATTGACAATCTCACAACAAACATTTAGCATCCCCCCGTTTATTGGAGGCAAAACTGAGAGGAAAGTCTCACGGCACAATGAAAATGTCATGTTTAATTTAGACAACATTTAGGTGAAGTCAGTCAAAGATTTGTCTCCTTAAAGTAGTCACTTCAATATATTTGCTTCATTTCAAGTCCAGAGGCTTAGTAGCTGGTTTTGTTTTGCTTGTAGTGGCTGACAGCTCACTGGGCCGTATCACTGTTAGTTATTTTTGTCCAGACTGGAAACCATATAGCCCTAGAAAGGCATGCAAACATGCTTGGTGTTCCCTCGGCCTTCTCTGCTCGTGTCACGTTTAAGTACCAGGTGGGGTTTTGGGTCCGTGAAGCGCATGACCTGAGATTTCTTTTTTGATCCTGGCTCATCAACAGACTATTTCCCTGGTTGGTTCACACATACCTAATCACAGTTGTCTTTTTTTCGAACCTATATAGCACCAATTATTTTTTTGCTACCCTGATCCCCCAACTGCTTTGAATCCAAATACTTGAGTAGACATGGTCAGGAAAGGGAGAACTAGGTCGATATCTTTGTAGGTTTGTACCACACTTTTTAGATACTTTTGAGATGCAAAATCCCACGACAGATCTTTGATCTTTTAGTCTCGAGTTTACAGCTGCAGGCTGTACATCTATTCGCTGTTCAAGTTCACGTGTTTTTCCCCCCATCATTCAGGTGCTCGTCAGGGTGAAGATAATGCTCAGACATGATGCCCTGTCAGACCCATGTGTTGCTCAAGTGGCAGGAACACCTCAACAGTTCCTGGGCGGCGGAGGACAGCCTGCAGACGGCCACCAGGCATGGGGCAGCCACCCTTTACAACAGGCTTCTCCGCAACAAGGAGGTGTTGAGTCTGGCCCAGCCCGTCCAGGAACTCGTTGGCCCTCGGCTGCCCGACTTTGAGTGCGAGTCGTGCGCCGCCGCAGAGAAGGAGGAGTATCTTCTGTCGCTGCTCCAAAGTCAACGATGGCTGGCTCGCCGCATGCTGACACAGACCCGCTACACGCAGGGTCTCCACCACAGGCTGGTGGCCCTGCAGAGGATCTTCTATGCTATTCACACCAAGTACCATGACAACTTCCGTGCCCATCTTTCCTCTCAGGCCACAGAGAGCGGAGCGGATTGCGGGCATCTTGAGCTGGCCTCTGAGCCGTGCCTGCCAGGGGGGTTGCCCAAGATCAAGTCGGGCATGGATGTTCTGATCGAGATGGGCGTAAGGACGGGTTTGAGCCTGCTCTTCTCACTGCTGCAGCAGAACTGGAGGTACGCAGCCTCTGTCCATCCCGAGTCGATGCTGTGCAATGACGTGCTTGCCACCGCCTCCTCCGTGCTGGTGTCACTGCCGCCGCTTTCTCTGGCCAACGAGAGCAAGATCCCCTCAGTCGGGTTGGACTGCCTGGCACAAGTGGCCGACTTCCTGAAGAAGACGTCGGCAAGTAGTGGCAGCGACGGCGCCGATGTGACAGGTCGGCGGCTGGCGTTGGAGCTGTTGCTCGGCCTGGCCATGCAGAGAGGTTCGCTCAAGTTTCTGCTGGAGTGGGTGGAGGTGGCTTTGGCGGCCTCCGTGTCCTCGCGCTCCTCTGCGCCGTCCACACTGAGCACACCGCAAGCAGGTGGTGTGGGATTCGATTTCATCCATCAAACTCTCCTTCAGATGAGACAATTTTCGGTAGGGTACAGTTTCACGTATCATATCGTCTGCCTTTCACTTGTAATTCTTTTTTTATTCATTTTAAAGTAAATTTACAAGAATATTTTTTTGTATGTTTTATACAATAAAATATTAAGTTCTAAAATATTCAAACAGATTTTAGAGCAATATTAAAAGTAATAATGCTAAAATTAAATTATGAAATTTGTCTTTAAAAATCTAAAAGAATTGTACTTGTGTGTGTTTCTTTTTTTGGTCTATAGATATTAATAGAAATATTTATAAGAATTAGAATAGGTTTCTGACATTTGAGTCGAAAGCATTTTGAACAATACTATTAAATATTTTCATGACTGTAATGAACAGGGAGCCATTAACATCATCATTTTATCCTCCAGGGTTTCCGTGGAGACGCCATCAACATTCCAGTGCTCCAAAAGGACACGGATGGACTTTGCTGTCTGTCTCAGGCCGCCCTCTGTCTTTTTGAAGAGGTATAAGATTCAGTCTTTTTAGCGAAGGTTTTTCAGGAGCTCACTCTCTACCTGTCTTTTGCAGATCTGTAACCTGGCATCCTTCTGCCTGTGCTCCTGCAGCGCCGACGCAGACGCTCCCGGCTCCAGCAGCGAAGCCGTCGTGGTGTATGTGTGGGGCAGCAACAGCAGTCATCAGCTGGCAGAAGGAACGCTGGAGAAAATCTTACTCCCCAAACCCACACAGGGCTTCAGCGACGCTCAAATGGTGTGTGTCTTGGAGCACAATAACAAAACATGTCTAAATCATCAGATGGCGATAATACGTAGTACAAAGCAGTCTAAAACTCTGTGGTGGGCTGGCCACATGCACTTCTTTCAGATTGAGGCCGGCCAGTACTGTACCTTTTCCGTGTCGGCTGATGGCGCCGTAAAGGCATGCGGTAAAGGCAGCTATGGCCGCCTGGGCCTGGGTGACTCCAACAACCAGTCCATGCCCAAAAAACTGGTGCTGGAGCCTCATAGGAACATGAAGAAGGTATCCTCCTCCAAGGGATCAGACGGTCACACTTTAGCCATCACCATGGAGGGAGAGGTAAGAGAATATATGGAATAATCTCTCACATTGAGATGAAAGAGCTTGACCATTTTATATCTGTAATTACACTTACAATTGCAAAAGCACGTTATATATGTAACAAATATTTTTTTGTTGCAATACATTGCTATTTTTCTTCATTAAAAAATGGCCTTTTAGGGGGGCGGAACGGATTAATGGCATTTCAATTCATTTCATTGGAGAAGATTGATTTGGCATTCAAAAATTGAGTTACAAACTTCGTCATGGGATTGGTTGAATTGTAATTCGCTTCATCCCGGCTTCAGTTTCACTGTATCAATCATCTGATTTTCAAAATATGTCTTTTAGGTGTTCAGCTGGGGTGATGGAGAATATGGGAAACTGGGTCACAGCAACAGTGCTACGCAGAAATACCCCAAAATCATCCAAGGACCGCTGTCAGGCAAAGTGAGAAAGTGTGCTTTCTGGATAAATGGGTCAAGGAGACATTTTGACATGTAATTTTGCCGTCTCTCTTCCAGGTTGTCGTGTGTGTGTCTGCTGGCTACAGGCACAGTGCTGCCGTAACCAATGACGGCGAGCTTTACACATGGGGTGAAGGGGACTTTGGGAGACTTGGTGCGAGACTTAATTTTTTTTGCAACTCTCGTAGGATGTTAGCAATCATCCGCTCTCTTTTACGCTTATATCACGCAGGCCATAGTGACAGCCAGAGCCGCAACACACCCACGCTGGTGAAAGACATCAGCGGCGTGGGGCAGGTGGCGTGCGGCAGCTCGCACACCATCGCCGTGGCTCAGGACGGACGCACTGTGTGGTCCTTCGGAGGAGGCGACAACGGTATGCTCGTCACCACAACCGCATCTGGGGTCGTTGCTGTGGTGTTTGTGCCCTTACGTAGCTGCCGCCCTTTAGGTAAACTCGGCCACGGCGACACGAACCGCGTATATCGGCCAAAGATCATAGAAGGCCTGCATGGGTGCATCATCAGGAAAGTGTGCGCTGGCAGTCAGTCATCTCTCGCACTCACCTCAGCGGGACAGGTGAGAATCTGGTTTTGGCATGGTTGAATCGGTGAGAGGAATGTTCTGATCTCTTGACAAAAACTAAAATGCTAGGTTGAAATCAAAGTTTTTACTGGTATTACTACTACAGCCAGATGCCAGACTGATCACCTCTGTGTGATTCATTGAAGGTGTTCGCGTGGGGCTGCGGCTCGTGTCTAGGGTGCGGGTCATCCGAGACTACCTCCCTAAGACCCCGATTCATAGAGGAGCTGAGCATCACCAAGGTCATCGACATCTCATGCGGGGACAGCCACTGTCTGGCACTGTCGCACGGTACGATAAAGACTGACCCGAGTTTCTTTTCTTGCATTTCTCATCTAATGAGTGTGTGGTATTGCTTTGTACACAGAGAACGAAGTTTATGCCTGGGGCAACAACACCATGGGCCAGTGTGGGCAAGGCCACACCTCCACGCCCATTACCAAACCCAAGAAAGTGCTTGGCCTGGAGGGGGTATCCATTCAGCAGATCACGGCAGGAACTTCCCACAGCTTGGCTTGGACTGCGGTACCGACTGACAGGTAAAGACTTTCTTAAGTGGGGTATACACATGGAGAACTGCAAGCAAGACAGTTTTCTTTTCCTTCTTTCAAAGTGATGTTATACAATTGTGTTCTAGTTCTGAGAGCGAAAGAGTGAAAATAATTTACATTAATCTAAATAAATAACTTTGAAAATATGTTTTAATACATTTTTGGGGTAATAAAATAGGTATCTGTCAGTAATTCAGGTTATGTTTCTTTTGCCAGGCAACTAGTGGCATGGCACAGGCCTTTCTGTGTGGACCTGGAGGAGAGTACCTTTACTTACCTGCGCGGTTTCCTCGAAAGCTACTGCGATGGCATCGGGGATGACGCACCTCCGGCGCCATTCTTATCCAAACGGTATGTGGATGGTAGTGTAGGAATTGATTGGTAAGAATTTTGTCTATTGTTTGGAATTGAAGGAGTGCAGAGGCGCTGTCAACATACAGTGGACTGACAAGGGTTATAGTAGTTTTGGAATTTTCACGAGGGTTAGTTTTTAGTTGTTTTTGAGTTTTGTGTTGTGCAAATGTAGTTTGTAATAATTTTCACGACAACAACTCCCAGACAACCGTTTGAATGTCCTTCCGCCTAATACCAAAATAAATACATTTAAAATCTACGGCAAAGGCTCTTGTATTATTATTAATTGCCATAGACGAAAACAAAGGACATTTTTATGATTAGTTTTGCAAAAGTAAAAAGTTGTCACATAAGCAGCACTCTCTGTACTTTATATGTTACCCCAGGGAGCACCATCAGTTCATTTTGTTGTGCATGAAGCTGCTCTCCATCCATCTGTCGTTGGCTCATGCCGGGGGGACCGGTGCTATGGTGTTGGGGGCTCAGGGCAGGCCCCTGCGGAACCTCCTCTTCAGACTTATAGACACCAAGATGCCTGACTCCATACAGCAGGTACCCTTGCTTGTCATGATGTCATCAAATGAACGTAGGGCAGACAGTCGCTCCATTTGTCTTTGTGTCTGTGAGTGCAGGCGGTCATGAACACGCTCTCCATCGGCGCCTCGCTGCTTCTGCCTCCGCTGAGGGAACGGACAGAGCTGCTCCTCTCCCTCCTACCTCAGGGTCCGCAGAGTCTAAATGTTCTCTCCAAAGGACAAGTAAGTGCAATTGTGCACTATAGTGAAAAAAAAAATATCGGCACAAGTAGTACACGCACGTTAAGATTATTTGTGTGGATTTCCTAGCGCCTGCAGTTGGATATGGTCCTCAGCAGCCTCCAAGACCAGAGTCACATGGCGTCCCTGCTAGGTTACAGCGATTTCGGGGACGTGGCGAACCTCGTGCCACCTCTGACGTCCACCCCATCTGCCCGACCGCCCTCCTCCTCCTCCGCCTCATCCGAAGCATATGACCCTTTCCATTTAGCAGAGGTGCTTCTCAGAACCCTTCTGCTCAGTATTGGCTTTTACACGGTATGATCAAACACCGTTCCCCTTTGAAAGCAATGTGGCTTGTGGATTTCTGCGCCTCACTGCAGTGTTGTGCGTGTTCATATAGGAGCGAGCATTTGGGGAATTAGAGAAAAACAGTGATAAGCTGCTATCGAGTGATAGTCAACGAGAGTCTGAGCCTCCCTCGCACTTTCACCAGCTTCTCTCCGGACTTCACAAACATATGCTTGCCCATTGCTACATTCACTACAGCCCCGAGGTACTGTGGATGTTTTGTCTCTTCTTCCCTCTAATAGATGAACAAGAATCATCATCCCATGATTTCGCAGTTGTTCCACAGCGGAAATTCTTACTCTCTTTAGATTCTAAGCTATTCACTGGAAAATCGCATTGTTCAACCCAACAGTTGGCTTGATGAATCAGCAACATTGACACCCGCTCTTCTCACTTCCTTTCAGGATGACAGCAGTGTCAAATTACTTGCTGAGCATCTTCACTTGATGTTCTCATGCGCCGGGGAGACGCTGAGGAGATCAACGAAGCTTTTGAAGGACAGCTTCATCGACACGCAGATCATGAAGAAGCTGCACGGTAAGGACATGCCTGAAGTCATTTGGAGAAGATCCATTCATCCATCCTATAAAGTGGCCTCTTGATGGATCTCTCTTTTGGTCCATTCTTATTCCACCTTTCCCGCTTCTCTGTTGTCCAGTGGTGTTGTACAACTCCATGGCAGGCAGCCTGCTGTGTCAGGTCATGTACTCGCTTCTGCTGCTGCCCCTCAGCACGGTCCAGCCTCTGCTTGGCCATTTGCTGGACTTGCTGGAGGACCTGGACTGTTTCAACCAGTTGTTGCCGGAGACGAGCCTGCTTGAGCAACAGGAGCTGCGGGCAGAGGACTCAACACTCCCCTCAGGTCTGTGGTGTTTGCGCTAATCTACTGCCCAATTTAAAAAAAAGAATTATCACCTATGTTGACTAGTGACATAATCACCTGGATTTAAAAAAAAGAACTTCAGGAGGAAGCGGAGGAGTGCGATTGGCTTTGGCTGTTGGATCTGGAGCGCTCTGTCGCACTAGCAGTTGGACGCTGCCTTGGCGGGATGATGCAAGGCCTGCCGCCCTCCCCCCAGGAAAGAACCTCGGAGTTCTGGCTATCCAATGTGCTCCTCCGCAACGGCCTTGAGATGGACTATGAGGAGCTTGGTAAGATGAATATTCAATGCCTCCCCTTTTCCTACTTACATAGTTGTCTTATTAGCTCAAAAAGGATTGATCTTCTTATGGTAATTCTTATTCCATGAATGCAATATTGTCCTCCAGACTCGTGCATGGCATGGCTGACTGAGGCGGTGCTGTTGGGCGGAAGCGATTCAAGGCTGTCCGAGCTAAGCCTGAACCAGGAATCTCTGATGTTACTTGAGGTGGCGCTGGGATCCACCAGAGGACCCGCTGGGTGCCTACTGCAGAAGATGGAGGACTACGCTCTTGGCAGAGGTACGTTGTTGTTTGATTGTAATTTTTACCTGACCTTGTGGCGATGATGTATTGTGGGGACACTTCCACAACGTCACATGTAATTCGAGGTATAACTAATTTCAACACCCTCGTTTCAGTTCAAAACAGTTGTAGTTAATCACTTTCATGCTATCTGAGGGGTACCCTGGTATCTGTTTTAAAAAAAATGCAAACTGGTCTTTGTTGCTGTGACAGCAGAGTGGGAGACTGGAGGATCTTCATGCGACAGTTTGCTGGAGGCCGTTTGTCGCTGCAGCTTAGCAGCACTTCTGAGACACACAGGGATACCAGATAAAGCCTGCTGGCAGGCCAGGTCGGGAACACAATGTCCTCTGTATATTTGTCTTTATAGAAATTATATTGTATTTTATTTGAAATTGTCTAGATCTTTTTGTTATGGTTTTTATTACTGTCTCATATGTAGTACTTAAGTCACGGCAGCAAATGTGTTTCTGATTCAAAATTTTATGCTTCTGACCACAGAAAGGTTTTTCTTTTTAGTTTAAAATGGCTTACCTTGTGTGTGTGTGTGTGTGTGTGTGTGTGTGCGTTTATTGCAAAGCATATGTAATGATCTGTTGTTTTTCAGATATGAGCCCTGCAAGAAGCTGTTAGATGTCTTTGAAAGCGTCTCTAAAATCAGAATATCGCTGTTGGCCCACAAAAACTCTCCAAGGACCTCGCAGGTGCTCGCTGCTGCCAAACAGGTACCACCACTTGGATGAAGACACTATATTGAATGAATACATGTAATGTTGTTTTTCTGGGTGTTGGCAGACCTCTCAGTGTCAGAGTCCTGCGTCAGAGGAGCCAGGAGCTCCTGTTGTGAAAGAACGCGAGCGGTTGTCTGTAGGTCAATGCAGCCGGGAGGTGCAGGTGCCGCCACCCCCTGAAGCCAACCACAACCAGGACCATGACAACGCCGTGGAGGAGTCGTTGGGCAGTAATCGCATCGATCTTACAGGTTAGAGAAACTGATCTTAGACCCACCCATGACATTCAACCTTATCCGCTTGCATTCCCATTACTTGTACAACGTTTGACTGATATTATTTGTAGGGTTTTATATTTAATCGCAACAACATTCCTGTCTGTACAGAAGTCCTGGAGTCCTTCATGGCAACACGCGAGGCCATGCAGGTGCAGCAGAACATGACTGTGTACGAGTCCTTTGGGACCTCCGTGGAGAGCCCAGTCAGCCCCCACAGAGACCTTGATCCCAGACAGCAGTGGAAGAATCGGAGAGAGTCGGAGGAGGACAGCTTGCCTTTCCCCACCGCCTGCCGTCTACTCGTCTGCCGCTGCCTCTTCCTGCTACTGGGGGTCCACCCTGCCTGGGCAGAACCCAGTGAGAGGGAAGACGCTAGCACAAGGTAAAAATCAGTGTTAATATTTTTTAAATGCTGTTTTCTAACGGTATGTTCCCATTAATCAATATTCCAGGACAGCTACACAGTCTTTTGGTCTCAGACAGCAGGTAAATATCTTTATTTTTGAGTTAAATTATCATTTGACTCCTCTTATCACACCTCATGTTTTTCATTCAGTCTGACCAATCAAAGACCTCCTTGGGATCACACAAGAATAAAATGGGTAAACATGTTTTAATCCATACTCATTAATTTGATAGGTAGCATGTATAGCTAGCGCTGTACAGCAAAAATATAATCTGAAAAGTGTTTTTTTTTCCCTCCCAAGATTTGCCTCTCTGCTCTTTGGACATCATGAAAGATGCTTGGGATCGACTGCGTCAGTGCATCAGCCCAACTTCCCCGGCCACTGCCAATTTGGGTGACAACACCCAGCTGATCCTGGACCAGGCGCTCCAGTTTGTGTGCGGCAACATGCTCCAGTTCACAGTGCCCAACCAGGCTTTCCTTGAAGCTGATCCCAAAGCTATAGCCCTTGCGATCCTCCAGCAACAACAGAGGGCTGAGGTATGTAGAGCAGATTGATGAAAAGGTTTGCCTATTGATGCCACAAAATGACAGCAAAGTACAACTTTTTTTTAAGAGTAGAAAAGGCTAACTAAAAGAAGCTCTTGACGTAGCTCAATCTCTGTGTGTCTGCTTTGGTCAGATGCGCCTGGAGGCCTACCGTCAGATGTCATCTTTCCTGTCCAAGATGGAGGAGAAGAGCTGTTCTCCGCACTGTCCCACCTTGTTGCAGTCGGTGCAGCTCCAGTTCCTGTCCGGCTGCTTTGCCTTGGGAACGCAAATCATGGGCTCTCACGCGGGGGCTCATTACGAAATGCGCCATTACACGGTATGTACGTTTGAGACAGTCACAATAATGTCACCATTGTTTCCAAGTCATGACTGCATTAATACTTAATGCATTTTCTCCATCCAGGTTGGCACCCATTCAGCTGCTATTGACAAGCAAAGGGAGTTGCAATCTGCAGCACATGCTTTCTACCAGCAAGTGGTGCATGTCCTCAGACAAAGGGTCATGCTTGAAAGAAAACATCCAGGTTTGTGACCTCCACCAGCAAAAGGGAATGTCGAGCCCCAAATTTTCTTAACTAGAATACATTCAACTTGAGTAAGGTCACCTCAAATTAATGCCTCATTTATTTATTTTTTAATCCTATTCATGACACTGATAATTATCCCACCAACCCTCCAGAGCATTAACAAAATATCAAATAATCTGTAAACCATCAATTGAAATCAATATTTAAAAAAAACACAAAACTAACCTAGTATTGAACTAGATAACAGACGTTTATGTAGCAGCTAACCACCCTTGGTGTAGGCCTGAATCTGTGGGTGTGCTTTTTTTATGTGTAATGTTTGTGTTTATTATTTTTCCTGGTCAGTAATTTTGTCTTCATCCGTCATCAGGTTCGTGCCAACACCTCCTGCTGGCCACCATGTTTGCACTGAACTTTAGCTACCAGCCGCTGGACCTGGTGCTAGTGGTCAAGCGCGGCATCCTGGACCTGCTCTGCATGCTGACCGACAACAGTTGCGCCCTCATGAACCAGGGCTGGCTCGCCATCTCCACGTCAGGATGTCCACTGCTGAGTGGCGCTGTCAAGCTGGCGTGTACACGTCTGCTGCAGATCCTTACAGTCACTTCCAGGTAGGACTTAAAATTTCCCTTGAGGAAGGAGCCGGGGTGACCAAAACAGCCATGTGCTTTCAGCTCCTGTGAGGATCTGCTTCCTCTCGAGATTTCCCACTCTCTCATGGAGGTAATGTGTCAGCATCTCCAAAACGTACTGCATGCATTTCATCAGCAGCAAGCGGCAGAGATTGCAAAAGCAGAGACAACAATAACGGAGGAGGCGGAGGACGGATTGAACTTAAAAGGTGTGGAAAATGGTTTATTACCACTGTGCCGATCTTTATCTTGTCAGTTGAGTGGTTAGCAAATTAATCAGTTAGCTCTTTGATTGTCTAGTTAGCTAGCTAACCATCAAGTAACTTTTTTTGTTTTAAATATTCACTCTTCCAGCATCACAAAGCAGCCGAGTGCTTGAATGTCAGCTCGCCGACTTCTTGGTATTCCTCAGGCGGGTGTTGTCTTCACGAGTAATGAAAACACTCTCCTCGTTCATCAAGTGGGTGGACCCGCTCATGGCCATTATTTCTTCCAAGTGCTCTTTAGGTAATTTCAAGTGGAAAACTAATTATAATTCTTTTATATTACATATATCGACTGCATATAGTTTGCATATATGAATTTACACTGTTTGCTCGCCAGGATCCCCATGCTTCCAGAATCTTCGTACTAAGCTCTTGGCCTTTCATGTTTTGGAACGACTGTTGCCTGCTTGTTCTGAGCCTGAACATGTTAAGAAGGTAGGCTCTGGGAAATACTGCATGTCCTCAGTTTATTACTGGAATACAGGGATAAGTGCCACAGTGGTTGCATATTTCAAACTGGCAAGTAAACCATATTTATGAACTTAGATAGCATTCATCAGATGTTTCTTCAATTTGACTATTGTAAAATGTTTTATTTGCTTTTTTTTGTAGATTGTTCAACTCCTCTTTCAGCTGATGTCTGTTTACATGTGGGAGGAGCCCCTAGCCGATGTGACACATAAGGATACGACTCGAAACGATTCCGAGGTGAATCTGTCAGAATTCTGTCGGCAAAAGTGTTATACCATTTTTCAACCTTTTAGAAACCATTTGTGACCCCTTAATAAAGTTATCTAGTGGTTGGTTATTTTTTGTATTTCATTTGTAATTGATTTCAGGTTCCACTGTTAAATGTACAAATGTACAAATCTGTGCTTTTGTTTTTGTTTTTTTCTTACGGTAGAATTCCGGCAGCATTGACGAATGTATTCCCATCGGAGATTTTTCGTTTGACCCGCATAAGATAACATGCTGCTCCCTGGAGAGCGGGAACATCCTCTCGCACGGCACCGGCGGAAAAGGTTATGGCCTGGCAACAACCGCCATCACCTCCGGATGTTTCATTTGGAAGGTAAACGCACCGACCGTGCCATGAAAAAATATTTGCACCTGCCCTGAATGATTTATTTATTTAGTGTAATCAATATGCAAAATAAATGAGACACAGAGAAGGAGTCAAGTACTTTTCCATTGGGCTGTACATTGGAAAAAAAACCCCAAACATGTTGTGGTTGCTAACTGACTTTCCCCACCTCCCTCAGTTCCATATCGCCAAAGAACACCGAGGCAATGAGGGCACATGCGTGGGCGTGTCACGCTGGCCTGTCCACGATTTCAACCACCACACCACCACTGACATGTGGTTGTATCGCGCCTACAGTGGCAATCTGTACCACGGCGGCGAGCTGGTCCGGACTCTGCCGTCATTCACCCAGGGCGACACCATCACCTGCATCCTGGACATGGAGGCTCACACTGTTTCATTCGCTAAAAACGACAAGGTCTGCTCGTGGAGTATTGGTAGCATCACTCCGGCTTATTGGAAAATGTTTTCTAATTTCTTCATGTCTGTCTAACTATGCCAGGAGCCAAAGTTGGCGTTTGAAGGCGTGGTTGCCTCCGAGCTGTACCCTTGTGTGTTATTCTACAGCAGCAATCCAGGAGAGAAGGTACCTATAATTTTTACCTGCTGCCCGATGACTTAAACCAAGATCCCTAGTCCCCAAGCAGCGATTTTATCCAGGGCTCTGCCGATCAGCATCAGATTATAGATACCTAAAGCTGACTAATACATTCCTAACAGGTGACACTGGGGGACCTTCAGATGCGAGGCATGCCCAGTAACTTGCTACCTGGCGAGCCGCTGTGCAGCCCGCAGAGCACTGCCCTCGTTGAGTGCACGGTGCAGCTCCTGCGCCGACTCCACCAGTGCGATCAGTGGACACCGCACATCAACCAGTACATCCATGCCAACTTGGAGCTCATTGGACCCATGCTGAAGGAGGACCACTTGGGACGCTTCGCCCCAGGTCGGTTACAAGCCCAACTCATTGAACCCCTCGGCCTGGTTTAAGAACTTTCATTGTAATTTTTTTCTCATAGCATTTGCATCTGCTGGCCGCGATCCAACATTCGAGCAAAATGACAGTGGCAAAGATCCATCCGAAGACCCTCATCAAAGCCTCTTATCTGAGTCCAAGCTGGTTGCCTTGTGCAACGAAGTATGGCCCGTACTGGCGTTGATCGGAGGCGTGGATGGTGGTCTCCGAGCTGGAGGTTTGTGTCTACACAAGCCCAGCGGGCGCAGAGCTGTCCTGCTGGGGGTCCCAAAAGAAAGAAGCTCTCTGGCCAAACTGCAATGGGAGGAGGCCGACCTCTCGATCAGGTATCCCAAATAAAAGTTAAAAATAGGGATGGGCTCAAAAGAAATGTGACATTTGCTATCAAAAATACTGTAATAAATTCCAGAATTCCAAAATTCTGTCTCCATTTCTTAAGCCCGTCTCTAGTATTTGAATATCTTTGCTTAAAGGTGTCATCAATTTTTATAACACTTGTCTTGTGACTATTCTATTTAATTCTTTTGTGGGTTTTTTTTCCTCCCCTTGATCTTACTAATTTTCTTCTCCTTCTTCATTCGTAAATCTACTAATCCATCCCGGTGTCACTCACTGTCTCTGTTGCTTCTCACAACCCTTTCCCTGAATAACTAAGCTCTGCGAATTCTTGGTCACCCAGCGACACGCCCATCACCTCCCTTGAGGCCTGCGACACGACCTGCTGTGATGTGGCACGACTGGGAGGCCTCAAACCGACGGTGCTGCTGGATTTGATTTACCTGATGGGGTTGCTGGAGGAGCGCGGCTGGCTCGGGACTCGTGCGGCAGCCGCTGGGAAATTGTCACAGGAGAGCCTGGCAGAGAGCGAGCTGCAGTACTGCCCGGATGAGGCAGACAATCTCAAATGCTTTGCAGAAGAGGACTGGAGGAAGGTTGAAGACGATGGGAAGGCGCTGCAAATGTCTCAAACCAAAATAAACACTTTTGCCTTGGAGCTCAGAGCCGTTCGAGTCTCCTACCTTCTCACCGGCGCCTTAAAATCCCTCGCTGTCATTTTCAGCTGCGAAAAGTTGTCACATTTGCTCTCCGGGCCCAAGCCGAATTCCACCCTGTCGAGTCCCAGCTCTGACCAGGATAAAGACGAGGGGCGTGGTGGCAGGCAATGGGACGAGAGTGCCGAGCTGAGGTCCGTGCTGCAGTATGTGGTGCAGAGCATGGTCAAGTGGGCCGTCCGACCCTGTCCCATAAAGCAGAGAGTCTCTCTAGCAGACCTGGAAAGGGCTCAAGTCATGATCTACAAAGGCGCACTGAGTCGACTACAGGATAGAGAACGCAAAGGTACTTCGATCCGCTAGGTTGACCTTCTACAATTTGAGTTTCTCCCACCATAACTTGGCAGCTTTGCCAGCAAAAGCCAATGTGAGATATGAGTAATGATCCTTGGCGTATTTTGATGGAAGCATGTCACAGGCATGTTATTGTGGTACAGCTGGGAACTGTTTTAATCGATTGCAAAAATAAATAAACATAATATGTCTGCTTTATAGAGTCTTGCTGTTCCATTGTAGGAAATGTTTACTTGATTGGAATGTTGACATGATCCAACAGTTTCAGTGTATTTTAAGTAAACGTCATAACCTTGTTTTGTTTTGTTTTGTTTTTTTTCCTCCAGAATCAGGCCACAATTTCACTTCCCGGCCCATTTCCAAGTCCTCCAGCTCCGTCTCTTTGTACAGCGTCGGATCGGAAGGCACAGCCATTTTCGGCCAGTCCAACCGAGCCTCTGCGTCGTCGTCTAACACAGAGCTGGCCTCGTCGCTCCCGACTAACATGCAGGCGGATGGTCTTGATCAATTTAACCCTTTTCTACCCATAAGCCTCCTTCAGTGAGTGTTATGGTTGGGCATTCAAAGAGTGATGATGTAGTCATTGTATGCAAAAAACAATACGTTGGGGGAAAAAAGTTGCAGAGCAACTCACATTGCGTTGCATACTGTAATCGTGTCAATACAGCAATTACAATTTCTTTTGGCGTACACTAAGGATGCATATTTTACTGTGGCTAATTTCAGACACATGGTGCTAACCCGCTTCCCCACGCTGACCGGACTGGTTAGCGCCCCGCCTGTGGTGCATCCCTGCTTCAGCCTGGCTAGTTCGGCCTCGTGCGATGCCTTCACAGAGCAGCAGACCAGCTTTATGGAACCCGGTCCGTGCAACACGCAGGCGCGAAGCAGCCTGGGTAAGAACAAGCCACTGGTCCTTTCTACTTGTGCCGACTAATATTTGTTCTGTTTGAGCGACACTTTTACAATTCAGATCTGTCATTCATGTACACTTATTTCTAATGTTTGTTCCTCAGAAATAGTTTTTTTTTTTGGTCACTCACGTTTCTGACTTCACACAAATCCCATGAATGCAAGTCGACACAGTTTGTGCTTTTGTATGACACCATTTTCGTTATCACTTTTGTCCGTATTATGTATTATTTCATAAACGCTTCCCTATATTTAACTTTGGTGGTGTTTTTCAGTTTTTTTTTTGTGTGGGAGTATTTGCACTTTTACTTTTCTCCCTCACCACCAGAGCGGACACAAATATTTGTCACCAGCCGCTTGCTCGAAATGGGATTCACTATGAGACATATCTACTGCGCCATGGAGGCAGCAGGTACTGCCACTGCTTTGTGTAAGGTGTCACTACGATGTCTGTTTCACATGCTTTCTCACGTCAACACACACACATGCTTATCATTGAAAGATTGCCATCTATTTCTAAAAACTGAAGTTTTGTTTTCTGATTTTAAAATCAGAAAGTCACAAAATGCGGCAATGCATATTGTCCATACATTCCCAAACTCCATATATATATATATATATATATATATATATATATATATATATATATATATATATATATATATATATATATATATATATATATATATATTTTTTTTTTTTTAATTCCACTCTGCTCCCGTAGAAGTAACGGGTGAGCTGGACTCTCGGACCATTGAGGTGCTGGCCAGCTGGATGCTGGAGCACCCCCAAACGGATGAGCAGCAGACCACCGAGTTACTCAGACATGAGGGTGAGCCTGACACGCCATCCTCTGACGGGCCTGAAACAGTGCAGTGCCCCGAACGCCCCGCGAGTCAACCCACTGAGAGGTCTGTAATTCACAAAGCATGATTTCATTATCAATAAAACCGCACTGCCAACTGACTTAAATTTTGACAGCTTGCTGCCCGGTTTGGACTGGATAGAGCGAGAGAACTTTTTAGATGTCCACCTGACAAGGAACAGACCTCCTCCAGCAAGGCGACGGCGTTCAGGCCCGACTCAGAGGACGTCTTTTCAGAGGGCAGGTCAGAGTTAGACCTTTCTGGTGTTCTGCCTCAGCAGGCTGTTACAAAAATGAAAATCGATCAGGAACATTTAAGGCCCTACATTGAAATCGAAACAGAATGCAAGTAGGGGAGAAATGCTCATTGTGAAACCATTTTGAACTACTTAAGTGAGGCAACAGAAGGTGAATTCAGGCTCTCATACTTGGATGCCAAAAGCTTATTGTTGATTCCAAATATTTTTTGTACCCTCTGTTTGAATTGAAAGGAATTCCAGTCTCTTCAGATTTGCCGTCACCGAACCCCATCCCACAGCTGTACCAACAGAATGCAAGCGATTGGCCCGAATACGTGGAGTTTCACCCCTTTTCCACAGAGGAGTCCGAGCTGGGCTACATGGATGACGTGTATCACGAGGAGACCTACCAAGACCTGCTCACCCCTTTCTTCAGCCTGGAGAGAGATACTCTGCACATAGTGGAGGTGAGACATGAATGCATCCTGTTCTCTCTAAGCTGCCAAATCAAACAACTCCTATTTTTTCTGTTAGAGCGGCGAAGAACACAATCCGATGGTGAAGTGCGAGCTGTGCAACACTCTCACCTTGCAGTTCAACAACCACATCAAGCGCCGGCATCCCGGCTGCGGCCAGAGCGCCGCACGCAAGGGCTATGACAGCACCGGCGCCTACGTGGACGTCTGGTTCAAAGGGGAGTGCGGCTCCAACTTCCCCTTCTACCTCCTTTGCACTTCCTGCAGGGAAAAGTACCTCGCCGCCAGCGCCAGCGATCCGAGTTGCAGGAGTGAAAGGTACAACAAACCCGCAGAAAATTGCATGCCATCGTCTCCCTCAAAAAGTAGAGACTGCAGAAAGTACCAGGCTCCTATTCATGATGAGTCGTTTATTTGAGAGGATCCTTTTTTTTGTTCAGTGTCAGTAAAAATATGCAAAGCATTTACCGGCGTATATACATATATATTTTAATTTATATTTAAACAAGAATACCAGATGATGTAGAAGAAAGTCCAGGATTTTGGAGGATTTGGGGTTTTGTTTTGATTTGAGTTGTCAGACACTATTTAGTAGTATGCTAACTTCCTCTGACTTTCCGCTAGAAATTGGATTCTTCCTTCATGCGGCCCCGCCCCTCATTTGAATTACTCATTATTGTCGCCTCATTTATGTAATTTAGGAAAAAAGGCCTGACGAGTGATCTGATTGGCCGCTTGGACAGCACCTCTGATGGTGAGTAGGGGCATTTTTGACTCCAATCGAATCCATCATTTCGTTTTACGTGAGCAGCGCGCCTCTTTGCTCAGACGACTGGGAAATAAACCATCATGATGAGAGTGACGAAGACAGACTGACAGGACTGGAGGACTTTGGGCTTCTGCTGAGACCGCTCGGCTTGACTGAAAAGAAGCTGGTGCCGGACCCCATCGCTTTCACTGAGCCCGATCCACTGGGGGCTACGGTTTATAGCTCAGCGGACCCCCTGAGGGATGATCCCAAAGGTAGTCTAGTTACCAATGTAATACTGTAGTCCTTTTTACTGACTACTAAACTGTAACTTTTTTCATGAGGATAGATTACCCAAAAATTTGATTGTGACAAACTCTGCATAAGACGGGGTTCACTGCACAGTACTTTTCCAAAAAGAACTCCCTGACCAATATATTTTTTTCTCGCCACTAGGAGACGCTGTGGTGGGAAAGAAAAGCTCTTTGAGTCTCGGGCAGCAGGCCATATCACTGAGGGACTCTCACGACCGACTGAAAGCGCTAAGGAGAGTGACATCCACAGCTCAGATCTTGCTTGCGTACAGCATGGTGATGCGAGCCCTTTCTCAGACCGCTTGCAGGTAAGTCCAGCAATGTTCTTCTGGTTAAATGTGTAGCTATTCCTCATTTCTCCCTCTTTACTAGTCCGTCCAGTGGACTGGACTCCTTGGGTCTGGCAGACATCCGCATCCTTGTGCGTCTGATGACGCTTGCCGCGGCGGGCAGGGCGAACACGTGCGCGGACAGGCAGTCTGGCGGCATGGGGCCAACCTCCGAACGCGGCAACTCCGGCTGCCTTAGCTTCCTGACGGCAGCCATAGGCACTGTCGTGTCCCACAGCCCTGCCGCTTACAGGCAGCTGGTGGAGATATGCACTCAGGTTGGTGTGCCACACTGGGTTCTTATAGTCAGAGAGAGGTGGTTGTGTGACATTATTCGTATTGACAATTATTTTTGATTTAATATTGTTCTTCCCATTACAACATATTAAATAATGTACAGTATACTTATTTGACATGTTGCCAGTCCATAGTCTATTGTTTATATTGTGAATCGTTCATTGATTATTAATTGTTTCCAAATACCCTCTATTGCTTCTTGTAGGATCTGATGGCAGCGGCTACAGGAGTGCATATTTCCAGTAGTGATGTGCAACAGCGACCGTGCCTCACAGTCAGTTTGGTGTCGACTGTGACCCAGCAGCAGAAGCAGCAGCAGCAGCAGCAGGTGAGGGACTGCAGCGAGCACCCGGCATCCTTTCTGGTCACGCAGAGCCTTGTGGCTTTGCTCACACAGAAGGGCGCTCACTGCTCCGGCGCCGACAAGGCTGAATACGAGACTCATGGTAAGTTATTTCAACAGATGAATGCTAGTGTGTGTGGCTTGCGACCGCTCGACTTTCTAGGTTTTCGATTCACGAGCCGCCGTGAGAGCATTTGTTTGTTTGTGTGTTTTATAGCAGTACTGTAGTTATAAACCACACAAACAGAGAGAGCATATTTTGTATTCTTCGAAAAATGTTTATGTATTTTATAGCCCGGCACTCCCTGAATTTGGACGGCTCACACAAGTTTTACACAAATTTTGAACTGGTATCTTCGACAAATGGGTGACGCTAAATCACACATCCTCTAAATCTGGGCCCAGCATAGCATCAGATCATCGAGACACACAACCTTATTGAGGACAAGCATTTTAGAAAATACATATATGGATGAATTAGGACAAACACAATGAAATTAAACACTTGAATCTTTCCACCCAAGATGCAGGACACCAGGGGCTGTCTGCCACCTGCCCCTCCGCCCACCGTGGCACAAGAGTGGGTCCTCTCGAGCTGGCCAACGCTCTGGCAGCGTGCGTCCTGTCCGCCATGCTGAGCAGCCAACACCGCCAGTGGGCGGCGCTGCAGCTGGTGCAGGCTTTGGCTGCAACCGGGCGAGACGGACCCGCAAGAGCCCAGACCTACAGCGATCTCGTCGGCGATCTACGCAAATGTCCCGTTAGGAGGCTGGAAGGACACTATAATAAGGTGTGTGTGTGTGTGTGTGTGTGTGTGTGTGTGTGTGTGTGTGTGTGTGTGTGTGTGTGTGTGTGTGTGTGTGTGTGTGTGTGTGTGTGTGTGTGTGTGTGTGTGTGTGTGTGTGTGTGTGTGTGTGTGTGTGTGTGTTTGTATGTGTATCTGGGAGCGTGGAAATGAGTGAATAATGGCTATTACTTTTTTGTGTTGTTTAGGTGGCCACTTGTTTGTGGAACAATGAGCAGAGTCTGCTGGCTACTTGCTCCCAGGATAAAGTGGTGCAGCTGTGGAGCATCAGTGAGAACAACGCCCAGTTGCATACCACCTTCTCCTGCATCACCAGGTCATCGAAGTTGCACTTTAAATTAACGGCATTTTTAAACACTTTATATTGTTAACGACTCTTGCTACTTTGCACGTTTGTGTTTACTAAAATTTACATTTTATAGTGGTGTATTTTTTTCCATCACTGGTAGTGTTCGGTGGTGGTATCACACACACACAAAAAAAAGACTTCATTCTCCTTGGCCTTCTTTTCTGCAGTAAAACAGACAGAACGAGTTCAGAGCGGGCAGGCAGATGTCATCACGTTTCATCGCCCGTGTACTGGAGCACAGGCGGAGACTTCCTGGCAGCCCCAGAGAACAAACACATCACCATCATGAACATCAGAGGTAAACATATCAATGCCGGGGGCCTCGTTTATCTCCTCAACAGTAACAAATTATAAACACAGATTGATTAAGATGCAGGATCATAGACAACCAAAATGCATTCTCAACAAAACAATCAGTTTGGGATACTTCGTTCAGCTGTTGCCTTGTATGTCCTTCTTACTGTCTGCAGGCTCTCACTGTCACACGGAGGCTCAGGCATCTCGGGTCACGGCGCTGTGTTGGGCCGCAGCATTTAGCTTATGGCTTCTCGATCAGCCTGAAGCTTACAAAGTCCGACCCACCGAGAGCTTGCTGGTGGGTCGGCTGGACGGCTCTGTCTGCTGGCTGCGTGTCACCATGCAGGAGCTCGACTTGCTTGTGAAGACCACAGAGCTCACCCACTGCTACAGGGCGGAGGGTGAGGCGACACAAATATTAAATTTTATGTACAGTGTTCCCCCCTTCTCATATTTATTCCACCCAAATTCTGTGTATATCTTGACATGTCAATTTCCTACAATATATTTAACGGGGCATTCCTGTCCTCTGGTCTTTTCTAGCTCCGCAGTGTGTGGCCTGGCACAGTGAAGAAAAGCCGTTTGCAATAGGATACCAAAGTGGAAAAGTTCTTTTGGCGACTACCGAGACCTACGAGAATGAGCCCTTGGTGTTGT
This sequence comes from Hippocampus mohnikei, assembly GCA_026261675.1. NCBI lineage: Eukaryota > Metazoa > Chordata > Actinopteri > Syngnathiformes > Syngnathidae > Hippocampus > Hippocampus mohnikei. Next base: position 4,100,366 of record JAKGUB010000344.1, read on the forward strand.
TGTCCATCTACCAGGTGTGGTTACAGTAATATAATTTACCTGGATAGGTGGGAAACGTAGAAACTGGATTCATAATAACTGACTGCCCCAACCCTACTTTCAAGTTTTTTTTTGGAATGTAATTGTCTTATCTCATCTCAAGTTAAATTGTACTATACATGTAGGACGGTGTGACTTCCCTCAAGTGGGATCCGACGGGGCATCTGCTGCTCTGTCTAGGAAGATCCGAGGTGCTGAAGATCCTGGGACGCTCGGGGGGCGCCTGGGTGACCTTCCACTCCCTCGCGCATTCCAGCATGGTCAACGTGGCTGAGTGGTGCCCCCTCGCCGGCCGAGCCCCGGACCCCATGCTCATGATCGCGGCGTGAGTTTCATGTCCTTGAGTCTTAAAATGTGCTGACCAAAGCGTAAATAATCTCTCCAGTTAGTTAAATTGTAGCGTCTCACCACATATAAAATATTTAAGATGATCTTAGTTTTGTTACTGTAACGCTTCTTCCAGAGGTTGTCAGAATGGCTCTGTGCATGTGTGGACGTTGCCACAAGGGGGTGCTGCTGTGCCTCTGCCAGCCACGCTGAACAGATCTTCGATTGAGCATAGAAGTGCCAACGTCATGGTATATTTAGCCTCTTTTTTTTGTTGTCAGTATCTAAATAATATTTAATATCGGAACTTTAACAGCAAGGTTGTTTTGTTTCAGGAGAGTGCAAAGTGTGTGTTTGTCCTCCTCGGTCACATCACAGCGGTGAAGTCGCTCTCGTTTTGCTCCAGCGGTCTGGCTCTGGTTTCTGGAGGCATAGGGGGGCTACTCAACATCTGGTCCTTACAGGTCGGAGAGTTTGAGTCGCTGATGCAGTTAAACACGGCATATACAATAAACCCAAGTTTTTTTGCGTGTTGCTTGCTTTCTTCAACTTTTTTCACTCCAAATGGAATTTACTGACACACAAAACAAAATAGAATTAAACATTGTATATTTGCACACCAAAATCCCAAACATATTACAGCAATTATTTCCCCAGAAACAACTGCTACTTTAACTCACATATGAGCAGCAATTTATACAGCATTACTCACACATCTATTCTCGACTCTGTGGGAACTTTGAATATTATTGTGGCTTAGTAGGGGACCTTCTCTGCTTCTTCTTCCTCTGAATTGTGACTTAAATACAGACTTGGTTCTGCACACAAAAATATAGAATTGTCTGTATACACGTTAAAAAAGGATCAATTGAAAAATCTGTGATATTGCAAGGACACAAAAGATAAACCACGAGAAGCCATAGTGGGGGTTCACTGTAGTTCTCGTAACATTGCTATGTGTGTGTTTGCAGGATGGTTCAGTGTTACAGACCGTTACAGGCTTGGGATCAGTTGTCAGTACAACATGGATCCCCAAAATGGGCGTTGTCGCCTGTTTCGGGAGGTCAAAGGTAATTTGGCTAATTTGTGACTCTTGAAATTTAACGTAAGCATCACAGTGAGCTAGTGGTTAGCATGTTTATCTCACAGTTGCAAGTTTAACTGTTACAAGTTCCATTGGAGATAATTATTGCTTAACTTGTCAGTTGCATTTGTTCCCCACCCAGGATGTCTTGTTGATCTGCTGCACCCCTGACTGGATCATTCAGAATCACGTGCTGGCTTCCTGCCGCATGGTCCTTCGAAGCCAGGGCATCCTGGGTCTTCATCGGGCACCTTGTTTCTCAGTACTGCTGGAGAGGCTGCCACTTTTGCTGCAAGAGCAGTATGCCTACGAGCGGGCCCACGTGGTCGCCGGTGACCAGTTAGTCCACAGTGCCTTCCTGCAGAGCCTGGCCTGCCTCGCTGTCGGTTTATCCTTAGAGGAGCACCTGTGCCATTACCCGTGCCCGCCTCATCACGCCAACCCCAATGACCAACCTTGCCCGGCCGAGTGGAGCTGGCTGGCCACCTACGCCACGACCGTGCGCAGCGCCGAGGCCATCGCCAGCGGCATTGTCTTCCCAGAGTCCTTTGCGGTTCGAGAGTTTGAAGAGGGGGATGAAGACGAAATCTCAAAGGCCCTGGTAGGCCACAATTCATCTTATGACACGCAGATGACAATCTCAATGAGTGGGTCATTTCAAAAGGCTATTGATGTCATTCTTGTGTCTCTTAGGACAACAGTAAATGGAGTTTCAGGATGGATGAACAGCTGATGTCCTGGGCAACCACACTACCAGAGGTAATTGCATAACTTCATACCTTTGCGGTCGAATAGAATTGGTTCATCTGAGGTACAGGTTCATCTGGGTTCATGTTTTTACTCCTCTCCCTCCATGGGAAATGGTGTAAGATGTGGAATGGATAGTTGATAGAGCCGAGTTCACATCCAAGTGGAGGGTACTACTCCTCTGCTTCTGTGACGAATATACTTTGAACTGAGCTGGAAATCTCATGCACAACTTTTCACAGGACTGGCAACGAGGGGGCAAGAGTGAGGTGTACCTGTGGGGGAGCGGACGCTATGGACAGCTGGCGGGTATGGGGACCAACCCCATGACGCCTACGTTAGCGCCCTCACTGCTTCAGACACAACAGGTTGCGTACCATTTGCAAGACACCCGCCCTTTGATGACTGCAGTTTCTAATATTCATATTTTGGCTGCCTTTTAGGTGGTGTGCGGTCAGAATTGTACTTTCCTGGTTCAGTCCAATGGAACTGTGCTGGCTGTTGGGGAAGGACAGTACGGAAGGCTGGGACAAGGAAATTCCGATGATCTATACGTCCCGACTATTATCTGCGCTTTTCAAGGTAAAAAAAAAAACTTGACTCTGAATAATATCCAGAATTTCAAAATGTTAGCAGGATCCGAACATGCTGACCAAGCCCAATTGCAAAAGAAAATGAAAGTAAATTGAAGTCAAGGAGCGATGTTGAAGTGATACATCGAGACTGAGATGTTATTTGTTGGGGAGGAGTTCGGTTTTCGCCTGGGTTCTTGGAGGAACTCACCGACCATTTTTACATGCAGTCATGTCAATCACCAATGGAATAAAGCAAAGTTTGGTCCCGTGCTGCATCTGAGTTTCGCATTTCTGTGTGCAGGTTATGTGGTGACCCAGCTCGTGACGTCCTGCGGCTCCGACGGACACTCCATGGCACTGACCGAGACGGGGGAGGTGTTCAGTTGGGGGGATGGAGATTTTGGGAAACTAGGACACGGCAACACCGAGAGGCAGAGGAGACCCAAACAAATTGAGGCTTTGCAGGGGGAAGACATCGTTCAGGTGAAAAGCATTTCATTCATTCTAAAGTCGCCACTTTCTTAAATAATTGTTGCTTCCTCGTTCCAGCTCGCGTGCGGTTTCCGGCATTCGGCTGTGGTGACATCTGACGGGAAACTGTTTACCTTTGGAAGCGGTGAATCCGGACGTCTGGGTCAACGGTCAACATCCAACAAGATGCTGCCGGAGAGAGTGGCTGCACTGGAGGGTTACCATGTAGGACAGGTAAAAATATTTTTTATTTTTTCTTGCTTGGCTCTGAACATTGCAGAATAATGAAATGGCATGAATGGTCATATTTTCTCAGGTGTCATGCGGACTCAACCACACTCTGGTCTTGTCTGCGGACGGAATGATTGTATGGGCATTTGGAGATGGAGATTACGGAAAATTGGGGACTGGTTCCTCAACAGCAAAATATTACCCTCAGGTATGTTGACAAGGTTAGCAAATCCTCCTCAAACGTATTTTAGCATTTCGTGGCAAATCGTCCTGTGCCCTATTTTGGGCCTTGATACAAAAGTTGAGGAAAATCAAATAGACAGCGATTATATATGTTTGATGTCCATCTGTTCAGAAAGTGGAGCAGCTGTGTAATAAAGGAGTCAAGAAGGTCAGCTGTGGAACTCAATTCTCTGTTGCCTTGGCTTGCGATGGGCATGTGTACACATTTGGACAAGGTACATCCATCGACATTTAAAATAAATGCAATAACATGCGTACAATGTTAGATGTCGTGGTTTTATTCATACTACTGCAGACAAATTCCTTGTATGTGTGTGTGTGTTTGATATACTTGGCCAACAAAGATTATTCTGATTCTGATGTCCCAACAGAGCGTCTGATTGGCCTGCCGGACTCCATGCTCAAGAACAAGTCATGTCCTCAGGTGGTTCCGGCCCTTGATGGACACTTCATAGAGGACGTAGCCCTGGGCTGTGAGCACGTCCTCGCCCTGTCCTCTACCGGGGACGTCTATGCCTGGGGCTGCAATAGTGACGGACAGGTAAGCCACAATGTATTGAAAGTTGGGGAGTCCCATTTTGGAAAGTGCGCTGAGGGCCATATTCAATTTATTTTTAAAATAAATAAATAAATAAATACATTATTTGCTGTCCACTGTAGGAACCACTATGTCCAAAAGTGTGAAATACATTTTCAAAATTCCATGTTCAATACATAAGGTTTGGTGTACTCCTTCATGTGTTTTTCAGCTTGGTCTGGGACATTCCAACCTGGTGAAGGAGCCCACGCTGGTGACATCCCTCCAGGGGAAGAACATCCGACAGATCTCGGCGGGCCGCTGCCACAGCTCGGCCTGGACGACGCCCTCTGCGTCCATTAAAACCTCAGGTGCGCGCACACTCACGCGGCTCGCTGATACGATCCTTAAAAGAATCCTCCTCCGTAGGTGGTTCTGGAAGTTTCCAGCTAGGTCTTCCGCAGTGTGTCCCTCCCCAGTACAACACATTGAAAGGCTGCAGCCCTCATCTGCTCAGCATGCGCCTCAGAGTGCTCCACCACTTCTCTGATCTTGTGTACAAGTCGTGGCGGCTGCTGAACCTGGATGCCAAGAATATGGTAATCACGTTTGGTATTAGATGTGTATGAAGAAGGAAATAAAAGCCCTGGTGATTTGTTTGCCAACAATTTAGATCATCGGGATCAAATCGCTATATTGGGGGCGGCATCTATAATTTATCGTGTGCTTGGGGCGGAAATTGCAGATTCTTTTTCGCTGTGATAATATCACCTTACACCATTTATGCTTATGCAGGATATGATAGATTGTTTGGGGTGAGGGCAATAAACGATGCTGTCAAGGTAGAGTATGAGCAATTGCCTCCTTGTTATTTTTTCCCTCCCTTCTCTAAAAGATACTGAACCAATATTCTGATCTCGGCCCTTACAATGCAGTATAGTACACCGACACAGATATTTCGAGAACTATTATTTGTGTAAGACTGCACTTTGCCTCATGCCTTAATTGATTTAGCGATGTGCTACATCATGGTAATGCTTTTTTGTCTTTCCCTGAAATTACACTTTTTCACGAGACATAACAATTCGGGATGTCATGATACTGAGATTTTTTCCCGCTCCTGTGAGATATGGAAAATAACATCTCCGTATGTGTCCGTCTCCTACATGAAAATGTGCCGCGATATGATCGTATCAAAAGATTGACATTTAGGCCCAACCCTGTGCTGCTGTATCCAGTTTCTTTCCTGTTTTCTTGGTCTCTACTCAGGTCTCTACTTCGAGATATAGTTTGGGGACGACAGCGATTGTCCGTGGTGAGCTCAGAGGTCTTCTGTCGCCGAAAGTCAACACTCTGCCTCTGGTGCGATCCATTGGCAGAACTATGACCCAGGGAAAAACGTACGGGCCGCAGATCACCGTGAAACGGATTTCCACAAGGTATTGTCAGGGGAATTCTAAAAATGACCAGGTCACGTTCGTAGACTCATCTTTTATGTTGGTCAGCTGGAATAGGAGAATTTCACAATGCTCGTGTGTTCCGAACCAACTTGCAGAGGGCGTTCCAGCAAGCCCATCTTTGTACAAATTGCCAAGCAAGTGGTGAGCCTGAACCCTCTGGAGCTGCGGCTACCGTCCCGAGCATGGAAGGTCAAGCTCATCGGCGAGGGAGCGGACGACGCTGGCGGAGTGTTTGACGACACCATTACAGAGATGTGCCAGGTAAAGACAAAAAGGGAAAACACACACACACACACACACACACACACACACACACACACACACACACACAAAACGATACTCAGGTCCAAAAGATTTCATTTGCAGAAACTGAGACCACATATTCAATCGGTCACTGTCAGGTTTATCCAATGTGACACTCAGGAATAAAACACAAAGAGGAGACAGGAGACTCAATTCTGGTACCAGGAGGGAACGAGGAGAAGCGTTAGGTTTCAGTTCTCCGCACGTCACCCCTAACGATCTCCTCCTTCACCCCCTTATTTATTGGGAAATCTACTACATAGGTGTGTCCAACCTAAAGGGTGGGGGCTGTTGGAGACACACTGAACTTGTTTGACTATGTGTGTGTATGTGAGTGTAAATTACGTACATGTGTGCCATTTTTACAAAAACATCACGTTGCAGCTGGTGTTGATGGCTCCATCCACTGTCGAACCTTGCTCCTGTTTAGTCTTAAAACTTATCTCATCCCAACCAATCCTCGAAAAGGTGGTTGCGTCCCTAAACTTCCACACAGTGCACTCAGCATTCTTGAGTATAAAGGTGAGCATATAATGAATAAAAGGATTATAAATGTGAATGATTAAGAAGCATTATATCTTTATTAAAAGCATAAGCGTTCTTCAATTAATGATTGCAGGCATAAGCGTTCTTCTTTGCAAGCATAATCAATTTATCATTGCAGGCATAAGCGTTCTTCATTGCGAGCATAATCAATCAATCAATCAATCAATCAATCAATCAATCAATCATAATGTAACATTAATAATAACACTAATAATAAGCGAATGTATGATAACTAAAATAATCAATCCATCAGTCACACTTGTTTTTTTTAAATAGGAGCTGCAGTCCACCGTGGTGGACCTTCTCATCCGTACGCCCAACAGCTTTGCAGATGTGGGAAGTCACACTGACAGGTTAGGTGCACTTTCCTCTAACCATAATCCCAGCGTCCTTAATCCCTTGACGTCCAGTCTGAAGCATTGGTCTTGTGTCACGACAGGTTCCTGCTGAACCCGGCTGCTCTCTCCAAAGATCACATGGTCCAGTTTCGCTTCTTGGGCATCCTGATGGCGGTGGCCATCCGCACGAAGAAACCTCTGGACCTGCATCTTGCGCCGTGGGTGTGGAAGCAGCTCTGCTCCATGCCACTGGGAGAGCCCGACCTAGAGGAGGTGGACCTCCTCACCTTCCGCACCTTACAAGGCATTCTGCATTTGGAAAACAGCGGCATCACAGAGGAGAATTTCCATGTGGTGAGATGTCTCGATCTGTGGATCAGTTGTTCCTTCCGTTTTCAACTGCCAATCCAAAAAAGAAAAGTGTGACTTGCCTAACGCACACACACAGACCAAAAAAAACTGTTTTAGTCTCGGACTAAAAATAAACGAAATGCTGAGCAGAAGGAACATTAAAAAAAAAAAATCAAAGTTGTCATCTCAACCTCAAATAACTTTCTCGCTTGGTTTAATGAATGTTACGGTGTATCTTTGTGAAGATGATTCCACTGGATTCGTTCGTGGCCCACAGTGCAGACGGAAGGCTGGTGCCGGTGGTTCCCGGAGGCCAAAACATTTCCCTTAACTTTTCCAACCGCACGGAGTATGTGGAGAGAGCGCTGCAGTACAGACTTCATGAAATGGACTCTCAGGTTTGAAGCAAAGACGGTAGTAGCGATGCGGCTTTGGTTACTTCCCCAGTGGGCGTTCACCAGCGGACATCATTTGTGCAGGTGGCATCAGTCAGAGAGGGCATGTCGGCCATCATCCCCGTACCGCTCCTCTCACTGCTGACCGCCCAGCAGCTGGAGCAGCTTGTGTGTGGTTTGCCCGAGGTGTCGGTGGAGATGCTGAAGAAGCTGGTGCGCTACCGTGACATCGCGGAGAGCCACCAGCTAGTGGCCTGGTTCTGGCAGAGCTTGGAGGAGTTTACCAACGAGGAGCGCGTGCTCTTCCTGCGCTTCGTCTCCGGCAGGTCCCGGCTGCCGTCCAACCCGGCCGACATGACGCAGAAGTTCCAGATCATCAAAGTGGACCGGGTGAGTCAGGGCTGAAAGGTGCCTGATGCCCCAAAAATGGATAAAAAATACTTTGTACTTTTCAGACTTTTGACCAGTCAAAAAAAAAATACCCTACACTTACGCTGTGACTTTGTGATTGGATGGTTTATGTAACTCTCGTTAATCAATTAATTTTTATTAATCTCCTGAATTTTCTCTCTGTGAGTCAACCAAGGATGATCTTCTCTTCCCCCAGCCCGTTAATGGCCTGCCGACAGCCCAGACGTGCTTCTTCCTGCTGCGTCTTCCGCCATACACAAGCCAGGCGGTGCTGGCCGAGCGTCTGCGCTACTCTATACACAACTGCCCCTCCATCGACATGGACAACTACATGCTGACGCACAACACAGAGCCCTTAGAGACCTCCGACACAGAGGAGTGATGGCGTCATTATATGCACTGACTTTTAATTTATTTCCCCCCTTGGATGAGTGTTGTTTTGCATTTGTGTGAGATGTCGTGTATTTATTGCAGTGCTTGAGCCGAGAAGACACTGGGATAATATAGACTACTATTTCTTATCATATAAGCCACTGAATCAATGTGCCTGTTTGAAGATGTAATTGAAGGTTCTGTCCAATGTAGGCAGTGTGACTCTAAAATAAAGAGTGCTTACTTGTAGCCTGTTATTTTTTTCTTTTTTAACTGACACTTTGCTTTTCTTACAGATTTTGAACAAATTTAAATACAGTACCTTTAAATATGCATCACTTGTAAGGCTTTTGCTTTTTTGTCTAGGCTGCCATGATTCGTCTGTGCTGCTTGGAGGACCCTATTAATATCATTGTACCACCTGCTTTGACACAGGCAGCGTAGAAATAAACCTGCAGTCAGCGGTCTCGCAGCTGAGAGAGAGAGAGAGAGAGAAAGAGTGCGAGGTAAGAGATTAATATAACTATATTAATATATCATCTTAACAAGGATACACGAATCACAAGGAAAGGCCAGTGCTGGGGAAATGTCAACATGGCCTAATTGCCATTATTATGTCTAGTGTGTGTGTGTGTGTGTGTGTGTGTGTGTGTGTGTGTGTGTGTGTGTGTGTGTGTGTGTGTGTGTGTGTGTGTGTGTGTGTGTGTGTGTGTGTGTGTGTGTGTGTGTGTGTGTGTGTGTACTGTATATAAATTCCTCCCCGATCCTATACAGTATATGTTTCCTATACTGTATATATGTCGTGTAGAGCCTTTGAACGGTGTAATGCCAGTGGCGACCACATGATGGCAGGCAATCCTCACAGCGCCTCCAACCCAGAGGCTGTCATCGTGAAGAAGCGTGTGTCATGGCCCGCACAACATCGATCCCAAAGTACAAAAACAACAGGTTTTATTTTCCCTACCCACAGCGTCGAGTTCTTTCAAAGTGCATGAGCATTTGGTAGACTTGTGTTCTCCAAAACCATGAATATATTCAACTCATAATTGTGTATGAAACGCATATGGTGGCTTAATTGGACAAGCGGCCGACTGTGATGGACTCTGATGGGATGCTTCCAGGGCACAGGTGAGTCTACCAACTGTTAATTTCGGGATTTTTGAATGAAATGGAAGAAAAACTAATCGTACTACAGTATTAAAATTTGACTACGGTCGTTTTTGTGAAACCATGCAGAAAATGACTGAACTTTGGTTTGCTGTTGAGCAGATTTGTGAACTTTGAATGCAAGAGAGCCCTTTGCTGTGTGGTAGGGAAATCACGGTATGTGGTTATTTTGTGTCGTTGAGTGTTGTTTCTTTTCTGTGTGTATTTGAAAATTCAATTACATGATGACACCTCTGTACTTTGGCTCAGGGAAAAAAAGACACTGCTTAGATAAATAATTCAGCAACTTTTGAAGGGGGAAAAGTTCTCTCGCGACTGTCGAACATCTCTGGAAGCATTCATTAGAGCACTAAGATCATGTTCACCTGTTTCACTTGTTAAGTCTGAAGCCCCTTCGTTTTTTATTACCATGTCGGGAACACCAGCAGGCTTTCATAGACGTCAATAATTCATAATTCATTTGCTTAATCAACAATTAAGGAAATTAACAATGAATTATTGATTTATTCTCTCTTTTTTTTTTACCTCATTAGCTGTTTCTTAGGGGTTAAACATGAGGACAAAATGACATATTGGGACCCAAATTTCAGTATCTTCACTTTCTAATGTTCAGTTTAATGATAATCAAAGACACTAGAGGTGACTGATTTTGACAATCTTTTCAAGTCGCTTTCATGCAAATATACCACAAAATTTCCCACTTCCCTACAAGGGACAACGGTAACAAACAGCTGGATTACGGTAAGTGTTTCTTGATTGGTCATGTCTGCAGAGTTTGGCGCACAACTGTGCAACTGTACCCACAGAGACCTGGTCTTACCAAAGTCTCTTTTAAATTGTCACTAAAGCCACTCACTATATTGGTTTTAGATCATGCAAAAAAAAAAAAAATCCCACCAGCAGCAAAACACTATTGATGGCTTGCCATTGTTTTCTTGACCTTTCCATCCATCCAGCTCAAATGACAGCTGCTAGGTCATCTTAAGACTAAACATGGGCCATGATGGTGATTATTGAGCAGGGAATTCTCTCTCTATCTCTGTCTCTCTCATAAGATGCCATGCATTATTGCTACCACAGGCTAATTTCCCATGAGTGCCATCAGACAAAATAATCACTGGAGAAGAATTATGTTCCCGCCATCATTTTGGCTCCATGAAGTGGATTGTTGTGGAATTAACTTCAATGTATTAGCGTTATCTTGACATACAAGCGCTAACTGAGGACACAAACGTCATTAGGATTCTGATAGATGGGTTTGGTCAAATACATCCAAACCTTCCCAAAGGAGTGTGTGATTCAAATTAGCCGCTCATCAATTTTCTATTGCATTTGTTCTTAGAAGGGTTGCAGAACCGATCCCATCTGACTTTAACCCAGAACAGTGAGAGGCAGGTCACACCCTGGACTGGTCATCAGCCGATGACAGCTAGCTACTGTTGATGCTAGCTACTGTTATTGATGAGCCTCATGTAAAGGTGCTTTGTTCGCGTTGAATAGTAACTGGTGACATTGAACGTCATCTATTTAACTGATGGCGGAAAAGTGCAAAGTGTGGCAATATCCAGCTGCCATGACATTTTCTACGAATGGCAAATGCGGATAAATGACCGGTCTACCGTTCGGACTGCGGTGTGCCAATTTTGCGGGATCTCATTGTTTGAGGGACTCGAGTCGCGTTCTTGCCTCTGGAGTTTGAAGGACAGTTTTGGCGGTGAATGGAAATACAGTACTTATAAAACAGCAGATTATGTGAGCTCTGTTGGGATCCGTCATCTGGCTTCCAGACGGACGACGCATTGGCAGCGGTGGCCGAGGATTTACCTTCCTTGGCTGGCAGTGGACATCCGCCGGGCCTGGAAGCCAATATTAAACAACACAGCTTTCGCTTGCATTGAGCTCTTATGCAACAACATCTGGACAAGGGACCTCGGACCACCAGACCCCCTTTTTTTTTTTTTTCTTTTTTTTTTTTTTAATAACGCAGCAGTGATTACATCAACAGCAATTCCACCCACCCCTCCATGGGATCAAAACATGAAGGGCATTCCTGTGTACTTTGACTCCGAGCCAAGAACAGGAATTTCTTCCCCCTCCCTTGACGCTTTCTATTTGCTAATGATGTTGAAATTGACATTTTTGCATTCCCGGTAATCATAAACATCTGGTGCGCACCATCTGCCGATGTTGTTGTTTAATGGGCTTCACTGTTATTAAGTGGAGGGGTGGGGGGGGGGGGGGGTGAAGAGTCCTATCAATGCATAATGCCGCATGCGTTAAGCTGAATGATTTGCAACATCTTTGACCCGCTGTCAAAGTGAGCCGTTTTATGAATGACTTATCTTATTCTGCTGAGGGCGAAACCTCCATCCATTATTCGAGCCGCTTAGTTGAATTTCTGATGATGGCACTCTCCCATAAGTCCTACGATTTAACACAAAAAAACCCCCAAAACATAAAAACAATAGTACAAATGTTGGCCAAAGTGTGTCGCTGATCCAATCCGTTGGGCTCATAATACCATCAAACAGTTGAAGTGGGTACTAAAATCACCGACTCGACATGGAAACGTCTCTGGTTCCTTTGGTGAGTCGTTCCAAAAAGCGGCTGCGGTGGCGTCGCATTAGCCTCAAGGGCGTGGCGGTCAAGTGGGCTCCACGTGCGCTGCAAATTCATTCAAGTGGGCACTGCTAATGCAATAACCGCCGGCCGCATCCGTGTTTGCAGATACGTCCGCCGAGGCCTTCTCGGATCCTTAACTAGACTCCAACCTCACTTTATCCTCTTGCTAAGTGTACTCGAACGACTTGAACCTAAGCCACAACCACTGTCTAACTGTGAGGGGTGGGGATGGGGACAGGTTTTGCCATATTAGTGAACAGTGGAAAAGTTCAGAATGACAAAAACAAACAAACCCAAAAACTTGACATTTGTCCTCGCGTGATCTTCTAAAGTACGTCACGGAAGCGCAATTTGTTAACCTGACCTACATAAAAAGTCCTTGTATGCAGCTGCGTGCTGACGACAAAGCCGCCAAGATTATATTTTAAGCAGGGGGCCCCGTGATTTATCTACCGCTACATGGTTAACGGCAGCATTAATCACGGCGTGAGCCGTGCCTCCCTCCCGTATTATCTACAAACAACTCTCGACGCCCATGCACCCGTGTTGAAGCGGTTGCGTTTTTACACAGGCTGTGTTTTTTTGATGAGGTTGTGTACGGTGAAGATGGGGTGCGCCAACGAGGCAAGGATGCTCAAGGGAGTTTGCCTTTGACTGTAAATAGGATTTGTTTTAAGAGGAAGAGGCGCAGCCTAATATGTCAGGATGTTGTGGGGCGTGTGCCTTTAATGCAACTTTTTTTTCCAATTTTTTTTTTAAGACTACATGCAGGGGAGAGAAAGGGTTTGGAATCTATGTGCATGTTAAAGAGAACGCACGCAACTGCTTCAACTTTTGAAGGTGGTGCAGGAAAGAGGAATCGGGTTCGGGATTTTCAAGGGGTGTGCACCTCAAAATCTTCCATCTCGCCTTTAAATACTCGATCACAATGTTGAAGGGGGTGCACCTTTCATTTATTTCCTAAAGTTGTGGTGCGCCATCCATCCAGGGATGTTCAAGAGGGTGCGCCTTTACTGTAAATTGGCTTTGTTTTTAAATTTTGGGAGATAGTGTGGCGTTTCTCAGCTCTATCAGGATGTTGAAGGGGGTGCACATTTAGTAGGTTTTTTTTTTTTAACTGTTCTAGCTTGCTCACCGTCTCTGTCATTTGGTCTTTTTTTTTTTTAGATTGCCAGCAGGGATGTGCCATCTTCTACCTGCCACTAGTGTGTCATGTATATTTCCCTCCCTGCATCGCATCCTTCTGAAATTGACACCCCCCAGATTCGCCCCTCCCCACACTCTTGTGGAGGTGAAATACTGTCAACAAAAGTTGACTATAATGCCATTGAGTTGCTCTGAACAAGTCTTTCCTGCTGTGTCTGTGGTCAAATCTTTACCTGCCGCGCCTCGTGTCGCGGCACGAGGCATCTAGGATGACATGTAAAGTGTCAGGTGCGCCTTGTAAACACATCCCGGCTGCGGATTGGGGGTGTGGGGGCGGAGTGGCGGCACGAAACTCGAGTGCTCCCCCCGGTCATGATCAGAATGGCAAACGACGCATCCTCGCTCGTTGCGTTCACCTAAGCCAGCGCGATGTCAGGTGTGGACACGTGCGGCATTTTCAGAACTACTTTTCATCCCGGCACGAACCTTCACATTTCATAAGAACGGCGTAACTCTTCCTAATTTTCGTGTCGACTTTGTGAGAGCTCAGCTGTCCTGAAAGTGCGATTTCAGGGAAACATTTGCCAAAACAAAAATTGCATAATAAGATTAAAACGGGGAACAGAACATGGGCAAAAAAGGGGGGGGGGAGGGAGGGTGGAAGTAGCTATATTTAAAGCGGTTGCTCGGCCAGCTGTTCACCGCGTGTTACTCTGGCTACTTTACGATTATGAGGGAGGATGCCGTTAGATAATCTATCACAGGATGTGTTGTTTGCCCTGTTGTGTAAGGCTGGGGGCCCCAAAGTCCTCCACTAAGGTGTCAAAACAACAGGAGGTGTCAATAAATGAGGCCTTCGGAGTTATTCGCAGGCCACGGGAGAAAAAGTTTGAAACGCCACCAATTTCAAGACCTGACTGAGAACCCCCCGCCCCCCACCTCCCTTCTTAAAATGGACCTCCGGTAAATCAAAGCAGGTCTGAGCCAAGCTCGGCAGTCCCGTTGTCCTTCATTCCAACGACATTTGGGCTTATCAATCACGATCGAGCTCATTTCAAGCGCGACGGGAACACGGTCACGTGTCCCATCCAGCCGCCGCTGCTTGTGCTCTGCGGAACGTTACTCGGGCTTTTTGGAACGACTCGGTGCCAGCATCCGGCAGCCCTACAAGACAAAGAAGTGCCGGTGAAAGGCTCGTGCATCATTCTTTAACCGCTTGATCCCCTGAAAGGTGAAAAGTTGAAGTCGTTCATCAAGCGACTGTCTGCTCTCATCGCCAGGAGCTCATTTTCTTGAAAGCCTCCCCGCGGACAGAACATCAGTCACTGACGGCATTCCGTCAGACAATTCTCTGGATTCATTGATGGATTTGCATCAATGACACAAGGTCCGGCCGGAGCGTTCACGTGTGGCGCACGTGACGGGCTGGCGTCAGCGTTGGGATGATTCTTCCCCACCCGGCGTATTTGCAGCACGCCGCTATGGATATATAGAAGTGGCTCTCCGACACAACAAGGTTATAATCAGTGAGCTTGGGGCCCGCGCTCGCCTGCTCGAGCCAGACGGATTAATTATCAAAATGGCAATTGCTCCACACCGCCAAAACAATTAGAGAGAAACGTCGCTAACCCGTCTGAAACGCGAACCGGGAGCATTTGATGCCCGAGCTTGTCCTTTGCGCTTCTTTTCAGTACAACGCCCTGCTTGAAAGAATACTTAAAATACAAAATACGATTAGAATTTTTCTTGGCTGCACCTATATGTGGATGTTTTTGTTATTTATTTATTTTGTCCAATCACATTTCAACCAATTTGTGCTGCCAATCTACTTGACTGTCGACTGTTTCTTTAACCAAGCAAATTTCAATATCGCCTCCGAGGGCAAGTTGTTCCTCCGACTGTTTATTTTGGCTGCAATTCCAGTGTCGACCACTAGATGGTGTTTAATTTGCCCACATTCAATTTGATTTAAGATTGAAAACAAGAAGCACAGGATTTCGGCGTCACTCCTCTTCAATCCTGCTTTGTACGCCTACAAAAAGCGACTGCTGTAGGTTTCTGTTTATAAAATACGTCTTTGGGCATGATTATTGATGGATATTGTGAGATAAATTAAGTTTGTCAATTTGGGGTGAAAACAGGATTTGTTTACATAAACACCAGTGATCGGTACTGATTCTACATTATTTTGTGACGGTATTTGTCCAAATAATTTGGAACACACCAGATGAATGAACCCACTGAAAACAAGGATCAAAATGCACCTCAATCGATTAGCCACGCAACGGACTAGCCCACCTAGGCTGCCGTTTGGAGCAAACTATCACGTCAAAGTGTTGCCGCTCCAATGTTTGTTTTAACTTGAAAGCTAAGTGAATCATTAGTGCTCGATTCATTAGCGCAGTATCGAATTGGGGCCCCTTGCCACTGTCAGCCTCTGTATTATTCATATGGATGAGCGCAAAGGACTTGGCGCGGATTCAAAGCTTTGTCCTCTGACTCTTTTGCCCCTACATGTAATGATTGTGCTTGATTTCGAGTGTTTGACCGCTCACATTAAATGCAGACCGCAACATTTGATGGGAAGTATACTTATCGAAAAATATGTTTAATGTTGTCATTGGAGTAGTGTCGAATTGCCCTTTGTGTTTACATAAAAATAGCGTGATCATTTTTGCATGATTGCAGGTCCTGTCACAATGTTGAAGGTGCGGGGTGCGTGCGTAGCGTCTCCTAAACTCCATAATAACGCTCCACCGTGACTTGATGACCTTGCTGATAATCGCACTTTCCGAATTGCATTCGGGGGACTAATAAAAAGCAAGAGGACTAAGAAACAGAACGGTGTAAAATGTTGATAAAGACTCACCCAAGGCCTCTCACAATAAAGTGTTCCAAGCCAAAGACAATCAATGGAGACTGTTGGATCAATATCTTCCTGTCAGACCGCTGTCACATCATTTTAAGGGAGAATAGTTAATTATCGGCGAGCGCTCGTAGACCGTTTTTCTGACACGAGCTGCCGATTCCTGCGGACTCCGTGCTATTGGAAAAGCAATGACGGAACTTTTGCGTAACAATGATTAGCTACTCACTTATCCCGGAAGGTCACTCGAGACTTCCACGTGTTACCGATGGCTTTCATCAAAGCCACAATTTTTCACTTCACGTCTGCGAAAGGGCCGATTGTCAAAAATTAGCATACTTGAGCCTCTCCCCCAAAAGTCCGACTGGAAAGGTCCCGGCTCAAACATGATCCGATAAGTAGTACAGAAAATGGATGGATGGCTATGCGACCATAAAACAGAATCAAAGGATGTCCTTTTTTAAGAATGACAAAAAAAGAACAAAAAGTCAAATGTGATCTCGTAAAGCCAGACACTAATGAGAACCAGTTTTATATAAGACAGATGGACAATGAGCCCAAACCGGCCACTCCTGATGGTCAAACGTAGGACTATGGAGAAGCAGATATCCCGGACGAAATCTGTACTCGCAACGAATGTAGGCCTCATTTCCAAACATTCGGCAGCAGAATTCCTGTCACGTCTTTCGTTTCTTCAGCAACATGTGTCCTGCGTACAAATGTTGACTCGTTTCAAGCAAAACCACAAACACTGGACCAGCTAAGCTTGTTTGGGAGGGGGGGGGGGGCTTAAGCCATGCCGGAGGATCTTTACGAAAGCTACGAGGTGATTAGAGTGGCTTTCGGATGACCTTCAAGTTCGATCCGTTGCCCCCCCCCCTCCCCCGCCCCCTCCAGCAGACACCTTCAATTTACCAAGGATCACATGCTAAATTATGTCCCAGAAGTTGCTTGTAGTACAGTATCGGTTCGGAAACTGCATGAACCCCCCCCACTATAAACAAATCCAAAATCTTAATCCAGCGCTACAATAATCAGAAGCTCTATTCTTATTCATGCTTTGATCGGATCCTCGGGTTTTTGCTACGGCCGTGAGTCCCCCGTGCTTTATTTTTCAGGGTGGCGGAGGTGCCGACTTGGGCGACTCTACTACCCATCAAGGGATCAACGGACAGTCAGTAAATCCATTACTAAAAATACTTGCCAATCCTTTGGGATTACTACGCTTAGCAAGTGGACACTGCGTATGCCACAAATCTGGAATTAGGCAGTGAAAGGCTGTCAACTGCGCTGCATCAACACCTGATCCACGGTCTAGTTATTGGTGTTGCCGCGGCAAAGGCGCATTCAGATGAGTACATTCAGTTGACCGGTGCCAAATGGTGGCCTGCACGTGGGGGTGTGGGGTCTCTCTGTCATTTAAAAGATGGGTGGACAGGTTAGGAATTGTGAGGCGTACCCCATTTAAAGAAATCTCCAGTCACGTCATGACAACCTATCCTCCGGTGTAACATGAGACTTGAAACATGAGTTCCCAACACTGAGTCGGGGGAGCTTCCTAGCGCTTGTAAAATTTCAAACGCAATCACTTAATAGATTGATCATGGAAAATGCCATTGGTGTGGCACGATCAGATCGACTTTGACATTGACTGTTGCTGTACATACTATTAATCGACCTTGGCGAGCCACGATATTCTCCATTTCTGATATTTATGACCCTCACATTTTGAATGCTCCGGTTTGTTTACACCGGGCAGTTCAAATTTTTTTTTTTCCCCCTTCTTGATGAAGCCAACCTTTTGTCCGGGCTGGTTGCCATCCAACCTCCTCCCCTGCACTCCGTGATAGCCTGGTGGCCTCGAACCTGGAGACGGACCAAACCCGCAATCCTATTAAAACGCAACTCTCCTCCCAACTCCGATCACGCTTTAATTAAAATACTCAGTCCAGCGCGGGCGGGAGTCCAACGACGACGGTAGAGTTAGATGTCATGAACATTTTTTTTTTTTTGGGTACAGACGTTGGGTCACCGTATGCCACTTAAAACAGTTTCAATAATATTTCACTCTCTAAACTGAGCTTTTACATCCAACGACTTGCAAAAAAAAAAAAAAATCCAAAATCATAATCAGAAGGGGGAGGGGCCGGGGATCTGTAACACAATGCTGCCATTCTGGTGGCGGCTGATGCTATTTGCGGCATAAGTAATAGCTGGCGGTGCAGGCCTATGAAATGGTTCGTGTCAAGATGAGCCATTGACCGTAAGCAGAGATGACTGGGATGTAATCTTAGAGACACAATGCAATTTCAGACCGGCCGATCAGACGGCTGCTTACGGAACATTGTGATCCGCCGGGAGACCGCGTTTTCCCTCGATGGGCGTTTTTACACTCTGCGACCTCATGGTGTGTTTTCATCAAGTTTTAACCGTCAAATTTTTGCACGAGGAGAAACAGTGTCAGTTTGACTGAATTTCCGGAGGAGAAAATTGTTGCCGGCAGGTTCACATTTTGCTGGCTATTTTGAATGAAAGCAAAAGGATGAGCCGAACCTAAATTCAACGTGCAAAAAAATCACGATATCATGAATCGACTGTCAACGCCACGCAAATCGCCATCAATTGCCCGGATTTAAATGCGGGCTTTCGTTCCGTGAATGCATATGAATGTTTGACCGCAAAAATCTATTTTTGTTGTCCTCTGACGTGTACATCAAGGATTTGCACTTGGTTCGGTATCGGTATTACTTTAAGCCATAAATCTTATGCAATCTTTCTCTTTTCGTAACCCCCCCCCTCCCACTGTCTTCCCCTTCCCTGGCACCGTGAACTGTGGAAGTCAAGTTACACAAGCTGGGGGGTTGAACAGTTGGCATGCCAACTAATCCAACCCAACGCAAACGGGGTGGGGGAAGAAAAAAGAAAAAAAAAACAGGAGGAAATAAATGAAGGGATGTCTGTTTCAATTAGGGCAACATTTGGATCATTACATAATAATCCAAGAGCAAGCATGCAAAACACCCAAGCTAATATCCCGTCCGGTCATCTCGACAGCCAGCTGCATTGAATGAGATGTTGCTTATGCTTATTATTGTCATTATTATTTTTATTATTGATGTTTTTACATTTTTTATGATATATTTTAGAAATCAAATCTACCGACGCGTGACGTTGTGGCGAATATTCCGATAGTTAGCCTCGTAGTATTTCAAGTCAACAAAAACCAGGAAACTGCTTGTCGGCCCCCCACAAATAAATAAACAAAAATACGGCTGAGCTATCTGAAAAACTTGATGTCCGTCATGAAGGACCGACGCACTACTTACACGCGTTGACTCAAGACGGACTTATCGGTCATTTTACTGAGCAACGCAGGTGCTGCCATTGCTGTCGCTCAAGCCTCTAATTAAAGGCATTAGTACCACCAGCCTGTCCAAATGGAGGCTGGAGGGTGGGGGGGGGTTAAGAAGCACCAGTGCAATTTATTCGAGTGATTTATTACCACTGCATGCAATTACCACCAAATCGCAACACATCGCCGCATCGTAGAACCAATGCATCTCATGAATACGGTGTGATTGAACATCGCAGCCCTATCGCTTAGCATGAAACATTAGCGTGTTTTCGACTAATAGATTTTACATTGTGGGGGCAGGCGGCCTCGGCGGCTGCGACTCGACGTCATTCACGAAGGTCAAAGGTGGTGCGTTCTTACATTAATGTAGCGTGAATCCCTGTATATCGCGGGGGATGCACACGCAATAGGTGGAAATCTGTGATTGTAGTGATACGCCTCCCACAGGAGGAAAATATTTCAATCTTGGTTTATTAGTTAAAATTGTTTTATTTTTTAAATGACCTGAATGCATGTATGAACCATTACAACATTTTGTGATTAACATATTTTGATAGGTTATTATTATTATTTTTTTTTACTATTTCATAATTTTGAAATAACATTTGACAAATTTCATGTATTGTGACGTTCTAGAACACATTTTCAGAATACAGTAACACAAGAGAATCTGTCTGAGTTTACTTTGGACTGTTATTTAGAGTGAAATCTGTTGTGCACCGGTGCAAATTCAAAACAAATATCTCTGACGCTGAAAAAAAGTCATCAAAATATTGACATTGTAGTTGTATATGATTTTATTTTTGCAATATTCATGTCGGTGAAACATGTTTTTCATACTTTTTTTTATGTAAATCCATTTTTTTTTCTCGTGTAGGCTAATGAGATTGGTGAACTTCATTGAACGCGTCATGTGTTAATTGGGGAGTGGGGTGGAGTGGGGCTCTTGTCCATCATGATTATGCAAATAAGGTGCTGGAGCGTGTGCAGGTTGAAACCGCAGTGAGACGAGCCGCGCGCGTGTGTGTGTGCGAGCGCGTGTGTGTGTACGTGTGACTGTGTGTGTCGCACGCGCGGACAGTTCGGCCCGTCGGTAGATGGCGGTAACCCAAGCAAGCTGAGCCAGCGAGCAGGGGAGGGCTCTCGGCCACTCGGGCTCCGGTGTTTGCGGCAGGAGGAGCAGCAGTAGCAGCAGCAGCGGCAGCAGCGACAGCGCCGACGCACTGTGAAGGACACCGGGAGAGAGCGGCACCTCTCCGGCTCGAGCCCCCTTCCACCTCCCCGGGCCCCCCCCTCCCTTCCCCGCCTCTAAGCGCGTGCAGCCATGGAGGACAAAGCCAACTCGTTCTCCGGCGCCAAGGAGGAGAAGGCGGACGGGAATAACGCCTTCCAGCGGCAGGACTCCATCCAGAAGAACAACAGCGCGGGCGGCCAGAACACCAAGGAGCACGGCAACTCGGTGGGCTTCAAGGGGGAGCATGACGAGGCCATGGTGGGCTTCGACGACCTGGAGGCGGCGTCCAGGAACCACGGGTTCATGCAGAGGCAATTCGGGGCCATGATGCAGCCCGGAGTCAATAAGTTCTCCCTGCGGATGTTCGGCAGCCAGAAAGCGGTGGAGAAGGAGCAGGAGCGGGTGCAGACGGCCGGCTACTGGATCATTCACCCGTATAGCGATTTTAGGTAAAACACCTGAACGCACCCCCTCTTCCCTCCTCCCCTCCTCCCGGCTCCGGTCACCCGTAGGTCTGAGAGCTTTGGCGCACACCTTGCACCCAAGCGCGCGTCTCATTGCGGCATTTTGCTGCATCGCACGAACGTCCTTGGACGCAAGGCAAACACGCTCGAGCTCTCGCGCTGGCTGCGCGCGCGTCTCGTCTTTTTTTTTTTCTCCTCACAAATTGCAGCTCGTGCAGGCGCCCCTTCTACCTGCCAATATGCAGCATCACCAGCATAGTGGCTTGTAAACATTACTCTGCTGCAAGGAAGGGGGGGGGCGGACCAAGGAGATTGGGGTGGGGGGGGTCCTCTTTCAGTTTGAGCATTCCCGTGTGATGTCATGTTGATGGTGGGCAAGCAGTGGGGCGAGGGCTGGAATGGATATACATTTTGACCACAATAGATTATTCATTGGCGCTTCCGCCAGGTTGAGAATCTCTGAGTTAGCATGTTTTTCTCCGTCCTTTTTCTCATCATTCACCAACATGCGTTGAGGTTCATCAAATACTCTAAATTAGGGCACGCAAGCAGTCGAGTGGCGACACGTCCACGGTGCACCCGGACTCTCTCTTTCTCAGCTTCAAGCTCGCTGGTGATCACGGTCGCGCAAAGGGGGGAGGGGGTCGCGATCCGCAGGCCCACCCCGTCAACTCCACGTGCGTATCGCCCTTAAAAATACTACTAGTCCACACTCTGCCTTTGGCTGTAAATGATTAGTCGATTCTTAAATTAGTCGATGAATGTGATATTCGATTACTACTCAATGAATTGATCTCTTTTGACACTTTGTATGCGGTGTTTCATTTTGTCAAACCAGAAATGGCTCTCGCTCGCCTGCTGTAATGTGATGGAAATTGGTGTCGCAGTGGGATGAATGAAGCCCCGGTGCGCCGACTGCCTCATTTGATTCCACCAGTGAAATCAGGTGCAGGTTGGCCACCGTCTCATGGTCCACTTCACCAATTAATGCATCTCGCTCATCCGGGCCCTCGTCCTGCGTGCCATCAGCCGTGCGGCCTGGCTCAGCAGAACGGTGGATCCGTCATACACCCCCCCCCCCCGCCCCCCCTGAGTTCCGCTCCACTCTGGAGCCTGCTCCTGTCTCAGAGAACTGGCCTTGGTCCTGAAGTCAGAGCGAGGCGGCCTGCAGAAGTGCTTCAACCGGAACTGGACCGTACTCTGAGTTGTTTTCTAGCAAAGTCGTAGAAGCTAAAGACCGAAGCGCTCCCGGTGTATATTCGGGCTGTTGTGCCTTCCCGTGGGTGTTGTTAGTGCACGTTTCACATTTTTGTCCAATGTCAAAACAAATCAAGAGGACGACACCGCAAGCAACATGCTTTTCTTAATTGCCTGCGGGGGTCCAGATGTCTGCTAATTTATTTATTTTTCAACCAAATGTACTTTACGCAGGTGCTCGCCGGTTCACACATCCGCCTCGCAGCTTTCAGATTCCGGGTTCGATCCTAGGGCCTTTCTGTGTTGAGTTGACCTCCATTCTCGTGTGGGGTTTCTCCAGGTATCGTGGTTTCCTCCCACATGACAAAGACGTGCGTATCGTATGAACTGCATTGTTTGGGTGGACGTTTGCCATTCTTCCGTAGTTGTCGTAGTTGTTTTTTTCTGGCTGTAATTGATGTTTGGAGTTGACCGTGATGACGACATGAGCAGGTTTATGAGAGATCTCCGACGAGATGCGCATGCAGTGTATGCACAGCAATGGTAGTGGTCAAGGATTAGCAGTCAATGAGCTTAGTGGTCTCTACAAACCATTATGTAAGGAGATTGACCCGTGCTGCTAGAAGATGGGCAAGGGGTGCACCTTGGCCAATTTTCTTAGTTTTTTTTTTCTTTTTTGTAGCATAACGGAAATTTATTTGTTGTGTAACCTAAGCCACCGTGTTGTGGCACATCAGGGTTCTAAGACCGTGGGATTTGTCATTATAGTTATTTTCTATTCCGTGTTTTGCTTTTCAAATTCAGTTAGTTTCAAGTTTTTATTAGTTTTATTTTTTTTCTTTTAATATATGGACTATTTGTTGAGTGCAAACTAAAAAAAAAAGGTAATCATTGTGCAATGAATTCAATAAATTAAAGTCAACTATAATTCTCAAATGACTGTTTGACCTTCCATCTTTTGCATGCACGTACGTAATGGACAGACTTTTTCGCCATGATTCTAGTTAGCTTCCGTTAGTTTTATAAATGTGAGATGTAGTTCAATTTTTTGTCTTTCAGGATGTCCATTTGCATTTTATTTTGTTTAAAGGAAAAAAAAAATCAACATCCTTCATCTTCATTATAAACGGTGTGTTTTTCTAAAAGCTGGAAAATCATAAAACGGGTGTCTCCAACTCCAGGAAGCAAGTCGGACATTTTGCCCCCCCCCCCCCCCCCCAAAAAAAAAGTCCCGCCAACTTCCGTACCATTGCCCTGACATTTTCTAAAGGGCACTTTCTGAGAGCGAAGTCGCCTGGGAAATTGCCTTCCTCTGCCGCTGCTGTTGGTCTCATTTCACATTCAGTGTCCTCTGAAACCCCGCCCCCCCCCAAAAAGCTTCTCAACATCCATAAAAACTTAAAGTATATCCCTTCACTTGAAACGTAACACCCGGCATATTCTTTGTGCAGCGTGGCTGCTTAAAGATTAATGGCAAGTTAGTAGTATACATTATTCAGACGTTTTTGGAGAGGTCCCACATGCAGGGCCCAGTCGGTCTACCTTTTGCTCCTGCTCAAGAGAGGCCTTTGTCCTTCCTTAAAAGCCTTCTTAGTGCATCGCAGTGTTTTCATACTCGCGTGTACTTCAGTATGGCGCGGCTCCTTAAACGTACAGGACGATATTAATGTACACGGCTATGCTAACTCGACTCGGCCTTATCAGAGGGTCTATCTGTGCCATTATCAAACATCTGCATTTGTTCCTCCGGCTCAGGTTTCCTGCTCGTGGTTCTATAAATAGCACAGTATTGATCCCCGTCAGTACGAGGGCTACAATGATGCATGGGCATTTATCCACACAATGATTGATAATCAGCCAAGATCGATGCCGACGTCGAAAGCAAGTGGTTCTGACTTTCTTGCTTTGGTAATCCCGTGCCAACATTTCGGCCCAATTAAAGGCCCTTTTACACAGAGACCCGATGAAAAATATACATTCTGAAATATACAAATAAAATAAACAATAAACCTGCCTTCGATACAGAACCCGCCAAAGGCGGAATATTACCGGAACTATGTTTTGATTTCACTCGGCCACACGTTACCCCGCAATCACGTGTAGATTATGTCATCATCACGCGAGACGGATAAGACCGGAGAAGTGAGTGTCAAGTATCAAAGTAAGTTATTTTAAACAAAAAAAAAAAATAAAATAAAATAACTTCCCGTAGCTTGATGCTGCTGTGTTAGCACACTGTATGTTTTCAGAAAAGTGACTATGAGGCTTGGAAGAGCGCTTTGGACATTTTTGGGACTCTGACCTGTAGTAGTAGTCATAGTACTTGAATCGGGACTAGCTGATTAAACGGTAAACGAATAGCGAACGCGTAATTTGCGTGTGAGTCTGAGGACTGCTAAAGCTGTGATAGTGCCTCGAAAGGCAGAGGACTGCCAGATCAAATGAAAAAGGTAGAAAACTGACAGCTTCTTACGGCCATTGTACAAGGAGCTTTACTCGGATTTTTCATCTTCGTCATCTCTGGCTGTGATACTAGCTTTGCAGTACATTGACCCGCCCCTTCTGCCTTACAGCTTTGATAATATCTCTGAGAGCAGAATCTTGCTTCATCTTTGTGCCGTTTATGCAAAAGTGTGACTAGGGGGATAAAAAAAAAAATCACTGGCTTTTCCGAACTTGGTAAAGGGCGCTTTTACACACGGGTGACATCCCGACTCAGTTATGGCTGCATTATTAGCTTTGAAAGTGAAAAATGTGGTGGTCGATCTTGTCTCCACCCTTTTATTCAGAACAGAAGGTGGAGAAAGCTGCTGAATTAATGAAGTCACTTGGCTCGCATTGCAAACATGTTGGCAGTGATTTGCAGTCTTTTGTGTGGTTTATTTTTTTTTCTCCTACTGAACCGTTACCAGGTAATGGCGTCTCCGGCTTCCATCGATCCCTACTGAAGTTTCTCCGCTGCCTACCCCGAGCTGCTTGACAAATGAGCAGCGCGATAGAGGCGGCGGTCGCTCTGTTTCCGTTATAGCTCTTGATTGTCGGACTACAAAGTGGACGAGATGTTGATGCGGGATCGCAATGCATCGCCGCAGTCCGAACTGGGCACGCCGCAACATGGCCCGCGCGGGGCGGGCTGCATGCATTGCGGCTGAAGTGTGAAAGCAAGCGCTTAATTCAATGATGTCGGGAGAGCCGCGCGCACTGTTAAGTGTGGCTGACTGCATCGTCACGCTTGGTGACCATCTCCTGAATAACCAAACGGCCATGCGGCAATACAACGTGATCATTTTTTTTTTTTGGTGCAGTTTGTGGGGGGTTTGTCTTAGGGGAGGGGCGACCTTTCACCTGTTCATGTAAAAGACGAATAACACGGCTGTCAGGCTCAAGGCCCAATTGGCCGCGCTTGGCCGCAAGAATAATAGCCCGGACGCTCCGCTCAAGGTTCTTTGCCGAGTCAAGGCCACGCATACATGCGAAGAGGCTTCACGTCAATGACCACCCGTGTAAAAATAACCGCACCGCCGCTATATTCTGCAGCGCCCGGAGGGCCGCTATTTAGCTTTAAGTGAAGACAATTATCGGACACGCAATCTGCGGGTATTTATGAAGCCGAGGCCGTGCCTTTAATGAATTCATACGGATCCATTACTGCCGACCCAGACTGGCAGCACAAACGCAGGCCGTCCGCCACCTAGCCGGACCAGCTCGTCGATTTCCACCCTCGGAGGATGGCGTCAGGGTGGAGTTTTTAGTCGCTAGATAGAATGCCTGAAAGCATCTATTTTCAGACCTTATCGGCGGCCCCTGGGATCCTCGGAGGGGCTGGCGAATTGCTCGCGGAGCCACTAACAGCCTGGACCAAGGGCAGCGTTATGTTTGCCTGTATGAAATAGTCCATACGTCTTGTACTGTAGTTGTCACGATCGTATGTTCAGCTCTCATGGGGGGGAAGGGGGGCATTGGCATACCTGGATTGAAATCTGAACCTTTTGTGTAGTCTGCCAAGCCATATACTGCATTTCCGTATTTAATGTCCGGGCTGTACTTCGGATGGGACAAAGCATCTATCATGGTGTGGCTTCTGTTTGGAAGCAGGCCTTTATATCAACAATATGTGTATATTTACCCCTTTTTTCCCCCCAAAAATGTAGCGTTTTGCAAATTTTTTTACTTTCGTTCGTTTCCGCAGGTTCTACTGGGACTTGATAATGCTCATCATGATGATGGGGAATCTAATCATCATTCCTGTGGGAATAACCTTCTTCTCAGAGCAGACCACCACCACCTGGCTGGTGTTCAACGTGGCCTCGGACACCATCTTCCTGGTGGATCTGGTCATGAACTTCAGGACGGGCATCGTGAACGAGGAAAGCTCTGAGATTATCCTTGACCCCAAGGTCATCAAGATGAACTACCTGAAGAGCTGGTTTGTGGTAGACTTCCTGTCGTCCATACCAGTGGATTATATCTTTTTGATCGTGGAGAAAGGCTTTGACTCAGAGGTATACAAGACGGCGCGCGCCCTCCGCATCGTCCGCTTCACCAAGATCCTCAGCCTGCTGCGCCTGTTGAGACTGTCTCGACTCATCCGATACATACATCAGTGGGAGGAGGTGGGTACGCAACCTTCGGCTGTCAACGCGCAGCTCTCTGCGCAACTCGTATTCGTTCTGAGGGTTTTGGTGGTGGATTATGTCCGTCGATATGCCGGAGCGATCGTGTATCTCGCTGGTATACCATTGTGATACCGTAGCCAAGTATCGTTCCGGGTGTGCCGCAGCCACATATCGTGCTGGATATACTGTGGCCATGTAGGATATCAGTGATACGACAGTGTATTGTGTTCCTGCACCAAAGCCGCGAATCATGTCGGATTACGGTTGCTGTGTGTTGTTCCCGTAAACCATCGCTGCAAATCATGATACATATACCATAGCGCACGGTACCAGTTATACTGAGTGTTCCGTATCGTGCCGGATATAGCGTCGCTAAGTTATACGATAGCTGCATCGTGTTCAGGATATACTTCAGTACATCGTGCACGGTGTATCCGATCATTTCGGATATGTTATGATGCTCCATTTACTCAAATGCAGGTGGCGTGGTGGGGGGGGCTCTATTATGGTAAGTGTTCTATTTCGGAGAATATTTAGAAATAATACCAAACCACATCATACAGTAATTTTGTTTCACCCTCTACCAATCAATTATAACATATCCGGGACTTATAAATGTCCACAAATGCAGAGCATTTATTCATACGAACGCATTATGAGATGCTTGTGTGATAATATTAGTGTCTCTCATCGGAGATAATTAGGCTTACGTTTCCTGATGGGAAAAGGGAGGCATTTATTTGTTTAAGTGGACTAATTGGAGTGGATGGCCCCTGCTGTTTCGCATACCTATTCTTCTACTGTATTCTTTATTCCCAACTCATCCTCGGCGTCCTTGTCCAACCTTGTTCCTTGTTTGTTAATGTTGTCGTCGCCATGCAGATCACACCGCGAGTTGACGTTCTTTTCGTGCGCATGTTGTGCATGACCAAACACTGATCTCAGGGTCCAAACGGCTGCTATGTGAAGTCTGGAGCCTTTTTGCTAAGCCTGAGCATCATCCCTAAATGAGCCCGCGTCGATAAAACTACCAGGCCGTGAGTTCAATTTCAAGCTCTTGTGATGCTACCCAGTGAAGTAAAAAGTGCTCAAAACCAGTGAGGCAGCCTATTTCTACAATTGATCGCTTACCGTCGTGGGTAGGGAAAATGTCTGGAATCAATTATGACGTATAGATTGGCAGACGGGATGATTTTAGATGTTGACCATCGTGCTGGATATCGGGTTGGATAAAAAGCACTGTAAAAGTGAGATCTGTTGAATTTACAATGATGCTGGATATACATTAGCCTCGCATCGTGCGGCTTATACCGCATCCATGTATTATTTCACATATAGCAAACCAGCGTGTAGTGCCAGATGTACCTTCGTCAAATGTGGTCCTTGGATATCTTTGCTACGTACCGTACCGTGCTGGATATACGGTAGTCCTGTGTCGCATTACAAAAATTATTGCTCGGATTTATTATAGCCACATATGTTTTGAGGTTATATCATAGCTGCGGAGTTGGGTACGAGGAGTTCATGGAATGCTTAATGGTAGCCGTCCATACGTGCGGTTCTATTTTTCCATTCGATCTGAACTGGACAAACGTGAAAAATCTCATGATACGCTGTATAATTTTATTTATTTATTTCTTTTACGACTTCCTCCAAGTGTGCTCTCGCCATGTGCTGGGCATGCTGGCTATGTGGGAAGCTGATTAGCATTCCAGATGAGCCACTAGGAGTCTGTGTGGGAGGATGGCGAGGTGGTATAGGCCACAACCACAAACGAGTATGATGCTTAATGAACGAAGGAATGAATGAATGTTCTTCCGCAAGTGTAACGGAGAATACAGTTAACAATGAAACGGAGGCGTTGAGATGTCGTAGCCCTCCGCATCCCGTACGCCGACACATCGACGGATCCGACACGTTCGCGGGAGCTGCTGTGAGCGTACAGAGTGGGAAAAATTCTGAGCTGTCACATGGGGTTAGGTCGGATAAAGGATTTGTGTTTAAAAAAGGGGGAAAACAAACGCATGCTGTAATACGGTCAACCGTTGTCCGTGCCATCCAGTCACCCACTCTGAAGTGGACGATAAATCGTCATCCGGTATGCACGTCACTGTCCTTCGGTGCGAACCCCTTCCTCACTTTGTCACCACCTCTTTGCTCCATCTGCCTCATCAAGAGTCTTACTCAGTCAGAACAGGGCTGTCTATCACTTAGCTATGCTAACGCACTTTATTCCATTTTTCTCAAATTTGGTGAGTTTTCATAATTTTATTTGAGCAAAAAAACCCCAACAAAACATTTTTGTTATTTGAAGAACAAGCTCCAAATATTTTCACATTTGTTACCATGCTGGATAGTGTTCGTCTACCTGGATGTAGCTCAACTACCCAGAGTTGATGTCACCTTGGACTTGTTTCGAAAGCAGCTTGTGCACTCCAATAGGACTCATCGAAACGCGATGAATCAACAACTGAATAATCGCGAATTGATTACTATGCCTGTCCCTTGCTTTTGACTGATGATTCCTATTAGGTTGGAACCAAAACAAATGATGAGTTTCATTATTCAGAAATTCCCTGTCAACTCCTCCCAGAATAATCGTCGTTCATGCCCGTACTATAGTTTCCAGGCAGTGTGTCGCCGGTGGGCCGGTGTTAGCGAGCGGAACACCACCATGCACATACGCGTGTGCTCAATCATTCATTCGTTTGTTTGCTCGCACGTAATTATGGCGATGTGCAGCGCTCAGGGAAATTGCAGCTTACGCAGAGAAGGTCGTGCCGAGCAGTTGACTGCTCATTTGGCACGCCGAGTAAAACAAACAAGGATTATAGAAAAATTTTAAAAAAGAGAGAGTGAGCGAAAAGAGAGGAATTCGGAAAGTGTGATTGATTTGGTTTATTTCAGCTGGACTTCAAAGACGATACGGTGGCCTTCAGAGGACACATTTAAACAGAGTTTCGTAACGGAACACCTCAGATGAGTCACGCTCAGCTCATAGCGCTGAAACCTCAGAGCCATCAACACTGTGCTTGCCATATTAGCTGCATTTGTTCGTTTGAAACTTGCGTAAAATATAACATCCACTCTCCTTAAGCGGGATACAAACACAACAATAATCAGGCTGAATTCGAAGATGTTATGTTTTTTTTTTTTTGTGTTTATCTTGTGGTGTGTCACAAGTCATTTTTCCTGCATGAAAACCTGCTGGGGCGAACAGTGGGATGAGGGCTTCAGCTTGTCTCGCTAAAATCACCTACACATCTGTACATTTTAGCTTTGAGGTTTGAATCCACAAGACAAAAACAATAAAAAATGACAAGCGAAAGCATACAGTCACCCGTCCGCTGATAATATTTAGGAGCAAGGCTGACTTGCTCCCAATTTTCTATGGCAATCACTGAAAAGCAAAAGCCATTCGACCAGCTTGCCTCATTAGCATAGCAGTGGCTAGTAACACGGTCATACCAGTAGCGCTTTTGATTAATGTGCTAACAACAGCACGGTGTTATTTCATGGGCCGTCCGAGCAGTTTAAGCTTTGCCTGTTGATTTCGATGGATTCATCTGACTTTCCAGACGGCTTCATCCCAAACTTGCATTTAGCTTAGTTTGAAAAAGAAAATTTTCTTGCTATGTTAGCGGAGCTGGCACCAGATGTCTTGGCTTTTAGCATAGTGTCAGCGTTTCGGTTAATGAGTTTACATTTGCAAAGTGTTTTATCACTGATCACCAACAGGAAGTATAACGATATAACCTTCTGTCGGTCACACTCCACTGATGCTTCTTAGCAAATATGGCTGCCCTTTGTTGCCTTATTTGTGTTGGAGAGGTGAATATATTTACAGTAAATGTAACCGCAGTGTAGCCGATGATACCAGTGGCACATCTGGCTCATAACCCCGACCACCATCAGCAGCATCAGCAACAGCATCAGGCCTGCTGCCATATCCCGGCTCAGCCGCATGGGCTCAGGTCGGGCTGGTGGCAGCAGCGTGGCCTCCCCCTAGGGAGGAGCTTTACCTTTTTTTTTTCTTCCCAGCTCCGGGCTTAATCTGTCTGCTTTCAGTGTGTGCCAAAATATATACGGACTAGTTTATCATGTTTTATGCTAATATAATACAATTGAAAGTCAAACCAAATCTATTCTGGGGTTGTGGCTGACCTCAAAATGATCATCAAATTTTGACGCCGTCCACCCACGTTAGGTAGCATTGACAAAAAAAAAAAGGCTTGCCATTCTTGGATGCCTGCTTCTATTTGGAGCTCACTTGGGCGAATTCCCTTTTCGCAGAGCGTCAAAGTACTAGCCCTGGAATTCACCCAAAAAGTTTACTTCAAACCGAAATGAGTGACTTCCTGTTCAATTTTGGGCATGGGTCCTTGAAACGTTTTCATATGTCCGTTAGAAAGATCACAGATGAGGTAGTCCAATAGCATTTTCCCCATTTTCATTTGGACTTTTTGTGTGGCACATATTCAGATTCGGAAAACTCAAATTATCCCCGTTGGAGTAGACACAGGCAAAGTTATTTACATATATGACAGTTAAATAGCATTTATCAAGCGTCGCTAAATAAGCGAGTAGCCACGTCGCTTTATCCATGGCTCATTGATTTTCATGAATGGCTCGTTAATGTTCATTTTTACAGCAGGGCAGAAATACAGATTGCCGCCAAAAATAAATTGAAAATGTTTATTTCACACTTTTGCATGCCAAAGTACAAATGGCATTTAGCTAGCTTAGCTATCTGTAGCGCATAGCTTAATCTAGCGCTTCTTTCAGTGTTAAAATCTAACAGAAGGAGCGGGGGGTGGGAATTAAAAACTGACCAGTTTGGCTGTTGTTATACATTTTTCATATTACTTCACTCTTTAGCTTGCCAAATGATGATAAATGTCGCGTGTGTCTTGCTTTACTGACTTTTTGGATGACTACATCGCCTCATCCAGAGCTCATTTCAACACTAAATCTTGACTAAAACTGACCAATTAGCCCTCTCAAAGTGGATTTTTAATTTTTCTATCGCACATTTTTTTGCCACATATGCCAATAAAGTCACATTTCGCAAATAGATTTCCACGATCTTTTCGCTTTGACATTCTGTCACCGCGGTCTCTGATGTCATTAGCATAATCCCTCACTGTTGATGTAATTACTTCCCCATAGTTGCTGCCCGTGCTATGTGACACGCATTCCCCCTCCTGTACTCCGTAATGATTTCCACCGACTGGTCGTCACTGCAAGGACAGCAAGCGTAGCATAGCCGTGTCGTGTCACCGCACGTTTTCTGGGAAAGGTGGATTATCGATCGTTGCCAATTTGCCGATTGATTTAAAGACTGTGGGGGAGGTTTGAAATTGCGTCAAGACGGCCTGGCCTAAGAGCCTGTGTTGGATGAAGGTGATTCAGATCTTGGGCTGTTATTGAAAAGATTTACTGCCGCCCGCTCAATCGATCCGCAAGAAGGAAAATGTGAGCCAGCTGAGCCGAGTATCTAAATGACTTCTAACTGCATTACAGCCACTGCATTTGCCGCCCACTGAAGTATTGTCTGACCGTCTTGTCAAACACACACACACACACACACAAATTCAGCATTTTGGAGTCCCATGTGCTCAACCCGTGTTCTATTTAAAGCTACTTGCTATTAATTCCACAGATGCGCCGAATCTTTGCAAGAGTACACATTGCATAGATCACACATGCCAGCCGGTGACATTTAAAAGAGGCAGCCCGGCCTCATTAGCATGTACGCTCAAATGCCATTTAGTGGCAGGACACACAGTGTGTGTTTCCTGTGGTGCGACGTGATTGGATGTGATGTCTTTGTGCGTGTGCGTGTGTATATGTGTGTGTGTGTGCTCGTGTGTGTTGCGTGTGTGAATCTGCCATGCATCATGTTAGCGTGAGGATCTATCAAATCGCGTCGCCTCGGAGTGGCACGCGCCGGCTCGGGCGCACAAACCGGTGCGCTCTTTGAAAACGAAGCAGTAGGAATCGATTTTCAAAAAAGTTTTGGGTGTTCTTTCTTTGCATTGGGCAGCATTAGCTTAAAATGTCTACGCCGCCGATTTCGGATGGATGGATGGATGGATCTTTATTGTCATTACACTTTCGTGCAACGAAACATCACTTAACAGGCACGCTCCGCACAAGAAACATGAAAAAAACAATGACGAACATGGGATACAGTGCAAAGGGCCTGTCGGTACTCGCTGTAAAGCGCCCCGAGATCTTAGTTAGAAAGGAAACCACAAGGGGAGGGGAGGGGTAAAAAAAACCACGCTCGAACTATACTCTTCTGAGGATAATTAGAGTACTAGGAGAAAAAAAAATACCCAAGCACATTTAACAAGCATATGACAGTTACAACAAGTCACAAGACATAACATATAATGAGGGGATGGATGGAAAGGCGGGGGACGCGACGCGCCCGTCCGACCAGCTGCTCAGTCCAAAACGAGCGCCCGCAGATCAAGGTCACGTCACGGGGGGAAAACAACAGGAACAACAAAGGCGTTGATGATAAGGGCAGGCCGCCGCTGCATCGTCAAGGTCTGCTCGTGGAGACAGTCCCGGCTTATCAGTCCTTGGCCGAGAAGGAGGGGGTGATGGTGGGGACACTAGCTTCCATGCGTACTTTCAGGGGAAAAGGTCCAGATAGCGTTGTTTTGTTTTGGGACGGCCGCCAACAATTCCAGGTGGCCTTGAGTCCGTGGCTGTATCCCTTCACTGGCGCCGATCAGCCAAATCCTCAATTTCTTTCCGAAGCGCAAATTCCAACTTCTCCATGATGATAACGATCGGACGGAGACGCTCCAGAACCGCATCCATATTGCGGTTGAGCTCAGTCACCGCTTGAGTCTGAGTGTTGACCATTCGCGCAAGACCATCGAGAATGACCGGCAGCTTCTTCACTTCCAATAAAGCTGCTCCCGTTGATTGAATTTTGCCAGAGAGCAGGAAACTGCTAACACCAAACAGCAGCATACCTGCTATCAGAAGGCCGATAATGTCGATGTCTTCCTCCTCCTCGACGGACAGTATTGACAGGCACACCATTCTCCGCTTTCTCCAGGGATCTAGGGTGTACCCGGCAGCAAATGTCCCGAGGGGCAAGCGGGCTCCCCACTGCCTGCTCTTCTTGTCGAAAAAATTTTGTCGATTGCATCAAGAGACCAGCCAACCAATTCCATGGTTTGTTTTAGGGTGAAAATACGATAGGAGGCTAGGAAAAATGTAAGACACAGACAGCACATAGACTAAGTGGCGAGCAAGGAGAGGGTGGGGGGACAGGAGCAGAGCAAAAAGCGTCCGCCTTCGTCGAGAGCCAAGCAGAAAAAAAAAAAAAATGAGTCATGACGTGGCGGTGGAATCGATGAAGTCGATTGAATGGGAACAAAACTAGCAGAGGTTTATGTCAGGCAAAAAAAAAAAAAAGAGACACCATGTTTGGTACACGTATTTATTTCTTTACCCACCTCCATTGCCTTGAGTAGCCTTGCCGACAACAGCAGAATGCAATCCGACAACGCCGAGGCAGTAGAATAGATCACGTCCACTGAAAGGCAACATAGATCAATACGAACAACATTTGAATTCTCTCGAGGGAGCGCGCCGCGTCGAGTCGTCCTTTCTGCAATCTGCAGCGTGTACGTTCCATCGGTTCCGAGGCGGTAGATTCAGACAAAGTAGACTTCGGCTCAATGAATCAGTGTGAACGAGAAAGCGCGGCTGCTTTTGGCCAGCTAGTGGACTTCATTTTTTGCCTTTCCAGAGTTGTTTAAAGACATTGGCGGTTCGAGACGGCTTGAGATGAGGTGATGAAGGGGTGACTCTTAGCGTGTCGCTACACTTAGCTCATGAGCTTTTCCATTTGTTCGCGAAAGGCCACGCTTGGATACATACAACTTGATTAAAGTGCAGAGGGGATACTATTACATTGCATTGGCGCTGCCTAAAGGTGGCGATCACTCTTCTACACAACAGTGACTTGACCGCTCGCCGCTCTTCATGCTTGACTCGTGCATTTTTCATCAGCGCTCAGAACCTCCATGGGCGTCCTCTTCCTCATCCGACGAGAACAGCGAGAGGGGCCATTTTGTCATTTTATTGCTTTTACACTCTTACGTTCACTATCATTTATTATATAATGAGAATATATAATATGTTTTTGTGTGTGTGTGTGTGCGTGTGTGTGTTCATTCACATGATTGAGTTGATGCAAGGCAAGGACAAACGTTTGACTGCATGCATGTATTCAGCACATTCCTGTGTCATTTGCATGAGGTTGTTTTTGGCGGTGGCGCAAGTTAGTCGAAGATTTGCGCCGCGAGTGATGGCGTAATCTGCTTATCGCGCCAATTATTTGAAAAGAAATATTAACATTTGCCGGTTCATTTATTTATTTTGGTACCCTGCGTAGTGAAGGCCCGTTATTATAATCTTCCCCCGTCCTGCTGCCGTTGACTCTTTAATGCATAAAGAAAGACTGTCACTAAGTAGACTACAGCCGAATGGACTTCACGGCACGTGTACTGAAAGCGCTGTCAACCCCTTTTCCCGTACGACGATGAACATAACGCGCCCCAAGTGGCAATCTTGCCTTGCTTCGCTGGCGGGGGCAGCTCACGCTTCTCAGGCCCGAGGGGCAGAAGATCCCAGCCGCTTGCCACCCGGGAAACTCCAATTTTTTTCTTCCTCTCCTCTTTTTCCGAAACCAGTTTGGATTTGAACCCTAAAACCTTGAGTAATTTTACTGGCAGTGTTGAATCTAACAGAAGGCCGTTAGAAACCAGAAGCACAGTCTTAAAATTAAAGACCAGTGAGGCGTTTTAGGTTCATCTCAAGTTGTCCTCAGACGTCGACCTGTCTTGGGGATTTTGTATGATTGCTCACAAATATAAACCACTAGCTGGATGGGTGACATTAAGTTACCAAACGGTTGCTATTTTTTATTCTTGTGTGGGCGAAGCGTGGCAGCGAAATTTTGATGACTCACCATGAAATCCGAAAAGACAACGGTCAAGTGTGACATTTTTGCCAGGCCCTTCCAAAACAATTTTATCTGATTGCCACCAAATCCGAACCACATAAATTCGACAGATGGACGGCGTGAGATTGCCTTAATCTTGAGTTTCCGTGACCGAGTGTGCGCCCCTCTGTAATAAACAATGCTCTGTCTGTCACACAATTATAAAATTACTAATGTAATAAGAAAACGTTAAAATGACACACAGGAAACCTATCCCCTTGATCACAAGGGTATATGGACAAAACAAACTAATATAGATTCTAAAATGTAATGATAAACATTTTCAGGATGTACCAAAATTACTATGGATCAGTAGTTTATTTTTTTTTCAAGATGCACTCCTCTGTTATCCGGCTCGCGGGAGTGCAAGTGTTTCGACAGCCCCTCAGCAGTCGCACTCGATCAGCATCTGCTTCGTTGTCCAGCAGCTGCCGCTTTATTTTTAGCATCCGCACCAAGCATATATATATTTTTGATTTTGTATTCACCCCTCCAGAGTCAATTCGCAAGCCAGCGGTCACATTTCTTCATCATTCTTATCATGAATTTCTATTTTGAGGGCTTTCCCTCACATCCTCAAATTTTGCAGGCCTGTAAAAATGTTTGGTCGTGTTCGCAAGCTCAATCACTCACCTTTTTATATTCTTATTAGGCCCCCGGAGCACGTTTCACTTCAGAGCAAGGCATTTGGATACCATGCATTGTCAATCATAAATGGCCCAACAAAACAAAACAAAACAAAACAAAAAGTCAAGCCCTGACATTTTGCTTTGAGACACCCATTTTAGAGTCAGCCAAACTGTCTAAATTGCTGCCACCAAATTTGAAGCACGTGCACTCATGTCATGTCGCTTTGTTTGTTTGTTGTTTTTTTTCTAAACGGTGACTGCGGGATATCCCCACTCACCCACACCCATTCTGCTGCATAGTGTACGCGCAACAGTAAGCAGACGGATGACAGCAATGGTCTTGCGAGGGCAGGCTGAAGTGATAAGTGTGGCGATTAGGCTAATCTGGTCTATTTTTGTTGGACGGTGGTGGTTGGCCCGCGAAGGTGGAGGAAGGGGGGATGGGGGGGGACACTCCGACCAGAGTCAGTGGGGCTTGGTGTGTTCTGCTGATCTTTGCACTGTAAACAGATTCTCCGCATGGGCCTTAAGTTATTTTATTATCAGATGAAGACGTGTGGCGCTTGTCTCGGCGGCCGTCCTGTAATGACGCCTATTAGCGCTTCGTGTCTTCACTTCCCGAGAGTTAATGTTGCGCTTGATTTGCTCAAGCGGGCGCCATCTCTCTGCCAACGTTGCCCCGCGATCATCATCATCATTTAGTCATTCTCGGTAGGCGTTTACACCAATCAAAACGGCATTAAGTTGCCCTTTTGCAAAGGTAATGATCAACATTCGATAAACTGCCATTCTATGGAAACCCATCTATCCATCCATTTTCCGATCCACTAATATGCTTGCCATGCATGTTTTTGAAATGTGGGAGGAAACCGGAGTAGCCGGAGAAAACCCACACAGGCCCGGTAAGAACATGCAAACTCCACACAGGGAGGCCGGAGCTGGAATTGAACCCGGTACCTCTGCACTGTGAGATCGACGCGCTAACCACTGGACCACCGGGCCCCCTCTATGGAAACCGTCGCATTATAATAACGATCGCACTCGGTCAGGGTTTCACAGTACCAACACTGGCAAGTAAAGTTGCCACAGTAAGTCTTGCGGGAAATTACATGGCTTATATGGCCACAGGGTGATGTATCGGTGTCGAATCTTTTTTCCCCCTTTTTTAAAAATGAGTACAAGCTCGGACCAATATCAATTCTGGTACCGGTATTCACGCCTCCGCCATGAGAAGGGCGATGCTGCTTACCTACATCTACTGGAGACGGCTCACATTCAATTTGAGCCCCTGTGGGCAGAGGGTGTTTCGCCTGCGCCTTTTACTTGCTATGTCTGGACTCATACTGTGGGAGCGTAAATTGCCTTTGAGGATGCCTCCTTTCCTGTGTACACGATGGCGGGAAGGGTTCATCTGCCTGATGTTAACATGAGCACAGCAGGGTCATCCTGTACAATCCAGTCAAATCCTTCCTGCTCTCACATGGGCACTAATCCACTCCGACTGCCTTCTTAGCACAAACACAACTTAGGCTCAAACCATTCCCTTCTTCTCCTGCCTCAGTGACAGACGTATTTGCACAAACAGCACTTCTCTTTCCGTCCTGCTGTATTTATTTTCTCAAGTTTTTTTTTGTTGCGAGACGTTTCTGGGTCACCTGTTAGCAGTTCTTTTAGGAGGAAATGACACCCAAAAAAATGAAGCAATATCTTGCGTGAGGGGAAGATTATTTTCCATACATTAATGGATCATCTTTGGGACATGAATGCAAAGCATCCCAAAATTTGAAACTCTCTCCATCTGGCTAGTGTGTGTAGTTTAAATTTTCTAGCAATCAGATCAAATTTCCAGGATGCGTTTGTCTTTGAAGGACTTCCTGAAGTGGCCAAAATGACCCAAAATGGCCACGTGGAACCACAATGTCAGACTTCCCACATCTTTTCTGTTATAACATTCTGAGCTTTTTTTTTTTGTGGTTCTCCTCGTGCTAAATATGCCTACCAAATTTCACGTTGCCGATTGTATTCTTCCAGGGCTGAATTTTCAACAAAATTCTGGAAAGCGTCAACAGCAAATTTTTCACAAAGATAAGCACGGCGTCAACATTTTATGAGCTTTGAGTATAGAAAGCCCTCAAATGACTTTTATTTGGCCTTTTTTTGTGTGTGTTTGCGTGGATATTTTATATTGACGCTATAGAACGACTGCAACTGACTGTTTATTGCAATTTCTCCTCATGTCGTGCATGACGCACAAAGAACGCTAACTGACTTCCTGGAATGATGATGTTGTCAAACTGTCGTGCCGAAACCAACTTGCGTAACAATTGCGAGAGAGAAAATGGGTCAAGTGGGAAAACAGTTGTTCTCGGGCCCGCTGGCAGCTTTTCAGACAATATGTCCGCTCAAATCTTGCTTCATCTGTCTCGTTCGTCTCCGCTTTTTCTTCCCGCTGTGTCGATGAGTTGTCAGGTGCCCTTGCCGAGAGAGACATGCAAGATTTATAAAAACATATCAAACAAACCTTGCCTGGATATTACGAGCATTTTATTTCGGTTCAGAAATGCAGTCAAACAAGAATATACATAGTAGCAAGCGAGGGGAATTTGTAATTTTTCAGATTGAAGTCTTCATATTACAAGAAAAAAATCTGCCATTCTCCAAGAATAAATCTGAGACCTTTTTTTGTTTCTTCTTCCGCCAACCAGCGTCGCCATGTGATCCGCCGCATGCAAATGTTCATTCCCAACGCAATCGCTCCAAACTGCACGCGAACCGTCCAAATGCGAACTCGCCCGCAGATTATAAAAGCAGAACACAAGTGGTGAGGTTATCACGCTCGCACGACCAAAATAGATCAAGAACGGGTGAGGCGGCGGGCAAGAGCGAACGAGGCGCGGCGGCGATGATGTGCTTCGCGCGGGGGACAACAACAATTCTGCTGACCATCACAG
Source organism: Hippocampus mohnikei (assembly GCA_026261675.1). Taxonomy (NCBI): domain Eukaryota; kingdom Metazoa; phylum Chordata; class Actinopteri; order Syngnathiformes; family Syngnathidae; genus Hippocampus; species Hippocampus mohnikei. The sequence goes on from JAKGUB010000344.1 coordinate 4,140,060, forward strand.
AAAAGGATGCAACACCGAGCACTTTGTCCCACGGAACACAGCTGCTCCCACTTTTTCACTCGTCATTACTTAAGGATGACTGGGGGCGTAAACATCCATTTATGAATCACAGGTTAATTGCTGCATGTTCAATTATTAATAAGCATGGGAAAGTAGGGAAGGAATGATATCCGAGCGTCATGACAGGATAATTATCACGATACTGTGGGGAGGTCGGCGATATAAAATAAAAACTGAAATGTGGAAAAAAAAAACCCTCATACTGTGTGTGTGTGTGTGTGTGTGTGTGTGTGTGTGTGTGTGTGTGTTACATTCCTCTATGTCGGCCGATTAGCGTGTCGTAAACATACAGGGAGGTGGCCAAAACATGCCTAATTCAAACTAACTGCACTAATAAACTAACCACCAGAGGGTGCTAGAACTGCACTAATGCAAAAGAATCTGGCCTTTTTTTAACAGATGTGCGGCCAAAAATATGGTGACATGACGGCGACGGTATCGTGGCAATTTTAGTCTCGCGATATCGGCATTGTCGTTACATCCCGAGGGGAAAGTGAACATCGCCTTCGCCCAAAAGTTTATAGGTGCCACAACTGCTGGTGGCAAAACCCAGCTTTTGTTGAAGTGAAGCTCTTCAACACACTTTAGGGCCGTTCACACGGGCAGATTTATTTCGGACTTACTCCTCAACTGCTCCCCTCGAGCGTTCATACGTGCAACTTTGTTCCGGCTTAGTGCCCGAAAACAGCTTGTTTCGGATCAAATTTAAACCACCTCAGGGAGGTGGTTTAAAAATTTGCTCCGGAACAAATGCTCGTTTGCGAAGCAATACCGAAGCAAATGTGCACGTATAAACGCAACTGGGTTAAATTTACTCCAGAGCAAATGCTCGCTTGCGGGGGAGTGGCCTCGCTACGCGTCAGAGGAGTCCATCCGGGTACTTGCCAACATGCATCCTGGGTATTTTGCGCTTCAAAACATGGCGGGTCTTTTCTCTCTCTCCTGCGGCGTCTGATTATCGACCACATCGTTGATTTCTCCGGAGAAGAATGGTACTTCCTTTTCCCCGCCTTCTTCTTTCTTTACGCATGCGCATGTTTTACTTCCGCATTCCTGTCGTTTTGTTCCGCAACAGGAACTGCCCGTGTGAAAGCAAGTGGAGCTGTGGCGATGCTGTTCTCATGCTGTTACGCTCAGCAGCTTTGTACGTGTGAACGCTCCACAAAATTTGTTCCGGTGCAAATTTATATCGCAACAAAATACTCCGGAGCAGCGCCGAAACAAATCTGCCCGTGTGAACAGGGCTTATGACATTGTCCCCTAGGCACCAAGGATATAATTGTGAACGAAAAAGAATGAAATAACAACAGGTAAAATTGGGGGGAAACGGTTTAGCATATGAAAATGTTACATTGTTGTTGTTCAATGAAAAAGTGTTTCCAAGCAAAAACAATTACTGAAACTACATTTACAAAACTGGTTGAGACTAATGCTCTCTCTCTCTCTCTCTCTCTCTCTCTCTCTCTCTCTCTCTCTCTCTCTCATTTGTTCAAGAGTTGTTTAATAATACAATATGGATGCTGTGCTTTTTCTGAGATGGTTAGCTGGCGCCTTGTTTTCCACCTGTAATGACTCCATCCATCACCCATCTGCCTTTCAATGAAGTCTCTTTTTTTTCTCCTCCCACCCCCCAGGGCTTTATTACCTCAGCAACGTAGCCCAATATGCAGTTTGAAGTCTTTGCCCCGTCCCCTTCATTCTTTTCCACCAGACACATTTGCATGCTAAGTAGCTTCCTTAAGCAAACAGTTTGCTTTGAACTCTTGAGCCCCATTCATTGTTAATGGTCTACCGTGTGTTAGTCATCCAATATTATTTCTTGGAGGGAAGCGTGAACGTGGTCGATTTCGTACTTCTAGACAAGGAGGCAAAATACAGTAAATGCGACTGAACGATGCTTCAAGGTTCACTCACATCCAATTGAAGACAAACACTTCGCTCATTTCATATGATGACTTGTTTTGGTATAGTGGATGTACAATAAAAGAAAACAAAGTCCATCCAAAAGCCACAGGTTGCTCGTGCATTAGCCGTAGTCCATCAGCTGCAAAGGGCCTACAGGCCGACAATGCGCAACGCTGGCGAAAGTGCTCCCGACGGGAGCGAGCTGGCCGGCCCGTACCGCCGTGTGACCCTTTGCTGCTATCACATCACATCTTGGCTCTTTGTCTCTGCTGTATTAGAGGATTATGCTGACCTCTGCCCTTGCCCCTGGTCAAAGTGGAGCCGGGCGCACCATAAGCCTCTGTTTTGCTGATGCCAGTCCGCGGTGTTTTGGCCGTGCTTTTGGCTGTCTGTCAGCGTCACCTCGATGCTGGTCTCACGTAAGACGGAGATTGCTTCTAGCGGCCATGAAATCCGACTTGATTATATTTGTGCGGTGGGCACGCAGCTTTTGGTCGACTGCCATCTTCTCCTGTGCCCTCGTAATGCTGACGGCATCGTATAATAAGGATGTGTTAACCAATAATTGGATTGTCAAGAATCCAGTCAGTTGTGTGGAATTGGTTGTTGATGTATCCCGTTTTGCAAGCTAATGAGACCAAAGGGGGTGCACTGCTGTTGATTCACTCTTAACTTGTTCTCCACATATGCACAATTTGCTCTTTGATAATTCACCTATTCACAAAGTCTTCTTTTCTGAACTATTCTCAGTTATTCACTGAAAAATTATGTTTTTGTGCTCAGGCCATAGTCCTGTCTAATCTAACAGTATTGCTTTGGCGCCATCTTGGGAGATCTTGGTGCCAAGGAACTATGATGAAGCAAATTGCCTCGCTTTGTGTAGTTCTTTGCTGCCATCTTGTGGCAATTATGTCCGTCTGTGAAAAAGTAATCAATTCAGCATCGTACAACCTGTTCGAATTGATTGTTTGATCCTTAATTTTCTCTTTATTTCATAAATAAAGAGAGTACAAACAACCTACATCAATCAGAGTTAAAATGATAAGTTCTAAACATTAAATATAATGATAAATCAGAACTAAGTTGATAAATAGAAAAAGGTAAGGAAATATCCATTGTGAATACAAGAGAAAATTGACACAAGAGTGCCAGGGTGTGTACGTATAAAATCCCGATACACACCAAAAGTTGTAAAAATATCATGGTTAAGGGTAAAGCATGAGCCTTAATGGAGACTTCTTTCTTCTTATTCACTTTCTTTTCTGATTGATATAAAAACTATTTATTAGATATAAACACATAACACGGGGTAGGACTAGATAAGTTCCTTACTTCTTCCTACTCCCTTGAACATAATGACTGTGTTGAATGATGACTGATTTCTCTTTCCTTTTTACCATTTTACTTACCTTATTATCACTGTATATGTTTTATGTTATGTTCAATAAATAAACCAAACTAAAAAAATAAAATAAAATAAAGATCTTGTCGCAGTATTTTCATGACCGGCACAAATTTGGCGTGTTAAAGCAGTTGTTGGTAATTTCACAGATGTATGCAAGCCGTCAAAAATCAAAACAAACAAAAAAAGGGGCAGTTTGCGCCGTAGTGGGCATTAACACAGCCAACCCCATTCGCCTCCAATCCCAGAAGGATGCTCACTTATAACTGTACAATCCACATTATTATAATTGGATTGTTTGTGTTTATGACCTGATTGCCAATCAATTGCAGGGCACATATAGACAAACACCACTTACACTCATCCTCACACCTACAGATAATTTCGAGTTTTGAACCGCCCATGCATGGTTTAAAAACATGGGAAGAAGGTAAAGTGCATGTTTTGAACCCTGAACTTTAGAACGTTGAGGCAGACATGCAAACTGCGTTCGCTGTTCTGCCCGATAAATGAACCCTCATGAAAAAACGAAAAAAAAAAGGCATTTCTGCCTCTTTGGCTGCCCCACCCCCTTCCCAGCTCTATTTTCAACTCCATTTGAAAATCTTTGTTTTCCACGGGCACTTTTGCAACGTAAGCCTTTCGCCACAAATGAGTGCATGCCAGTTTCCAAAGTGAAAGCTCCCTAATGGACACCTTCATCATAACAAAGCTCGCCCCGACCGAGACCACTGATCCAAAACCCTTTGTTAGGATGCGCTCCCTCTATTATTAGAACCCATGAAATTGTGAGCTAAACAAATTCCACACGCCGCTAATGAGTTTCGACGTCTTTCCTTGATGTCCTCGCGAGGCTTTCCGGCAAAGCCGTTCTTGCAAATTTGGTCAAAAACCTCTCAGGAAGAGAAGCTTACTCTCACTCTCAATTACCGCCCACCCGTGAGCTCTGGTCTCACCTGACTACATCTTTGTGACATATATACGTCTTCATTTTGCTTCTTCCTTTTACATATTTACATGACAATGAAAGGATAAACATGTAACAGATTTTGCAGCCGTCTGCCAATAATCCTCGCATCACCTTGCATGCAACCTTTCGTTGACCCGTAAATCCTCCCAAACGTTGCCATCACTTTATTCTCACTGTAGCATTTTCTGGAGGATCACAAAAAAAAAATACTCCTCTCGAGCTTGCTACATTTTTTTTTTTAATATTTCCGTTATGAGAACACAAATTCGATCCTAGTTCTCGTGAAAATTGATGGAAACTTTTGATGGAAAATTTTAAGCCATTTGTTTTTCAAGACGGGCGGCCCGGTAGTCCAGTGGTTAGCACGTCGGCTTCACAGTTCAGAGGTACCGGGTTCGATTCCAGCTCCGGCCTCCCTGTGTGGAGTTTGCATGTTCTGCCCGGGCTTGCGTGGGTTTTCTCCGGGTGCTCCGGTTTCCTCCCACATTCCAAAGACATGCATGGCAGGCTGATTGAGCACTCTAAAAAATTGTCCCTAGGTATGAGTGTGGGCGTGGATGGTTGTTCGTCTCTGTGTGCCCTGCGATTGGCTGGCAACTGATTCAGGGTGTCCCCCGCCTACTGCCCGGAGACAGCTGGGATAGGCTCCAGCACCCCCCGCGACCCTACTGAGGATCAAGCGGTTCGGAAGATGAATGAATGAATGAATGAATGTTTTTCAAGACTTAGAAACACTTGTCATGTAACCAGGTAAACAAGCCTCGTCAGCCAAGAGAAAATGAATGGCTCAGTTTACTTTGGGGTTTAGTTCTTCGCAACGTGCCCCTCCCATACAATCACAAAGAGCCTCTCCTCATTTCCCAATCCACTCAGAAACAATCCGGAATATCTGCCTTCAATTCCCCCACCGTTCCCGCTTTGTTTTTGTTTTCCGACTTTCTCTATGTCACTTGTTCCGTCTCATTAAGTCATCAGCCAGTGATGAACGTGAAGGCAAACGGAGCGAGCGAGCGGGCGTGCGGGAGAGTTCTGCTAAATTAAGAATAAAAGACAGCCAAAGAGATTCAGGGTGCGTTTGCGATGAGCGCTCTCCTCTGGCATATGCTAGTGGCTAATTTTAGCCTTGCGGGGCAGCGCGCTGTATGTCCCAGCGGAGGAGTTGAACCATGGAGGGATCTGAGCAACAGCCCAGCCCTCTTGTTCTCCCCCCTCCTTAGGTCTGTGTGTGTGTGTGTACGTGGTCGCTGTCCTTTTGTTGCAGAAAGGTCACGGGACAGTCACAATGGACTGCAGTGGAGAGGATGACCAATCAAAGAGATTTTAAACCACCTGCGTCTGTCGCATTTTTAATGCGGAAGTCCGTGTTGGGCTGTGATTGGACTGTTGGACGCGTCGGTTACTAGTAGCAACGCTTATTGATTATTCACTGACGGAGTGTAGACGGTATGTTCAACTGGCCCATGTTAGGGTCATTTCAGCAAAATCCAGGCGTCCGTCAAAAAATGACTAAGACTCGTAAGACATTGGGCAAAATGTTTTATGACTGGTCTTTCTTTCACAGCCTGATAAACATTATTAGTGCTCAGGATTGATTGCGGCTGGGCCTGTCATTTCTTTTTGCCAGCATTAAGGTTTAATATATTCCAAAAGCAGTCACACAGCATTCAGTGTTTTGGGCCTATGATGTCATTATTTGGTAAATGAAACATCATAAACATACTGAAGGGAATGTGCCAACTGAACAAATGAGTGGAAGAGCCCACTATAGCTTTTCCAATTCCAAATCTGTCAAGTTTTAATCTATCACTCGATGCAAATTAATGTTTTCACACCGTTTTGGAGGTGAACGTGAAATCCGCCACTTAACGGACGAACTAGGCCCAATTGGGCGTCATTTCAGCTGTGATTAATTAAAACGGGCGCTTTGAGGGGAAATGTAAAAGCATCGAGTTTAAAAATAGATCGCAATTAGACGAAATATTTCACTCGGCAGATCCCGGACTGCGACGGGCTTATTACCCAAGCGCACCAATCGGCTATCATCGCGTCCGCATGTCACGATTACAGTTTTATTATTAGAATTATGGAAGAACTAACCTAGAATTTTAAAAAATTGCTCTCAATTATTAGATCATTAGGAGATAGTGGGTGGTGGTGCCAGAGTTTGGTTTGGTTCTTGAGGATATCGGATGTACAGTACCATAGGATATGGCAGGGTTTGGCACTAATGCTAGCTGGATAAATGTTCAAGTCACGGCTACCGAAAATAGACCAAACAGCTTTTCATCACAGAAACAACCTGACAGAAACAGAATAACGCAAGGAGGAAAAACGCTCACGCGACTGGATAAAGCATATCGATGGGATATACGGGCCTGGGTTAGCCTCGTGTCGCTAGCTTTGACTAGCCCGATCGCCACTAGCTAGCGAACAGATTCCTACCATTGGCAATGCAACCACGGAATGGAGCAACAAGGGGGCCATAGTGGGCCAAATCATAATCCTAAAAATATCTTAGTACGCATCCATGGACATCGATCATCGATATTTCCAGGGGTGAGCGCGCCGGTAAAATGTACGCTTCGTCACCACTATTTTAGGAGTCATTCTGTTCCCGAGCAGCCTAACCGACGTTTCTGTTTTGTTTTGTTTTTTTTTCTCCGTCTCTCTGTGCTGCAGATCTTCCATATGACCTATGACCTGGCGAGCGCCGTGGTAAGAATATTTAACTTGATAGGCATGATGCTGCTGCTGTGCCACTGGGACGGCTGCCTCCAGTACCTGGTGCCTCTGCTCCAAGACTTTCCCCCTGACTGCTGGGTGTCGCTAAACGGTATGGTTGTAAGTATCACGCTTTGACTCTTTTCTGTCGCGTTGTGGCCGCCGTGGGTGTGTTCTGCGTGTGATTGATGCAAGACTTAAGTGATCGATATTTTCATCTTGGTTTGGGTGTCGGCGTTAACCAAGAAAGTAAACAAAGGAAAGGACATTTTTCGTGGATGAATTTGCCGTAATGGTTGTTAACTTGAGAAAGATTTAATGATCGTTTTACTTAAAGTGACATGGTCCATTGGGGATGTTAGTTTATTGTTTTCCCCTTCCGCTTTCCGCCTCCTCAGCAGGGCCGCGCTCACACGGAGCGCCTCGTAGGCGATGCAGAACGTAAACGCTCGCCTCGGGCCATCCCCTGCCTCCTCGTCTAGCGTCTTCCTCCGACAAACGGCCCACATGCAAAGCGACTGTCGCGAGGCATCCGGGCTTGAGGTGCAAACGTCAACTTCCCTCGGTGTCGCGTCCCTTTACTTTTCGCGTCAACCCGAGCTTGCTGTGCGTGAGTCACTCAAAGGCCAAACGCGAGAATGATTTTCTCCAACGGCTGCCGCCGTTCATCCTGATTACGGGCTACTGTAAAGTATGCAAACGGCATCGTTCCGCTCGCCGCGCATTATTAAACGACGACAAAGTCATCCGAAAAGCCTGGCGGACCGGCGAAATTTGCACTGCGCGCTCTCGCTCTGCATAAATCTCACTTATTACCCTGCTGCAGATCGATATGGAGTCATGTAAAAGACTTAATTAGCTGCACCCCCCACGAGGCTTCATTTGGATCTGCGCTTTTGCCACGATGGGAGGTTTCCCCAACAAGAGCTAATGTCGCAAGTTAAAATGGCTTTTGGTCCCCTTTCAGGCAGGGGGGTGAGCACGAGAGCCTTTGAAACAGTAACACCCCCCCCGCCTTGCATGCATATTTAAAAATAATTCAAAATTTGAGTGAAAACATAGAACCGGCAAATGCTCCTAACAAAGAATATGTGTTTGTCATGTTCATCATAGTTTGTTTTCGGGCTAGTAACTGAAATGGCTATGATAGGAAAAAGGTTCCCCACCCTTGGCCCTGGTGCTGAATGAGAAAGTCTTTTTCCTTTTTTTATTTTTGTTTGTTTGTTTGTAGAAAAGGGGTTGAAGTCGGTCGCACCGGTGTTACCAGTGCAAAAGTTTGTGTAGACCCAACGGAAGTGTCCAACTCCTCTGAACGCTGGCAGGATAGATACAGAGTTTCGGAATCTATAGGGCCGTTCACACGGGCGGATTTATTTCGGACCTACTCCGAAACTGCTCCCCTCGAGCGTTCATACGTGCAACTTTGTTCCGGCGTAGCGCCCGAAAACAGCTTGTTTCGGATCAAATTTGATCCTCCTCAGGGAGGTGGTTTAAAAATTTGCTCCGGAACAAATGCTCGTTTGCGAAGCAGCGCCGATGCAAATGTGCACGTATGAACGCTACAATTTGCTCTGCAGCAAATGCTCGCTTTGCGAAAGGTGTTGGGAGAGGTTAACGGGGACAGCAGAGCGGGGGTGATGGCTGGCGGGGTTGGGGGGAGCCTCGCTGCGCATGAGAAGAGTTGATTACGTACGGCGAGAATGCGTTGCTTTCGTGCTCTGTCGGACTTCCGTCAGGTGTTTGTTTAATAACGACACAAGACATGGCTGCTAACAGTAGCAAAGCACCTCTTGGGTTATACCATCTCAACTAGAACGGGGGGTGGGGGGCTTGGTCCCCAAACGTCATCAGAATCAGAATCAGAATCATCTTTATTGGCCAAGTATGTAGAACACACAAGGAATTTGTCTCCGGTATAACACGCTGCATTAGTATCATCATAAACAAGAACATGACAAATAGGTATGGAAGGACATTTCATAATGTAAGTGAACCATAGTTTCAAGCAGAGCAAAAGTGATCAGTGGTAGAATACAATACTATTACAGTTTGTACAGTTGGTGCAGAAAATCATTGAACCTTTTAGAGAGATCCAATATTTGTTGTACAAGAAGAGTGACTATGTCAGTGACTGTTTAGGGAGTTAATGGCTAGAGGGAAGAAGCTGTTTAAGTGTCTGCTGGATTTAGTGCGCATGGATCTGTAGCGCCTGCCTGAGGGGAGTAGCTGGAAAAGGTGGTGGGCAGGATGCGGGGGATCCAGGAGGATTTTCCGTGCCCTTGTCTTGATTCTTGCAGTGTGCAAGTCCTCAAGAGTGGGTAGTCAAGGTAGTCTGGCTTGTAGGAGACTGGACTGTCTCGGAGTTGTTTGTGTAGTTTGTTCCTTTGTTGTGTGTTCACAACCCCCCGCCCTCCATAGAATTTATTTTGTGATTTCATCTCTTGATTTTTGTGTTTGGCGAATTAAATGTTTGCTATTCTGAGTGTCATTGAACTCATCGTTGATTTACGTTTTCGGGGGCGGTCACTCTCGAGCAGAAGGCACGAGACACAGAAGGAGAAGGACGTGCCTGAACAGTAGTTGCTTGAGTTGTGTATACGTTTTAAAAAGAACCAACACGACAGCTCATTTGTTTTCTGTCGTTTTGCTCCGCAGCAGAAACTGCCCGTGTGAACGCAAGTGGAGCTGCTTCGACGCTGTGCCGGAGCTGTGACGCTCAGCGGCTTTGTACGTGTGAACGCTCCACAAAATTTGTTCCGGTGTAAAAATATATCGCAACAAAATACTCCGGTGCAGCGCCGAAATAAATCTGCCCGTGTGAACGGCCCTTATGTCAATTGTGTCATTGGTCATGTCGCCCGGATGTATGGTGTCGAGCACGAAGGAGAATTCGGGCCGGCAAGGACTGGCGATAGTGGCGAGTGGGCCTGTAGCCGCGTTATCAGCTTGACTAATGGCCCCAGAGTAGCTTCTTAGTCCCCAGCGCCCGCATTGACCTAATCAGGAGATAAGATAATGCTGCCGTCAGGTGAGAGTGTGATTGGGCCTGTTGCCCCGACTGTGTACAGTTCAGGGCGCTTGTCTCCTCCTTGTCCAAAACTTCAAAGGCTTTATGGTTGTATGTTCAAAGCACAGGGGTGTCATTGTTCTTTTTGTTTGTTTGTTTTTTTTTGTTTTGAAACAAAAGCGTCACTGCAGAATGAATATTCAACCGCGTTGCTTATTTGCCAGCATGCATGCGAGGTTTAATTAGAACAAGCCGCTTGAATACATTGGCTGCGTACACCTCATTTGTTAGGAGCCCCACTTCTAGCGGAAGCTGTGTTTTGGAGAAGTGTGAATACACCGATGAGTCACAACCCACACCCCCTTCTACACGCACGCACGCACACACACACACACACATACACACATGCACACACACAAGGATGACCGAGCATTATGTGATGAGAGATTCTTTCAATCTCTGCAATTCTTCCTGATGATTCACAGATGGAAAATAGCATGCCGTTTGACTGGTGAAACAAAATCAATATGTACAAAGTGTATGATTGGCCTCATCATGAAGCAGGGCTCGCCGTGAGTCGCGGAAGGGGATGTGTGTGTGTGTGTGTGTGTGTGTGTGTGTGTGTGTGTGTGTGTGTGTGTGTGTGTGTGTGTGTGTGTGTGTGTGTGTGTGTGTGTGTGTGTGTGTGTGTGTGTGTTTGCGGCGGGGGGGTCAATACAAATCAGGTTAGTTCAGAGCAGGGGTGTGAAGAATAAAAAAAAACTATTTGATTTTTCTGGCTTGTAAATGGCTTGACCTCTAAAGTCTTATATATCAGCATTTCAACATGAAAACAGTGTTAGGCGAACATTTTGAAAATTTGAAGAATAGTTCCTGCTTAAAAACAAAGTCGGGGAAATTGCAGTGCTACACCCTTCTCATTTTTTTTCTTAGCTAGGAAGGTTACTAAAACGTAGTTAGCGAATTAGCGGTGAGACTGACAATCAAGCTAACAACAGCAGACAGTCACCGAAGAGCCGACTGAAAATACTCCATTCACGCCAAGTTGCCTCGACCTGAGAGTCCTATCACGCTTTCTAGCAAGCGGCTAGCTTGTAAAGCTAATGTAGCGGACCGCAATGAGCTGTTTGCTCAAACAGATTGACTCAAATGTGCAAGTCACAGATGATCCAGGTCACCCCCCCCCCCACCCCCTAATCACATTAAGTTGGTAATAAGCTCAAGCAAGCATTCATTTTACAAGCTGGCTAAAATTGCACAGCTAAGCTAATGTAGCAGTCCGTAACCTCAAGTCAGCGTCAAATCTTCGTGTTGATTGCATTCTCTAGTTCCCATCTCTTCTCTGAGTCTTATAGAAAAACATAGGCCAAAATAGTAACGATCTCTATATGAACAATAAAACAGATGGCAACAATTCGATGCAATATCAATTCCGAGGAGCCCGTATGCGACCCGCAGTGCTAACACATATGTATGACCAAGCGATGACAATGTGCGACATGGTGCCGGCACAGCTCTTCTCCGTCCGTAAAACCATGAGGCAAAAAGGTGCGATGAGTCAGCTCAGAGTGGCATTGCACAACAACGAGTATTTTATCCTTCCCTGCTTCTCCAACCATGCAAATTTTGCCAACACAAACATTCAGCGAACGCGTGCGAAGGCAACCTCACGGCCTCGCAAATGCCATTTGTTCCGGCGTCATGATCAGCTGCCTTTTGTGTTCTAGCCTTTTGTGCAGAACAGAATATTCAGTGTTTATGCTTCATGACATCGTAGGAGAGAGAGAGAGGAAAAAAAAGATAGTTAGCACGTCTTAGCCAAAGAATGGCAAATGAAATGAGAAACTAATCTGTCTCCGTTAGAAGCAACTAATGAGCAGATGAAAAGTGATGAGTCATGATGATTAGTTGTTGAATTTTGTCACTTGCAAAATTCCCATTTGGACTGAACAGCGTCCAACACAACAATGACGTGAATATGAATAATGGCGGTCGGGACAGAGTAGCGAGGGGTGGGAATCGCAGTGTCATTTATAATACAATATTGTTGTGACATTGTCCAACAATATTGAGAAAGCCATCATACGAATCATGGACAGTATTTTTTCTTCTGCATGTATTGTTCCAACAATACACATATCACAACAGTGATTATGCAAAAACTGATTTATTAGAGGGAAACACTATAACAATATCACTTTATATGTAACTGGGTGATCGAGAAAACGTTACAGTATTTTAAAATTAAAAGGAAGGCGCCTTTTTGAGAGATGTTTATTTTGGAAGTTGATAAAAGGGGTTTGGTCTTAATCCGAGGAAATACAGTATGTCGAAGCTCCCCACAAACAACTGTTTCCTGTACCTCAACGAGGTTATGTGCATTCTTTGCATCGCTGCTGCCCCCCCTCTTCCCCTCTATTATTTGGTCTCTTATCGCTCCATGTGGGCTCACGGTGTTTGCTCAGCTTTAGTCTGATTGATGGCGAGTCAACAAGGCTGTGAAAAATGAGATGCACAGCTGGACACATCGCCGCGAAAAAGCACACAAGACGGGTGACTATTACGCTGTTTGTAGCACCAGAGACAAATGACGGCCATCTTGTTAAAAAAAACAATTAACAGCCACGCAATATCGTCGGCCGTTACATCATTTGGATCTCAAATCACAATCCTGGAAAATTTATAGTTGAACACAAGTCCGAACTTTTAAAAATGATTAGCTACAGTCGATGTATTATCAGTTGTCATACAAGTGTAAAAAGAAGCCAATGTTACCAAAAAGGAAAAAAGGCCAAAGACAAAGCTCTTGAGGTCACGAGGAAGTCCTTGGTGCATATTTTGGAATTAGCTGTCACCGAAAATCCAAATAAAGTCACAAACTTAAGTGAACTCTCTTAAGGTAATGTAGAAATCCAGCATGAGTTTGTCTCCCCGCTGAGCTGAGCTCTCACAAACATGCTTTGCATACGACGGCCAATTTATTTATTTATTTTTTTTAAACAAGAGTGCAAAAAAAAAAAAAAAAGACAAAGTAAAGGCTCTCTCCTGCTTCTCTAAAGAAAACAGACGCCTCAGATGTGTAAATAATGCAAGTCGTTCTTTTTTAGCACTGCAGACGCGAACTGCTTTTCACCCCTCGGCAAATGGGGAAAGAATGAAAGCAGGTAGAAAGAAGCGGGAGAAGTTGTACCAAAGGGCACGGCGAGGCGTTTGGGGTGGATGTTTTATGCGTGGAAGTGTAGTCGCCCATCGACGAGGAGCCCGGCCTCGCACTAACTTTACCTGCGCCTGGTCTTTCTCTCTTTCTCTCTCTCGCTCTCTCTCTCTCACGGTCCTGGCAGAACGTGTCCTGGGGCAAGCAGTACTCGTACGCCCTCTTCAAAGCCATGAGCCACATGCTGTGCATTGGCTACGGCGCCCGGGCGCCGGTGAGCATGTCGGACCTGTGGATCACCATGCTGAGCATGATCGTGGGCGCCACGTGTTACGCCATGTTCGTGGGCCACGCCACCGCGCTCATCCAGTCGCTGGACTCCTCGCGGCGGCAGTACCAAGAGAAGGTAAGCGCCAAATGATCACGTTTTGATGCTCGGTGATGACAAGCATATCGTCACGTGAAGATTTGGCGAGAATTCCCGTGACTCCAATCAAGAACATTAGCATATTTTTCAGACAACTTTCCGGAATTTTTACGATTTGATGAGCGCTTTCACTCATATCCTGTTTATTGACTTACCGTAACTATGCACTAATCCCTCATGGCCCCCTTTGATGCACATAATCACATTAGCGCCATAAAGCTAATGCTAATTAGAGCTGAGATGGTCTTAAAGTATTATTCGTTTCGCACCCCATCAAAACTGAGCTCATTCCAGAATGTCCTAAACGAGATCTATATGAATGTTGCTTGGAAGGATGGATGGACGGAGGGATGGATGGCTGGCCGCTCCACAAATGTGATTCTTCTCTTCCATTTCACTCATGATGACTTAATGTATGTATTTATCTTATTTTAATGTACCTCCATGGTGATTATCCCGCTACCATCAAGCTACCATCTGGAAATTCCCAGAACACGTGGATGTTCCGGATGTGCTTTGTGCATGCACGCAACAATCAGATAACCCCGGCGAACCCTTAGAACATAACCCCCCTTCAATGTACATACGTAGCGCTGTCGTGCAGGGATTATCGGCATATGTGGATTTAAGATTATGATTGACGAACAATTGGAAAAAAAAAACCGCACTAGTTGACCTGTGCACAGATCATACATACAGCACAATACATTCATGTAAGCTGTCCTGCTAATCATTTAATAGCAATAATAATAACAATCACAGTAAAAGTAATAATAAGAATAATGTAAAGTTAAAGAAACTCTAAAAAATATAGAAGTGAAGTCTCTCTCTCTCTCTCTCTCTCTCTCTCTCTCTCTCTCGCAAGATTTACAAATATGACCATAATGTCCTCGTCAGTATGGAAAAGGGGAAAAATGCTGCCTTTTTTTTTTTGTCCATAGAGTCACTGTACTTCCATAATTTGCTCATTGCTTCACACATCAGTGGCACAGTGCATTCTAGTGAATATTAATGACAGCAGGTCGCCCGCAGCAAACATTGAAAGTCATTGAATTAGTGACATGCCTTTTACTCAGCGTGGATGGACGGTGCATCTGTTCTACAGCAAATCTGCTTCGACTTCATCCTCCTGGCATCTGTTTCTGGGCTTGGACAATTTTAGAGGGGCCGCGAAGGCTTCGTTTTACATAGTTAACGTGGGAGTGTGGTTCACCGCGTTGGGCGTTTGTCATTGTGTTCATCAGCACAATTGTGTGAACGAAGATGGTCACTATTAACGTAGCTTTATTGTTCAAAGCCATTTCCCAAAGTGTAACTGTCGGTGACGAACACGAGGCATCGATTCAGGCAATTGTTAGCTCGAGCTAAATAATAGTCATCATGTGCATACCCATTGTTTTTGTTGTTGTTTTTTTTTGTGTCAGGCATCTATCTGGACACCTATTAGCAAAGAACAGACCACCATCCTTCACTCTATAGCCCGGAGTTTGTAGATTTACTTCCAAATATGCAGTTAAAAGATGAAAAGTTGATAAATATTTTTGTCGTCAGACACTTTTCCTAAATTCAACTTCCACATTCAGTACGTAAAGAGGAATTCAACCCTAAATTATTATTTACAATAAAATGTTCTATGCAGCCCCCCAAGCCTAAACACTGCATTCTGATTGTGTTTGTGGACTTTGAATTAAGCAGCAAAATCCACCCCTTTTAATCCCCCCCAGGGGGCGGCCATTTTGCTACTTGCTGCCGACTGAAAATGACACCTTAGTGATTCTGTGCACGGCACTTCTCCTAGCACGACTTCTGTCCCACCTTGGTCATTCCAGTCCCACTGAACAGCCTGAGCTACATTCCAACTTGTCCCACAAGCGCCAAAAAATTCACCCTCTCCCTCCCGATAAACAATGACCCAAGCTCTTATCAAATGTCTGCAGCCGGGAGAAAGGAATCAATGAGGGACGCCTTGTGAGTCTCTCTGCATCCTGTGCCAGTTTCATGTCGCGGGCAAGGCTTGTGTCACGCTTGCTAATAATACCCATTACCTGTGTTTCACCACCTACTGTATGTGAACAACTCCACTGTCAATGGCCTTTGACGGGAGTTGAAAGTCGGTTATGGGACCCACAGCACGACCACAACTATGACAATTATGTGAACAGCTACAATACCAATTCCCTGAACTGAAAATCAGTAATGTGAACGATGACACTACCAAAGGCCTTTGGTGCACATAAACAGTCAATGATGTGAACTGCGATGCTAGCAGTGGCCTATAGCAGGAACTGAAAGCCAGTTCCGTAAACCACTACTAATGGCCTTTGGCAGGAATAGAAAATCAGGATTCGAAAACAAGCAATGACTTGTGTGTCTTAACAATGGCCTCAAATGGAAGATGGCTTTTGATGTGAATTGAAACACGGCCTTCATAAAGGCAGTTATGCCACAAAGTGCTTTCCCAATGAAATTGGCTTTGTGAACCCTTGCCCCTGTCTGTCACCACAACATTTCCAATGGCCTAAATTGAAAGTTAGTTATGTGAACCACTTCATGATCAACACTGGGCTATGGCATGACCTGAAGCTCGTGGACCCCTCCAAGCTCGTTGTTTGACCAATAATAAATTTTAGTGTGAATTGAAAATACTTTGTGACCCACTACACTGCCGGAAGTCTGTTATGTGTCCAACAACACTACCAATGGACATGAAGTTAAATAGTTGAACCTCTATCCTAGCAATGACCTAAAGGAAAAGTCAATCATGTTAACTCCCAGTGGCCGGAAGTCAGTTATGTCAACAATGCAACAAATAGACTTGACTTGCCACACAACACGAATGGCCTTTGACCTCACTTCTTGAATGGATGAGTGAAAACGAATGAATGAAATTCACATTTTTCTATTGTTGTTGTTTTATTTTCATTTTTTTGCCATAGCTGAGAACAGTAAGCACTGTAACCTGAATATGTCAGCAGGATGTTGCATGTAGCTGGCTACTTCTCATTAGGATCATGGCTTTGCTGGCCATCAGCATTGAGCGACATGCTTGCTTGAAATAATGGCAAATGCAACCTTGGATTAACGTAGCCTCGGGGAGCAATTTGTTTCTACTCCCCAATCCCCACCCCACCCACCCTCCACCACCGGACTTTGCCTCTCATTCCCCCTCCCTCCTACACCCATTGGACTAAGCAGTCAAAACGGTCTTTTGTGGATAAATCAATGCCAAACTTTTCATTCAGTCATTAGTTCTCTTATTGGGATATTTGTCCATGGAACGCATTACCCGAAACTCATATGCGTCTTTCTGCCTTTGCGTCCCGCAGTACAAACAAGTGGAGCAATATATGTCCTTCCACAAGCTTCCGGCGGACATGCGGCAAAAGATACATGACTATTATGAGCACCGCTACCAGGGCAAGATCTTCGACGAGGACAACATCCTTAGCGAACTCAATGACCCGCTCAAAGAGGTAAGATAGTTACTTTGTACTTTAAATTTGGGTTGGAAGACATGCTTGTCATAAATTACACAAGAATCCATGTCCAAAAAGACACAGTAAGTCTGCAAGACACTTTAATACCATTTGAAATCAAAGGTGGATCTGTCCCTCAGGTTGTCCGATTCCTACCAAATCAGAGCCGCGAACACCTGACAGGTAGTCGATGGAAAATTACGAATTATGAGTTTTGTCATTGCACATGGGCGCAAAATCTGCGAGTAGTTTTGTGGCGGAAAATTTGTTTTTTTTGTGTGTTTTGTTTTGTTTAGTTTTTTGGGGGTGTGTGTGATTTATTTTGCGCCAAATCTTTCCCCTAAAAGCATTGCGGAATTGCACAGGAACCGAAAATGTCTGTTCGATATCTACAAGTTTGACGTCAACAACAACACACCCGTCTCAGTTTAATACTGGCAAAGATCGATAATCATCAGATAAGTGTATGCACGGGCCGCATTGAAATTGATGGTGAAGCCATTGATCAGTTTCCTTCTTTGCGACTCCTCACATCCAACGGATTACATGGGTAATTACACTCGGCAGATATGGGCGAGGAGCACCGTAAAAAGCCATGCAAGATTGGCATTCGTGACTGTCTCCCATGCAGATCCATTAAGCGCGCTCCCTCGTAGGGTCGAATGCTGCAGACACGAGGAAGGACGCGCAGGGGATTTATGATTATTACTTACAATGCGGAAAATCCTGACAGGCTTTTTGTCCACTATGCAGAGTCCGCAAAATCTGCCTGGCGACAGCGTCACACAATATAAATGTCCCTCGCGGGACTGGCGAGTAAAGACACAGTGAGTCACACCAAGCGGTTACATCATCATTTCACTGAGAAACACTTGATTTTATGGACGTGCCCGGTTTGAACATCCCTGGCAGGACATTTTAGCGGTGAGGATTCTCTTGCCCCAGTGAAGTACATCTAATCCAGACTTCCCACAGTAACATCCAAGAGCTGAGTCGAGATCGTTGGCTGACGGCCACTTGTCTGTTGTTGGCGCCTCGCCTTCCCAGCCAAATTTGGAAGGAAGTGCGGGGAGAATGGGGGAGGGAAGGTGTGGGGGTCATAGTGGGAGCGAGGATCCTCTCCACTCAGCAGACTATGCGGAGAATCTGGCATGTCGCTTTATCGCAAGATTAAAGTCATTGCCTACACTCCTGGCTCCAGCAAGTGTGACCACCTGGGAAGCATCAAAACCGCTAAGACTTTGAATAGGCGTCAGAAAATGCAGTGTCAATATAATGATATTTTGATTTGTCTTATTTGTATTTCGTATTTCTGCTTGCCCAGAAGCACGATTCTGTTTTGAAGCCGGTACATTCAATTGTTCACTGCCAGTACTCAAATCTAACAGCGGATGCGGAGAGTAAAATGAATGAGGTAAATTACGGTAAGTACTGTGCAAAATGATTACCTAAAAAAAAAAAAAAAAAAGTACATTGTTTTTTTTAAACTCGTGAGATCAGTGCTCGCAAAATGCATTCATAAGTAAAAAGAACTGCAAGATCTCCACTTGCGGATGTAAAGTTGGCCATTGTGGATGGGCACTTGGACAGCGTCATCCACCCTCGATCTGGCACCCAGAGTTGTGCCGCACCGTCAGCGGCTGCTATGAAAATATGTTTATGATGAGACTGACTATAATTTGTTCAATAAATTGATTTCTGCAGTGATTCAGAGGCATTGTCCCACGCCGTTGTCACATTTATGAATGAATTACGATGACGTGCATCACACTCACCCACGGAGCTCAGAATATGTCTGCCTGCGCCTCGGTCACATCCACCAAAATCACATTGCGCCACCACATTGTATCACATATTGTAACTTTTCAAATAGAAAAAGTAAATTTTGTATCTTAATTGTGTGTATTTATTGAAATGTTTGAAAACACTCTATTCACAGGCTCAGTAGGCTTCGCCAAGACATATCTCCAGCCGAGTGGCGTGCTAATCTTTCAATATGTTTAGCTCATTATGTAACATAATATCGTGACTGTTCAATTCCCTTGGCACGTGACACATCTTGAAATAGGTATTGTGTACGCAAAGATTGTTCACTGCCGAGAGACCTCCTTGAAGCATGAAAACTGCTCACGATCCGATTCGTTAGTTCTGCTCCGTGATTGAGGTCATCGCCCCCCGGCTCGCGGCTAGCCATCACGTCGTTAGCCCCAGAGGTTGCGCAGCTCTCTGTTAATGTCTCATTATGCCGCAAGTGTGGCAAAAGGGAGGTGAGGGAGTCAAGCGCACGACACGTGCTGAGCAGCTTTCAATCTGTGCCCCGTTGGGGGTAAACGGAAAACAAACACCTAATCTCTAGCTGGGCCGCGGGGTGGGGGTCCGGGATGGGGCAGAACTCATCAAGAGCTGACAGCAGTGCCAAAATGTTTTCCTCAGCAGTGCTTTAGAGGTTTTAGGGATAAAGCGGCAATACGCATCCACTTCATTTTGTGCCACCCTGATAATAGCAGCTGGAGCACCAAGCGCTTTTCCAAGTTCGCAATCTCTCCCGGGATCTCATTTGTCGCATGTCCCTGTTTTTTTTTCCTTTCCCGCCAGGAAATTGTCAACTTTAACTGCCGTAAGCTGGTCGCCACCATGCCGCTGTTTGCGAACGCCGACCCCAACTTTGTGACAGGGATGCTAAGCAAGCTGAAATTCGAGGTCTTCCAGCCCAACGACTACATCATCCGCGAGGGCACCGTCGGCAAGAAGATGTACTTCATCCAACATGGCGTCGCCAGTGTCATCACCAAGTTCAACAAGGAGATGAAACTAACCGACGGGTCCTACTTTGGAGGTGAGATCTTTCGATCACGCTGGTCTTCATTACAGCTCGTGCGCAACTTTCAGTCACTTGTGGGTTAATTTTCGATTATCCAATCACATTTCAGTATGTGTATGTGTTGCCTTATCAATGTAAACGTCCCGGGGCCTTCAGACTCAGGTTTGCTGGCCAACCTCTGAATGGTTCATAGCTACTTGTACTCGAGTGGGATTCCCGTCCATTACATGAAACCATTGAGCAAGATGACATCACAGACATTCCAGGGCTCAGGTAAAAACCAATCATGGCTCACCTGTTTCCTGAGCCTGAGCTACTGCGACGTCATCTTCACTCAACAGACAAAAGACAAACCAAAAAAAAGTCTCCATGTGAACCCGACCGACTATAGTTACAGTTCACGTGCCTGAATTGGTCTATTGTAAAGACTCCTTCCTGCAGTCATTAACCAGTCTACTTTTCGACTATTCTATGTAGCGCCAATGAGTATTCATTGTAATTGGGGGCAACAAGAACACATTTTTTCCATATTTCATCCTCTATTCTATGTTTTTTTTAAAGGAACTACTTAAAGTGGTACATCATCTCTACATTAACTCACTGCACTGCTCGCTCACCAAACTAGTGCTCAAACATTATAGAGTTAGTGTACATACTGACGCACGCCGAGTTGCGCCCGAGGCCGTTGCGTTGGATGCCTCTTGAAGTCAAATTAATGCAGATTCTCATTAGGCAGCGTTGGCCGCTCGTCAGCCCCTCTGCCGTTATGTAAGCGTTCATCTGCTCGCTGGAGGGGGCCGAGGCGTGGATCAGGCATCCCCGAGGACACAGAGAGGTTGCCCCCGCCGCCGCCCACCCATACCATCACCACCACGTTCACACACAGATACACACTGTGTGACCCCCAACCCCACCCCCATCTATACGTCCCTGCCGCACTCTTGGCACTGACAAAAAGCGAATTGGACTTTCATTCTGCGGATAACGAGAAGCCTCCTCTCTGCTGTTCTTTTCCTTCTCTCCACATCTCAGTATGAACGCCATCAATGTTTTAAATGTCAGCTGCAGCCCCGCTGCCTCTTGTTTACTCCGACAAAATCCGTGTCGTCTCAGCGTGACGGCAAAGTTTCCTATTTTAAGACGTGCCTGCATATTTTATGCTGAGTTCGAGAGGCGCGATAGAGGCGGGGATTCTAAGAATACTTGCGCTTTGGTGCGGCTCGTGTCTCGCAGGCGAGAATCAAAGGGTGAAATTTGGTTGTCTTTTTCAGTTTGCTACCGCGCGTTCAAAAACTAAGGGGGGATGCTGTCAGAAAGTGTCTGCTCATGTGCCAGTGTGCCAGGCTGCGGGGCTTTTCATTGAGCTTCTGCATGGAGCGGACACGTAGAGCAGAACGGCTCATTCAGACGAATCATCCTCTGGATATGACGTCGCAGATCAGACTCCGGATATGCAGCTCGGGTGAAGTGAAGCGTTGAAATAGGTGTGTGCGGCGTGGAGATCGAAGGTAGCCTGAAATGAACGTACGAAATGAGCCGTAGCGGCAGTGGGAATTCGACTCGACACAGATCTAAACATATTAACTGCTAGCTTAGTGCTAACGCATCATGCGCAAATGTCAATTAAAAATCAGTTGAAAGGGATTTTCGTATCATTGCATTTTGTTTATATCCCCACTTTATTGAAATTGGGGTTTGTACACGTTTGTCAAAAACAATAAGAGCCTAGTGCGGGGTTTTCGCCGTGTTACCTGCCTGTAGCTAGCCACCTGCTGTTGCCCTGCCGCCCAGCTGTTAATGTCACCCGCGTGCATGTGGATGAGCGAGCCCCCAGGTCGGTCGGTCGGTCGGTTGGTCAGGAACAGCTGGCCAAACGAAGCCAGGCACCTTCCTCGTTTGCGCTTCTTCTTTTTCCTTTGATGATTTATGCGCCGCTGCAGCAAGGGCGAGAAGTAGTCCGCCAAGACGCAAAGCCAAAGGAGGAGGGCGAGCGAGGAACAAAAAGCAGCCACAGGACACCATTAGCATGCTAATGAGCTGGACATGGAGGAGGACAGTAGGTCACGAAGCGACCACGGCCAATGACGCATGGGCCTAGCACAGATAGCTCATCGTCGACAGGGGAAATCACTCCTTGGCCTACTGCAATGGCAACTAATATATTTTTTTAATCATTTCAGTGAATTATTGATGGTTAATTTCCTCCACATATTTTTTAGTAAAACGCATATAAACACTTAAAACCTCTCTAAATATATGAAAGTGAATTCTAAAAATATGTTCATTGATGACTAATTCCTCCATCGTTGTTTTTTATTGTCTCTTATCTTTTATTTGATATTATATTATTATAACCTAACTTGCACAGGCAGCTGTAGAGACTCCCTGTCCTCACAGGTTTTCTATTTTTGTATTATTAAACAAATGTCAAGATAGATGTCGCAGACTCAACTCACGCCTTCCCATCTCAGAAATCATGGAATCATCTTGTTTAAAAACGGTACGTGTGAATTCCACGTTTCATTCCAGCATCCGCACCATTCACACCCCCAGCGTGAAGGTGTTGCTCCGACGTGGCGCACACACCCTGCCCTCTTTTCACAACACGCTCCTGCCAAAGATCACAGCACAACTCCGATGATGAAGATTGATTCGAGACAAAAGGGTCGCTTTCTGCCAAACGTGGGAACGAAACTAGGCTCACGCTTGTCAGGGGGTTTGACTGCATCGTTGAACAGAACTAATTGAACTTTAAATCGCAGGAATTGTTTTACATGCTTTAATGTACACATTTTCTTGCTGACCCATGAAAAATGGTGGCTCCTTGAAATTCTTTACAATTATGACGCCATGCTCCATCCAAGTTAGATAGTGTAGGCTAAAATGGCCACAAAAAAAAAAGAAATCTAGTGTTCCAAATCTGTGAAAGAAACTTCTGATTTGGGGTCCATTTAGGCAAATTGTGCCCAAGTACGAGCTCTTAAATACACTCCTATCAGCTAGCTAGCTACTAGCTGCGGGTGAATGGCTAACACGGCTGAACATTCCTTTCACAGTACAGACCCGCTACTCAAAGTTAATACTTGCCTCCATGGCGGAAAATGAGAAATTCCTCTGACAAGTATTGTTATTAATAACTGAGGACAGAGTAATTAACAGGTAAAGTCAGAGAAGCCATGCTAACCTCGAAGCTATCATGAAATGTGGTCGCGAAATACCAGAGGAAGCGCACTTTTTACAGAAGTCGCTGGAAGCAGGTAATAGTAGACCGACTATGAACAGCAACTTTCAACTTTTAAAAAGTATGAATTTTAGAAATGTCCTAAACTCATTCACTCCCAAAGACGTTTTTATATGTCATTTCAGACTTGGTTTTGAATTGGCTGGTACTGAATGAGTTAAAATCCTTCCAAAGTCAAAAATGTTCACATATTTTAGGATGAATGTAGTTTCATAACTGTGAAGTCACGAATACCATACAAGCCAAAGCAAATGGAATGTCTGTTTTTTTTAATCTTTTCGTGTGGAAAATGTGCATAGCTCAGCCATGCAGTTTTCCTCACTCATGGACAAAATGAAAGGTATGTCTGACATACAATGCTCATTTACAATTTGCCTGGTGAATACACTGACAAATGGTATAGACGTGCCGACTCGTGGTATTGAGTCAGCAGATCAGCTCATCCAAAAAGGGCTCATTCCCTTCACGTTGCGCAGACATGCTTCACGACTAAAAAAGAGGCAGCTCTGTTGGTGCAATGCAGCGATGCGGCGTGATGCTTGACAGGATCCGACTGCATTGCATTAAGAGGCCATTAGCCGTGCGGCGGATGATAAATGGTCTCGGTGTTGCTTAAGTGACAGTTTATTTACACTCAACGTAAGCGTCTCCTTCTGTACCTTCACGTTGAAGGTTCATCTACATGCTAATGTGTACGGACATTTAGCTAAGCCGCAGTCCGCAAATGCAGCACAGCGCAGAACTACTTCATACCACTACTTAGCCAGCTCGCAGTGTTCATGTTTTATCGAACCACTCATCCTATGCCTTGGTCGTGAAGTAACTAAAATGCTTAGGTTATGCTACAAATGTGAGGGCAAAATTTGTGTTGCGGTTGTGAAAATGTTTGTTTTCCCGTCACCCTGCAGAGATCTGCCTTCTCACCAAGGGTAGACGGACAGCCAGCGTGCGGGCCGACACCTACTGCCGCCTTTTCTCGCTGTCTGTGGACCACTTTAACGAGGTTCTGGAGGAGTACCCCATGATGCGCCGGGCCTTTGAGACGGTCGCCATCGACCGCTTGGATCGCATTGGTAAGGTCTCCTCACGACGGCGATTTCATCCTCCGTCCCGATCTTTTTTGTTTGTTTTTGTTTTTGTTTTTGCCTGTCATCATGCCCTCGTGTCGTCACACGTTTGCCGCCTACCCAACATGAAAGCATCGTGTCCGCCATCTTCTGCCGCATGTCCTTGTGATGCTGTCTGATGAATTAACACGCGTCTTGGAACCAGCATTAAGCCTTGTAAAGACCCAATTTTTATGGTTGGATTAATTGGGGATGGAAGCGCATGCCGCCGTCCTGGAGGTGGTCGGGGTGCGGGAGGCGTTGACCCCGCCCACCCTCAATAGACGACCGCAAGTGGATGGAAGCTAACCTCACATGCATGTGTTGTGTGGCCCTCTTCCCACTCATCTGCACTCCTGGGTATGAGCAGCACCCCACCCCCCCAAATAAGAAGGCCTAAATCGGGGGTGGGAAACCTAAAATATGATTTCAATGCAATTCTAAAGAAGCCTCGCACAAAAAAAAAAAAAAGAAATGCTCATATTACATCATGATAACAATATTGTTTGATTGTTGCATCACATTATTTTATTTTTTTAAATCACGCCGTACAGACCTGGGAGGACTTTATGGCCCCTAATAGGAATAAGGTTCCCCACCCCTGCTCCAAATCAACCAAACACTAAATCAAAGCCAGCGACAGGAAACAGGAAGTCGCTTCAGGCTGGAACGTCCCCCACTTTCCCCCTCTAGAATAATCCGGTTATAAACTCAGCCAGAGCGGTGCTTGCTTATTTTCAAACATACATCGACAGAACCTGGCCACGAAATAGTCAAAGGTATGAAATCAAAAGGGCACTCTTTTTCATCGGGGACTTTCATTTCTCATTTGGGTTTTACCGTGATTTTGGATTGGCCGTCACACTGGAACCTCCAAGGTCGAGCACAATCCAAACGTTCCCAACAATGTGTGCCTGAAAGAAATCAAATGTACATTTTTTTAATTCCCACAGTAATACATAACAAATCCGTTTTCAGCCATCGTCGCTTCTTCTTGAGATGCTCACCTTATTAACGTACAAAAGGTGAACACGAGACATTTTGTTTGCCGGGCTGCTTTTTGGCGATTTCCGTCGCACCGATTACCCCGCCAAACACGAAAAGGTGCGCAGGCTCGGCGGCTCCACTTTTCCCCACGGCGCCAGCTCACTCGGCTGGGCGGCTGGAGGCGAGCCCGCCGTCTTCCTCCGACCATACGCTCGGCTCAGCGTTGTTTGCGGCTAATTACGCGCTCACACAAGCGACCGAAGCACACCGTGTATCCGGGTATTGTCCTCTTGTCGCCTTTCAAAAATAGCACACGGTGATTCAAGTCTTAACACCACCCGATGGCGGCAAACGACTTTTTCAATACGCATGTGCTAATGGGAAGTTTGCAGTGTGCCTATTATGTCGTCAGTGGTGGAGCCGTGGTGTGTATGTACCTGTTCCTGTTGCTTTTCATTGTCATGTCCATGTATTTGTGCGTCCTTCAGGTGCGTCAATACGAACGATTGTGGTCTTATTACCCCAAGTTAGCGTCACCGTGTCAGGACACTCTGCTCCGGTGCAACACAACATATTGATTAGCGCCACTCAGCCAAGACGACACGCGTGTTTCACATCATGAAGGCAACCTTTTCTCCTCGGGAACCACATTGTGCGTCTGTCCAAAGTGCAATTTACCAACCACGCTGCGGCAAAAATATGATTGACTGTTAAGTACAAAAAAAATGGTTCCCTCCCCAAAACGCAATTTAAAAAAATGTTTATTCATTCCCTCCCCCCTCTACACCCCTCGCGGTCGACTTGGTACTGCAGCTACAAGGAAGCATCTATTTGAGATGCATTCACACAGTCAACAGCACAAGTCCAGGAATGACGGTGGTTGGAACAAGAGGCTGCTAGTGAAAAAAAATTAAAAATACAGTATATGTCCGACTATATGCCCAAAAAGGACGAGTCGCATGCCAGGAAAGAACTACTGTTAAAAGGTTCATGACCCCCTCGCCCAGTAAAACAGTTAAATATCGAATCTTGAAATGTATAACTCCATTTGTAAAATGACAACAAATTAACATCTGGAAGAAATTTGAACATCTGAATTGGATGTAGGACCTGCTACCTGTGGCGTGAATTTTCTCTCGCTCGCATGACGGTATCATGATGTGAGTCCAAGGAGACGGGGTTGGGTTGCATTCGTCACTTCAGAGTAAGGCGTCTAAATTTGCGCCTTTCGCAACATGATGCCCTTCAATCTTAGTGAAAATCTGCATTTGCCCTTTTCCCCCGCTTATATTTAAATAAAATAAAAAAATAAAAATAAAAAAAGACAGGCGCCCACTCTGAGTGACACCTCTCAGAGCGGTTTCACTTCCTGTCCCGCCCACCCCCACCACCCAAGAGGGGAGTTTGCCTCATACAAGGGAAGACGCGTGCGTTGTCATGACTGTCTCGTTTCTCTCTCTCTTTCTCTCTTTCCATATTTATATATGAACTGCATTTGGTCACGTGCTTGTCTTGCTCTTCTTGAAGAAGAAAAATAACAAAGAGAAAAAAAAAGTAACGTGTTGCACATTTGACGTGATCTTTTATCTATCTAAAAATCACCTGACCAGGAGTCCGTCTTGAGACGAGCTCATCTCGTTTTCAAGAGTGTCCTGGCCGACGAGTAGGCACCAGGTAAACACTTCCTTCCAGTTGCAACATTCAAACAGCGGCTTAATTTAAAGAAAAAAAAAAGAAAAGAAATAAAATAGTGTTCCAGTAGAGGCTGGCTTAGTTGGACCCGCCACCCCCAAATTCATCCTCCAAAAGCTTCTTGTCCCCCACCCCCCTTCCCTCCTCCCCACTAGGATACATACACATAATTCCAACCATCCAGCCGAATTCCCGGATGACGAGGGAGACAATCCAGGAAACAAAGACGCGCCATTCACATGCCATTTTATTCTTATTTATTTTTTTGCTTTCACAGAATAGCCACCCGGATTATTGCACATCTTTGAATTATTTTGGCCCAATGGTATCAAAATCTGCAGACTAGTCAAACTTTCCTAATGCAACCTGCTACCATCTTGTTTTTGTTGTATGACGCAAATGTTTTTACTTTTGCGTGAGTAGAATACAGCTACTTTTTTTGTTGTCGTTTTGTTTCAGTCACACATTCCAACTTAAAAGAATCACCAGTCACACATGTCCTTGGACAAGAACAAAGGGACGAATTTCTGAAGCATGACCGTTATTGAGTCAAATTATGACTTTGTGCTCCGAATAAAGGCGGAGTTCTCCTTAAAAACAGGGGTGAGGAGCCTTTTGTATTTATGCGGCTCGCGTTCCAGAATCAAAAGGCCAAATGATTTTCATTTACAAATGCTCCCAAGTAGATATGGATGAGTTTTGGAATATTTTGCATTGAACCAATGTGGCCTCGGGAGGACTCTCCTGATCGGAGAAAAGTTTCCCCATCCCTGTCTTAAAGGAATGCTAACGAAAAATGACACTGTTTAAAAAAGAACATATTTATTTGTATAGTTGATTGTTTTTAATGAGACACATTGACCATGATTTCAATCATGTTTGTCTTGATGCTTTTGTTTGTTTGTTTGTTTGTTTGCATGTGTTTTCTTCTCATTTCTTACCAGCATATTCATATTTGGTTTTTTTTGTGCCTGGTTTGATTTTGGAGGGTTTATTTTAAGTGTTATTTGTAGTATGTACCCCAATTTGTTTTTTTGGGGGTGGGGGTTGCTCATGTGTGTATTGAACGGATTTTATATATTTAGTCCTAAAAGTTATGTTTTCATCATCCTTTTTACCCTCATTATTTAGTGTAACTAGTAAGATATAATTTTCCATTGTTTTCTTTTTTTCCTGAGTAATCCTTTCAAATTTTGCCAGAACTTTGTTGAAACTTCAATTTGTTGTGTTCACCAAAATATCGTTGAATGGAACTGATTTACAGTGCACAAAAATATGAAGGGACGTTTTTTTTTTCCCCCAAAAGGTAAATAATCAGAATCAGTTTGAATCAGAGATGCAAGTAATCTTTCTTTTTTTGCACTGACTCTGAGTCGTCCCTAGTTTTTTCGCTAGCACATAATAGTAATGATAATCATTATGACAATGTAATATTTTTATTTTTATTTAGCGAATGCAGCTGACTGGATGGTAAAGTCAGCTGGTGGGGGGTTCTTCCAGATGGGGCGTCTGGATGGGAGTCGGGCCGTGGGTGGGTTAAAGATGTCTTGATAAATAGGTAGGTGGGGTGAGACTTTGACATTTTGGAACATCTTTTCGGTTGAAGCTATTCACCGAATGTGTGGGGGAGCAATGTTGGATAAGACAGGTAGCCAGGGGAGTGGTGTTGAACGAATTGTTCCGGTTATGATTCTCATGGTTGAGTTAAGCTGGGTATCCACTTGGTGTGTGTGAGATGACCTGGACCAAACAGGAGCACAGTATTCCGCTGCAGAGTAAGCGAGGGCCAGGGCTGAGGTGCGCAGTGTGGAAGTGGAAGCGCCCATTTTACGCCGGCGAGCTTACAGAGCAGGTTGTTTCTGGACTTGATCTTAGCCGCCGTTCCTTTTATGTGTTGCTTGAAGGAAAGGGTCCTGTCAAGGGTCACTCCAAGGTAGGTGGGGTGAGGGCGTGCTTAAGTTCAAGCCCACTCAGGAGATCTTCAGTCCTCTGGCTGCTGTAGCATTGTGCAGGTGGAATACACTGGAGACAGTTTTTGCAGGACTTGGTTTTAACCGCCAGGTTTTGCAGTACTGGTCCAGTTTGCCGAGGTCTTCTGTGAGCACGTGTTCCAGCTGTTCCATATCTGGTGCTTGGTATGCCAGGCAGATATCATCAGCATAGATGAATTTGCGGGATTTGGTGCAGGGAGGTCGTTTGTGTAAAGGTTGAACAGTGTTGGAGCGAGAACTGAGCCTTGGGGAGTCCATTTTTCTGTGTTCTCCAAGAACTGTTGTTCTGGCTAAGGTGTACTCTGAACCTCCGGTTGGTCAGGAGGGTTGTAATGATTGTCGTTGCCCAGGCAGGGAGAGCCTTTGCAAGTTTCAGAAGGAGGCCTTTGTGCCAGACTGTATCATAGGCGGCTGTGAGGTCGAGAAACACAGTCCGGTCCTTAGTCTTTTCTCAAAGCCATTTTCGATGAACGTAGTAAGGGCCAGTACTTGTTCTCCTGTGCTGCGGTTCTTCCTGAAGCCTGCCTGGTCCACACAGAGAAGGTCCTCTACTCCTGGGGATATGCGCTGGAGTATTAGACGTTGCAAGATTTTATAAGGGACACAGAGTAGGAGATTGGGCGGTAGCTTGCAGGTAGTTTCTGGTCTTTGCCGGGTTTCAGTATGGCAATGACTTTGGCTGTGCGCCATTTCTTTGGAATCACATTGTCCCGTGCGATTCTGCTGTAGAATTTGGTCAGCCAGATTACGGCTTGAGGGCCCAGATGTTTCATAAACTCCGGCAAGATGTTGTCATATCCGGCTGCCTTCCCACATTTCAGGCCCTGCAGGACTTTCTCCAGTTCACCACTCTCGAAAGGGTCAGGAGGCTCAGGACTGTCATCCTCTTTGGGTGATTTGTGTTGTTCCTAAGCTCAGCTGTCACTGCTGTTCTGGTGTGCTTGTCTTGGGTTGGTTTTGCTATGGCCAGTAGATGGGATGCCACTTGATTGGGTGTGACGGCCGGTCTTCTTTGGGTAGGAGGTTTCTGTGCGGCTCCTAGGCGGCGGATGAGGCTCCAACATTTCCTACTGGAATGGGTGAAATTCAAGCCAGCTACTGTCTCCTCCCACATTTCCCGCCGGGCTGTAGTCAGCGATTCTATGAGGTGGTCTGCCATTTCAGGGTCCCCTGATGCTTCATAGGCTTGTAGGAGGGCAGCGCTTTCTTCATCCAGGCAGGGGATGTAGAGGGGTCGGTAGCCTCTTGGGATAGCTGTGTGGGCAGCCTTGTAGATGGCACTGCAGAGGCGGTTGTATGCTTCATCTATCGTGATGGTGTGGAGTGGGATGGTTGTAATACTTCGGTCCAGGGTTTGGCGGTATTCCTGCCAGTTGGCTTTGCGGAGGTTCCAGCGCATCTTCCTTGGGCTGGTTATGACTGGGAGTTGTAGGCCGATATGTATGAGCGAAGGCCGGTGTTGGCTGTGTGGGAAGTCATCGAGGACCAGGATCTGTGCGGGGTAGGGGGTTCCACTCACAGAGCTGACCCAGCACAGGTCAGGGGAGTAATCTTTGTTCCACCTGGCTGAGTGGAAGGTCCCTCTTTGTTTGGGGTCATGTATCAGGGCAAGGTCATTCCTAGATGCCCAGTCTGAAAGCGCCTCACCATCACAGTCCACTGCTGGGTATCCCCAGTCTGGGTGATGGCTGTTAAAGTCCCCTACGTAGATGGCAGGGTGGGGGAGAGTGGGCAAGACCTGCAGATCCCAGTTGGCACTCGGGGGCTTATACACATTAGCGATGTGAAAGCCACTAATGGTTATGGCATCTGAGAACTGTGTTGTTGTCAGGTGGTTTGCTTCGCTATTTCAGACCGCACGTAGGTGGCAAGTCCATGTTTGGCATGGGGTGTATAGCACAAGAGGTCATAGCCGTTGATGGTGTATCGGCCTGCTACCTCTGTGCCAATGTGGGTCTCTTGGAGACAAATGACATCAACAGAATGTTGGGAAGCAAGGACTTCAATGAGGCTTCGCTTGGCTAAGGAAAGGCCTTCGACATTGAGTTGTAATATGCAAAGGGCCGGTCCTAGCGGCAGGTGCTCTTGGGGCTGTCTGCTATTGGCTTTAGGATTGTGACTAGGATTCTGTGACTTGGCTTTTTGGCGTCGTCTCTCAGAATTTAGTCTGCTGGTTGGATCATTAGCTTCTCCAGGCGGGCCTGGGTACTGGCGGGGGACGCGACGTGAACGCTGATCCATCGTCCCCCAATGTAATATTAATATAGTTATATATTTAGTAGATACAGTAATTATATAAGGATTAGTTTGGGCAACAGGTCAAATTCTTTTCAGAAACGTCATTGCTATGAATTGCATCCATATTGTCAATGTTCAAAATCTAACCAAACCTGTTGTGCTCAAAAGGTAACTACAAATGAACAGCACTTTAGGATTGATTCGTTCACACACCAAATTTTGCAGTGCCAAAGATTCAGCAAGTGAGGCAGACCGAAAATTGCC
This sequence comes from Hippocampus mohnikei, assembly GCA_026261675.1. Lineage (NCBI taxonomy): Eukaryota > Metazoa > Chordata > Actinopteri > Syngnathiformes > Syngnathidae > Hippocampus > Hippocampus mohnikei. The sequence continues at coordinate 4,171,522 of JAKGUB010000344.1, forward strand.
TCCCGCTCCTCTCCACTGACCTTTTTTTTTTTTTTTTTTTTTGTTGTCAAAGCTGCCGTGTGAGTGGTATCAATTATTTACTCTTCTTCCAATCCGCAGAGCTAGATCCTGACGCCTTTAAAAACGCCATAAAAACGGCCTTGTAAGTCAACGGGTAGTTGCTAGCTGTAGCCTGTAGCGAGAAACCAGAGTCCACAGAGGTGACATCAATCCTTCTAAAAGCCAATGTGAGTTTGTTAGCTTACTGGCGGCCTTGAGCAGGGAAAAAAAAACTAATATATGCCGTCCGAGCGGAGAAGCGTTGAGCCTCTCCAGGACGGTTGGAGTCTTCATGATGAAGTGACTGAGGCGGAAGCCTTGAGCGCACTTATCGTCCACTCGGTCTTCTTTAGCCAGCCACGTTATGTCCCGGGCTGTCGATAAACCTGGCCCACAGCGATCGGAAAGAAATAAATCCGAAAAAAAAAAAAGTGACTTGCTTCCTGTGCCCGTGGGCGCTGCGTGCCCTTTATGGCGCCGTAATTAGTCCGTTTCCAATTAGAATCAATTGTATTTATCAAGCCCCAGGGGGCTCAACGGTGCGTACGACACCCGCTGCGGCGAGTTCTTTTTAAAGGCTGTATGGGAGGAATTATGCGAGTTCTAATTTAATCGTGCTGTCCAGTTGGAAGCACGACTTAACTGTTTCATCCATAAATATGAACGTCACCTCAAAAGCACTCTGTAGTAAGAGTTGTACAATAGACCTTTTTTTTTTTTTCTTTTCGTGACTTTGTCTGAAGAAGTGGAAATCGTAGGTGGTGTCCCTGTGTGACGTGTGTGAAGTCTTTTGTGGTTTGAATAGACTGTGACTTTCAACGAGAGACTTACGTGTCGTTTGTCGTGAGGGAAAGTGTCCCGAGTGGTGACGCGTTTGCTGCGACTCATCAGTATTCCGAGTTGCGTCAGCACTTTTCCGACCAGACGACGCCACACGTAATCTTTGTCTCCTTATGTGTCCTTCACCCTTTCCTCTCAGAGCCCCCCCCCATGTAGTCTCCCATTGCCACCATCGCCGTTCGGTGTACTTCACACGTTCCATATGAGCGAGTTTAGTTGAAGAGTAAAAGGTGCAGTTTGAAGACGTTTCAAAATGTACATGGCCACCACTGGCCAAGTCCTGAGGTGGCAAAACGCACTCTTAAGACACAGAGTTAAATGAGTCAAATGAGAAAGGTACAGACTCTGAAATGCGTTTAGGTGCAAAGGGTTGAAGGTAATTTCCACTCTCGAGTACAGGTCCCATTTTGATAGCTGCCTTGGCAAAATGGAAAAAAAAAAACGTACTTTTATGCAATCAAAAGGTGGCCCCCGTAACTTCACTAACATCCTAAATGAGGTCATGGTAACAACTGGAACAAATAAATCTTAACATTAGGTGTTTTGGGGTTTTTTTTCAAATGATACGCCAAAAGCTGTTGGCTATTAGGCTGGCACAAGAATTCTTCTTGTAGCCGACAAGATTACATTTTCTTCAATGAGACCTTTGAAGGAATTCGCTGATGTGAATTTCGTGCTTCCTGGTTCATACACGCCCATGTTTTGTTTTTTTCCCCACCACCACCACCTCGAGATCCCAACCATTTTGACAAAGTAAAGAGCAGAGAGTACAGATGTGTTTTCACATATCGGGAGTCAAAGTAAATGATCGGAAAAGCACTCAGTTCAAATACAATGCCTGAAAATTTCCTAAAGTCCGAACGAGAAGTGTTGCCACTCGGTTACTCGGCACCAGCGGTCAAGTCTTCAAGCTGCATCTCAATCTTGTTTGCCGTTCCTGTTGGAGTGCGCGCCCTTCGCCAGGCCAGCTCACCTCTCTTGACTGCTCCTCAACAGGGAAGAAGAACTCATTGTTGCTGCAGAAGTTCCAGAAGGACTTGAACGCCGGCGTATTCAACACACAGGAAAACGAGATCTTGAAGCAGATCATTCGCCAGGACCGGGAGATGGTGATGATGGTGGACCGCAAGCAGTCGCTCAGCGGGATGAACTCGACACCGATGTCCGGCAATTCCATCATTAACTCGCCGGCGCAACCGCCCTTCGCCGCCGCCTTTGGGATGAGTCAGTTCCAGCAGTCGTCGATTCCTTTGACCTACAGCGCTTCAGCTATCGCCAACGCCTCCGCCGCCCGCATGCTGCCGGCCGCCGCCGCCGCGGCCCTCTACCCCGCCGCCAGCGTTTCCCACCTGGGTTCGTCCTCGGCCAACCCGCAGACGCCGCTCCAGGGGGCCATCATGTCGCCGTGCTCTTTCACGGCCGCCATGTGCAGCCCGCCGGTACAGACGCCGCTGGCCAGCCGCAGCTTCCAATACGGCTCTCCCACGGCGTCCCAGCTGTCGCTCATCCAGCAGCCTGTCGGCCAGCCGTCTCTCGCCGGCCAGCAGTCGCAACTCAGCCAGCAGCCGCCGGTGTCGGCCGCAGGCAGTGGCTCGACGCAGCAGCAGTCTCCGCAGCAGCAACATTCTCCGCAGGCGCTGCAGTCCGGCAGCTTGAGTCGAGACGTGCGACACTTATCGGCCTCGCAGCCGTCGCTGCCCCACGACGCCTCACTTGGGCCACGGGCGCACCAGGCTTCGGGCGACTCGCTGGCCTCCATCGCCCCGCCCCCGGCGACGGTGGCGGCGGCGGTGGCCATCCAGGGGTTGAGTCTCCAAAGCGGCATCCGCACCACAGTTCCCCAGCGGGTCAATTTGTTCCGGCAAATGTCATCGGGGGCCCTGCCACCTGTGCGCTCCACCTCGGCGGCTGTGGCGGCGGCGGCGGCGGCGGCAGCGGCGGCGGCGGCGGCGGCGGCGGCGGCGGTCTCGTCGTCATCGGGCCAGCACAGGGAATCCCCCGGCTCTCGGAGAGATTCTGTCCTGAGCAGTACGGAGACTGAGCAAGACAAAATGCGCTTTGCATCCAATTTATGATCCTTTTTCCCTTTGCTTTTGGATTCTTTTTATTTTAACCATGGAGGAGCTCCAAACTACTTTGGCATTGTTTTCTCTTCTCAGATAACCTCATTGAAATCGTGTACATACGGAGCGGAGCCCTTGTATGATATTTTAGGAACATTGTCACCCTACTTAAGAATGTATATTATACAGATAATCTTTTTCTTTTATGCCATAACTATGACTATATACACATCTGGTATATGGCCTCTGTGTATGTGTGTGTGTGTGTGTGTGTGTGTGTGTGTGTGTGTGTGTGTGTGTGTGTGTGTGTGTGTGTGTGTATATATATATATATATATATGCACACACACACATACAAATATGGTACAAATGAGAATGTTGGGAGAATTGGCGAGTGCATGTGACTGTGCGTTGAAATACAGTTATAATATATTTCGCAATGGCAATTGGAAAAAAAAATCTGTAGTCTAAAAAAAACAAACATGAGTCTTCCTTTCTGAGAAATATAATGAATTATATACAATGTATGAATTTTTTATTTATATATATTTATGAGGGGGGTTTTTTGTTTGCATTACGGATTGTGACTTCCTTTTCCACCGAGGAAGAGGAGAAGCAGCGTTAACGCCACTGTGGAATCATACGTGCAAAGTAAACACTTGCAAATCATCTTTAAAAAAGAAGAAGAAAAAAAAGAACAAACAATCAAACAAAACAAAGCACACGCCCCCCATGAAGGAATTTTCTGGACTTTCAGAAACCAACACCGTACAGAAAAGTGTCTGCATCCTCGACAGTGTTTAGGGAATGAATAACAGAAAATGCTGCTTTAAGACACGCGTGACAGATGGATGAAAGGACGGATGACGGGTGCGTTTGTTTTCTATTCCTCATTTGGGATGGTTGAAGTGTGACGTAACGACAAAAGAGAAAAAGAAAGCTATGTGTATATTTATAATATTTATAAACTAAAGAATTATCACCATTATGCAATAGACTGTGACATAAAAATTACCTATACGTGTGCTGTAAATAATTTTTGTAGAGCTAGTATTTACAGATACTGTGTGGTGCATTCTCTCTATCATAAACAAATGTCTTACTTCTGTCGGGGAACCTAGCTAACCCACCTGCAAGCGACAAAGCTGACAAACGAACCTTAATGCAAAAAAAAAATAAATTAAATAAATGCAGCATGCCGACGAAGAGGCTCAACGAGAAGCCAATTTTGCTCAAAATAATTTTCTTTTCGTGATATTTTCTTTGACGCATTTTTTAATACCTTGAGACACAAATTTAGTTTTGCCACACTTTGGACGGTCAAAACAAACAGAGAACTAACTAGTTTCCACATACATATCAACTGATCTCTTAAGCGATACTACATTGGCCGTTTTGCTAAATTGAATTTTGTTCTCATTAAATATTTCCTTAGCTTTGAGCTTCCAGTTAATTTGAGTCTCAGAGCTGAATCGCGGCACATGCTATTGACGTCATACGAGCGATATGACGTCAACATCAGTTGGGGGCAAAAAAGAGTGAATGGTAAAAGAGGTTCAGGGAGAGATGGTGAACATTTTAGCAACTTTAGCGAGAGATGATACAGCACCTAATTTTTCATGATATTTGGGGTTTTTGTAGCATCTGTTCAATTTCAGTTATCTATGGCTCATCACAATACATGATAGATGATCATTCTTCCAAAACACGTTCAAAAACAACTCTCACCTCATTGTAAAATAAACAGAAAAAAAAAAAAACAGAACACCAGGTGCCAGTTAGTTGCCGGGTACCAAAAGCATGTAAACAGTCAACGTTCCAATGGAGGGTTCAGGGTTCACGTTCGGTTCAGACGAGATCTTCGCCAAAAATGTTCTCCTAAAACAAATAGGACTACACACTAATGGAGATATCGTCACTGGAGTTGACTATGTTCATGACTTCTATTCTTAAATTCTCATGTTCTTCGGACTTGAAGCTTTACCAAAAACAAACAAAAAAAAAGGCTGCAGAGCGCTGCTGTTTGCATTAAGGTTCTATGTCTCATGTAAATCCTTCCCCTTGGGCTCGCATACGCTAAACCAACCCAAAAACGGACGCCGAATCGTCCAAGCAAAGATCCGGTTCACATCCGATCGGGCGGGCCCTCTTTCTGGCTTTCAGGATAGTTAATGGCTTCCGGCGCGTTCCGTCAATCGGGTGGTGAAGCTTATCCGAGCCCTTCCGGGAATGTGCGTTTGGCTACCAGTTTGTGTCGATACTGTACTGATATGATCCCAACATCGCCGTCAATGAAAGCATGCACTGTCACAAAAAAAAAAAAATCAAAAAAAACAATGTTGACGTTAAATGTTGTTCGATTCTGTTCATTGTGCGTCCGCCTCGGTGTCGTCTGTGCGAGCATCGACTTTTCACATGGACATTCTTACGTATTTGTGCCTAAACAACAGCCATGTTCCGCCCTTCTTCTTTTCATCCTGACTTTCCTCTTTGACCCGTTTTATGTCTCTTGTGTGTTTTTTTTGTTATTGTTTTCTTCAGACGGGAAAGGACTTTGCGACGACGGCCAAATGTCTCACGGCATCCAGCTTTTTCAAGCAGCTTTCTTTTCTCTCTTGTATTCACGCTATTATCTGCAAAGTGGATTTTTTTGGGGGGGGGTGCAATGCAATCTTAACGCAAGTAATATCACACACGACAAGATGTACTCATGGCGAGCACCTTTCTTCCCTTTTCTTTTTGTTTTGTAGCTAGCCACTTGTGGAAGGAAACCGGCCAAAGCAAAAAAAAAACAACAAAAAAAGAATTGTTTTTGCTTTACAAATTGCACTTTTCCAGTAGAGAGCTGAACATATTTTTTTGGGTGGCAGATTTCCAACTCGAGCACTTAATCGTGAATCTGCCGTCGTTCCATAGGAATGAGTGACGATGCATTGCAGGACTGTTGTTTAATTTTTATTTTTTTGCCGTTTTGTTTTTGTTTTTTTACATATACTTGCCTTCGGAGGGAGTGCTTCCCAGCTATGTGCTTTCATTTCTTTTTTTTTTTTTTTGTCTTTCCTCACTCTACCGATCACAGCTACCAGACGGGCATTAATGGCGACGTAACAAGCTTACACATTAGAAGCGTAGAGACCCTCAACAAGCCAGCACATATGTTTGTATTTATATTCTCGATTTGGTTCCGTTTTATTTCATTTTTGTTTTCGTCGTCGTTCGTCGGTTTGTTTGGTTTAGGCGGAAGAAATATAGAGATGCAAAAAGATTTTCCGCAGAGGACGAGAGCCACATTTCAGTTTTCGTGAGTTTCCTCGCGGAGGACAAGAAAGATAAATGTAAACTTTCTTACAACAATATGCAGACAAACAGTGTTTGTCAAAAAATCCTTTTGATTTTTCTTTTTCTTTTTGGTTTCCTTTTCTTTGTAAATAATAAACCTTTAAGATATAGAAAATAAACGACATATTGTCATTTCACGCGAGTGTGTGTCATGGTCTTGTGGATGCGGGCGAGTCGCGATTGAATCTATCGATGGTCGGGAGAAAGTTCTGAAAGAATCAGTAGTTCCGGCGAAATATCAGAAATGCCTCCGGGAAGGGATTTCCATTCATTACCTTTCAAGTTCCAAGTCCAAAGTCGTAAAGCTGCCTGCCCCTAAAGACAAATTCCCTCCCTCGCAGGTCAAAGGATTGATTTCTTTGTTGGCAGCGTCAACAGCAAACCACTCAAAACTTGTGTGGCATAAAGCTCCCAAGGCTCGCTTTGAAACGACGCCGTTGCTTTGCGGCTGCCGCCTTATCACGCGGAACAACGGGCCCTCATTTGGCCTTAATGAAAAGTCATTGTATGCACGGGAAATCGATTCTTAAAGCATGCGTCACTTCAACTTGTCCTCACATTTTGTCTTTGTCACAGAGGGATCATTTCCTTTCCGATTCCGAGTTTAGCAATTCCATCCAAGGAGCTTTTGAAAATTAAAACAATACATCGTGTCTTTTGGGCTTGGAACACAATAGCAGCAAACAAACACATTGTTGTCAGCTGGTTATTAGCCGACTCTTTGTTTTGAAGTTGAAAATTGCACCCATATTTTTTTTTAGCCTGCAGTAACTGTCTTTAATCAAGCTAAGTGACCTTGTTAGCATGTCTCAACACGGTTAATGGCACCAAATTAAAGACGCCAAACTCACAAAACAGCGCTAGTCATTAAGTTCTTAATTGGACACTCAATGAAAGACTTTCTCCCGTGGAAGATTCATTACAAGCGTAAAAGACTTTAGACTTTTTCCTGTGTTTCGACTGGTGAATATTGACTTGAGAAAAATAAATCAATGTTCACAAATTGCTACTTGACACAGAGCAGAAAACGGAGCAAACCTTCCATATCTAGAAAATCATAGTAGTAGTCTAGTCAGTAGTTGTCAAGGACATCGCACATGTTAAAGATTGTTGCTGGCTAAAAATGGCCAGCATCAGTCCACCATTAAGCTTTTGTAAAGCATAAGATATTTAAGACTACATTACTTGTGCACAGGACAATTCTTTTCCGACTGTACCTTGGGATCCTGCCTGTGAAGATTCCAAACGGAAGCATAACGAAACTCCCCGGGTTTGATATCCTGCCACAGAGTGACACAGCGATCTCTGCAGTTATCCAGGGACCATATGGCTCTTAGCAAAGAGCATAGCCCGCTACCCGTACCCCCCGACCCTCTTGGGACACTTCCTTGTGCTCTTTCCGGATCCACAAAATGGCAGGCGAACCCCATTATGATTCCCTCTAGAACTGTCACTATTTTAACAAGCTGCGAGGTTCCGGAGCACTTTGTGACCGAGGCGGCTGAGCCCCACCCGAAAGGTGAACGATGAGCGAAAGCTCGGGTGGGCCGCTGGGAAAACCACATGGTGCCGGCCTTCTGTTGGTTCTCCATCTGCACTGGGAAGCACTGAGGTAAGCTTTTTGGCAGACATTCCTTCATACTACATTATACAAAACATACCTTGTTTTTTTATTTTTTAAAGTTATCATTCTGCATAAATTATGTTGTGATGTTGAAAGAGAAAAATCTCTGCGAGAATGCATTCCTTTGGGCGCAAATTGGAGGCGTGTGCAGACAGATGTGTGATGTTCACACTGTATAACACCAGCGTGGGACAATCCAATGGAATCGTTGTAGAAATAAATTCATAAAAGCAGTCACACTCAATATAATCTAAAAAATGTTTCTATTTATATAAAGTAGGGCCGTCGTCGTAATTATTTTTTTTAATGCAATTAGCTTTTAGATTCAGCTCTTGCGACTTTTGCAATGGCAACCGGCGACGTCATATTTTCGACTCCTTTGATTGGTTGATCGGAGCTGCTCATCAAAACAGGGTGATCATAATTACAATTTTTACAGGTGTGCAGTGGCGGACGAAAGTCAGACATGATCAAAATGTCATTTTCAAGGTGTACATTTCCAGTTAAAGTGAACCTCTCCACTTTAGGTCGGCCAATATTGTGACTGGGCCGCTTGTGAAAGGATTTCTTTGCCGCTCCCTAAAAGCAACGACAGCTAGCTTGGCTCTGGCTTCCCAGCACGACGAACGAAAGAGAATGGATGTCGTCTCTAAATAAGCATCTCTGGTAAGTACGACGTGTTTTATTTAAAATATACATTTTTTTGACATGTTATTGGATACATATGAATTGTGAACTGCTTTACCGTAGTGTAGAAGTTTGAAGTTGATGTTTTGGAAGAGAACGGTTCGATTATGTTTCGTGCTATTAGTAATAATAGTATTCATCCTCCAAAACATTAACTGCGTCCTTCTCTCTGTAATACCTTGTGGTTTTTCTGTATATAATTTTTCGACATTGTAGCGGTGTTGTTAAAAGGTTAATTAAGACATTTAAGAGTTTCTTCCTGTCTTTGATTTTTCTTCCTTTTTTTTTTTTTGTGGGTTGGCGTGCGGCGGCCAGATGCGCTGCGAGCAAAGTTGACCTTTGCAGCCAGCATCTTGCCTTCACGTTGCGTTTAACCTCGCGTGTCAAGGCCCGCCATCTCTGCTGACCTCCGCACGGAGGTTGCGGGCTTCTTGTTATCTCGCGACCCTCAAACCCACACGCGCACATCGTTTGTGTGAGAGGAATCGTAGATCCGAGCGGCATCACTGCGGTTGCACAAAGAGGGGAGACAAAAGCGTTTTCCTCCTTGTGAGATTTGAGCACAGCGAGCAATCAGATTGTGTTGTTGCGGCCACAGAAGATAACTAGCCAGGAAGTTATTGCAACATTAAAATGGCTTTCATACGGGGTGTCCAAACTTTTTCCTTTGAGGGCCGCTTACAGAAAAATGGAAGGACGAAAGGGCCACTTAAAAAAGTGAAAATAATTGAAGATATACAGTACTGCCTGTCAACATTATTTTTTCATCCTTGCTACTACTTCTAATTATTATTGTTAATGGTGATGATGTTGATATTGGTGAACCAACAAAAACACCAGACTCCACAGCCATGTGACACCTAAAGCTTCCTGCGTAACAGTAAATAATCCCGCCAGGGCTAAACCTCCTGCCAGATTAAAGCAAATCCCCACCCCGGCCGTCATTTCCACTTTTGATTGGCCTATCCATGACTTTATTAACAATCTCATGATCATATCGCGTGGGGGAGTGGGGCAAGTACACCCACGGGTCCCGTCTGTTCACCACACGTCCGCTTGGATGTCACTGAAACGTTTGCATGTGCAAATCTGCCTGCCGTTATGAATCGAGTGACCTTTGTCTAAACTGCAATCCCAAACCGTCTGTTAGGCCACATAAGCTTCCATTTCGCTTATTGTTTTTATTTTCCCCCCTAAAATAAATCTGAAAGGGATCTGCTGTAATTCCATTATACACGTTTATACTGCTTCATGTGCTTATATATATAATGTGATTTGATTTTCTTTTTTTATGGCTTCTGGAGCAATTATTGTGCCCTGTGAAGTCTGCCTAGTAACAAGTGACACTGTCAACCCCTTGTAAGGGACGGAATAATATTCAGTAAGAAGTGAATGTTGAAAAGTGGCTCCCTCCCTAATCAAGTGCATTTCCTAACCCTTAAAAGAATCCAATATATTATTCTGCCATATATGATATGTGTTTATGAACCTTCTATTGCGGTCTGGGACAACTGATTTTTGAAGTCCTCTCCAACTTGATGGGGCCGAGATTGTATTTATTTTAATCTGTGAACTCCCCAAGTCATATTGTGTTCTTCAGTCGGATGCTTGCATGACAGATGGCCAATCCAGATATAATCTGAGGCATTAAGGTCACACTCGCCAAGCCTTGTTTCTTTCCTTCTTTCTTGTTTTATGAATTAATGGTGTCATCATTCATCTCGATGCCTGATGCATGCGGTCTCCTTAGATGACCTGAGCTTTTCTTCTGCTCACTGACATAAAAATTCTCCAAATAAAAATCTGCACCGTCGACCTTTCGAGGACCACCAACCCCAAACACGTCTGCCGTTGGAATGAAATCTATATCAATGTTGTTACACCCCAGCCCTCTGGGTGGCGACGTACAAAATAACGTGTGCGCAATCTAGCATACTTTTTCACCACCACAGCTCCATCTGCTGGAGCTGGTGGTGATGAGCCCACTTTATTTCTTCTATTAATTTTCCACGAAGAGTCGTCTGGATTTTATCTCAATAAATGCGCAGTGATGAGTCATTCGCCAGTAAGCCTCGAGATTCCTGCGTGTTGACTTTCAGCCGTCCTTTTTTGACTTTTTCCCCCAAAAAAATACTGTATTCATCCACCCTTCCCTCCCTCTGACATTTTAAAACTTTGAGTGACGGGTGTGAAGGCTGAATCAATCACAAGGAGAAAAGTGCAAAGACTTGAGGGAGGTGTGGCCGGTGATTGACAACTGGCTAAACAAGACCAACCATTCGGATTGTTGATGTTGTCAAAAGTGACCATACGTTTCCTCATTTTGACTTATTCTGCTCATCTTTAATGGGACACTCTCCATCACATCTGTTTTACTTACTTGACGCTTGCTGGATAAATCGGAAGTCATTTGCGCACGTTCAAAGCCAAATTCAAACACCCTAGTAGTTGTAAGTCTTTGGCGTAGCATCTTAGAGGATTATACCCTGCTCTAGTTACCTTCACGGGGCATCAAAAACCAACACTGCTGGAATTTAGTGCCCATGGGCGGAACTAAACCTATCAGCGAGAAGTTTGGAGAATTGTTTCCATGAGAAGAATTACAGGAATCTATTTTGATCATTTTGTTGAACACTAATACGTTACAACAGAACGATTGTATTCATTTCAGATGGAGAAATTCCCTTTTTGTTAGGATATTATCGGATGAAAATATTCTCCCCCCAAAAATTCTACTTGCCCTTTTTTGTTTTCTCTCTATCAATATGTCATCATCCGTGTAGTTCAATTTTTCCCCCCCTACTATGGAAATGTTCACATTATCTGGATGTGCGCTACCTTAATCCCACGCCAGCTGCAAGCCAGTCAGCTATGTGAACCACTGCATGACCAATGGCCACCTGAACCATTTATTTATCAGCTTTCTCCTCATCCGGATCACCCCGATCCACGAGGTGCCCTTGGGCTATAGCAGCAGCCTGGGTGGGAGTCACGGCAGAGCGGAAGAAGACATTAATCGCATGGGAAAAGCAAAGCACACACACACAAAAAAAAAACTTTGGCGGCAGAAAATCCTCTTGTATAACAGTGTGGTTTTTTTCCCCCTGCGTTTTTCAAGATGTGGTGTTTTGGCAGCGTTGTTTAGGATCTGTGAAATGTCACATTAGCGCAAAGAGGCCTGCCGGAAAAAATCTCCTAATTCACATTTTCCCTGCATGGATTGCCTCGTTGCCGCCATCTGCTCGTCGGCATCTCCAGCCGCAACCACATTCTGCCCGTCCGAAGGAATTAAAGCAAATAACTCACTTGGACTTTTCGATCACAAATATTCTTGTTGGAAATGTTAAATTGTCATCGGAAATTAAGTCGTAGTATTAGGTTTTTTTTAACGAGAAAAAGGTTTAAATATTATGTTCAAAGTCAGTGAATCCTATTTTTTGCCTTCATATCACAGCAACATCATTCTTATATTCTGACTTGATTTTCATAAAATTTTGAAATATTCACTTTGTTTTTCCTAGGACATTCCAAAACGAACCCTGGGATTTCTGTTCTGTACCTGGTCACAAAGGCCTCAAAGGAATTCTTTCCTGTTCTCCACATCTGATATGAAACCTGAAGAGGAAGGATGATTTCAAAGGGTACGTTTGTACAAGTGTGGGGCCAAAAAAATGGGCGGGACGCAATGATCCCAAGGACAGCGTGACGTCATTCATATTGATCAGAATGCGTGTAGTTATGTGGAGGTGGTTTCCAATCTGCCGCTTGATGTCGCCTGCTGATAAACGGTTAAATCGGCTTAGGGATTTTCTTTTTTTTTTCTTGTCGTCTGAACAATTGTGCTTCCATGTTCAACTTTAATGACAATCAAAGTACAATGTTGGCATCATAAAAGCTTCTTTTTTTTGAAACAGTCAAGGAAATGTCTCAAGTTCCATCAGTTTAAAAAATATCTCTGTAGTATGTCATGAAATTGACATGCTACCTTTTGATCACGAGTGGTATGTGGTAGCAGTCTTTTTTTTCTTTTTTTTTTGTCATACAAGGATTTTTTGGGTTCACGTTGGGGGGAAAAAAAGATATTTTGCCATTTATTTGTCATCACAAAACAACTTTACTGTTAACAATATTCCAACTTTTTTTTTTTAACAAGAGGAAAAGAACTAAAAATCTTATAGTCCGAGCAAAAACAAAAAGAAAAAGGCATAATATTATGACAGTAAAGTTCAAATATTACAAAAGATGAAATCATAAGTGTCTCTTTGGGCAGCAGATGAGTCGCCGGCTGCGCAGCTGATGCATGCCAGTGAATTGAGAGACGGTATCTGTGTACGTGCTGCAGGGAAACCACTGAAGCGTTGAAATGACAGATTTTCTTGACTTACCCGCTGTCGAAGAACGAAGAAGCAAGAGTTTATTGTCACAAAATTACACCTTCTGTCTTCTGTTAAGTTTGACCGCAACCTGATTTAAACGGCGGCACGACAGGTTTTCCACTCTGTTTGGAGTGCGTCGGCGAATTAAAATCCATGCATATGCATATGTTTGTTTTCACGCACCGCTAGTGGTTTTAATCTAAAAATCCATACTGATGGAAAGACTGAGCTAGCGTAGCACGCTATGATTTTAAACTGCAGTAAGAGGATCATGAACAACGCGTGAGAACCGACGAGTGCGCAGTTAGTCGAAGGTAATGAAAAAAGAATTAGTGGCTTTATTTGAGAAAAAAAGAGAGAGAGAGAGAGAGACAGCAAACACGAGTTACGATGCTCGGCCGGCTGTGTCCTTTCTGCACTGAGCAGCTTGCTTAAAAAAAAAAATAAACCACACACACAAACCTAAGTGACCTTGATGCTGTAATGGTATCAAGATGAATAAATAATACAGAGTGTCCCCACACTTTTCACGTCCTCTCAGCTGGATGGCGAGCTTAACGTGTTTGTGAGTGTGTGTGACGCCGAGACAAGTTAGATGAGTGTGGCAAGGTGACGCATGCTTTTGCCGTCAGTCAGCTAGCAAAGAGCCCTAGCGCTCTTGTCTGGGCACGTGCAGGTCGACGTTGCTGCAGCGCTGCAGACGACAAACTGCACAGAGCCCACGAGTCATCGCGATAATCTACGAGAGGCCTGACGTAGTATCCGCTCCAATTTTGCCATGCATGAACACAGCACTGTCACTGAAGAGTCTCGCTCATTAGTCAGAATATTTGAAAAATCTGTCATTTCATCCGGACTAATCGGCAGTTGCTTATCTCATGAATTGATCATTTTTGAGAATCGGATAATCGCTGAGAGCCCTTGGTTAATTGAAAATTGTCCAAATCCTTGTCATTTATCAGAGTCTTCAATAAATCGATTTATCGAAATAATCGTTAGTTGTAGCCCTAATATCTCCAATATATATTTGCACCACTTATGTAAGGCGTAGAAAAATAAGTAGTGTGTTTCCGGTAACGTGAAGTTTCAGCATAGGGTCGGTAGGTCGGATTTTTATGTTTTTTAAAATTTTTATGTTTTTTAAAAAGTTTTTTTTAAACTCTTTTTTTCTCCCTCCCTCCCCCATCAAAAATGTAAACAAAATAACCATAAAACATAAAACAAGGAGACATTGAAATCAGTGCCGGATGCTCGTCTGTCAAAGAGGGGAAGCTCAATTTTGGTCGACATCATAAAATGTGTCCGTTTATTTATACGCGAATTCTACTCTAGCTCCGTTCCTTTTCAAGAAAATGATCTGTTATCCTGTCATACCAACAAGGCGTCTTTTCCCGGTGCTTAATTAGTGTCCTACAACTATAGGAACTACAATAAAACCCATCAGAAATAAAAGATTAATTTGTCGCTAGTTGTTTGTTTACAACAAAGAGTGTCGCTAAAATGATTAGGAGAAGTCTCCAGCTCAACTCGGAACAGAATGCGAGTTGAAAAATTGCTCGCACGGATGCCTACACTAAAAGCTCGGTGACTGGCTCATTTCAATGTCAATCGAACTGGCACGCAGGCTCAGACAGATCATCCAATCGGATGCAGAAAAGCCTGGCGTCCGGTACCCTCCCACTGCCATCCAGTCCCAGAGACGACGAGCGTACGTGGGCGGGACAAAAAGCAGCTTGTATCCAATGACTCGTCTCCGTTCAACGCATTGGGACAACCTACCGTGAACTCACTACCATTTAAAGCACAGCGAAGCTGTGGGATGAATGAGAAGGGAGTCGCGTCGTAACCAGTAAGAAGAAGCTGATTCGGAACAAAAGTTGAGCACGTTGTAGCGCATATTTAGTCAATGACATGTACACACAATGAAATTTACATTCATATATTTGATCACTTATTCTTTGACATTTTAGGGGAAGCCGAGCTTCCCTTGCAGTCCGAGAGCAATCGCCACTGATTGAAACCCCCGCTCGGCAGCGAGAGAGTTGAGTACCCAGTGGCTGGGTGTTACAGCCATCTCGTTACCTCTGCGTCCCGCGTCCTAGACGGCCCGTGGTGTTCGTCAAATAGTTCGCTGAATCTTTTCGATTGGATGCTATTTTCTTAATATTATGGTGCGAGCATACGACTGCAACGCACAAAACGCGGTTTAAACTGTTGTCGGAGATCGTGGCCGCCGCCATGATTCAATGTTGTTGACAGACGACAGGGCAAACGACGCAACGTGAATATCGCGAGAGTTTGCACCAATGTAAACGCTCTAAATTCATCTTTCCTTTTATTATTTACAATTTTTTCTGTGGTTTTATTGTTCTTGTTTTGATTGTAAAGCGTCCTTGAGTGTTTTGAAAGGCGCGTATAAATGAAATGTATGATTATTATTATGATTACACAAAAATGTAGAAGGTTTGAAAAAAATGCCGACCGTAAAGTTTTTTTTCGAGGTAGAAATTTTCGGTCGGTCGGGTTACCGGAAACACGCTACTTTTTTTTCTACGCCTAATGACATCCACAGTAAGTAGAGAAAGATGCACAGGTGATTTCCTCATCCCAAAGTTAGCATCCATGGTGGGTACACCACAACAAAAAATGTCAACGTCTCAATTACTCGTCCTGTGCCCAAAAGACGTCTCATGCTTTATACTAGTCGACTTATTATCTGGTGTGAGGCCCACTCTTCCCTGAAGGGCAGCCCCCCCAGGTCACTGAGGCTCTCGGGTGCAGAGTTTCAAGCCTCTATGTGGCGACTCAACTGATCCCACGGGATCTCAATAGGATTCAGGTACGCAAATGGAATGGCCAGTTAAATAAAGCCGTTAAATAAACCCCAGACTGTATATCGCATTACATATACGGTATGTGCACAAGCGCGGTGATGATGTACATTTTAGAGTGAAAATGCTTGCTCCGTTGTCATTCGGGGGTTTTGCTAAACAAGGCCACGGCGACCAATTGTGCCCCTTTACTCTCCTCTACTATATTTCAGCCTGTGAGGCTTCGCAGCATCGCTCATTATCGGCCAGCTCAGGTTGCTGAGGCATGAAAACAGGTGGAAGGTAAATGGCACCGCGTCGCCACTGCGGCCCGCCGGCATCGTGACGCACCCTACTCGCACTAAAAGCTGTCATCCATTTTGTGGCCGCCGATGACGAGGGTGCTGAAACAAGAAGAGGGATGAAGGAGAAAGGAGGGATACTGATCTCTTGGCTGAAAGTGCCATCTGGTGGAGGGGTGCAGTACTGCAGCTACATACTTAAAACTTGCTTCTGCTGGCGTTGATGGAGGCAGTTTGAGCATTTATTCAATATTCATGATATACAGCTAATGGTCCAAATGCTAGTACACTGAAAGAATGTACTTGTTTCTTTTTTATGTTTTAATAGTGACGAAAAAGAGTACATGAGCCGTATCAACAATATCAAATCAATGGTCAAACAGCTTCTCATAAACATGAGCTGCAAAATGACTCATGTAAAGTCAACCACAGCCCATCTTAGTTTTAATGATGAGTCACCTAATGAGCAACTCGGCTAAGCAGCAAAGAAATGACTCAGAGGCTCCCTGGTGGCATCTGTAAAGCGATACCGCGCACCTCTGGTTTCACGCAGATATCCTTACAGGCCGCCGTGGAACGCCACACGTGGGTCAGCCTGGCCGATGCCGGCGCTCGTGTTCGGAACCGCACTTGGGTCACCCAGAGGGCAAGGTTTTGTGTTTACTCAGTTGTGTCTGAGCTAGAAAATAAAAGCCAAGTCAGTCCTGCGGAGTCATTTACATAATTATAAAGGGAAGAACATTTAGCGGCCATTTATAGATAACGACAATTTGTGTACCATATGGATTTCCTCTTACATCATGTTTACAAAACAACAACGTCGTAAAATCAAATTTTTACACGTAAACAGCAATGCTGTCACAATCTGCAGATTCCGCAAACTGTTTTTTTTTTTTTGCATTGGCCTAGTCCACTGTCCACAAATTTGTCTACCCACAAATGCTGTGTGTAGAATTTGATCCCAGTGTTTAGCTAAAAATGTCAACGATATCATTTTTTAATTTGAATTTGCAGGAAAATGATGAAAATTAAGTTGAAATGAGTCTGTAAAAACGACTGGATGGAGTGTGCTCAATTGGTGCCGTGAAAACGTATTTTCCCTTTTCTGGAATACAGTACTGTAGTGGCTCTCTTCTCGTCACAAAGGTGTGCTAATGAAGTAACCGGTCGGGTTGTTCTGTTGTTGACCTTCCAACGATAACCGTTAGGTGGCAGCAGAGCTCAATTCCTGAAGGTCGCTGCACTTGCACCTGAAGCTAAAACAAATGCGGTATTAAAGTCAAATAATGAAAAATAATCACCATCAATCGCCACCGTAGAGCCTCGACCTCGGTTGACCGCAGCGTGTGCGTGTCGAGTGGGAGGGTCCGCGGCTGGCTGCGTGACAGGTTTTGTCCTACGCACGGCCCCGGCGCCGCCACCGCCGCGCTCATTCCGCGAGCTGGTGGCTCGGTGACAGGAGCGTCATGATTCCCAGACACGCTCGCGACCTGCTCGCCGCCGTCACATGGCTGCTGCTCCTCTCCGGAGCCTCGTCGCGGTCACACCGGCAGGAGGACGCCCGCTTCGGGTAACGTCCGACGGACACTGTCACGCGACCGGCGTGGTTACTTTCTTGGTGTGTTATTGTTAAACCACTTCAAATATTTTGACAGGGACAGTGAAGATTGCTCGGATAATATCTCCACCACCAGGTACTCCTGCGTCAAATCCAGTGGGGAAGTTGCAACATGTTTCAGGTGAGTCCATTCTAGACTACATTAGTTTACAGCAAATTATCAGAGGCTTTATCTGCCCCTAAACGTACTTTTGATGCCGAATTAAAAAAAAATGTCCTATTTTTTGACAGCACATCAGGTTTTTGAGATAGTTTTAAAGTTTGTCCAATAGAACCTTGTACAGTATGGATGTTACCATGCGTTATAATTTAAAGCCTTGACATTTCCGGGGGGGAAAAATCCACCTGTTGTCTATTTCATAAAAATAACTAAATGTGTTATCATTATTATAAAAACAGGATGTGCTACAGAAGAAATGAGGATATATTTGGGAAAATGTAATCATGGATATTGAATTGATTAAAATATTAATCTCAGAATTTCTACTTAATCGTTCAGCATTTTTCTTCAGATCAGGTTTCAAGTGCAAGAAAAATCTCTTGCATGTTTCTGGGGAAACGCGGTTGCCATGGTTACAGTGTTTAACGGAACCAAACCATCAATGAACATGCTAATAGTGCAAATAATTCTACGTAATCCTGCCGTGATGAAAACCCTGTTATGTAATTTTCATTGACAATGCCAAAATATAAGCATTTAATTTTTTTTTTTTTTTTTTTTTAACTTAAGTCGCCACAAAAACTGCTCTCGTAGGATTACGAGACAACATGCTCGCCATGGCTGCAGTCATCGATCACAACTGAAAAGTCTACAAACTGAAAAGTTACAACAATCGAATCCAAACCAAATCAACCAAAGCCCAGGTCATGACTGCAAGTGAACAGCCGTCGCGATCACTCATGTCAGTAACATACCATTGCCATTGATATGGATGCCATACCATTTTGAGAAACACAACTTTGGACGCAATGCCTGCAAGTAGCACAAAAAAAATAAAAAATAAAATAAATGGGCAAACTTGTCAGACGTTTCACCTTTTACCCAAAAGTGTTCTTGACTTATGTCTGTGTATCTTACGCAAACCGCAAACAACTGACAGTGATTAAAAACACAGCTAGATGTTCTTTTATGTAACAATCAACGTTTTTCAAAGACGCTGAAATCCAAGTGGGAGTGAGCCGAATGAATTCATGTCAGATTTGTCGTCTCGGCTGCTGAGTTTCAGCAATGTTACGGAACATCGTTCATCAAAGGTCCACAGACGACCTCCCATCATGTTGGCATTTTCTATCTATTGTTGACAGAAGTGAGCGTTACTATTTTGGTATTTTCTCTGGCTCCCGGGTTGAATCGAGGATGTGAAGGGCCAGGGCAAGGCTTTTGCTCCATAACTGCTTCTAATTGCGGCATAAACGCTTTATTAGCGCAAATGGTGTGAACGTTGTGTGCCAGTTTGGGCCTTAGTGTTGTTACTTTGCCACACATTGAGAACATTAAGTCTTGGCCTCACATTCTGCTTGTGAGTATGATTAATTTTTTTTGCTTGTTGATACAGTGGTTTTTATGGCGGTTGTAAACGTTTGATTATTACTCGCGTACGTAGTTTTCTGTTTTCAGACCACAGTTGATATTAACTGTAGATAGTCAACAGCCAATTTCCCGTCCTTCAGGAGGTAGTTAGTTCACTTTGGAGCCTGATAATATGCATAGCAAAGCAAATGCTGAAGAATGTTAACATGTTGCTCAATTATTGCCCGTAAAGGGTTCAGGATGGCCACAGTTTGACCTTGTGACTTGCACTTCATTATTTCTGAAATTGTTTGGAATCAAAGTCCGAGCAAATCTATTCAGTCAGTATTTTATTATAAAAATGCAACTTAATTCTTAGAAAGATGAGCACGATGTCTATTCTTACCGCTTCTTACCATTTTTGTCATGAAACTACAACTACATTGGTCAACGGCAAATTCTGTCCCCCCAAATGTATTTTTGATGCTGATTTTCTCTTGCGACATTTTCTATTCCGAAGCTAAACGTAATGCTCGAGCGTTAGCGTAGCATTGCAAAGGGCCGTGTAGTCGCTGTTATAATCATCGGATTTCATCAGCCGCACTCACATTGTTGAAACCGTTTCAGCGTCACCGCGTTGGCCACGCCAAGAGACGAAGGCCAGATTCCGCCTGCGCTAAGCAACAATGGCGGGAACAAAACGAACACATTTATAATCTTTGTCTATAACTCCTCTTCAGTGGGGGCGCGCGTAAAGGATGATTGAGCTGATTTATTGCGTGTGCAATGTTGGCTTAGCCCGGCCTGTAAAAAGACTTCCCCATAAAAGACTCTTTCCACTCTACAACTGCAACATAATTGATGTGCGGCATGTGCAGTGGTTACAGTATTATTTTTAAATATAAAGCTGCTGTTATGGAGATTTTTTTTCAAGTTTTTTTCCTTGCGCGCACTCCCTTCCTCTTCAGCTGTAGTGAATGTATGCCTGCTGTTTCGTGAACATTTCTTCACCTTTTCCATTTATCCATTTATTAAACTTCTTGTTAGCTGGTTATCTTCGCAAGTTAGCTGCGGCTGTAATTTTGAATCATGCTTTTACAGCTGCATGGGAAAAGGAAAAAAAAATGTTGGATTAAATTGTCCAAAAAAAGCCACATCTGGAAGTATTACTCAGATATGTTTAACAACAGCATAATGAATTGTTAAAATATGTTTTTTTTGCGCTACTTTTGTATCTAAGAAAGGATGATGGAGGGAGTCCAGGTTGTTTCTCAACATCTGTTTGAGCAGATGTAGACACAACAATCGTGCCAATCTGAGATGCCTGAAAATCATTTACGTACATCGGTTGGCAGCCTTCCTCGCCACCGTAATATCGAAGCGTAGCCTTGCCGAAGAAAACAACCACGGATGACAATTCAGCTGCAGTAAATCCCCACGATCTATTACGATCAAACATTGTAAAACTAACCTGCCTGCTTTGTGTCAAAGCATATGAGGACTTTATTGTCTTCAAAGTGCAGCTATATTCCTGGAAAAATCGTGACTTTTCCGTCAGTAATGTATTTGTTCTAAAATGTGACTATTTTCAACTTGTTACATTTTCACATACAAACGTGACCTTTTTTTCCTTGTAAAATTACTACTCAAAAGTTTAACTTAGGTTAAAAAAATAAAAGACAAATAGGAACATTGTCTTGTCACACTGACTTTCTCGTACTATCAAGTTTTTCACGTAAAAGTGACTTTTTTTTCTTGTAACATTCAGTCTTTTTTAAAAATATTTTTAAATCATATTATTCCAGTACGGTACTCTTAAAAATTTTAATTTAGTCTTTTTTTTTTGGGCCATCACATGTGGGGTCCCTCAAGGTTGAGTCCTTGGACCCCTTTTGTTCAGCCGGTGTATGCCAAATTTAGGTCAAATTTTTAAGAACGTCAAAGAAGGCTATCATGGCTACCAAAGTTACCTCTATAAATAAAGCTTGAAGTGGAATAGGTCTGTACCACTGTTGAAATGCAATAAATCCTTCCAATCTGTATTTAAAAACTAAAACGTGCCCGTACGTGTCTTAAGCAAGGAGGTAAACATGTGTTTTCCATCGTGGCGAGCGCATGGGAAGCCTGTCAGGTGAACTCACGCAAAGTGTCGGGAAAATGACGGCTCCTGCAGAGTTGAAAGCTGAAAAAATCTGAACGGCTGACCGCAAGGAAGAAGGATGAGAAAGCGGGTCGGGCTAGCTAACGATCCCCACTCCCCTTTCAAACATGCACGTAATGATTAATTGGAATCATCACAATTAATCAGCAATAACAACACCGTAAATTGTCGGTGGTAGTTTTTGCGTTGTGATTAATTACAAGATGAGCAAAACGCAACCTGAGAAATTAGATTTGTGCTCGCACTCTGCGGCTTTTAATTGCGACGATCAATATTTCTTTTCTGGAACCCTAAGACATCGCTTCTACTTCCTTGCAAAATTACAACTTCTTTCTCGGGGTGGTTGTGGGAGGGGGGAATCCAACTATAGTCATTTAAAATATGGGACTTTTCTTGTAATGCTGCAATTCTTAAAATGACTTTCTACGTACGACACAACGTTATGCCCAAAAGCATTTCGATGTTTGACGGCTTTCATGTAAAAAATCCGACCATGACTCGACACGGTCATCACACGCCACTACGCGATTCACTTTTAGCGGTCTGACTGTATTCCAGCTTTTTTAAATTGTACACATCAAATTTTATATTACAGGTGTTTCAATATGATTTGCAGTCGTCATTTTTCCACACAGACGGTGACCGCAGACGCGCGTAGTAATCATTGCAAGCCAGGAGGAAAGAGTGAGGAAAACACAAAAGAATGTTGAAAGTTTGGGATCATTTCAAAATTTGAAAAAAAAAAAAAAAAAAGAAGATAGAGTGCATCATGTCTTCTGCTGAGCAGAACTGGCTTCCACAACGGTGCGTCTGAAGTAAAGAAAACATCATTAGGACTATTTCTCGTAATGCTACTACAAGTACCACTCTGACATTTCTGTGACACCTTTTCCTCGTAAAAAGCGGACTATAAAAAGCATTACTCTTTACTGTGACGGAACGATTCTGGCAGCGTGATGATTTCTACTTTTCCCTGATAACGTTTTCCTGTCACAAGACGACGATAATTCTTGTCAAAGTGAAATGGCAACTCATTTTCGATACACTTAGCCTTGTTCTCCGAGGACTATGACGACTTATCATAACTTATAAGAAAATGTTTTTAAAAATGAGTATTAAAAAAAAGCCAAGTTTTAATCTTGTCAAAACGTTTTCTTGTAGATTTACGGTGTGTTATAAATTCTTCCCATAATTCTTCGTCTCGTCTCACAAGATTCACTTTTTTTTCTTTTTTTTTTTTCCTGTATGTTTCATCACAGCACTGCGGCATCGATGCTGACGCATAACGATCGCTCTGATTACTTGAATAATATTGTAATTCAGCCGCGAGTGGGAGATGCAGGCATGCCTCATTTGTATCCATTGCTGCTCCCGCTGGGGGATGGATGGCAATCCAAATCCAGACTCGTATTTGCGAAAGTGAGGAAGATGCCGTAGGAGTGCAAGCCATCACCATCGCGCAAAGGAGGACATGTTAGTGTTAAGCAGCATTCCTCAGTGACGGATGCGGACATCATGCAACGGCAAACATGCGGTTTGTTGCTTCATTGCCCCGCTTGAACACGAGTGACCGCCACGCAACATTCCTAACTGTGTTTTCCTGAAACGCACATCATCAAGACAATTCCGAGCGTGGCAGTGGAATTACCTTGCCTGCTTTGTTTAAAAAAAAAAGACAAATGGGAACAATTGTAAGTTGTTAGATAGACAGATTTTATTTTTTACAATAAACTCCATTGCCTGATTAAAGTGCATTGGTTCGGAATTGCAAGCAGATCTCCACAATTAAATGTAAAGTTAGCCAGGGTCGCCCCGATCATAAGTCGTGTATGTGTCGACGCCGCAACTATTGTTCGAGCTTTGGGAATTGATCCTGCAGCACAAGACTGCGATTGCGGCCATTTGTCTCATTTATGGCAAAAGGCGGACTACACCCCGGATTGGTCACCAATCGCAGGGGTGAGGCTGAGTAAAGTGTGACTAAATCCAATTCCTTGACAGCTATTTAAACAACTCTCCTAATGGCCCTTGGGAGGTTTGACTTCCAGTTTGACGTTTTGTGTCCTTGGTACTCCTCCGGATTTGTCTTCCCCAAACTTAAGTTGGGAGCCAAAACAGATCCTGGGTCAGTTTTTATTTGGATGTCAGTTGACATCAGACAAAAAGCAGACAAATCTTGAGATTAATGGCCAGTAAATGGGCCACTGAGTGTGAACCAATCCAACCGCAACGCTCGCTGGATAACTTGTAGTTTGAGGTTCAATCCCTCAAACTTCCCGACTGGTCCGCTCCCAAGCTGACAGGTTCTGCGTCGGTTTTTATTTCAGTCACCAGCTGACTGACGACCTGCGACCTTTGGGATGCGTTTATCTCACTTAAGCCAGACCGCACGCCGGGTTGCTTGCCATTCAGTTGGGGGGGGGGTGAATGTGAATAGCTGCACTACCAGTGTTCTCCAAGAGGGGGATTGGCTCATGAAAGGCTAACCCTGGAGTTCCTTGACACTCAACCCTTGTATTGCATGCTGTGTCAACCAATTCCTAGCTCGAGTGGTGACAGTCAAAACTATTAGCAAGGATGCCACCACGATTTCGGTCTCAAAATAATGTTGTTGGTTTTTTTTAAACCTAACTTCACTTCATTAGATTAAAAAAAGCAGAACAAATAGGAATCACAGGGAAGAATACAGATGATATTTTCTCCCCCCAGCCCCTGCCCCTCCCATGCAGAAAATATGCGGCATGGCTCAAAAAAAAAACTGGGAGACTGCGGTTTCGGACAAAATCAGAAACCCAAGTCATTTTAGATATCTTAACACCAGACAGTTGCATGACTAAAGTTACATTGAAAGGGCATCTTTTTGGGTGCAAGTAGTCCAGTTTCGACAGCTCTTCAAACTGTCAACCGTTATTTCTCCCAAGGCAAAGCGAGGAGCTGTCGCGACTTTGATTGATAGCTGAGATCACAGGTCGATTAGGTTGCAGAGAGTCTTGCCGCTTGCAAAAACAGCTATTTTGTGGCGTCATCAGGTTTGCGAAATGCGCCTTTAGTCATCTAAAGTTCTCCAGCTGCCTTCTTCTCAGCAGAAAGATATCATCTGCTGGAAAAACACCATCCTTCAACATTGTTTTACCTTTTTTTGGCATCTCAAAGGTAGCCTGCAATCTAATAATTCCAGGCAATAATGAGGACACGGCTGAAGGCACGTCAGAGGAATTTTACAGTAAGAGCAGGGAAAATCGCTCCTGTGGTATTTTTAGCTGAACCACTGACCTCTGTCTTTTCTTTTCGTTTTTTTTTTTTTTATTCTGTGCTGGGCATTCTTATCATGGACTCAAATTACTTTTGTATTTTTCTTCCCCCCTCCCATCAACCCTTTGTTCTAAGGTGTGCTTTGTGTATCAGGTCGAAATTTGCTGATCCTGAGCTTCTTTAGCATCCAGGTAGGGGGGCGTGTGTTTTTTTTTAACGAGAGCGCGCCTCTCACAATACGGAGACGGTTTATGGTAGAAGTCTCGATTTAATCTCCCATCACATCATCTTCCTGACCAGTCCTGTAGGAGGGAAAACTCGTGACATGATGTAAACCCCCCTTTAAGTGCACACCGAGCAACGTGCACTTCATTTCACGCGTTTACGTTTTTACTCGAAGATCTACTCAGACAATTTAGTGTCGACTTGATTTAATAACCCATTGCATCGCCGTCTTAACCAGGTTTAAATGTATTGACGTGCGCCCGCTCCAGTGCAAAGTGAAAGGAGTGAGCTGCGCCTAAGTTACCAAGAGAGTATTGTCTTGATTTAATGTTTCCTTGGATCATCTTCTCCTGTCACATCGGAGATTTATATGTGACATGATGGCGAAACCGCTCCAGTACAAAACTGCAAGCGGGCTGCACTCTCGTTCACAGGTTGACGCTCAATTCTTTGTTTCACAAGCAGTCCACGGAATTTAAGATCGAGGTCATGTCAACATATTAAAAATCAAATTTATTGCCATTTTTTTATTCTGTTGAAAGAAAACAAAAAACCTTTGCACGTTTCCACACACCCGGAATTTATTCATTAGGCACCTTAGGCACCTTTTTTTGTGGTTGATGCGATGTGGCGGCTCATCATTTTTTCGTCCGCCTTCCCCTCGAAGGTAAACCTTCAACACGCCGTCGCTCGTATAAACTCATCATTGCCATGCTTTTTTTTGGTGCCTTTTTTGTTTGTTTTTTTAAATGCGAGGTATTAAAAAGATTCATTCGTAGCAACGGACAGTTTTACGGTGCAGATGAAATGGGGAGTGTTGATGGAGTGCGGACAGTACCGTAGAGGTTTTAAATAGACGGAATACCTGCAGAATCCATAAAAAAACCCCAAAAAAGATGAGTTGGATGAATTCCGCTTTATAGGTTTTGGCATGAATCCGGACTACTCGACAAGGCGAGCGAACATGAGGAAACGCAGCATAGCCAACGTCTAAAAAGTGAGGAATGGACACAGATCGCTTTCTCACAGTGTCAATCAAAGGCGAGTTTGTTTTAGATTTTAAAAGGCCCGTTCTTTTTAATACTGTAATGGATCCCATTCGCAGAATAACAAACAACGCTGATGTTTGGAAAGAAAATGGAAGCCGTCATATTTGTGGAAATGATTTCATTATGGGTTGATTGGTTGGATAACGTATGTCACTTAGACCAACATTTTAAAGGGAGCTTGTTGATCAGGTGGGAGTCTTTTTTTTTTTTAACATTGTGCGTCGCCAGTAGATTTTGAGTGCAAATAATCCGAAAATATGAGCGTATATCGCCAACCGCCAAGCACGTCACAGGACGAGTCTACCATTTTTGGATTTGGGCTATTTCCACCTGGTCTTGGGTCAACTCCAACTCAGGAATTCGCCAAATTGCCACCAAATTTCAACCGGGTATCCTTGATGGGTGACGTTGCTTTTGGGAAAATTATGATTTTTAAATCTCGAGCCTGCAATGGCAAACTACCACATCGAGCATTTCTCTATGATGCGATGCGGCGTTCCGTCGCCACACCCTTGTAGCACATGCACATGCATAATGAATGGCTCAATGACGCCGCGCTGTGCCCTGGTAAATGCAATCTGCAAAATTTACACACACACACACACACACACACACACACACACACACACACACACACACAGACCTGCTTCTCCTTTTGTTGTTTTAAACCTTCACGCGGGTCGAAACATTCGCAGCATGTGTCAAAACCAGTCCACAAGAAATCATTTCAAACAGAATCATTCATGAAGGTGGAAAATATCATCTTGTCGAGTTGTTTTGGATGTTTCCCAACCCCGCTTGGATTTTCCACAAGGGGCAACATGGGACGGACGGTGTTGCAATCTGTGAGCATTTTCCCCTTCATGCTAATTCAATAAAAGATGCGCAGTCAAGGGAAAGTGAACACTGATATGGATCTGGTTTCTCTTGTGACGGCGGGGGGGATGTTTGTTTTTACCGCCATCGTCCCACCGACTGTTTGCTTATTCTCCTTCGGGTCACACAGGAAGTCGTCCTCGCGTCAACTCTCTCAGGGTGTCCGCTTGTGGC
Organism: Hippocampus mohnikei; assembly: GCA_026261675.1. NCBI lineage: Eukaryota > Metazoa > Chordata > Actinopteri > Syngnathiformes > Syngnathidae > Hippocampus > Hippocampus mohnikei. The sequence continues at coordinate 4,198,467 of JAKGUB010000344.1, forward strand.
GTTCCCATTCCCAGACTCTTTACAATACTTCATGGGATGAAAATATCATCCAAGCACACGTGAAGATTGGTCGCCAGGAGTTATGTGTACCGTACTGGTCCGAGATTCTATTTGAGATCAGCAACGTGGCCTCGTGAGCGCCCCCTATGTGGCGAAGTCACTCATCTGCGGTGAGGGTCAGGACTAATGTCCTCAAATGCGATGGTCGCGCTTTAACATTCATCCGCCCCCCAGTGTGCCGAGAGAAGTCGTCACGGTATCCGGCGAATATTCCTTACGAATGAGCGATGCACATTGAAAGAAATACATACGTTAGAAGTACATTGTTGAAGCAAAATCATGTTTGCAAAGTTGTGGTTTCCCCCTCACGTGGTCAACTTGATTTTTCATCTAATGGCTTCCTGAAAAGAAATCCGTTTTCGCAAGAACCACTCCCATTCACACAACGAAATGTCATTAAAAGCCTTCTCCTAACTGCAGCTATATTACCTTTGCGAAACTTCAGTTTTATTTTGTACTCTTAGAATAGTTGACCTTTTGCTTCAACAAATTAAGCCGAGATCCCGCTGCGCCGCCGTTTCTCGTCCTTTGGCCCACGTCACGACTCGCGAGTCGCTCTTCATGTGAAAAAAAATAATAAAATACATGACATCAGTCATATTTGAATGCCGCCAAGCACCAAAGGGAGGCGGTGCCCCCAATGGCCGATGAATCGCTGCAAGAATTACGGGGTCATCTTCTCTGAGTGAGCACGTTGTATCGCCTCGCTCACTTCAGCGGGTAATTCAATTTTTTTTTTTTTTTTTTTGGTGTGTATCATTTCCTGTTAAAACAACAGCCACACCTGGAAGCACTTTTTGCTTTTTGAGTGTGAGCCTGTGATGAATACTAATCGTAATGCTTTGGATCGCAACAGAGCGGTGTGAGGGAAGCGGTCCAAGACAGCGGGGAAACTCGTGGGTCCGAGCTGCGGACAGCTGCGCTCGTTTACCTTTTATTAATACACGTCAGATGTAATGCGGCTTGAACAGACGTATTATACCCAACATTATTTGCTTCCGTTTGGTATTTTTCAGAAAGCAGTGCTGCCGGGGCTTCAAGTTCGTGTTGGGCCAGTGCATCCCTGAAGGTAGGCGAGAGTTTAAGGACCGATCACTCATCCGTTATGCATTACAAAGTTTGTCAAATGCGCTTTTCGCCTATCAACGCGGCGATGTACGGTCGTCCGCAGCAACATCCAGAAGCCACGTCAGCATATTTTGCAACAAGAAAGGGACACGCTTAATTTTGCCCCAACCAAAAAAAAGTCACATAAGTTGGGGACTTCGTGTGTCTCTTGTTCTTGCTCTTAATGACGTGAGTAGCACTCAGAGATTTCCAGCATGTTGCAGCCCAACGTGGCACTACACTGAAGGCGCACGACTCTACAGTATTGTGTCATGGAAAAACCAGGGAGGCTGAAAGGAGTACTGGATATAGCTGGGCTACATGATATTTACAATTTAATGTCATGTTATCTAATTCCGTTCATTCCACACTATGGCAGCCCCCAATCTTATGCGCGATTCCTTTTTTTCCTTTTGTTGCCTGCGGATGAATGTAGTGACAAGTTTTTTCCCCTTTGTATTTTCAAGACTACGACGTGTGCGCCGGCGCTCCCTGCGAGCAGCAGTGTAGCGATCACTTTGGCCGCGTGGTGTGCACCTGTTACCCCGGCTACCGTTACCACCGCGAGAGACACCGGAACCGCCAGAAGCCTTACTGCCTGGGTGAGTCTTTCCAATTTGCAAAAGCGTATGATCACATTGGCCTGTCCATCACAGGGTTTTAGATGATATTTTAAATGCCCCGCATATAACACAAGCTGAGCTGGACATTTGCAATTTATTGTTTTCAATTTGTATTTTTTGTATTTTTCTTTTGTTTTTTTTCATACATCGTTTTTCTCTCTCGCCATTGTTTCTTCAGAGTGTTATATTTTAGTATGGGCGACACTTTAGGCAGTGCTTTGTAAATAAACCTTGCCCCCAACCATGTCTCCAGCATACCGCATATAATATTCTTCAGCCTAATGTTGTGTGCTTGTGGCAGACATCAACGAATGCGGTGACACAAATACGACGGCGTGCTCCCAACTCTGCATCAACACGGTTGGGAGCTTCCGTTGCGAGTGCTATCCAGGCTTCTTCCTGGAGGAAGATGGGCGAACATGCAGCAAAGAAGAGAGAGGTCAGTGGCCTTGTTTGCCCGGCAGCGTTTGTGGGCCGCAACCCGAGGGCACCGCCCTAGCGCCCAGCTGAGGCACATTGAAAGAGACATTTCAATGATGAAAATGAAAAGAAATGATCAGCAGCCCCACTGCTGTGCAGAGTTTCAAAAGCAACTTTCTGTATAAAATTCTCCCGAACCGAGTTTCGCTTCTTATGACATATGACTGCTCTGTATTACATAGCATACAAGTGGCGTTAGAAAGGAGACGTATTACTCATGGAGTGTGTGACCACAAACGGTAATGTGTGAATGTTGGGGTTATGTTGGGGCACTGTATGTCTTCGTCAGTGGGGAGGAGGGGGGTGCGCGCCGCCACGCGTGTGAGTCTGCACGCACCTGGTAGTCATTACATATGGCGCGTCAGAACAGTTTTTCCTCCCGAGCGTAAACTTTGAACCTTTCGACTCCGGGGTCCTTCCCTGCTTTGCCTTGATGCTCTTGAGGAAAACATCATAAAGGACTCGGAAGATGAAAAAAAAATAAATAAAAAATAAGGATGTTCACGCCCATTCCGTCGCCAATGAGGCGGTCTTTCCTCCCGAGGGTGTCTCGTCGGTTTAGCCAAAGCAACGTGGTCCCCGACACTGTCAATCTGCCATTTAATGTATGCGCGTGGAAACAAAAGCGAGCTCTGTGCGCCGACCTTTTTTCATGATTGTTCCTCTGATTACCCAACCAGGGGAGTAAATGGGAACGACGGTGGAAAAATCCCGGCACACTGGTCCCCCTCAAAGGGCCGACCCATGACTGGCGGCCGGCTCGCGAGGTGTGATGTCACACGTCCAAACGTCGGCCGCACGGCACTGCGCGGCTGCCTGCTTCTGTCTTTGTCAATTAAGCGCTAATCATACTCGTTTGTGTCGGAAGGTTCGTCACAGATGCAGCGGCGTGTGTTTAGATTATATCGTTCAATAGCCATTTTTGTAGCCATGTTGTTTTTAATTGAGCAAATATCTGACCCATGGAAGTATGTGTCATAAACCAGTTGATCTGTTCTCTCATTTGTAAAAACGTGTCCTCTGAACATTCTAATACAAATGATGGCAATGGTCTCTCGCTAACAGCGCTGCATCATGTCGCGGAGAAATCTGACAATGTGATGAACGCGGGGACCTGCTCGGCCACGTGCGACGACTTCCAGCAGATCAAGGCCACCGTTTTGCAGCTGAAACAGAAGGTGAGCGAGCGGCCAAAGTGGAACTTGAAGTAGCCAACGCTCATCAATGTTATTCGTACTGCAGTTCATCGTTCACACATCCTAACAAATCACGGTAATGAATTCTGAATATATTACACATTGGAAGTAACTTGCCCAACACTGCAAATATATATATATTTTTAAACTTGATGTAAGCACTATCTTAAGTCTTCATTGTGGAGATCTGCAGAAACCATCTCCCGCCTTTATTTTTCCACACAGTTCTATCATAGCGGGAGTTGCACGTGAACAGCCCCCTGGAGGTGTAATACACTACTTTATTTATTTCATCCTTTATTCCCAAAAAAAAAAAACGCCTGGACACATTTCACTTCACTTGATGTCTTTCTCCAAGTGCGAATTAGACAGCGTTATTAACAGGGGAAAAGCCAACGGTGGACTTGCGTTTCCCTCCGCGAATCCATCTGCCACTTGTGGCGCTCTGGGTCACATGATTAATTGCTTCCCGTCATGTGGTGGCACTCCAGCTCTATACACGCCTAATATTAGATACACCACACAAGACGAGAATCCCCAGTTACCATCGACTTTTTGAAAGACGTAGTCATTCATCATATTGTGTGGTTGTTTTCTCTTACCCACCTTACCTTCTACCGAGCGTCAAATTTATGAAGCACGCCCGCCAATCCTCGTGAGGAGAAGCCGTTCAGATCATGGCTGGATGGATGGATGTAAATTTGGGTACAGTTTTGAACCTTTGTGATATGTGCCAAAATTCTTATTTCACATCGGCTGCGAAAATGTTCGCAAGGTGTTGGATAAGCTCCGCCTGTGGGAGGGGCTAAAGGCGTCAGGTGCACGGTGATCATCTGCATTCGTGCATTTCTCATTCTTTTTGCCTCATCGCTTCATCTCAAAATGCCCACTTCATAAATAAATCGAATACCATTGTTGTTAATTCCCCCCTTTTTTTCTCTACACAAGATACTGTCAAGCAGTCCTGATGTTCCAGAGCAGAGGACCGACGAGAAAATCCCAGCTGCCTTTTTAACGGGACCACCGGGTCTGCCTGGTCCACCAGGTAAACACGCATCTTATTAAACTATTAAAGCCTCATTAATTGGAAAAAGCGACAAACAGAAACCACGCAGCCTGAGCGATTACTGAGTCTGATGGAATATTAAGATCATTTTTTTGTCCACAATTTATCATATATATTATCTCCAGTGGTTTCAACAACACGTCTGTGTTTATTTATTTACTTTTTGTTTAGGTGATCCAGGACCAGCAGGACAGCCAGGTCTTGTCGGACAGTCGGGGCCCCCGGGCCTTCCCGGACCAAGGGGCCTGATGGGTCCCCTGGGGCCCACACCAGACTTGTCCCACATCAAACGAGGCCCTCGCGGACCAGTGGTCAGTTGATAACGCTTTATTCTTGGAAATATACAACAATGTTGTGGTGAACACTTTTTTCCGTAACTTGGCCTCCTAATGTACATTTCATTTTCGTTGTCATCAGACAATTTTGATGTCGGTTTTTTTTCCCCTTCCGCTCATGATTCCACAACTTCATTTCTCCCTTAAATAGATGATCGTTACACTGCAATGTTGTATGACTCATTTGCGGTATGAGATCACATGCAAATATGCGGAGTTGATTTACGGTTATTAACACAACCTATTAAGGCCCGATACATTTCAGATAAGCCTGAAACGGCGCAAGGTTGACCTTTTTGAGGGAAGAACGACAAAGGGTTAATCCGCTGACAAGCGGTTTTCTTTGGCCGGGTTACGTTCTCTGCCCGCGAGCGTCATCCTTTCATGTTGATTAGTGAAACCGGGACGCCGACCAAGAATGCGCAGGATGCGGTTTTGTGCGCCGCCACGTTGATGAACGACACTATCAACACCCGTAATCAGACGAGCGAGCGGCGTTCACCGGGCCAAAACCTCACAAAGGCCTGCGGCGAGTGTTCGGAGGGTTTTAATTACATAGGTTCGTCTCCCCCCTCCGTGAGCCGTCACCTTACCGTGGTGGAGGGGTTTGTGCGTCCCAATGATCCTAGGAGCTAAGTTGCCTGGGGCTTTATGCCCCTGTCAGGGTCACCCATGGCAAACAGGTCTTAGGTGAGGGACCAGACAAAGCACGGCTCACAAACCCCTTATGATGGACAAAATAAATGGAACCCAGTTTCCCTTGCCCGGACGTGGGTCACCGGGGCCTCCCTCTGGAGCCAGGCCTGGGGGTGGGGCGCGTTGGCGTGCGCCTGGTGGCCGGGCCTGCACCCATGGGGCCCGGCCGGGCTCAGCCCGAAGAGGCAACGTGGGTCCCCCTTCTCATGGGCTCACCACCCATGGGAGGGGCCAAAGGGTCGGGTGCGATGTGAGCTGGGCGGCAGCCAAAGGCGGGGACCCTGGCGGTCCGATCCTCGGCTGCAGAAGCTAGCTCTGGGGACATGGAATGTCACCTCTCTTACAGGAAGGAGCCCGAGCTGGTGTGTGAGGTTGAAAAGTTCCGACTGGATATAGTCGGACTTACCTCCACACACAGCCTGGGTTCTGGTACCAGCTCTCTCGAGAGGGTTGGACTCTATTCCACTCTGGAGTTGCCCACGGTGAGAGGCGCAGAGCAGGCGTGGGCATACTTATTGCCCCGGCTCAGTGCCTGTACATTGGGGTTCACACCGGTGAGCGAGAGGGTAGCCTCCCTCCGCCTTCCGGGTGGGGGGCGGGTCCTGACTGTTGTTTGTGCATACGCACCCAACAGCAGTTCAGCGTACCCACCCTTTTGGAGTCCTTGGAGGGTGTGCTAGAGAGTACTCCTGCTGGGGACTCCCTCGTTCTGCTGGGGGACTTCAATGCTCATGTGGGCAGCGACAGTGAGACCTGGAGGGCGTGATTGGGAGAGCGGCCCCCGATCAGAACTCGAGTGGTGTTTTGTTATTGGACTTCTGTGCTCGTCACGGATTGTCCATAACGAACACCTTGTTCAAACATAAGGGTGTCCATATGTGCACTTGGCACCAGGACACCCTTGGCGCAGTTCGATGATTGACTTTGTGGTTGTATCATCGGATTTGCGGCGCATGTTTTGGACACTCGGGTGAAGAGAGGCGGAGCTGTCAACTGATCACCACCTGGTGGTGAGTGGGCTCGATGGTGGGGAAGATGCCGGTCCGTCCTGGCAGACCCAAAGCGTATTGTGAGGGTTTGTTGGGAGCGTCTGGCGGAATCCTGTCAGAAGGAGTTTCAACTCCCACCTCCGACAGAGCTTTTCCCATGTTCCGGGGAGGCGGGGACATTGAGTCGAATGGACCACGTTCCGTGCCTCTATTGTTGAGGCGGCCAATCTGAGTTGTGGCGTAAGGTAGTTGGTGCCTGTCGTGGCGGCAATCCCGTACTCGCTGGTGGACACCAGCAGTAAGGGATGCCGTCAAGCTGAAGAAGGAGTCCTATCGGGCCTTTATGGCCTGTGGGACCCCAGAGGCAGCTGACGGGTATCGACTGGCCAGCGGAATGCGGCCGGTGGTCGCCGAGGCAAAAACTTCGGGCGTGGGAGGAGTTCGGTGAGGCCATGGAAGCCGACTTCCGGACGGCCGAGGAAATTCTGGTCCACCATCCGACGTCTCAGGAGGGGAAACAGTGCACCACTAACACTGTGTACAGTGGGGATGGGGCGCTGTTGACCTCGACTTCGGGACGTTGTGAGCCGATGGGCGGAGTACTTCGAAGACCTCCTCAACTCCACCAACACGCCTTCCTTGGAGGAAGCAGAGTCTGGGGACTCTGAAGTGGGCTCTCCTATCTCTGTGGTCGAAGTCACCGATGTGGTTAAAAGCTCCTCGGTGGCAGGGCCCCAGGGGTGGGCGAGATCCGCCCGGAGTTCCTCAAGGCTCTGGATGTTGTGGGGCTGTCCTGGTTGACACGCCTCTGCAACGTCGCGTGGTCAGCGGGGAGAGTGCCTCTGGATTGGCAGACCGGGGTGGTGGTCCCTCTTTTTAAAAGGGGACCGGAGGGTGTGTTCCAACTACAGAGGGATCACCTCCTCAGCCTCCCTGGTAAGGTCTATTCAGGGTGCTGGAGAGGAGGGTCCGTCAGGAAGTCGAGCCTCGGATTGAGGAGGAGCAGTGTGGTTTCGTCCCGGCCGTGGAACAGTGGACCAGCTCTACACCCTTAGCAGGGTCCTCGAGGGTATGTGGGAATTCGCCCAACCGGTCTACATGTGTTTTGTGGACTTGGAGAAGGCGTTTGACCGTGTCCCTCGGGAGTTCTGTGGGGGTGCTTCGGGAGTATGGGTACCGAGCCCCTGATACGGGCTGTCCGGTCCCTATACTGCCGATGTCAGAGCTTGGTTCGCATTGCCGGCAATAAGTCGGAATCGTTTCCAGTGAGGTTGGACTCCGCCAAGGCTGCCCTTTGTCGCCGATTCTGTTCATCACCTTTATGGACAGAATTTCTAGGCGCAGCCGGCGTTGAGGGTCCGTTTTGGTGGCCTCAGTATTGCATCTCTGCTTTTGCAGATGATGTGGTACTGCTGGCTCCTTCAGCGGGTCTCTCCAGCTCTCACTGGAGCGTTCGCAGCCGAGTGTGAAGCGGTTGGGATGAGGATCAGCACCTCCAAATCTGAAACCATGGTCCTCAGTCGGAAAAGGGTGGAGTGCCCTCTCCGGGTCGGGAGGAGATCTTGCCCCAAGTGGAGGAGTTTAAGTATCTTGGGGTCTTGTTCACGAGTGAGGGCAGAAGGGAGCGAGAGATCGACAGGCGGATCGGTGCAGCGTCTGCTGTGATGCGGACGCTGTATCGGTCTGTCGTGGTAAAGAAGGAGCTGAGCCAAAGGCGAAGCTCTCAATTACCGGTCGATCTATGTTCCAGCCCTCATCTATGGTCACGAGCTATGGGTCGTGACCGAAAGAACGAATCCCGGATACAAGCGGCGAAATGAGTTTTCTCCGCAGGGTGTCCGGCTCTCCCTTAGAGATAAGGTGAGAAGCTCGGTCATCCGGGAGGGGCTCAAAGTAGAGCCGCTTCTCCTCCACATCGAGAGGAGCCAGATGAGGTGGCTGGGGCATCTGATTCGGATGCCCCTGAGCGCCTCCCCTAGTGAGGTGTTCGGGCATGTCCCACGGAAGAGACCCGAGGACGACCCAGGACACGCTGGAAAGACTATGTCACGCAGCTGGCCTGGGAACGCCTCGGATCCCCGAGGAGAGCTGGAAGAAGTAGCTGGGGAGAGGGAAGTCTGGGCTTCCCTGCTTAAGCTGCTGCCCCCGCGACCCGGCCCCGGATAAGCGGTAGAAGATGGATGGATGGATGGATGGTTCGTCTCCGAAAACCTCTTCGTCCTCATTAGCGCTGTGTCGATGTCGTTTGGGATGCTGACAGCAGTCCATGCGCACTGACAACGGTTAGCTTAAAAAGCTTGTCTCCATTCAGAAGGCTTCGGGACTTTTTACCATTAGGGCTTTTTTTTTTTTTTTTTTTTGTCAGCACGTTGTCACGTCATATAACTTTCCCCGGTGATTCTCTGGCTTTACTATTCTCGTCGTAATTGATTGTGGCACGATATTTACTATCGTACGACTAACTCCTGTTCTCGCAACGGTTTCTTTCTCGCTTAAACGGGCACGTTGGGACTATTTTTTTTTTTAATTCATTCTACACATGCTTTTACTTGATACGGGGTTGTTCTTTTTATTTTTTTAGATTATTTTAGCTTTATTTTACTCTCTAAAACTATAACTTTTTTTTTTTTTAACTCATGATTTCAAAGTCATGTAAACGTGTTAACTCATTCAGTACCAGCCAATTCTGGACCAAGTCTGAAAAGACGTTTAAAACGTCTTTGGGAGTGAATGAGTTAATTTAAGCTGACCTGAAATCAAATCAAATTCCACACCACCAACCATAACAAGGACCAAGCACAGTCAGTCCGTCATTTACCGAGCTCATCATCTTTACTGAACACAATTAAAATGCACAAGCTTGAACCAATATGAGCTGCTGTCTTTCTCCAACAGGGGCCGCCGGGAGCGCCGGGAAAAGACGGACACCAGGTGAGATGCCGTTTGGGAACAAGTTCAACTGCGGTTAGTAGAGGTTTGGTGTCAGCTACACGGCGATGATTGCTCACAGTCGAAGTTGCCGAATCGCATTTAAGACTTACGGCTGATTGTTCGTGACGTCTGTGATCCACTCAAGAGCAAACATGTTTGGGGGTTTTTTTGCGCCGGGAAAATCAAAAGTGAGCCCGCGCGGGGGCTAACAATTTGGAGTTGTTCAAGTGGCCATTAAGTTTTTTTTCTCGATCGGTGTTAAGAAAATCCCTCGGGACCACTCGGCACGTCTGGGATATTTCAGGCTTTTTCTCTTGAAGGCTTCGTCAGAGAACTGGAATGGTTTGCTCTGCTCTGCTTCACCTCGACGGGAAACCAAAAAGCTTCAAGATGCGCCAAACTTCAGAACGAGACGTCTGTTAACGTTTTGTCTTTTATGCCTCGTTTTGGATTTTTTCTCAGACACGTGACGGCTGGATTTGCGTTCCGCTCCAATTTAGGCATAAGATACAAACTGTAAAAATATTCATATTATATATTAAGGTATTGCATTTTGTAAAAGAGTGCACGCATCACAGGGAACGTATTGAAACCTGATTGGTTAAATACACATTTCGAAATGAATTCACCTCTTCTAGGATCGATCCAAATTTATTTTGGAACACAATTACAGTCAAACCTCGGTTTTCGTCCATAATCCGTTCCAGAAGGCTGTTCGAAAACCGAAATTGATCGAAAACCGAAACCACGCTCTTTTAAAAAAAAAGTTTATTGAACATGTCTGCTCACAATGGAAAGCAACACAAGGAAGCGTCACTTCCTCGTCTACCCAAGGAAGCGTCAAGTGGTGCATTCAAGTGCGCTCAGTTTGTTCGAGAACCAAAATTTGTTCGTCGTCTGAAAATCGGCCGAAAACCGAATTGGTCGAGAACCGAGACGTTCGAAAACCGAGGTTTGACTGTATTTCCCAAACTTGATCGGGCCACGTTCCGCATTTTACATTACGGAAAAAAAAAAATCTCACATTTCCCCCATCACCCCAAAAGTATCATCCCGATTTTTTTTTCTACATCATATAAATCACAATTCAAATTGTTTCAAATGGTTTGTAACAGTACTTGAGATCACAGCGTAGCCAGAGACGACCCCTCTTGATTGAATTTTAATGAACTTATGACATCTTTTGGAACTGTGCCACTTACCTCAATACCGATTTTTTTGCTCGGCTTTAGCGGCTCGCTAGTGCGGTCCAATTCAGGTGCCTTAGCCACAGGATACACAGAATCCTTCAATTTTCCCGCAACGGGGATGTTTGTGTGGATAGATTGGAGGGTGATGCTAATCTATCTCTCCGAGTAACAAATCCAAACCATCTGCCAAAACACTCGCAGCCCCAACGTGACCCCCCCCGCCGAACTACCACAGCGGTCGGGCAAAAGAGCGCTACCGTAGATCAACAGACATTCTTCACAGTTGCGCTTACACTCGTTAAAGGAGAGAGAAAAAAAAAAAGTACAATATTATGAATTCCTCTCGTGTTCCCCTTTACTCAAATTCATCTAAACTAAATATTTGTTTCTTTACTCTCCAGGGTGAGCGAGGAGCACCCGGGCCTGTTGGACCACCAGTAAGACATTTGCCACCTAAAAATCCGTTGCTTAAAAAAAAACTAGTGCTGTCGTTTCAGTGTCGCTCGCAGACAGACGCAAAAATAAATGGCGCTCTTGAGGAGGAGTACCAGTGGAGCACATCAACTAGTGATACTATGATAACTTTATTCCAGTATGAAATGACATTTAACTCTTGTAAAGTTATATTTGTGGGAAAAAATGGTCAACTATGTAAACTAAAAATGTTACTCAATTTTTTTTCCTGGTAAAAATGGCAACTTAATTCTCATAAAATCACACTTGTATGACTGTATCCTGCCATGCTTGTTGAGCTAAAAATTTTAGGACCCCCAAAAACATTTTTCTTTCTTTCCTAGTAAAATAACAACTTGTTCTCATAATATATTTTCTGAAAGAAAAAGAAAAAATAATTGCACTTTTGTAAAGCTGCAATTGTGTTTAATTGTGTTACTTTGTAAAATCACAAATGTATTCTTGTGAACATTTGTTTTATTCTCATGAAATGCAATTTCAATTCCCAAAAATAACGTAAAATCTTCTCGTCAAGTAGAAATTTTATTTGACATAAAATGTTATTTATTGAAATTTGTAATTTAATTCATGGGAAATTACAATGTTCTCACAAACTACTTTGCAGCAAATCCAATATCTTGTCAAATTGTGATTCTCTAATTTTTTTTTTTATAACGCGGTGTCGCCCAAATAGCTGTGACCCAAATTGGGGCGAGCGCCATAGAAAACGGTTGACTGCATGTTCTAATCCGTTTTTATCGCTGTTAGTTCCTTACGTCGTCGTTGTCGTCAACGTGTAGGGCCCTCCAGGCTCCTTTGACTTCCTGCTGCTGCTCATGGCCGACATCCGCAATGACATCGCCGACCTGCAGATCAAGGTGTATGGCCGAGCGCCCCTCTACCCGGGGGAGGAGCTCCCCGCGACGCCCGGCGCCTGGCGAGACGGCCAGGATGCGGGATCGGGTGAGGACTTTCGAGAGACTCTGCCGCCGCCGCCGCCGCCGCACTCCAGGAGGACCCGCAAGAGGAAGCCACCGCGAGGCACAACCAACAGCAATGGATTCTAAATACTCAATGTGAGGTGTACATTTTTTAATATTATTTAACTATTAACAGAACGTATCGTATGCCTTTTAGGTCACAGATATTTATTTTTCTATGACATATATATGCAAGATGATGGTTATTTTTGACGTCCTTCCCAGCCCATTGAAATGAAAGAACTTTGCTATACGTCATCTCGTTAGAGTTATTATTAGCAGTAACATTCCTTGTACTTGATTTATTTATCATTCTCTTATCGTATTGTTTGTTAAAATCACATAATTCCCATTTTTTATCATAAAGCACACATCTCACAGAACCGCACATTTTGTTTTGGGGGTCAGCGTTTGTTCAACGTTGCAAAGACGTTCGCCAGACATTCCCAAACAGTTTTTCTTGTCACCATCGAATTTTGAACATTTCTTTGCGACGAGAAAAACTGTTTGGGACCATTGAAATTGTCGGCGAACGTCTTTGCGACAGTTTGTGACATTGAAAGACCCCTGACGAAAAAGCAACATTCCGTGGGTGCGCACAGACCTGCGAACTTTCGCCTCTCGATGACATACGGCTTTCAATTATCGTACAAGAGTGCTCGCCTGCTGTTTGGGTGGATGGAGACCAAGACCCGCCGTGAATAGCCAAAATCTGTGAATAATGGATTATCCTTGACCAAAACCAACATTTTTTAGGCATCCCCGCGAATCAACTATTGATTTTATTTGTACTTTTGAACATGTACGAGAAAGCAGTCAAACAATTGCGTCAAATCGTCTTGGAGATCAATGCCAGGTGTAAGATGAGTCCACTGTGATGCTTTGTCGCCGTAGTAACAGCAAAACAACTGGCGGATGATAATGTAAATGTTTTTTTGTTTTTTTTTAAAGGGTCGTTGACATGCTTCCCAGTGCTGTGGTAAATCTCCACTTCACACCGCTGATGTAATATCACACGTGTGAATCGTTTATGCACTTAAGACTCTTCACGGTACAAATGATAACAACGTGACTAATGTCATATACACACAGAGGCGCGCACACTCATTTCAGCCTGATAGCGTGACATGTAACAATTCAAAGTATTGTTATTCTTTGCTTTTGCTGCCTTTGTGTCTGTTTCCCCCTCCGCCGCTTGTAAATGTACAACTTTATTCCCATGAACTGAAGATTTGATTGCATTATACTTTCTCAACCAAAAAAGGCGGTGTATGTTTCTAAAATCATCATTTTCAGAGGGAAAAAAAAATTCTGGCGAGATTACATTCTTAGTTTCGTAATACAGTGAACTCTGTTGTTGGATTGTTTTCCATTCGAGGAAGACACTGACAAGGTCAAAGTGTTGAATTGGTCTGTTGACGGACCAATTCAACAAAAGTTAGGAAATCTACTTGGACTTATTGGTGTTCTCCATAGTACTAGTACAGGGGTCTGCAACCTGCGGCTATAGATCCACATGTGGCTCGTTCATCTGTCCGCTGTGGGTTCCCCCCGTGACTTTGGAAAATAAATATTTAATTTGACACTGTTGACTATTTTGTTTGGAAGGAAGCTTTAACCGTGCGGCTTTTGTTTCGGGGTTCAAAATGTTTTTGTTACATGCAGGGATATCATGTTTTTGCTGGTTCTAGCTTTTTTGATTTGACAGATACAACACATTGTAGTTTATCATATATGATGAGAGAGAGAGAGAGAGAGAGAGAGAGAGAGAGAGAGAGAGAGAGAGAGAGAGAGAGAGAGAGAGAGAGAGAGAGAGAGAGAGAGAGAGAGAGAGAGTGTGTGAGTGTGTGAGTGAGTGAGTGTGTGAGTGAGTGAGTGAGTGAGTGAGTGAGTGAGTGAGTGAGTGAGTGAGTGAGTGAGTGAGTGAGAGAGATCCTTTTGCCATCTAAAATGAGGATAGCACTGTCTCTCTTTCTTTAGATGACAAAAGGGCTCCTGGCCGGAATGTCTCTTGACTGAGTTGCTGATTTTTTTTCTCTTTGGTTTGGTTTATAGCCAACCCCCATTTTGGTGAAAATCGCATATTGGAGGTTTATCAGGGGTGTTTTTGTCAATTATCATCAATTTTGTCGATTATACACGAATTTTCGCTACAGTATTTACAGGCTGGGATGGCCCCTGTCGGCCGAATAACGGGGGATCCACTGTATGTCAAATAATTTGTTTTTCCATTCAAATAAACTGAAATGACATTTATCCCAGCACCCCCCGCCCCCCCCCCATTTATTTTTTAATGTGTTTGTAATTAAGAGATAATGCACTGTAATTTGTAAGAAGTAATAAAACATTTTAAAAAAGAGAATGTAAAGACATGAAATGGTTTTCTAAAAATGCAATCGCTTTATGGTGGGACAAAAGTCGCAACAAGTGTTGAATTGGAATCGCTCTTGCAAGTGTTCTTATTTTCAATTTTTTGGTGTAAACATTTGTTGCACTCGTAGCTATGTAGGTGCACAAGTAAATCAAAATAATTTATATGCAAATATTCACGAATTATATTTACTGCGACCAAAGTTCAAGAGGCTGCGCTGGGCCTCTTTTGGGCTTCCAGCTGCGTTTAAGTCATGAAATTTTGTTATTTGAACTTTTTTTTCTTCCCCCCTTGACCTCATCCACTTTTGGATGAAGAAAAATTCTAATCTTAGGTGAGACATGTCATTGTTGTTTTCTTGAAAAACAACCACAGACGTGGTAAGAAAACTGTGAAGTGCCCCGTTGGTGTCGTTCATCATTTGTGCTTCTCTGCGTGTTTCCAAAATGGAGACTTTAGAAAATATTGGAAATAATCTGTGCCAGGGCCAAAATGTCGCCACCATAAAACTTTAAACTGTGACATCAAATGTAGTGCTTTGCTGCCATGTTATGACATCTTGGTCCAAAGGAGTTATGTTGATGCTAGTTGGGTAGCTTCGATGAGACAAATGGGAGCACTCCACCAAATATAAACTTTTTTTTTTGCAGTTCATATACACGAACTCACAACATAAGAAATATTTATAATTGTTTAGCACTATTACAAAGAATGCAGGAACTGGAAAATTTTAATTTTTAATTAAAACCCCACAATTCATTGGCCTCTTACGTAAACAATAATATGGCACCATGTCCATTCCTACACGCCAGTTCAAAATTATGACCTACTTGTGCTTTGTGTTTTTCCAAATGCATATTTCTACTTTATGGCATGTTTCTGCAGGTTCTTATCGTCTCGGATGTTTCACTGCATGAGCACGCTGATTTAAGAAGCGTAAACTTCATCCTTTGAGGTGATGTCCAACCTCTCTGTAGTTGTTCAGTTTACTGCCGCTTTGGCAACTAAATACACCACGTTCTGCTTGGGGTTCTTGACGTGACGTCATGATATCGCAGCCAGAACGCCCCAATTGTTTGGAGACCCGCAGTACCACTGCAAACCACTAGGTCGCAGTCATGGTTCACAACAAACTTGACGCCCATAGGCGTCTGTCCTGGGGAGTCTTCAAAATAATTCGCAATAAATGATTATCTTGTATTTTTTTTTCTTTTTTAGTGCGTACCTACAACGCCAATAAAAGAGAAAATGTACACATTAAAAAAAAAAGCCAATTAGTCCGCCCTACTTTAACTTTGGGCCAATTGGCCATTCCAATAGTTGGCGATGTGTGCTCCTAGTATGCAAAAAAAAGACAAATAGATGTTCATCCCAAATTGTGATTTTTTTTTTCTCATACCATGACAATTATTTTTTCTTCGTGCAAATGCAACTTAAAACTTTTTGTTTGTTGTGATACATTTTGGTAAGCTTCTCATCAGTAACCAGCTGCCATGAACGTGGCAATGGCATCAACATAATACTCAGCGCCATCTATAAAATTCCAACATTACTCAGGTAATAATAAATCAGACTTTATTCTCGGAATATTTGACAAGAATTTTCCTTGAGATATGACGTCGCACAATGCATCTTTTTTCGTTGTTGAAATGAAGATTTTTCTCAAAAGATAACAATTACATTTGTTTCAATGTTTCACGACCTTGTTATCATTCCAATCATTTTTTGTAAGTAGTCTTGAGTTGTTTTACTTCAACAGTTTTTTTATGCAGTGACACAACTCGGCAGCCCGCTCTCGTTGTCAGCTGGCATTCTCGCCACAATGGCGTCAGCGTAATAATCAACACTATCCGCCTTTTCCAAGTCGTCTTTATTTGTGTAAACAAGCGACAAAACATGACCTCACTGTTTGCGCGTCGTGCCTTTGTGTCCGTAACGAGCCCATTTTCTGAGCATGCGTTTGATTAAAATGGCGGTCCACCCCAATTGAAGAACCCCCCTACCAACAAGCTTATCTTGTTAGAGGAAAGTTGGCACTTCATTTCCCTATACCAAAATCTCTTGTGGAAGTAATTAATCGAGGGTAAGCCTTAAAAGATTCCAAATATTTACTGAAGTGGACCCTTGTCTCCTAATTATATCTTCCCCATCACCACCACCTCCCCCCTCGTTATTTAGCTCCAAAAGATGCACCCCTTGAATAGGAGAAAATTAGTGTTACCCAATTCATTAATGAATGCGTTTAGCGTGGGCGGCAAATTAAGCGCCCCAAAAATCCTCCATTCAGCGAAGATTATGATGTAAAAGAAAAAAAAAGAAAAATACAATGTTGCGGCTAGGGGACAGTGCAAATGCGCTTCTAATGAGGTGAAAGGCACCCCCTTAACATCCATCCAGCCCCCTCCTCTTGTTGAAGGAAGTATGGAGAGAGTGGACGCGGACAATAATAAGAGATTGCAAACAGGTAAAAGAGGATTCAATGGCTCTCTTTCTGGGACTCCTGGGGGGCCCGGGGGCCCTGCCAGCACAACAACACTTGGTCCCGGAGAGAAGCCACCCCCACCCCCACCTCATGTTGTGAATGGCGAAGTTTTGGAACACCGGACTGGCACGCGCACACACACACACACACACACACACACACACACACACACACACACGCACACACGCGCGCGCACGCGGGTTTTCTCTCTCTCTCTCTCTCTCTCTCTCTCTCTCTCTCTCTCTCTCTCTCTCTCTCTCTCTCTCTCTCTCTCTCTCTCTCTCTCTTTCTCTCATTGAGTTATCTTTACTCTGGTTTTGTCTCGGCTAATTGGAGCTGATGAGGCCCCTAATTGGTCGCTTTTTCACAAGGCCCGCCCACTTCAAGCCATTGCAAGCATGTGCGGAGTTAATGAGAGGCCCGAAGACTAAGAAAGAAATCCGTTGCGGCAAATGGAAGAAAGGGAACGTTGAGGGTATTTTTTTTATTTTTAAGACCAGGCGGGGCACCACTCCCACCACACTTGTGCGCATAAAGGGGTGCGGGGGCTGGTGGTTGTATGCTATTGTCGCCGTTGCTTAAATAATGAGAAAGAAGGTCGCTTCTGAAATGAATGTGCCAAAGTCCGATGAGTGGCCTAACCCACTCTAGGCCGGACCACACTGGACCTCGTTGGAGCGAAGCCCCCCCCCCAACCCCCCACCCCCTCAAAGGTGGGACCCTTGGGCATTGTGAGGACGGAGCATGTGCGGCACTCAGCCACTTTCAGGGGGCTAATCATTTTTTGTGTTTTCTCTTTAGAAACACTGAAAAATAGAATTACCTACTTACTGTACTGTACTTGGTTCAACATTACGATACACAAAAAGCTGCATTGAGCTTGAAAGAAGGGAATAGCGGCGGGAATCGAAGAGTAACTCAACCATAAAATATGTCTTGGAAGATGTCGATAGTATCGTGATACGGCACCTTCGATCTATTTATATCGATTATGCAGGACATCATCTGCTGTCCAGTTTTTACTTTGGTCATGTGACATTTGCAAGGTGAGCCGTGATTGGTCGACTCGTCACCCAAACCTTAAAAAAACATAATCAAGGGTGTTTTTATATACATTGATTTACACATGACACGTTTACAACAACGGCATATAATTGACTGGGCAAATATTTGCGCCGGTGACCGAGATGAGGTTTTCACAGGCAGCGCTGACCCGTTAACATCCAGCAGGTTGTCATTGTGCATGGCTAAATTGAGCTATTAGCATGGCTTTTGTCATTTTAAATCACATTTGCCCTCAAAGGAGTGCAGCTTTAACTCCCTAATGAGGACTTTGGTCACAAAGGCACAGAGGGCTCTTGTTTATTTTATTCTCTAGATCCACTGAGCTTTTAAACTGTGCTTCCCAAAAACATGCGGCCTAGACATAGTGTGCTGTGGTTGTAGTTTGCGGTGGTGTATAATTCCTTTTTGAACTACCTGACAGGGTCAAAACACAATAAAAAAAATGCTCTTATTTATTGTCTTTATTTTGAGCCGAAAAAACCCTTTGCCAATAATGCATCCTAAAAAAAATAATACATGTGAATTACGGTATATGTGGTAGCTAAGATAGTAAAAAAGAAAAGCTTATTTTACATATTTAGTTATTTATAATAATACTGAAAAATACTTAATACATGTTATCTTCAAATGTTGGTGTTGCTTTAATTTTCAGAGTACACATAAAAATTTGTATTTTTAAACAAAAGTATATTTTCCCCAAATATGCTATAACTTATGTAAATACATAGCACACAAATGATACAACCTACACTGTTTGTTTTCTTATTTTCAAAGACAAAGCTGAAGACAAAAACTGTTGTTTAATGATGAAAAAAAAGAACAAGAAAAATCACATCTGCCATGCATGTTGATGGATTTCATGGATAAACAAAATCTTGGCGTTCAATATGAAATGACACCGGCAGAGTACATGAAACCTGATCAGTCTAAAGCCTTACAGATCACTTCTTGCCATTTGCTGATCAGCGCCAGCGCCACAAGAGTCAAAATCCCCAGATTAGCGTTGCCACAATAGCTCTGTTTTGTGCCGGGGCACGACAGGAGCGGGCCGGGCTGAGACCAAGGCCACTGGGGGCCCCTCTGTACACGGGGGCTGAACCAGTCAAAGTCAACAGAAAGTCAATGCTGTCTCATTGGTGTCACCTTGCATCTCCTGCCGAGGCTTTCACAACCCAGTGCATTGCCAAAGCTTACGACACAATCATTTTGACACAGAAATGAATTTTAAGTGATGCTAGATTTTGTTTGATCAATCTGATTGTCTTTCTAGTTTTTTGGGAGGGGAAACAATGCATCCACATGCCGGTCACCAGCGACAGGGGTGGCCCTGGTAGAAATCTGGGGCTACTCAGTGCATTTGAAGTGCCCACAATCAATGTGTCCTTCAATTCATATTGCTCCATTGGTTATCTTTTTACATACATCATAGAAGTCATGACCTGTGGGCTACACAGCCAATCATCTGTGTATTTCTTGTGAAGTGGTAACAATTGTCACCTCTGTTAGGAAGCCACTCAGGTGCCTGAATTAGGTTGTCTGTGTAGGGAATAACCCAAAACATGGAAGTGGAGCACTTCCAAGCAACATGCCAAACAAACTTCAAAATGCTACGCTGAATGGCTCTGAAAGACCATGACGACATGGAGGCACGTTTTATTCTGTGAATTTAGTGACATCTCTAATGATCCTTTTTTTACCCTCCATCAACGTCATCTGATAGGCCAGATATATTTGGCCTCGGGCCAATTTTGGCCTGCGGGGCGCATGCTGCCAACCACTGCCCTACAGTAAGGATAATGATTGGAAAATGGATGGATGGAATACGTAAGAAACTTTTTTTTTCTATTTCTGCAACAAGCACAATGTTTATATTCAAAATATTCCAGTGGCCTACAATAATACATATAGTTAAACCTTTTTGGAATTCAACCTGGCCTCTGCTACACGACTGTATTTCAATATTGGTAATGTTGGGACATTTGCGGTGAAAAAAAGATGGAGAACCACTGCTGTAAACCATTAATGTCAAGTGCTTTAAGTGTGGCAACTAAATTAGAATTTTTTTTCTTTAGTTGAGGCTCTATTGATTGTTTTTTTCCCCCCCTTCTCCTTCTTTCGACAGCGGGCTGTGGACATCGAAACTTGTCCTCTGTCCCACGATGTACTGACGTCGCGCTGGACCGGCACCCGCCGTGTTGGCTTTACTCAAATCAACTTGTGTCGTGTCACATCCCCGGAGGCTCCCCGCAGCAAGTTTGTGTGAGCGAGAGGCGTGGACCAATCAGAAGGCGCCCTGTTGGCCTCCGGGCAATCCCGTCATGCCCGTGTGCTGCCGCATTGAGCGCTACGTCAGCACTGACACGGAAACATGGCGGTGCCCGGAGAAGCGACACAGCGGCGGCGACGGCGGCACGCTTCGACCTCGGCGGCGGGGCGGATGTTCGTCGCCCTTCTCGCAGGGCTGCTGTGTTACGGCGGCGTTGTGCAAGTGACGGCCGCCGACGACACCGCGACGGACGCCGTCGTCAAGACGCCGGATCCGGCGGACGCGGCTCCCCACCGCCGCTTCGAGTACAAGTATAGCTTTAAGTGGCCCCATCTGGTCCAGGCGAACGGCACGATCCCCTTCTGGATACACTTGGGCAGTAAGTGCAGATGTCAACGTCTTCCCGGGCGTGCAAAAGCCACAACTGCACAATAGCCGGGCTAGCGGCGCTAACCGCCACGTTGAACGCAATTAAACCTTGCCAGTGAACGTGCATCTTTGACAGCTGGCAATGAATGAGATAAACGTAGTAAGACATTCAACTTTAAAGTTGGACGTTGCGTCACGAGTTTAACGTGAGTATCTGGATTGCTGCTCAGTCAGCTGATAGTGAACTCGACTGTGCAGCCTCGATTCATCAAGTACCGCCAACGTACAGTTAGATCTCGATACACGAAAGGCCAACAGTATTGTAATGAACAGGCTCTGTTTTTATTGCTTTACTCGTGTATTCATCCAATTGAAAACAGATTCCCATTTGCGATGCCACCTGGCTATAGACAATCGAGCAAAACATGACAAAAGCAAATACAAATAAAGACATCGGACAAATTGTACAATATGTCCACAAAATAAAGCATAAAACATAAAAACCCTCAAAAGGAGACTGCCACTATCAGTAATAGTAAAACAGTCTTAGATGACCAGACAAACTCCTCCTCTCCAGTCAAAATAACACTTATCGCTCCATTCACACGCACTCATAAACTGTTAATAGGCGAGAAAGAGCGTTCCAACGTAAGCTTCTGTAGTGTTGTTTCCATTTTTGGAAATTACCATGTCAGGTTATAAAGTACATGACATGACACGAGAGGACCGCGTTCAACCTTTGAAGGCTGCAGTCAAGTCCACCTTTATCAAATTTGAGTTACAAAGGTCCAAGTCAAGTCAGAGTCCACAAGGTCCAAGTCCAGTGAAAATCAAGACTGGAAAAAAATCTATTTTCACAACCAGAACATTTGAGAAATTTAATCACGCTAAACAGTCTTCCTGGATGGCACGGAACCTTTTGCTTTATCAACTGTGTGCAGATAAGCAACCAAACAATGTTGCTTTATCAACGTTGGTCGACCGCCATTTCGGGTCTGTTAAATTGAGTGTCCACTGTGCCTTCCAGCAGAGATATTGAGGAGTCGAGATGAGTCAGGAGTCGCAAATGTTGGGGAAATGGGACAAGGGCTGCAATGATTACTCGGCTGACTTTTTTTTAATGAACTCGCCAATCAGCGATCGGATCCAAAATCCGAACCGTGTAAAGATCTTAGTAAATGCATCCCCTTTCTATATGTGCCAATCCCACGGTTTTAAAGTGTATCTCTCATTTCTGTGGTTAGATGCCATCCCCAGTGCGGAGCAGGTGCGCCTCGCGCCGTCCCTCAAGAGTCAGCGGGGGTCCGCATGGTGCAAGAACAAGGCGTCCTTCAACCATTGGGAGATCGAGGTCATGTTCCGGGTGTCCGGAAGAAGCCGCATAGGAGCGGACGGCTTGGTAAGAAAAAGTCGACAGGAGCGCTTCCGAGTAATTTGATCTCATGTTGTCTGAGTGAGGAACGTTAACTTTATTCTAATGTCCTCCTTGGCTGTGTTTGCTTGTTTGTGTTTTACCCTGCCGGCTTCTAGGCTGCCCTTTTGTTTCACTCACTTGGCTTATTTATTTATTCTTTTTAACCATGTTATCTTTGTTCATGCAATGAAAGTTTCTCAGGGTGGGGATTTTTGTTTATCCTTTTGTGTCATTTCCAATTTCAACTCTTTAAATTGATCAATAACATACTCGTTTCATCAAACCTTTTGGGTCTGCCTGTATATTTAGTTCATCGTTAGCTTATTCTAAAAGTTGAAAGCATCGTTATTTTGAAAAGCGCTCTACAAATTTAAATGCATTATTATTATTATTATTATTATTATTATTATTATCGTTATTGTAATCACTATCATTATCACATCAGGTTTAACGAGCCATTGGCAGTTTGTCTATTCCGGTCTATGTGTATTCCATGGCTTTATCGACGAGAGACTCGACTCAACTTTATTGCTCGAGCATCCCCAAAAAAAAATAAATAAATGAAATCGCAGTTGCTGTACTTAAAGTTGAAAAATCGTTCCATCCTCTGGAGCCTCTCCCAAAGGCGGGGGTGTGCCCCAAACTGGTGCCAGCCAATCACAGGGCACATTGAAACAAACCAACTTTCATATATAAGGACAATTTAGAGTGCAAACATGCAAATTTCACACAGGATAGAAGGATAGAGCCCAGATTTGAACCCACGACCTCAGAATTGCCAACTTTTTGTTCACTGCCAAGCCTCGCATTTCAATGCAAAAGGAAATTGGACCAGAGTTTGCTATTTTGCATCCGTTCTCCCTGGGCAGGGAGACAAAAAAAAAACCCAACAACCAACCACAGAAGCCAAAAAAACCAAGTCTAATTAGAAAGCAAAGTCTTGTTCTAATTGTACGGTGCGGGTGCAATCAACCTGAGGTTAGTAAAACATAAAACGCATCAGATAATGACAAGCATAGTTGAGGTCAAGCAAGTCCAATCGAGGTCAACTCATTCGTTTTTGATATTTTTCTCAAACGGATGCGCGGGCTAGTGTCGAGTTTTCCTCGGCGCGGGAGAAAACGGGGACACTCCGCGGAGAAACGACTTCTAGCCGCTTGTTTCCAGCATCTTGTTCTTTCGCCCACCTGACCTTGCCACACAGGCAGTGCTTTTCATTTTTTCACGTCATTTTTATTTAAGTTGAGCTTCCCACTGCTCTCAGTCGGAATAACATTTAGCAATGCAAGACAAAAATGGCACTGAGGGAACGTAGAATCATGAAAAGAAATCATTTTTCAGATGACTGCTATTTTGCAAATAGGAATTTGAAGGCTTCAAAAAAGAAATAAAAAGGCCATTTTATACTGATGACCAGAAATTGTATGTGGTAAGAGAAGCACCAAAATGGCCGCAGACGAGTTAAAATGGGAGTCAAATTAAGCAGGGCAGTATCACGGAAGTGCTCGTTTTCAAAGCCGCCCGGGCTAATTCCGCAAAGCACTCATTATTATTATTATTATTTTTTTATAGCTTAGATGAATTCAAGAGAGCAAGTCTCTGCATTCAGTGACGACTTGGCGCAAGTTTGGAATGGCGTTTAGCCGGCGGCGCGCCACGACGGCAGAACAACGAGCGCAAGCCAACGCAGGAGTGTCGAGATCAAATAGCCCAAAGGCAGCGGCTGCTTTTTTTCTTTTTGCCGGTTGTCTTACAGGTTGTGTGAGAAAACATTTGTCCTGACTGGCTGTCAACAAACAACAAGTCAAGCGTGTTTGCGCCTGCGATAATTGAGTCTTTGTGGTCGAGAGTTGATTGTGAATCATCAATTTTGTGTATTGGGCGTTTGTTATCCATTCCCGACTTTCTCTCCTAAAAATGGCATTTTGGTTTGGCACTGTTGTTTCAATCCCAAGAAGCATTTCAATGTACTCTTGTCTGGTTTTGTCACGACAGGCCATCTGGTTCACTGACACTCAAGGCTACCTGGGGCCCGTGTACGGCTCCTCGGACAAGTGGAACGGGGTCGGAATTTTCTTCGACTCCTTCGACAACGATGGAAAGGTCAGTCTCCAGTCCGCCGATTCATTTCTGAGACGTGTCTTTGGAGTCGCCGAATAAAAAAGGGCGAAGGTTATGAGAGGCAAATTATTAGCATTGCAAGGTGGCCAATTTGAATTATTAGTCACTTGTACAAAAAAATGCTTTAAAAAATTCCCATTGCCAGTATTTTCATTTGATTGACAAAGATGGCGATGATTGACATTTGTTTTGCTTATTCCGCCATCGTGACAAGCAAATGGTCAAAAGGTCGCGCTTGATCACGTTTCGGTTAGCGATTTGTGCGTGAGTGCATATTTGTTCAGGATGAGCATGTTTTGTGTCCCCCCCCCTCCAGAAAAATAACCCGGCCGTCATCGTCGTGGGAAACAACGGCAAAAATATTTATGACCACAAGCAGTAAGTAAACACTTCCGTTGCTCTGACGTCGCCACCTCACATTTGAGCAATTTTAAAAGAAGATTAGGAAATATGATTATATTTGCTTGAAAGGAAATAATCCCCTATCTTTCCCTAATCTCCCGCAGACCAAGTGAAAGCTTAAAATGACTTTTTTTTTCCCACAGTGCCACAGTTTGTCTCGCAATCCGCACTGTTTACGCGAGCAGATACTTGTCGATGTTTTTCACATACAGTATTCAATCAACACAGGGTCAAAAAAAATGTCATATATTGTGCTATCGAGTTTCATTATTCCGATGGCGACGATTTGCTCGATTATGATGATGTATTGTGTTGTTGACAAAAAAATGTTTATGGATCAGATGGGGTATTTTTCCATTTGACTTTTTCGATCCTAATTTATTGTCTATGCTTTGTGGGCAAAACCATTTCCCCAAAGCTGACTTCCCGTCTCCGTTTACATCGTAGCTATTTTTGCCAGAGTAGTCCGACTCCAACCATGTCACCGGAAATCGGGAGCAATCGCGTGATTTTTTTTCAGCTGATCCGTATCGTCTGAAAAAGATCGAATTTTTGAATTTTCTCCGTTTCTCAAATCAAGATTAAAATATTTGTTGACTTGATTTGAACCACTGCTGACTTACAGCCGAATAAAAAGTTAGCATGCGCATCTCTAATTTGTACGATATTTGACTTTCAGTCATCTCATAATTCAGTGGTTACATGCAAATTGATCAAGTAGATTATCGATTGAAAAAAAAAACAATACAACAAACCTGTTACTGTTTAATAAAGTAAAAAAAAAATTGAGGGAACAAAATTAAAAAAGGGAAACCTAAACGTGAAGGTCTGCTGCAGACGCAGAAGAAACCCCTTTGGCGGCAGGGCTCCATCCCTTTCGGTACATTGCAATGTTATTGTTGTCAAAGTTGTAAGGTTGTCAAAGGATCCCGATAAAAATAACGCTTCCCACACCGGCGCAGACCACCACAGTGATGCGGCAAATTGTGTTGGCAGGGACGGCAGCACACAAGCCTTGGGCACGTGTTTGCGAGACTTCCGCAACAAACCGTATCCCATCAGAGCCAAAGTGACATACTACAAAAAGACGCTGACGGTACGTGGCGGCATGCTTGGCCCACTTTCCGTCAATGTTTGGCTGTCACGCCAATCCTCTGGCGCTTCCGCAGGTGATGATCAGCAACGGATTCACTGCCGACAAAGACGACTATGAGTTCTGCACCAAGGTGGACAACATGATCATTCCCGCTGAGGGCTTCTTGGCCTCTCGGCTGCGACTGGCACAGTAGCAGGTAATCCCTGGTGGGGGGGCTGCTAGTTCAGGGTTCAGGTTTTCAAGTGATGGCTTCAAGATGCGGTTTTATTTAAGCACTTCGGATTTCAAATCGGGTTTTCAAATTTTGATTTCAAATGAGTGTTTCCGTCAGGGAAATGAACCGAGGCTTGACCTCCCCTCGTGAGTTTTCAAATAACACCCACGTGGGTGTTTTCAAGCAAGCGTTAGCTTTTCCAAACTTGGTCAAGGTTTTGCACGAGGGTTTCAAAAATGAGGGGTGAAGTGTCTTCAACTCGGGTTTGGGTTCTCAAACGAGGATTTCAAGTCAAATTGGAGTTTGGAATAAGATTTGAGTGTTTCAAATTCAGATTAGAAAGCAGGCTAATTGTTTCAAGATGAAGTGTCAAGTTTGGCTGAATGCAAATTTCCCCAGTGTGGGACAAATAAAGGTTATCTTATTTTGTCCGATGTAGCACCTTTTCCTCATCGAATGAAAGAACAGTTTTGTTTTGTTTTCTTACATCAGTCCATTTGGAGTTGTGACATCGAGTTTAGCCGATTAATATTGTTTGATTAAGAACTCCAGGAAATTGGCCCTCGTTTGAGTTATTCCACATACCATTGGTGTTATTGTTTCCAATATCTTATATATAATACATGACCATCATTTTAATGAACGTTCCCATCCCTCCCCCGGTACTCTTCTTCGTGCCAGATGACCACGACGTCTTTTCCTTCTTGTTATACCAACTCATGGAACCGAGCCAGGCACCGGTAAGTTGCATTTGCTAGAACTCCTCCTCCAAATGACTCGGCTTGTGTGCAAATGAATCGGTCCAAGCCTCTTGAATTCACTCAAGCTTTTCTCTTTCTTTTTTTTTTTTCCTTTTGTTTTTTGTTTTTTTGTCTGCGGCGGCCCTCTTGAAGCATCTACCAGAAGGGGAGATTCCTAAAGAAGACAAGGACAAGTACCAGGAGGAATTCCACAACTTCCAGCAAGAAATTGACAGGAAAAAAGAGGAGTTCCAGAAGGAGCACCCCGATGTCCAAGGAGAGCCAAGTTAGTGCACTTTTGGATCTTGTTCTACGTCACATTTTGAACAGATTTGAGATATCTCATTAGATTTTTCTCGTAATAGGGCGTTATTCTTACATGACGATCTTCTAAAATATCCTCTCGTGACAATTTGGCGTGATTCTTGTCATATTATTTTGAGTAGAATTCCAACACTTTTGCTAATAGCGCACCGCTACAAAAACAACTTTTTGTAATATGACTTTCGGTTTTATATATTTTTTGTATCACATTCCAATTATTTTCTTGTGAATTTTGTTTTTGAAAATGCTGACTTGTGTCCAATATCCTTTTTGTTGTTCTTCCCCCCCCCCCTGTCTGCTATGGGGAGTGTTTGAGTCTAAAAACGCAACAAATGAGATCATGAACGCTTTTGTTTGTTTTCTGATTTTTTTTTTTTTTCCCTCCGCAGTCGAAGATTTGTACGAGAGCGTAAACGATCGAGAGATCCGTCAGGTGTTTGAGGGTCAGAACCAAATCCACTTGGAGATCAAGCAGCTCAACCGGCAGCTGGCCATGATCCTGGACGAACAGCGCCGTTACGTGACCGTCGTCACCAACGAGATCTCCAAGAGTGGAGCCAACGCCGGCTCGGCCCAGGTGGGTTTCAAATTGGAAAAAGTAGGCCTTTCTTTTCAGAGTTTTGGGGGCTTTTATATAAATTACAGCTTTTTTTTTCCTTTTTTTTTAAAGACTCATTTCCCTCGTGATCTTGCAACATTTTTTGGGTAAAATTAAGTATTTTTTGTAATTTATTATAATGAGGTGACATTTTTCAACAGTCGCAACAAAGTTACTCATGGAATGTTATTTTCCCAATGTTAGCCCCTCCTACCATGCTGTTGTTTATTTTAGCTGGACGTGACGAACCAGCAGCTGGGCACTATTGTTTCCTCCCAACACGATCTGCTCAGAAACCTCAATGAGTTTAGGTGAGTCTCTCTTGTTTTTTTTGTTAGTTTTTTTTCCCGCAACGTCCGCCGAAAATCAAAACAAAGGGAAAATCCCGGCATTTAAACCCCAGAAATCATATTTAATCTCGGGCTGCACACATCTCAGGTGTCTGACTGGCTGCCCTCGGTAATCCCGTGATCATGCTTTCATGACATACATGAGAAAGTAAGTCTGTTTTTAAAGGTACATGGACAAGGCATGATACGCGCCGTAATACCCGCCCGCTCATAATCTTCTTAAATTGAAGGGCTCTTATACTATGAAGAGAGGGAGAAAAAAAAACAACCCCCAAAAAGTGATTTTATTGCATTAGAGTGAAAGCCTATTCTCTCTCTCTCTCTCTCTCTCTCTCACTACATTTTTTTATCCTCAAAAGATGGACTTTTATTTTTATACACTTGTTATGATTTTATCACCTTTTTGCATCTTTATTCTCGTCACATTGCACATTTCTCGTAACGTTATCTCTTTAATGTTGTAACCTCCGGTAACACTTTACTCAGTTGGCTCAAAAAGAACACAATTATGGGTCCACAAAAGGCACTGAACACGACTGGAGTCGGTTTGACCCAACCCCCACAAAACAAGCCCAAATATTGCATTGTTTTGTCCTTAGCCAGCCCACAAAAAAAGAAAAGTCACAGTTGGTCCCCTTTTTGACCCTGAAGTTTGTTATCTTTGACCCAACTCTTTCCAGAGTCTATTCTTTTTCTCAGTATTTCTAATAAAACCGTATTCCTGCAACTTTTTTTGCAATTTTATATTATATATATTTTTTCCGCCTTCCTTTCAATTGAACCGACCCTTTCTTTCCCTTTCGGCGTGGCCCTAATACTTGGTGGGGGCCGTGCTGTTTGAATGATTAAAATAATGTCTCGCTTTTTGTGTCCGTCACTGTTTGATTGTGTCTTAATTTTCAGCCTGCCATCTGCATGACGAATTAATCACATCGATATTAAAGATTTCACATGATGTCACATTAATCTTTGTCATCATGTATCATAAAAAGAAGCAAGCTGTCCACGTGGCCTAAATCCCACGTGCGGACATGATTTATTATTATTTATTTATTTCATATTATTATTTTTTTTAATTCTTATAACGTTGACCCCCCCTAAGTCTCAGGTTGGAGGTGTCGCGCCAATCATCTGATTGACGGCAGTAAAAGGCCAGCCTGGCCCGAAAGGTTCCAAATTGATTCACCGCTAGTGACTGGATTAGGAAATATCCCTAAATGGGTCACTAGATGAAGATTAGACGCCGGCTTTATTATCAAACGCTCACTTACTTACTCAAGGGAGATTTATTATTCTTATTATTATTATTGTATATGAAAACAAATTAGATTTTGTTGATGCGCCAAGAAAAGGCCACGTCTTAGCGGCGTATCAGATTAGGCGTCTTCAAACACATCTGCCATACACGGCCTCAACACGGTTTGCTCTACAAACGCCCCGCAGGACTTCCTTTCATTTTTGCTTTTTTTTTTTTCCCTCCCCCCTCCTCTTCTTCCATCCTAATCGTCTTAGATGTGTTTTAAGATGATAAGAGAAAGTTACTGCTTGCTGCCTGCCTCTAATCAACTGGAAGAAATGTCATTTTCTTCTGATTTATTGTATGACCAAGGCGACCCCTTTGAAAATGCAGGATTAAACCCTTTTCTTTTTTTCTTTTTCTTTTTTTTTAAAGTGCAGGGAAACAGCAAAGTCAATGAAATAACATTGTATGTGTGTGTAATATTTTGTCCATTTTTCTTCGACAGAAACAAATGATCTTATTTTCATCACTACTTTCTTTTCATAGTCTGACGACCGCATTTCTCTTGTAGCGTCACATTTGTGGTAAGGTTGCAAAGATATTTTTCGCAGCTTTGTGACTTTTCTTCAATCGGATTTTAATGTTGCGTTTAATATTATTGCAGATACTTTTATTTTAGTCCCTTTTTTTTTATTGTAACATAACTTTGCGCCCAACATAAAGGCAGACCTAGTAGAATGCCAACTTTTTTGCAACCGCTTTTTTTCTTGTAGGATAACAGGTTTTTTTTAATTGTCATTCGCACGAACAAATGTCGCCGACATTTGCACTCCAACATGCTAATTCTGTCTGTTTGGATCGCGGCTAGTCCTTTTCTTAACCCTTGCGACCCTTGTAATCTGATGTTGGAACATGTTTTTATAAGGGATTAATTTGGCAATCATGACCTGTTTTATCAGATGGTAATTTTGGGGGGTTCTAACTTTGGCTATCCAGATCCTCTGGTGAATAGGGATTTAAAAAAAAAAAAAAGAGATTATACAGGACACAATTTGTATCACTGGTTAAAAAAAAAGTGATACGCACTGGGGGTAAAATCGTGTTTGCCAACATGAAAATCTGACTCATCTGACTAATAGTCTAATAGTCAGATGAGTCTATCAGTCAGAATCTGAGTAATAGTTAATAATGAAAATAGTTCAGAACTAAGGAATACTTTATTGCAAAAGTCCAACTTCATGATAAAATACAAAATTGTTCAGGGGGCCGGATGAAATGTGGAGACGGCTCACGGGTTGTAGTGTGGTGAACTCTGCTGTAGATGGTCATTTTTTTCGGCAAAAAAAGCCTTAATATACATGGTCGGGGGTTTTTTCGTCTAAAAACGCCTGACTAGACGTGGTCGTTTTTTTCGGCTAAAAACGCCTGACTATACACAGTTGTTTTTTTCGGCTAAAAACGCCTTACTGTACGTGGTCGTTTTTTTCGGTTAAAAACGCCTGACTATACATGGTCGTTTTTTTCAGCTAAAAACGCCTTACTATACATGGTCGTTTTTTTCGGCTAAAAACGCCTGACTAGACATGGTCGTTTTTCAGCTAAAACGCCTTAGTATACATGGTCGTTTTTTCGCTAAAACGCCTTACTATACATGGTCGTTTTTCAGCTAAAACGTCTTTCTATACTATGTCTTTTTGTGGCTAAAACGCCTTACAATACTATGTCGTTTTTCAGCTAAAAGCGCCTTACTATACATGGTCGTTTTTGGGGCTAAAACGCTTTACTATACTATGTCGTTTTTAGGCTAAAAATGCCTTACTATACATGGTCGTTTTTCCCAGCTAAAACGCCTGACTATACATGGTCGTTTTTCCCAGCTAAAAACGCCTTACTATACATAGTCGTTTTTAGGCTAAAACCCTTACTATACATGGTCGTTTTTCCCAGCTAAAACGCCTTACTATACATGGTCGTTTTTCAGCTAAAACGCCTTACTATACATGGTCGTTTTTGGGCTAAAAGCGCCTTACTATACATGGTCGTTTTTTGGGCTAAAACCCTTACTATACATGGTCGTTTTTCCCAGCTAAAACGCCTTACTATACATGGTCGGTTTTTTCGGCTAAAACCCTTACTATACATGGTCGTTTCTTTAGCCTAAAAGCGCTTTACTATACATGGTCGTTTTTCAGCTAAAACGCCTTACTATACATGGTCGTTTTTAGGCTAAAACGCCTGATTATACATGGTCGTTTTTGGCTAAAACGCCTTACTATACATGGTCGTTTTATCAGCTAAAAGCGGCGGACTATACATGGTCGTTTTTAGCTAAAAATGCCTGACTATACATGGTCGTTTTTGGCTAAAAATGCCTTACTATACATTGTCGTTTTTAGCTAAAACGCCTTACTATACATGGTCGTTTTTAGCTAAAACGCCTGACTATACATGGTCGTTTTTAGCCTAAAACGCCTTACTATACATGGTCGTTTTTAGCCTAAAAGCGCCTGACTATACATGGTCGTTTTTAGCCTAAAACGCCTTACTATACATGGTCGTTTTTAGCCTAAAACGCCTTACTATACATGGTCGTTTTTAGGCTAAAACGCCTGACTATACATGGTCGTTTTTAGCTAAAACGCCTGACTATACACAGTTGTTTTTGGCTAAAAACGCCTTACTATACGTGGTCGTTTTTCGGCTAAAAATGCCTTACTATACATGGTCGTTTTTCCCAGCTAAAACGCCTGACTATACATGGTCGTTTTTCCCAGCTAAAAGCGCCTTACTATACATGGTCGTTTTTTTTTAAAACGCCTTACTATACATGGTCGTTTTTCAGCTAAAACGCCTTACTATACATGGTCGTTTTTGGGCTAAAACGCCTTACTATACATGGTCGTTTTTAGGGCTAAAACGCCTTACTATACATGGACATGTTTTTCCGGCTAAAACCCTTACTATACATGGTCGTTTTTCCCAGCTAAAACGCCTTACTATACATGGTCGTTTTTTCGGCTAAAACCCCTTACTATACATGGTCGTTTTTTCAGCTAAAACGCCTTAATATACATGGTTGGGTTTTTAGCTAAAACGCCTTACTATACATGGTCGGTTTTTCAGCTAAAACGCCTTACTATACATAGTCGTTTTTCAGCTAAAACGCCTTCCTATACATGGTCGTTTTTGGGCTAAAATCGCCTTACTATACATAGTCGTTTTTAAGCTAAAACGCCTTACTATACATGGTCGTTTTTAGCCTAAAAGCGCCTTACTATACATGGTCGTTTTTCAGCTAAAAGCGATTGTACTATACATGGTCGTTTTTATTAAAAATGCCTGACTATACATAGTCGTTTTTAGGCTAAAATCGCCTTACTATACATAGTCGTTTTTAGCCTAAAACGCCTTACTATACATGGTCGTTTTTAGCTAAAACGCCTTACTATACATGGTCGTTTTTCAACTAAAAGCGATTGTACTATACATGGTCGTTTTTAGGCTAAAATGCCTGACTATACATGGTCGTTTTTAGGCTAAAATCGCCTTACTATACATAGTCGTTTTTAGCCTAAAAGCGCCTTACTATACATGGTCGTTTTTAGCTAAAATCGCCTTACTATACATAGTCGTTTTTAGCCTAAAAGCGCCTTACTATACATGGTCGTTTTTAGCCTAAAAGCGCCTTACTATACATAGTCGTTTTTCAGCTAAAAGCGCGTACTATACATGGTCGTTTTTAGCTAAAAATGCCTGACTATACATGGTCGTTTTTAGGCTAAAAGCGACTTACTATACATGGTCGTTTTTAGCTAAAACGCCTGACCATAGTCGTTTTTAGCTAAAATCGCCTTACTATACATAGTCGTTTTTAGCCTAAAACGCCTTACTATACATGATCGTTTTTCAGCTAAAAGCGGCGTACTATACATAGTCGTTTTTAGGCTAAAAATGCCTGACTATACATGGTCGTTTTTAGGCTAAAATCGCCTTCCTATACATAGTCGTTTTTAGGCTAAAAGCGCCTTACTATACATGGTCGTTTTTAGCTAAAACGCCTGACTATACATGGTCGTTTTTAGCCTAAAACGCCTTACTATACATGGTCGTTTTTCAGCTAAAAGCGCCGTACTATACATAGTCGTTTTTGGCTAAAACGCCTGACTATACATGGTCGTTTTTAGCTAAAATCGCCTTACTATACATAGTCGTTTTTAGCCTAAAAGCGCCTTACTATACATGATCGTTTTTCAGCTAAAAGCGTTACTATACATGGTCGTTTTTCGCTAAAATGCCTGACTATACATAGTCGTTTTTAGCCTAAAAGCGCCTTACTATACATGGTCGTTTTTAGCTAAAATGGTCGCCTTACTATACATGGTCGTTTTTAGGCTAAAATGGTCGCCTTACTATACATGGTCGTTTTTTCGGCTAAAACCCCTTACTATACATGGTCGTTTTTCAGCTAAAACGCCTTACTATACATGGTCGCTTTTTAGCTAAAACACCTTACTATACATGGTCGTTTTTGGCTAAAACGCCTTACTATACATGGACATTTTTTCCGGCTAAAACCCTTACTATACATGGTCGTTTTCCAGCTAAAACGCCTTACTATACATGGTCGTTTTTGGACTAAAACGCCTTACTATACATGGTCGTTTTTGGCTAAAACGCCTTACTATACATGAGTCGTTTTTCGCTAAAAACGCCTTACTATACATGGTCGTTTTTCAACTAAAACGCCTTACTATACATGGTCGTTTTTGGCTAAAACGCCTTACTATACATGGTCGTTTTTAGCTAAAACGCCTTACTATACATGGTCGTTTTTTCGCTAAAACGCCTTACTATACATGGTCGTTTTTCGGCTAAAACGCCTTACTATACATGGTCGTTTTTTCCGGCTAAAACCCCTTACTATACATGGTCGTTTTCCAGCTAAAACGCCTTACTATACATGGTCGTTTTTTGGGCTAAAACGCCTTACTAGACATGGTCGTTTTTCGCTAAAACGCCTTACTATACAGAGTCGTTTTTAGGGCTAAAATCGCCTTACTATACATGGTCGTTTTTTCGCTAAAACGCCTTACTATACATGGTCGTTATTTTCGGCTAAAAATGTCGTCCAAAAACGCCTTACTATACATGGTCGTTTTTTCCGGCTAAAAACGCCTTACTGTACTGGTCGTTTTTTTCGGGCTAAAAACGCCTTAGTATACATGGTCGTTTTTTTTCAGTGTTTTTCGCTTCCTTCAATGTTCCGACTTTTCTTTAAATATCCCCCACCAACCCAACCCCTCAACTTTCTCATAACATCACAATTTCTTTACCTCACAATAGATTAGATTTGACCTACTGATTGCTGTACATGAAACCGTAACCCAATTTGTTTCATATTACGGTCTTTATCTCGGCAGGAATACCTTCTACGAATCTCTGAAGCACATCGGCTCGGCCCAGCAGCAGCAGCAGCTGCAGCAGGGTGGCGGAGGGGTGGCCACGTACGAGAGCATTCAGCATTTCAACGACATCAAAGAGCACCTACACTCAGTCAGACGCGACCTGGAACACCTGGTCCAGCGTGGTGCTCAGGTCAGAATACAGAGTTTGCAATCACATAGTCGCATTGTGTGCACTAACATGAGAACTCCTTGCAGAATCCCGGTGAGAAGGTCCAAAAGTGCCCCGAGGCTCCCCCCTTCCCTTCCTGCTTGTCTACTGTCCATTTTGTCATCTTCATTGTGGTCCAGTCGGTTCTGTTCTTGTGTTATATCATGTACAAGTAAGTTCTTTTTTTTGTATTTATTGAATGAATGCAAATTCAATTAAATGCCGATTTGTCTTTTTTTCTCTCCCGTAGAAGCCAACAGGAAGCAGCAGCAAAGAAGTTCTTTTGATGCCCCACCATTGTCATCCAGTGTCAGGATATATTTTGGGTGATTTCCACCCCATCCCCATCTCTGAACAAATTTAAGTTATTGTACCTGGAAGTAAAAGAATTAAACAGTTTTGAGATTCTTAATTTGATGCCGTTGACAAGTGAGATGCAAAACTTTGTTCTGACAGTATTTTTGTTTAAAAAGAAGGAAAAAAACCCTCTGCCTTTGTTGTTCCCGGACTTTGCTGACAGCAAACCTGTCATTTTTTAAAATGTGTAATTTTGTATCAATAAAGATGTAAACGAGTCTCACATAAACACCTCTGCTGACATATTTGGAGAACACAAACGGTTCATACCATCCATCCATTTTCTGATCCGGGGGCGTGCTGGAGCCCTTCCCGGCTGTCTTCGGAACTGTTTGCCAGCCATCTGCGCTCGCACTCACACCGAGGGACAAGTGAGTGTTCAGTCAACCTGCCACACATGTTCTTTGGAGGGGAGAACATGCAAACTCCACACAGGAAAGCCAGAGCCGGGATCGAACCCTGCAGCTCCACACTGGGAGGGCAACGCACTAACCAGTCGCCACGGGGCCGCTCTGAGGTTCAATGAAATATAAATACACAGAAGGTTATTAAAGTTGTTATGAAGTGGAACTGTGAAATGAAAATCTGATTCTGCCTCTATTTTGGTGTTTTGCTTTTGTGAGGGGCTCTCCACTGGAACAATTTGCTCAACAAATGTGGCGATCTTGCACCATTCATTTATTTAATCGAAAAAAAACGACCATGTATAGTAAGGCGTTTTTAGCGCAAAAAAGACCATGTATAGTAAGGCATTTTTAGCCGAAAAAAAACGACCATGTATAATGAGGCGTTTTTAGCCGAAAAAAATGACAATGTATAGTAAGGCGTTTTTTGCCGAAAATAACGACAATGTAGAGTAAGGCATTTTTAGCCGAAAAAAAACGACCATGTATAGTAAGCCGTTTTTAGACGAAAAAAACTACAATGTATAGTAAGGCATTTTTAGCCGAAAAAAACGACATAGTATAGTAAGCCGTTTTTAGCCCAAAAAACGACATAGTATATATAGTAAGGCGTTTTTAGCCGAAAAAAACGACATAGTATAGTAAGGCGTTTTTAGCCGAAAAAAACGACATAGTATAGTAAGGCGTTTTTAGCCCAAAAAACGACAAAGTATAGTAAGGCATTTTTAGCCTGAAAAAACGACATAGTATAGTAAGCCGTTTTTAGCCCAAAAAACGACATAGTATAGTAAGGCGTTTTTAGCCAAAAAAAACCACATAGTATAGTAAGGCGTTTTAGCCCAAAAGCGACATAGTATAGTAAGGCGTTTTAGCCCAAAAACGACATAGTATAGTAAGGCGTTTTAGCGAAAAACGACATAGTATAGTAAGGCGTTTTAGCCAAAAACGACATAGTATAGTAAGGCGTTTTAGCGAAAAAACGACATAGTATAGTAAGGCGTTTTAGCTGAAAAACGACATAGTATAGTAAGGCATTTTAGCCTGAAAAACGACATAGTATAGTAAGGCGTTTTAGCCAAAAACGACATAGTATAGTAAGGCGTTTTAGCCAAAAACGACATAGTATAGTAAGGCGTTTTAGCGAAAAAACGACATAGTATAGTAAGGCGTTTTAGCGAAAAACGACATAGTATAGTAAGGCGTTTTTAGCGAAAAACGACATAGTATAGTAAGGCGTTTTTAGCGAAAAACGACATAGTATAGTAAGGCGTTTTTAGCTAAAAACGACATAGTATAGTAAGGCATTTTAGCCTGAAAAACGACATAGTATAGTAAGGCGTTTTAGCGAAAAACGACATAGTATAGTAAGGCGTTTTAGCCTGAAAAAGCGACATAGTATAGTAAGGCGTTTTTAGCGAAAAACGACATAGTATAGTAAGGCGTTTTTAGCCTGAAAAACGACATAGTATAGTAAGGCGTTTTAGCGAAAAACGACATAGTATAGTAAGGCGTTTTTAGCCAAAAACGACATAGTATAGTAAGGCGTTTTAGCGGAAAAACGACATAGTATAGTAAGGCGTTTTAATAAAAACGACATAGTATAGTAAGGCGTTTTAGCCAAAAACGACATAGTATAGTAAGGCGTTTTAGCAAAAAAACGACATAGTATAGTAAGGCGTTTTAGCTAAAAACGACATAGTATAGTAAGGCGTTTTAGCCAAAAACGACATAGTATAGTAAGGCGTTTTAGCCAAAAACGACATAGTATAGTAAGGCGTTTTAGCGAAAAAAACGACATAGTATAGTAAGGCGTTTTAGCCGAAAAACGACATAGTATAGTAAGGCGTTTTAGCCAAAAACGACATAGTATAGTAAGGCGTTTTAGCCTAAAAACGACATAGTATAGTAAGGCGTTTTATCCCAAAAACGACATAGTATAGTAAGGCGTTTTAGCCCAAAAACGACATAGTATAGTAAGGCGTTTTAGCGAAAAAACGACATAGTATAGTAAGGCGTTTTAGCGAAAAAACGACATAGTATAGTAAGGCGTTTTAATAAAAACGACATAGTATAGTAAGGCGTTTTAGCAAAAAAACGACATAGTATAGTAAGGCGTTTTAGCCCAAAAACGACATAGTATAGTAAGGCGTTTTAGCCAAAAACGACATAGTATAGTAAGGCGTTTTAGCGAAAAAACGACATAGTATAGTAAGGCGTTTTAGCCCAAAAACGACATAGTATAGTAAGGCGTTTTAGCCAAAAACGACATAGTATAGTAAGGCGTTTTTAGCGAAAAAAACGACATAGTATAGTAAGGCGTTTTAGCGAAAAAACGACATAGTATAGTAAGGCGTTTTAGCGAAAAAACGACATAGTATAGTAAGGCGTTTTAAAAAAACGACATAGTATAGTAAGGCGTTTTAGCGAAAAAACGACATAGTATAGTAAGGCGTTTTAGCCCAAAAAACGACATAGTATAGTAAGGCGTTTTAGCCAAAAACGACATAGTATAGTAAGGCGTTTTAGCCGAAAAACGACATAGTATAGTAAGGCGTTTTAGCCAAAAAACGACATAGTATAGTAAGGCGTTTTAGCCCAAAAACGACATAGTATAGTAAGGCGTTTTAGCCCAAAAACGACATAGTATAGTAAGGCGTTTTAGCCAAAAACGACATAGTATAGTAAGGCGTTTTAGCGAAAAAACGACATAGTATAGTAAGGCGTTTTAGCGAAAAAACGACATAGTATAGTAAGGCGTTTTAGCGAAAAAACGACATAGTATAGTAAGGCGTTTTAGCCAAAAACGACATAGTATAGTAAGGCGTTTTAGCCCAAAAACGACATAGTATAGTAAGGCGTTTTAGCCCAAAAACGACATAGTATAGTAAGGCGTTTTTAGCGAAAAACGACATAGTATAGTAAGGCGTTTTAGCCAAAAACGACATAGTATAGTAAGGCGTTTTAGCCAAAAACGACATAGTATAGTAAGGCGTTTTAGCCCAAAAACGACATAGTATAGTAAGGCGTTTTAGCCCAAAAACGACATAGTATAGTAAGGCGTTTTTAGCCAAAAACGACATAGTATAGTAAGGCGTTTTTAGCGAAAAAACGACATAGTATAGTAAGGCGTTTTAGCGAAAAAACGACATAGTATAGTAAGGCGTTTTTAGCCCAAAAACGACATAGTATAGTAAGGCGTTTTTAGCCCAAAAACGACATAGTATAGTAAGGCGTTTTAGCCAAAAAAACGACATAGTATAGTAAGGCATTTTTAGCGAAAAAACGACCATGTATAGTAAGGCGTTTTAGCGAAAAAACGACCATGTATAGTAAGGCGTTTTAGCGAAAAAACGACCATGTATAGTAAGGCGTTTTTAGCGAAAAAACGACCATGTATAGTAAGGCATTTTAATCGAAAAAACGACCATGTATAGTAAGGCGTTTTAGCCTAAAAACGACAATGTATAGTAAGGCGTTTTAGCGAAAAAATGACAATGTATAGTAAGGCGTTTTAGTGCAAAAACGACCATGTATAGTAAGGCGTTTTAGCGAAAAAACGACAATGTATAGTAAGGCGTTTTTAGCGAAAAAACGACCATGTATAGTAAGGCGTTTTAGCGAAAAAAATGACAATGTATAGTAAGGCGTTTTTAGCGAAAAAACGACCATGTATAGTAAGGCATTTTTAGCGAAAAAGCGACCATGTATAGTAAGGCGTTTTTAGCGAAAAAACGACAATGTATAGTAAGGCGTTTTTAGCGAAAAAACGACCATGTATAGTAAGGCGTTTTAGCGAAAAAACGACCATGTATAGTAAGGCGTTTTTAGCGAAAAACGACCATGTATAGTAAGGCGTTTTAGCGAAAAAACGACCATGTATAGTAAGGCGTTTTTAGCGAAAAAACGACCATGTATAGTAAGGCGTTTTAGCGAAAAAAACGACCATGTATAGTAAGGCGTTTTTAGCGAAAAAACGACCATGTATAGTAAGGCGTTTTAGCGAAAAAAACGACCATGTATAGTAAGGCGTTTTAGCGAAAAAACGACAATGTATAGTAAGGCGTTTTAGCGAAAAACGACCATGTATAGTAAGGCGTTTTTAGCGAAAAAACGACCATGTATAGTAAGGCGTTTTAGCCTAAAAAACGACATAGTATAGTAAGGCGTTTTAGCGAAAAAACGACATAGTATAGTAAGGCGTTTTTAGCGAAAAAAACGACATAGTATAGTAAGGCATTTTTAGCCGAAAAAACGACATAGTATAGTAAGGCGTTTTAGCCCAAAAACGACATAGTATAGTAAGGCGTTTTTAGCAAAAAAACGACATAGTATAGTAAGGCGTTTTTTGCGAAAAAAAACGACATAGTATAGTAAGGCGTTTTTAGCGAAAAAACGACATAGTATAGTAAGGCGTTTTTATGCGAAAAAACGACATAGTATAGTAAGGCGTTTTTAGCGAAAAACGACATAGTATAGTAAGGCGTTTTTAGCGAAAAAACGACATAGTATAGTAAGGCGTTTTTAGCGAAAAAACGACATAGTATAGTAAGGCGTTTTTAGCGAAAAAACGACATAGTATAGTAAGGCGTTTTTAGCCGAAAAAACGACATAGTATAGTAAGGCTTTTTAGCCCAAAAAACGACATAGTATAGTAAGGCGTTTTTAGCGAAAAAACGACATAGTATAGTAAGGCGTTTTTAGCGAAAAAACGACATAGTATAGTAAGGCGTTTTTAGCGAAAAAACGACATAGTATAGTAAGGCGTTTTTAGCGAAAAAACGACATAGTATAGTAAGGCGTTTTTAGCGAAAAAACGACATAGTATAGTAAGGCGTTTTTAGCGAAAAACGACATAGTATAGTAAGGCTTTTTTAGCCCAAAAACGACATAGTATAGTAAGGCTTTTTTAGCCGAAAAAACGACATAGTATAGTAAGGCGTTTTTAGCGAAAAAACGACATAGTATAGTAAGGCGTTTTTAGCGAAAAAACGACATAGTATAGTAAGGCTTTTTTAGCCCAAAAACGACATAGTATAGTAAGGCGTTTTTAGCGAAAAAAACGACATAGTATAGTAAGGCGTTTTTAGCGAAAAAAACGACATAGTATAGTAAGGCGTTTTTAGCGAAAAAACGACATAGTATAGTAAGGCGTTTTTAGCGAAAAAACGACATAGTATAGTAAGGCGTTTTTAGCAAAAAAACGACATAGTATAGTAAGGCGTTTTTTGCCGAAAAAACGACATAGTATAGTAAGGCGTTTTTTGCGAAAAAACGACATAGTATAGTAAGGCGTTTTTAGCGAAAAAACGACATAGTATAGTAAGGCGTTTTTAGCGAAAAAACGACATAGTATAGTAAGGCGTTTTTAGCGAAAAAACGACATAGTATAGTAAGGCGTTTTAGCGAAAAAACGACGTAAGGCGTTTTTAAAAAACGACATAGTATAGTAAGGCGTTTTTAGCGAAAAAACGACATAGTATAGTAAGGCGTTTTTAGCCAAAAAACGACATAGTATAGTAAGGCGTTTTTAGCGAAAAAACGACATAGTATAGTAAGGCGTTTTAGCGAAAAAACGACATAGTATAGTAAGGCGTTTTTAGCGTTTTTAAAAAAACGACATAGTATAGTAAGGCGTTTTAGCGAAAAAAACGACATAGTATAGTAAGGCGTTTTTAGCGAAAAAACGACATAGTATAGTAAGGCGTTTTAGCGAAAAAACGACATAGTATAGTAAGGCGTTTTAGCGAAAAAAAACGACATAGTATAGTAAGGCGTTTTTAGCGAAAAAACGACATAGTATAGTAAGGCGTTTTTAGCGAAAAAACGACATAGTATAGTAAGGCGTTTTTAGCGAAAAAACGACATAGTATAGTAAGGCGTTTTTAGCGAAAAAACGACATAGTATAGTAAGGCGTTTTTAGCGAAAAAACGACATAGTATAGTAAGGCGTTTTTAGCGAAAAAACGACATAGTATAGTAAGGCGTTTTTAGCGAAAAAACGACATAGTATAGTAAGGCGTTTTAGCGAAAAAACGACATAGTATAGTAAGGCGTTTTTAGCGAAAAAAACGACATTTTAGCGTTTTAAAAAACGACATAGTATAGTAAGGCGTTTTAGCCCAAAAACGACATAGTATAGTAAGGCGTTTTTAGCCCAAAAACGACATAGTATAGTAAGGCGTTTTTAGCGAAAAAACGACATAGTATAGTAAGGCGTTTTTAGCGAAAAACGACATAGTATAGTAAGGCGTTTTTAGCATAGTATAGTAAAAAAACGACATAGTATAGTAAGGCGTTTTAGCGAAAAAACGACATAGTATAGTAAGGCGTTTTAGCCCAAAACGACATAGTATAGTAAGGCGTTTTTAGCGAAAAAAACGACATAGTATAGTAAGGCGTTTTAGCCAAAAAACGACATAGTATAGTAAGGCGTTTTAGCGAAAAAACGACATAGTATAGTAAGGCGTTTTTAGCGAAAAAAACGACATAGTATAGTAAGGCGTTTTAGCCAAAAACGACATAGTATAGTAAGGCGTTTTAGCCCAAAAACGACATAGTATAGTAAGGCGTTTTAGCCCAAAAACGACATAGTATAGTAAGGCGTTTTAGCGAAAAAACGACATAGTATAGTAAGGCGTTTTTAGCGAAAAAACGACATAGTATAGTAAGGCGTTTTAGCCCAAAAAACGACATAGTATAGTAAGGCGTTTTAGCCCAAAAAACGACATAGTATAGTAAGGCGTTTTAGCCAAAAAACGACATAGTATAGTAAGGCGTTTTAGCCGAAAAAAAACGACATAGTATAGTAAGGCGTTTTAGCGAAAAAACGACATAGTATAGTAAGGCGTTTTTAGCCGAAAAAACGACATAGTATAGTAAGGCGTTTTTAGCGAAAAAACGACCATGTATAGTAAGGCATTTTTAGCGAAAAAAACGACCATGTATAGTAAGGCGTTTTTAGCCGAAAAAAACGACCATGTATAGTAAGGCGTTTTTAGCGAAAAAACGACCATGTATAGTAAGGCGTTTTTAGACCATGTATAAAAACGACCAATGTATAGTAAGGCGTTTTAGCGAAAAAAACGACCATGTATAGTAAGGCGTTTTTAGCGAAAAAAACGACCATGTATAGTAAGGCGTTTTTAGCCGAAAAAAACGACAATGTATAGTAAGGCGTTTTTAGCGAAAAAACGACCATGTATAGTAAGGCGTTTTAGCGAAAAAACGACAATGTATAGTAAGGCGTTTTAGCGAAAAAACGACCATGTATAGTAAGGCATTTTTAGCGAAAAAAGACAATGTATAGTAAGGCGTTTTAGCGAAAAAACGACCATGTATAGTAAGGCATTTTTAGCGAAAAAACGACCATGTATAGTAAGGCGTTTTAGCGAAAAAAACGACAATGTATAGTAAGGCATTTTTAGCGAAAAAACGACCATGTATAGTAAGGCGTTTTTAGCTTGAAAAAACGACAATGTATAGTAAGGCATTTTTAGCGAAAAAACGACCATGTATAGTAAGGCGTTTTTAGCGAAAAAACGACCATGTATAGTAAGGCGTTTTTAGCGAAAAAACGACCATGTATAGTAAGGCGTTTTAGCGAAAAAACGACCATGTATAGTAAGGCGTTTTAGCGAAAAAACGACCATGTATAGTAAGGCGTTTTAGCGAAAAAACGACCATGTATAGTAAGGCGTTTTAGCGAAAAAACGACCATGTATAGT
The DNA here is from genome assembly GCA_026261675.1 of Hippocampus mohnikei. Taxonomy (NCBI): domain Eukaryota; kingdom Metazoa; phylum Chordata; class Actinopteri; order Syngnathiformes; family Syngnathidae; genus Hippocampus; species Hippocampus mohnikei. The sequence continues at coordinate 4,241,723 of JAKGUB010000344.1, forward strand.
AAGGCGTTTTAGCGAAAAAACGACCATGTATAGTAAGGCGTTTTTAGCGAAAAAAACGACCATGTATAGTAAGGCGTTTTAGCCTAAAAACGACAATGTATAGTAAGGCGTTTTAGCGAAAAAACGACCATGTATAGTAAGGCATTTTAGCGAAAAAACGACCATGTATAGTAAGGCGTTTTTAGCCGGAAAAAACGACCATGTATAGTAAGCCGTTTTTAGCCGAAAAAAACGACCAAGTATAGTAAGGCATTTTTAATCGAAAAAAAAGACCATGTATAGTAAGGCGTTTTTGGCCTAAAAAAACGACAATGTATAGTAAGGCGTTTTTAGCCGAAAAAAATGACAATGTATAGTAAGGCGTTTTTCACCGAAAAAACGACCATGTATAGTAAGGTGTTTTTAGTGCAAAAAACGACCATGTATAGTAAGGCGTTTTTAGCCGAGAAAAACGACAATGTATAGTAAGGCGTTTTAGCGAAAAAACGACCATGTATAGTAAGGCGTTTTTAGCGAAAAAATGACAATGTATAGTAAGGCGTTTTCAGCGAAAAACGACCATGTATAGTAAGGCATTTTTAGCGAAAAAACGACCATGTATAGTAAGGCGTTTTAGCCTAAAAACGACAATGTATAGTAAGGCATTTTTAGCGAAAAAACGACCATGTATAGTAAGGCGTTTTTAGCGATAAAAACGACAATGTATAGTAAGGCATTTTTAGCGAAAAAACGACCATGTATAGTAAGGCGTTTTAGCGAAAAAACGACAATGTATAGTAAGGTATTTTAAGCGAAAAAACGACCATGTATAGTAAGGCGTTTTAGCGAAAAAAAACGACCATGTATAGTAAGGCGTTTTAGCGAAAAAACGACCATGTATAGTAAGGCATTTTTAGCGAAAAAAACGATCATGTATAGTAAGGCGTTTTTAGCGAAAAAACGACCATGTATAGTAAGGCGTTTTAGCGAAAAAAAACGACCATGTATAGTAAGGCGTTTTAGCGAAAAAACGACAATGTATAGTAAGGCGTTTTTAGCGAAAAAACGACAATGTATAGTAAGGCGTTTTTAGCGAAAAAAACGACCATGTATAGTAAGGCGCTTTTAGCGAAAAAACGACCATGTATAGTAAGGCGTTTTAGCTAAAAACGACCATGTATAGTAAGGCGTTTTAGCCTAAAAATGACCATGTATAGTAAGGCGTTTTAGCGAAAAAACGACCATGTATAGTAAGGCATTTTTAGCGAAAAAACGACCATGTATAGTAAGGCGTTTTAGCGAAAAAATGACAATGTATAGTAAGGCGTTTTTAGCGAAAAAACGACCATGTATAGTAAGGCATTTTTTAGCTAAAAACGACCATGTATAGTAAGGCGTTTTTAGCGAAAAAAACGACCATGTATAGTAAGGTGTTTTTAGCGAAAAAACGACCATGTATAGTAAGGCGTTTTTAGCTGAAAAAAACGACCATGTATAGTAAGGCATTTTTAGCCGAAAAAAACGACCATGTATAGTAAGGCGTTTTTAGCGCAAAAAAACGACCATGTATAGTAAGGCATTTTAAGCCGAAAAAAACGACCATGTATAGTAAGGCGTTTTTAGCCGAAAAAAACGACCATGTATAGTAAGGCGTTTTTAGGCGAAAAAAAACGACCATGTATAGTAAGGCGTTTTTAGCGCAAAAAAACGACCATGTATAGTAAGGCATTTTTAGCCGAAAAAAAACGACCATGTATAGTAAGGCGTTTTTAGCCGAAAAAAATGACAATGTATAGTAAGGCGTTTTTAGCCCAAAAAAACGACAATGTATAGTAAGGCATTTTTAGCCGAAAAAAACGACAATGTATAGTAAGGCGTTTTTAGCCGAAAAAAACGACCATGTATAGTACGGCGTTTTTAGCGAAAAAACGACAATGTATAGTAAGGCATTTTTAGGCGAAAAAAAACGACCATGTATAGTAAGGCGTTTTTAGCTCAAAAAAACAACCATGTATAGCAAGCCGTTTTTAGCCGAAAAAAACGACAATGTATAGTAAGGCGTTTTTAGCCGAAAAAAATGACAATGTATAGTAAGGCATTTTTAGGCGAAAAAAAACCGACCATGTATAGTAAGGTGTTTTTAGCGCAAAAAAACGACCATGCATATTAAGGCGTTTTTAGCTGAAAAAAACGACCATGTATAGTAAGGCATTTTTAGCCCGAAAAAAACGACCATGTATAGTAAGGCGTTTTTAGCCGAAATAAAACGAGAATGTATAGTAAGGCATTTTTAGGCAAAAAAAACCGACCATGTATAGTAAGGCGTTTTTAGCGCAAAAAAACGACCATATATAGTAAGGCATTTTTATCCGAAAAAAAACGACCATGTATAGTAAGGCGTTTTTAGCCGAAAAAAATGACAATGTATATATAGTAAGGCGTTTTTAGCCCAAAAAAACGACAATGTATAGTAAGGCATTTTTAGCCGAAAAAAACGACAATGTATAGTAAGGCGTTTTTAGCCGGAAAAAACGACCATGTATAGTAAGGCGTTTTTAGCCGAAAAAAACGACAATGTATAGTAAGGCAATTTTAGGCGAAAAAAAACGACCATGTATAGTAAGGCGTTTTTAGCTCAAAAAAACGACCATGTATAGTAAGGCGTTTTTAGCCGAAAAAAACGACAATGTATAGTAAGGCGTTTTTAGCCGAAAAAAACGACAATGTATAGTAAGGCGTTTTTAGCCGAAAAAACGACCATGTATAGTAAGGCGTTTTTAGCTGAAAAACGACAATGTATAGTAAGGCATTTTTAGCTAAAAACGACCATGTATAGTAAGGTGTTTTAGCGCAAAAACGACCATGTATAGTAAGGCGTTTTAGCTGAAAAACGACAATGTATAGTAAGGCATTTTTAGGCGAAAAAAAACGACCATGTATAGTAAGGTGTTTTTAGCGAAAAAAACGACCATGTATATTAAGGCGTTTTTAGCTGAAAAAACGACCATGTATAGTAAGGCATTTTTAGCAAAAAAACGACCATGTATAGTAAGGCGTTTTTAGCCGAACAAAACGACAATGTATAGTAAGGCATTTTTAGGCAAAAAAAACCGACCATGTATAGTAAGGCGTTTTTAGCGCAAAAAAACGACCATATATAGTAAGGCATTTTTAGCCAAAAAAAACGACCATGTATAGTAAGGCGTTTTTAGCCCGAAAAAAACGACCATGTATAGTAAGGCGATTTTAGCCGAAAAAAACGACAATGTATAGTAAGGTATTTTAAGCTGAAAAAAACGACCATGTATAGTAAGGCGTTTTTAGCCGAAAAAAAACGACCATGTATAGTAAGGCGTTTTTAGCGAAAAAACGACCATGTATAGTAAGGCATTTTTAGCGAAAAAACGACCATGTATAGTAAGGCGTTTTTAGCCGGAAAAAACGACAATGTATAGTAAGGCGTTTTTAGCCGAAAAAAACGACAATGTATAGTAAGGCATTTTTAGCCGAAAAAAACGACCATGTATAGTAAGGCGTTTTTAGCCGAAAAAAATGACAATGTATAGTAAGGCATTTTTAGCCGAAAAAAAACGACCATGTATAGTAAAGCGTTTTTAGCCCGAAAAAAACGACCATGTGTAGTAAGGCGTTTTTAGCTGAAAAAACGACATAGTATAGTAAGGCGTTTTTAGCCACAAAAAAAAGACATAGTATAGAAAGACGTTTTTAGCCGAAAAAAAAGGACCATGTGTAGTAAGGCGTTTTTAGCCGAAAAAAACGACATAGTATAGTAAGGCGTTTTTAGCCGAAAAAAACGACAATATATAGTAAGGCGTTTTTAGCCGGAAAGAAAGACATAGTATAGTAAGGCGTTTTTAGCCGAAAAAAACGACATAGTATAGTAAGGCGTTTTTAGCCCGAAAAAAACGACATAGTATAGTAAAGCGTTTTTAGCCACAAAAAAAGACATAGTATAGAAAGGCGTTTTTAGCCGAAAAAAAAGGACCATGTATAGTAAGGCGTTTTTAGCCGAAAAAAACGACAATGTATAGTAAGGCGTTTTTAGCCAGAAAGAAAGACATAGTATAGTAAGGCGTTTTTAGCCGAAAAAAACGACATAGTATAGTAAGGCGTTTTTAGCCCGAAAAAAACGACATAGTATAGTAAGGCGTTTTTAGCCATTAAAAAAAGACATAGTACAGAAAGGCGTTTTTAGCGCAAAAAAAACGACCAAACGGCTTACTATACATGGTTTATTTTTAGCCGAAAAAAACCGACCATGTATAGTAAGGCATTTTTAGCTGAAAAAACGACCATGTATAGTAAGGCGTTTTTAGCCGAAAAAAACGACAATGTATAGTAAGGCATTTTTAGGCGAAAAGAAATACCATGTATAGTAAGGCGTTTTTAGAGCAAAAAAACGACCATGTATAGTAAGGCATTTTTAGCCTAAAAAAAAACGACCATGTATAGTAAGGCGTTTTTAGCGAAAAACGACAATGTATAGTAAGGCATTTTAGCGAAAAAACGACCATGTATAGTAAGGCGTTTTAGCGAATAAAAACGACCATGTATAGTAAGGCGTTTTCACGAAAAAACGACCATGTATTGTAAGGCATTTTTAGCGAAAAAACGACCATGTATAGTAAGGCGTTTTAGCGAAAAAACCGACCATGTATAGTAAGGCATTTTTAGCGAAAAAACGACAATGTATAGTAAGGCATTTTTAGCGAAAAAAACGACCATGTATAGTAAGGCATTTTTAGCCCGAAAAAAACGACCATGTGTAGTAAGGCGTTTTTAGCTCGAAAAAAACGACATAGTATAGTAAGGCGTTTTTAGCCAAAAAAAACGACATAGTATAGTAAGGCGTTTTTAGCCCCAAAAAAACGACAATGTATAGTAAGGTATTTTAAGCTGAAAAAAACGACCATGTATAGTAAGGCGTTTTTAGCCGAAAAAAAACGACCATATATAGTAAGGCGTTTTTCACCGAAAAAAACAACAATGTATAGTAAGGCATTTTTAACCGAAAAAAAACGACCATGTATAGTAAAGCGTTTTTAGCCCGAAAAAAACGACCATGTGTAGTAAGGCGTTTTTAGCTGAAAAAACGACATAGTATTGTAAGGCGTTTTTAGCCACAAAAAAAAGACATAGTATAGAAAGACGTTTTTAGCCGAAAAAAAAGGACCATGTGTAGTAAGGCGTTTTTAGCCGAAAAAAACGTCATAGTATAGTAAGGCGTTTTTAGCCGAAAAAAACGACAATATATAGTAAGGCGTTTTTAGCCAGAAAGAAAGACATAGTATAGTAAGGCGTTTTTAGCCAAAAAAAACGACATAGTATAGTAAGGCGTTTTTAGCCCGAAAAAAACGACATAGTATAGTAAGGCGTTTTTAGCCACAAAAAAAGGACCATGTATAGTAAGGCGTTTTTAGCCGAAAAAAACGACATAGTATAGTAAGGCGTTTTTAGCCGAAAAAAATGACAATGTATAGTAAGGCGTTTTTAGCCGGAAAGAAAGACATAGTATAGTAAGGCGTTTTTAGCGAAAAAACGACATAGTATAGTAAGGCGTTTTTAGCCCGAAAAAAACGACATAGTATAGTAAGGCGTTTTTAGCCTTTAAAAAAAGACATAGTATAGAAAGGCGTTTTTAGCGCAAAAAAAACGACCAAACGGCTTACTATACATGGTTGTTTTTTTCGGGCTAAAAACGCCTTACTATACACGGTCGGTTTTTTCGATTAAAAACGCCTTACTTATACATGGTCGTTTTTTTGGCTAAAAACGCCTTACTATAAATGGTCTTTTTTTTTTAAAAACGCCTTACTATACATGGTCGTTTTTTCATTTAAAACGCCTTACTATACGTGGTCGTTTTTTCGCGAAAAACGCCTTACTATACATGGTCGTTTTTTTCGGCTAAAAACGCCTTACTATACATAGTCTTTTTTTTTCCAATTTAAAATGCCTTACTATACATGGTTGTTTTTTTCGGGCTAAAACGCCTTACTATACACGGTCGTTTTTTTCGATTAAAAACGCCTTACTTATACATGGTCGTTTTTTTTGGCTAAAAACGCCTTACTATAAATGGTCTTTTTTTTTTCTTTAAAAAACGCCTTACTATACATGGTCGTTTTTTTCGTCGAAAACCGCCTTACTATATACGTGGTCATTTTTTTTCGGCTAAAAACGCCTTACTATACATGGTCGTTTTTTTCGGCTAAAAATGCCTTACTATACATGGTCGATTTTTTCATACATGGTCGCTTTTTTCAGCTAAAAACGCCTTACTATACATGGTCGTTTTTTTCGGCTAAAAACGCCTTACTATACATAGTCTTTTTTTTTCCAATTTAAAATGCCTTACTATACATGGTTGTTTTTTTCGGGCTAAAAACGCCTTACTATACACGGTCGTTTTTTTCGATTAAAAACGCCTTACTTATACATGGTCGTTTTTTTTGGCTAAAAACGCCTTACTATACATGGTCGTTTTTTTCGTCGAAAAACGCCTTACTATATACGTGGTCGTTTTTTTTTGGCTAAAAACGCCTTACTATACATGGTCGTTTTTTTCGGCTAAAAATGCCTTACTATACATGGTCGATTTTTTCATACATGGTCGCTTTTTTCAGCTAAAAACGCCTTACTATACAGGGTCGGTTTTTTTCGGCTAAAAATGTCTTACTATACATGGTCGATTTTTTCGGCGAAAAACGCCTTCCTATACGTGGTCGTTTTTTTTCGGCTAACAACGCCTTACTTTACATTGTACTTTTTTTCAGCTAAAAATTTCGTCAAAAAATGCCTCACTATACATGGTCGTTTTTTTTCGGCAAAAAATGCCTTACTTTACATGGTCGGTTTTTTTTTAGCTAAAAATGCCTTACTATACATGGTTGTTTTTTTCGGCAAAAAATGCCTTACTTTACATGGTCGTTTTTTTTTTTTAGCTAAAAACGCCTTACTATACATGGTCGGTTTTTTTCGGCAAAAAATGCCTTATTATACATGGTAGTTTTTTTCGGCTAAAAACGCCTTATATGGTCATTTTTTTCGGCTAAAAACACCTTACTATACATGGTCGTTTTTTTCGTCTAAAACGCCTTACTATACATGGTCATTTTTTGGGGCTAAAAACGCCTTACTATACGTGGTCGTTTTTTTCAGCTAAAAATGCCTTACTATACAGGGTCCGTTTTTTTCGGCTAAAAATGCCTTACTATACAGGGTCCGTTTTTTTCGGCTAAAAATGCCTTTCTATACATGGTCATTTTTTTCGGCCAAAAAACGCCTTACAATACATGATCGTTTTTTTCAGCTAAAAATGCCTTACTATACATGGTCGTTTTTTTCTTAAAGTTTTGAAGTGGCACAGTGTTACAGAAGTCCAATAAATAAAACAGCATAAACGGCAAATGACCAAAATGTAGTTAGCGCTCTGTCGTTCTCAATATGTCATGATGATGATGGAGAAATCACAAATGCTACCTCCCTCTCTCTCCCACCTGTCAATCATCCTCTCCCCCTCAAACAACAGCACGGCATGGAGAAAGGCTCCAGCAGGGATAAACAAGACCCGTAATCCCGCTTGGCTCGCTACCGTAACGCTGAGAGTATTCCGCCAATTTAATAAATCAACAATCTCGGGTTTCAATTCGAATTCTGTTTTTAAAAATAAACATGCTTTTTGGTGCACAATCAATAAAAACAAATAAATGTGCAAGCAGCCTGAAAGGCCTGCCTGATTTAAAAATAGATGTGTAAACAGGCCATCTGTCTCTTAGCATCGTGGAGCTGCGCAGGATTTAATCCAGATTATGGCAAAAGCACACAACCGAGTGTGTACGTGTGTGAGGGATTGTATGTGTTTGTTGCTGGTCATCAGTGCGTCCTTGGTTGCATAGACAGGCAGCAGGTTAGCTCGACAGCTACAGGGGAGCTAAAGGAACCGGAGCACGGAAAGCAACCCAAACCATTTTCTTTGTTCCTCGCCCTCCACCACCTAAAAAGAAAAAAAAAAAAAAAGAACAAGCGACATTTCACCATGGCTTTCTTAATCAAGAGCATGATTGGGAACCCGCTTTCAGGAATGGGCCTGGGCGGTGGAGGAGACAAGGAGGAGGAGGCCACCCCCTCGGACCCGGCCAAGGCGGCGGGCATGACGCGCGAGGAATACGAGGAGTACCAGAAACAATTGGTGGAGGAGAAGTAAGTGAGGGCCTCCATTTTGGATTAGCGCAGGTTGACCTTGTCGAGCGCAATCTCACATTGATTCGCGTTAATACTGCATTTTTGCTATCCGATAGCAAGTCTCACGCTTCAAAGATTTGATGTAGAAAACATTAACATTGTCCAGGCGACATGCTGCGTATTTGTGGATCAATAATCTCTCTTAATCTGACATTGATTCCCCCCCCCCCAGTTCTGGATGACGTTTGACATTATAATTTGAGTAAGCAATCACAAAATGGATGGATTCAATTGATTTCAGTCAGTTGGTGCAATTTTTTTTTTCAACAACGTCCAGGCTACATTGTTTCTAAATGCTCCATGTGGATCAATACATTTCATGACAGTTTGAGTGAAGAGACTTTTTTGGTAAACAATAACACAAAATCAAATGAATTAATGTAAGTTATTACCCAGAAACTTGAGGATTTTTTTTTTTATTATGATGGGAATATTTACCTTGTCCAAGCCTCATGTTGCGAATTAGGGCTGCACTTCAATCAATCTATAAAATAAACACATGTAGCATTGTTGCATGAGCAGCACATTTGAGTGCAGGCATGCATATATATATATATATATATATATATATATATATATATATATATATTTTTTTTTTTTTTTTTTTTTTTTTATTAGGTGGTTTGGTCATCAAGGTAGTATTCCACAACATGAAGCAAATCCCGTCAACCCAAATTACATAAGGGGATTTATCAGCCTCTCATGGTTAGGAGTGTTTTTTCTTGTTTGTTTTTTTCAATCGTTTATTACATTATAATCGTTTAACAATTGAAACAATATTGGAGCCATTTGGGTTTGCATAAACTCCTCCAAATGCCGAAATTTATGACAAAAATATAGACTCAATCAACTCAATATTTTTTTTTTATGATCATCATAACATTTACTGTGCAGATGCAGTGTTTTTGTAGGATTCTTATTACATTTCCTCTGAAGCCCTCTGATGCCCAATGTATCAAGAACAAACCAAACAGCCTGTGCACATATGTTTGTGTTGTATTGCTATTTTAAACGTGCTCCTCCCAGTCTGGTTTGATAATCCCAATCTTTAATTGGCTGAGGGACGAGTACTCACCTCAAAGAAATGTTGCACAAGAGTCAAACGGGGGACAAGAAAAATTACTTTTCTAGCGGGGGAGGGTTAACCTAACATCGGCTCACTCGAGCAGTTATTGGGCATTAGATTGTTTCGGAGATTAATTACTCACGCGTACACGCATGTGATCACACAAATGCAATACACTACCATATCTAACGCAGTTGTTGGGTAACCCCCCACCCCCACCCCAAAAAGAACAAAAACAAAAAACTGCTCCTTCCTTCCTATTATGGTGCACCTGCAGAATGGGATGTGGTGGCACTCCTGTTGGTTATGAAGCCTACTCCCTGCAGGTTAGACAATAATTGAATGAATGTGTTTCAGGATGGAGAGAGATGCGGATTTCTTGCACAAGAAGGCCGAGAGGGCGACGCTGAGGGTGTGCCTCAGGGAAAAGTACAGGCTGCCGAAGGTAAGCAAAGTCCTCATCATTCTAAGACTACAATTACAATAACCGAGGCCGCCCTTTGGTTTAAAAGTTTGTCTTTGAATGACAAAGGTGGAATGGCACAGGGAATTCATCAAGCGCACTTTTATTTTGAAATCCAGGACGGATTTTCATGTCTCAAAGCCTGCCCCAAAATGCAGACTATTAATTGGAAGGCAGTATTTGGGTTCGTATAGTTGTTTAGAATCTAATGTATTTCGGGATAGGGTTTTTCTTGATCAAAGATTTTTTTTTTTACTTTTTGTTGGTTTCTCAACGTTGTTGCCCAATACTTAAAAAGAGAAAGGCGTTGACCTTTCGTAAAAGCCAAAAGTCCACTGAGCAGAGATCCCAGGATCACCCGCTATTGCATCAGCCCATGTAATTGGACTTCTCCTACCGCGTAATATCCAAACAGAGAAAGGAAAAAAAAAAAAAAGGAGGAATACGGAACATTTAGTCGGCATGGGGGGGGAGCACAAAAGGTATGTATGTCATTTATAATTTGAATACAGCTTCTAATGCACACAACAATAGGGAAACTCTATTTAAAAAGTGTGATTTTAATGCATGCATGCGACCTTGTCCGCTATTGCGTGATGGGAAAAAAACGAAAAAAAAAAACAATAGTCGCTCTGTGGCTTTTTTAAAGCACATCAATGTATAAATCTAATTATTCCGCTCGAATGATCTTTACATTGTATGCGCAACAACAGAGGCCGCCGTGTCTTTATTTAAAGCGAAATACATTTGCGGCATGGCGACAATAGTAAGAGGATACAATGGATTCATTATTGAAAGCAGATGGAGGGGGGGAGGGTTAAATGAAGAGGTAAATACTTTCACTGACTAACAGGAAGTCGTCATCGTCTTATGGAATTAGCGTCTCGTGCGACTCGTCGACGTTATCTTTAGACCGCGGGCCGGGACTAATCCCCATCATTGGACCTTAAAGTCACATGACCCCCGCCTGTGCAGGCACGATCATCTCAAAAGAGATGAGTTCAACAAAATTTTATTTTGAAATCCAGCACGCCTTTCCACGTCCCCAAAAACATTTTTTTGCATTTGGAATGACATGGCATCCAATCATATCATCAAGTGTCATACTTTGAATTGACAATACGCTATGCTCAGGGATGAACATCAAATATGATGAGTCATCATTGAAAAGGTATGGTTCAATTATTGAGAATATAATTGATTCGTTTTTCTGTTTTATTATCTTTTTTTTGTGAAGGCCAAACGATTTTGTTATTTGGACTCTTGCATCATTTCCTGACAAATAGGGCGGGGCATGTCGGAAAATCTCGCATCATCACGCCAATACCAACTTAAGCGCACGCGTTTATTTACCGTTGTTTGCCGCAGAGCGAGCAGGACGAGAACATGATCGAGATGGCCGGCGACGACGTGGACGTGCCCGAGGACCTGCTCAAGATGGTGGACGAGGACGCCACCGAGGAGGAGGGCAAGGACTCCCTCATGGGCCAGATTCAGAACTTGCAGAACATGGACATGGACCAGCTGAAGGAGAAGGCGTCGGCCACAGTCACCGAGCTCAAGACCAAAGCCGAGGAGAAGTGCGCCGTCATGTGAGGGAACCTTCAAGCGAGGGGGAGGAAGAAGCTGCTGTGCAAAAGCCACCGTTGGATTTCTTCTTGTAGCGATCGAAAGCAGCCAATCGAAAGCAGCCAATCGGGAAGCAGCGCGACGACTTCCGCCAAGGCGAACTGTTAACAAAAAGATAAATAAGTAAAATGATTGTGTTTGTTTTATCCATCCGTTTATTAACTAGCGCACTACTTCCTGGATCTCGAGCACGTGACCACGACGAAAAACTTCCTGTTATTTGCACCTTAATCCAGAGCCTCACCAAAGTCCATTTTGTGGGATTTGTTTTTGTGGTTAACTTGATCCTGCTATCTGTCCTACTATTCATACGTTGCATCAAAGATGTTTTTTGTTTGTTTGTTTTTGTTTGTTTTGACAAGAACAAAGCTAGTGGTGGTCTAAAGACCTTTGCATGGTACGATATACGTTTAGTTTAAGAATCGTGAAGGCACAGAAGCAAATTTCTTCCTTGATTGTAACACACCTAAAACAACCCACTCGGAAATATACCGAGATGGTATAAATCAAATATCGACAATAAAATCCTTAAAATTTTCTCACCTTGGTTTGGAAGCTACAGTGTGTACCAAATACGACTCTGCAACATCGCAGGACTGTACCGTGCGAGTCCAACAAATGACGTGAAGGTGTGGATGGAATAAAGACGTATATGATGCAGTATTTCTGTGCGTGTTGGCTGCTTTCTGATTTCTCTTTGGAGATGACTTCTCGATTGACAATGGGCAGGTCACAAACAAAAATTGAGTCATTTTGTTGTACAAAACAACCCAGGAAGTTGGGTCAGATGACCTTTTTGACCCCATTGGGGTTTGTTTGTTTTTTTTTTTTTACCGGACGTGTTTTGAGAGTGTTGTTTTAACAAATATGGACTAACAAGTATTGTGATGCAATTTCCCTCCACGATATTTTGATTCTCACGGAATCATGGGATTTGCATAAGTCAATTAAGGGAAGGCAAAACTATCGCATGATTGCATTTATGTTTGATTCAACATGACGGGATCACGTTTCAAATCCTTAATTGGATTTTGAAAGGCATTCAAGACGCGGCTCCGCGCGGCCACTAAAGATGATCAAAATAAGAGCGATTAATACCTGGTGGAGGGACGGTTTTAATGTAATTGGGCATTATCCAAACACTTGTCAACAAGGGGACGATTAGGGGTGAGTTGGGCTCGGGGGGGAAGGTGGTCGGGGCCAAGGGTGTGTGTGTGTGTGTTTGAGGTGGTTGGGGGGGTGTTATACGTTCAACAGTGTTTCACAGCAGCCCAAGTTTGAGCGGCTGCGGATTTGCAGTCTGAAGATTAACATCTAATAGGATCACACGGGCGCAGCTTGTCGGACGGCCCCTCCCGCTCCATCCAGCCGTCATCCGTGTGTGTTCATATTTTTGCTCAATGTGTGACCTGTGACTCCTCAAAGCTCTCCTTAGAAAGGCTTATGAAATGCTCATATTTTGATACACTTTTGATCTCCAGGCCCGAAATGAGGTGACCAAATCATATATTATATATATATATATATATATATATATATATATATATATATATAAAAGCAATATTTTCTGGTTCTTGGCGTTGACACTTCTAAGCCTTTGTTTGTAGAGTGCTAATTCAGTCGTTTCAAAGGCATTTAAAAGTAATTAAAGTGCTGATGGATGAACGAGACTTAATGACAATACCCAATAAATAAATGGATTATTGAATCACTCAAATAAACAATTAGAGGTTGGCTTTGCTGAGTCTTCATCTCTTGGACAATTGAAGCTGAAAGTTTGGTGAAGGCTCTTTTTTTTGAGGGGGGGGGGGTGCCCCAGTGCATAAAGCAATGTTGGTAATAGCCTCCTTACAAACAGGGCAAACAAAGATTTGAAAAGCTTACCCAAAGTGTTCCAAAAAGAGCGGGAGCTCTCTTACAGTCGTCATATTTTCTTCCGTGTTCACTCGCGTGTGTCACCAAATGTCTGCGACCCTGCAAAACAAGCCAAAAATGAACCAAAGCACAAAAAAGGAAGTTGTACATTGACCCTGCGCTGTTAATTAGCATCTCCCCCCCCCCCACACCCCCCCTCCCTCATCCCATGGCAAGCCCACAAAGGATGAGGTCACCTCGTGCAATTAGGAAAAGCTAAATAGTTTTAGCGGGTTTTAACTCTTTTGAGCAACATCATGTAATCCCCCTTTAAGCGGGATTACCACACTCCTGTCAATCTTTGTTTGCTCCTAAATGGTTATCTCGAAAAATTGTCCCTCTTGTATGATTCCCAGGGGGAGGCTCCACGCACTGACTGCAGTTGACGCCTCCCTCTAAAATGGTTTGTCGAACTTTATTTGGCCACAGAGGCTACAAAACGGTGTCAAAAGGTCTGATTGAATTTCCTCAAGTAACTCCAATATAGTTCAACTGGATGGGCCAAAGCGATGGCATTTTGGTTTTTGGCAGTGGTTTTCAGGCTACAAATACCAGTCACGCACCGCCTAACTCAATTAATGAGACCTCCATTTGGTTTGGCACCCATTTGAACGAACTATTAAGATCGCAATGCTGGCAAGAAATCTTGTAATTATGATTTTGTTGTACCTTAATCCTAATCTTCCTTCTTTCCGCGCTCTCAGACTGACATGAACATGACATCTGGAGGAGAGAGAAAGATGGTTTGAAGATTGATGTAAGCAGGTTTTACACATGCTGCACATTTGTCCCCCCCCCCGTCCCAGAATCCGGGACGTGCCCCCTTCTGTGACGTCGGAAGAGTGGAACAGGTGGGTGGGTGGGCCGGTGGGCGTTAGTTTAAAAGCCGGAGGCTGCTCCACGCAACTATCATGACATCTTTGTTAGTCCCCCGCCGACCCATGTGGCTGATCGGACCGCCTTCCCAGAGGAGGAAGAGGATGATGACCATGATGATGATGGACGAGCGACTGCAGCAGTCCCCCTCCGCTCGCACCCTCGCCCAACACCAGCAGCAGCAGCAGCAGCAGCAGCAGCTACCGGGCAACCCGGCCAGGGTGCACAGCATCGAGGCCATCCTGGGCTTCAAGGAGGAGCTTCTGTTCCACAGGTCGACCGCCTGCAGCTTGCCCGCCAAAGTCGGAGGCAAAGACGCGCAGGAGCAGCGGCGCGTTCGACAAAGTCACAAAAGTCACTTCGCAGAAAGTTTGGACGGTACGTTCGATCGAATTGCATTCGCCGGAACGTCGATGGGTTCGTTGTTTTTGCGTTGTTGGTTTGATGTTATTTTGGCTTTATTTTATCCAAAGTATGCTTTGCATTTTGTGTAATTATTTTGTTCCATTTTCAATCATTCCACGTTGTACTTTTTTTCGAAATTAAAGTCGGTTGGATTTCATTTTATGACTTCATTTGTTCTATTGACATGTTTTTGATTTCGTTCATTTCATTTTTGTTGCATAAATATTTTAGTTTTCATGTAGTTTAGTTTGATCTATTAAAAATGTTTTTATATTTTAGTACTTAATTCTGTTTGATTACTTTTGAGGATTTTGGGGGGTTTATTTTAAATGTAATTTTACAAATGTGAATTTCATTTCGTTTCGACTCCTTCAATTGCGGTTATACTCTCAGCCTTCATTTTAGTTATGTATTAGACTTCGTTTTATTAAACCGTTTTATGAACAAAATACCGTTCCCTTTTAATTTTCGTAAATATCTTCAATTACTCGATGCAATTCGTCTTATTTGTTTTAATTATTTTGCTCGATTTCTGTTCTTGTTTTTTGCTTCGCTTTTTAACGCAGCCTATATGAATGAATTCCCCTCGTTTTAGGTCGACTTGAGACCCTTCCCAGAAAATCCACCTAGGATAATAATGACCTGGAACGGCATTTCTTCCTGCAGGCATGTGCTGCCCGAGCGCCGTCGGCGTTGGTGACGCGCCTTGTCCGGACTCGCCGGAGCGGGAAGGCTGCAAGTTGTCGGACGACGAGAACCCGAAAAAGAAGCACCGTCGCAACCGGACCACCTTCACCACCTTCCAGCTGCACGAACTGGAGCGAGCCTTCGAGAAGTCCCACTACCCGGACGTGTACAGCCGAGAGGAGCTGGCCCTCAAAGTCAACCTGCCCGAGGTCCGAGTGCAGGTATGAGGAACGGCTGGATTTATTGGAGTCATTTATCAAATCAAAGAAGCGCCGGTGTGGTTTCAACATCAAGTAAAAAAAAAATTGGGCCATTTGTATGCATCCCAAATAAACGCTCAGTCTACCGCATTGCTTTTCGTGCCTTGACGTTGTTCTCGTGTTGATGTCAAGACCACAAAATGAGTCAGCGGGCCTCTCCTAAAAATAGCTCACCAGAGGTGTGGCATTGTCATTTTCTCGGAATGTGGCATAAGTGATCATTTGAAAATGCAAACACCGGCAGAGAGTTAGACAAACACAGAGTTGCATAAGTCTTCTGTTTCCTAATTATCGCGATAAAACACGAGGGTGAGTGTTTAAGATTAACGACGTACATGCTTAAGATTAACGACGTACATCATGAAGGTATTTTGAGCAAAATTTGTTGGTGTGTATTAATCAGTGTGCAAGTAGTAGCTCTTGGCTTGAAAACGTTTGCAGACCAAAACAGACACACACACACACACACAAAAAGAAAGAAAAAGAGATTGTACTAAATCTAAATTATTGGGGAAATGTCTGGCAGGACTGCGTGGGGAAAATGTATATTAATAATAGTTATATCATAATCTTGGTTTGCAAAACTGCATGTACTACACAGTGTTGTGCATAGTAATCAAAACTTTGATTCTTAAAGTTTTTCTTTTGAATTGTGTGGGCGCACAGAATGTTTGGGCAACTTTCTGGAGGATGAATACAGTTGCATTGAAGTCTCTGTGTTGGCTCTCAGGTTTGGTTCCAGAACCGTCGGGCTAAGTGGCGTCGGCAGGAGAAGCTGGAAGTGAACTCCATCAAGCTCCCGGAGACCACCGCCCCCGCCTCCTTGCTCTCTTTTGGCTGCGGCCCCGCCACGGGTTCTTTGGAGCCCTGGTTGGCCTCGCCGATCGGGGCCTCGGCTACCCTGCAGTCACTCCCGGGCTTCATAGGAGGCGGCGGCGCCTACACTGCCTCGCCTCCCCCCTCGGTGCCGCCCTCCTTCCTCAACGCACCCGCCTGGGGTGCACCCCCCACCTGCCTCGGATGGGCTCCATGTGCCCGCCGCCGCTGTCGGCCTATCCGTGCTCGCCAGACGCGAGGAAATCCAGCATTGCCTCATTAAGGATGAAGGCCAAAGAACACATTCAATCTATTGGCAAGACGTGGTGAGGGGAAACGGCTGCTGCGTCTTTGGGAAAACGGATGGGATTGGAAGGCCGACGTTGCGACAACTTGACAAGCACAAACTTTGCAAAACTTTCTATCGCGCTCAGATTTCGCTTCATTCGGTTTCATTCTTACCTATTGCAACAAGCATTGTCTATTTATTTTACACTTTTAAATGGAAAGAAAATCCCCCCTTTTTTTTTTTTTTTGAGAAGGTACCCATCTATCGCATTTAGCATAATCTGTTGGAATGAAGCCGGCCGACTTTAAGGCAAAGTTATGTGGTTGTTTTAAATACAAACGTGATTCTCTTTTGTTTGATGTTTAGTTTGACAGTAAACTTCAGCTGGGAGTGGAGATAACCATCTTGAAGTCACTTTTGAAAATTGTCCGCTATCTGACTAATTGCTCCTTGTTATACATGAGTTGAGCCGACTCGCACCAAACGGCGCTCGTTCCACAAAATTTTGCTCACAAGTCAAAGCAAATAGGTCATACGTCAGGTCAGTCATATCTCAAGGCTCCACTGTAACTGTTTTTTTGTTTTTTTACAGTCACACACCTGCAACACTAAGTTAACTACTGCTAATAAAAGAAACCTCCTCCTCTTAACGCCTTGTTCAGGGTGCCCCTTTCTTTAATGGGAATAACGATCGCAAGAAAGCTAAAAGAAAAAGCTAATCACGTCCAGCATTTGCGTCTCAGTCGACATTGAGTAAGTGCTGCAGAAAAGCCACAAAGAAAGAGCAAAGGAAAAAGCAACACACACACACAGGCACAGATGTTTCATAAAGTAAGTAATATTTCCTTTCATGGTGAAAACAGTAACACATTAACTTACCTCGTAATATCCATCCATCCATCCGCTTCTCACGTGGGTGTGCTGACTTGGGGGCGGTAGGTAGGGCACACCCTGAGCTGGTCGCCAGCCAATCGCAGGGCACACGCAGACCAACAACCATCTGCATTGACACGTAGGGACAATTTAGAGCGTTCCATCAACCGACCGCGCATGTTTTTGGAATGTGGGAGGAAACCGGAATACCCGGAGAAAACCCACACAGGCGCGGCGAGAACATGCAAAGTCCCCACAGGAAAGCCGGAGTCCAACACGAACCCCATCACCTCTGCGCTATTCGATCACCGTGCTGCCCAATGAGTAGCCTGTGTATTCAAACAGAAAATAGCAGTGAAGTGTCCTCTAGCGGCCACGCACGATCATAATGAAAACAAAAGGCAATAATTGGAGGGAGATAAAAAGGATACAAATCATCACACAAGACAAAGTTGTTGATGACTGGCGAAGGCATGGCACTCCATTTAGCCAATAGAATTTGCTTTCAGCAAACGTGTTTTCCATCAACACAAAGTAAACGCCGAGGGTCTTTCTTACACCTAAAGCAGCTTAACTTGGCGGACTTCCTCCCGTGCCCTCAGAGAATGACTTGTTACCTCCTCATTAACTCCCCTAAATGTTATCCCATCAGTGGGTGGGATTAGAAGCGTAATCATGGGGTGAAAGTGGCTTGTTGCCTCTTTGTTCACCAATCAGCCGTGAAACAAATGAGGACTGAGGAAACAAGAGGAAACTTTTGCTTTTGGCATTAAGAGGGAAAGTGTGTGCAACCAACTTGTTGCAATTAGCGCTCGCCATTGTCTGACAGCCTTCACCGTCAATGTGTACCCTACTGGTTTATACATGCTGTGTGTTGAAGTGTGTGTGTGAGAGAGAGAGAGAGAAAACGAGAGAGAGTTGCTTTTAGCTAATAAGAAAGCATTCATATATAATGCCCCAAGTTGTTTTTTTCCGTTTTTTTTCAGTAAACACGAGAAACTGCATAAAATTCCGATTATGTCATATTGATTGCTAATTTCATTTCATGGGGAGAATTGAGTGATCTGTTTAAGTAAGGAAGGATGTCACTGATTTTAGCAGAGGCGGACAGCATAGTGAGTTTCAATGGTCTTGCTAACTTGCTTCACTGTTCTATTTTATATTATATCTATTTTATTTTATCTTATATAATAATCCTTGGTGATCATAGTGATTTTTGTGCCCCCCCCCACTGAAATAAATCAGTTATTGTTCAACCTATCACATTCCCTGTACTCTCATAGTCATAGATAACATTAGGTACACCAGCACACTCTTATGAGATACACGACGACATTTGCCTTGACAAATATAACATTGCTTAATTTTGACATTTCGTGTTTTATGACGTTTGCTCTTTCATCGAGGTCACCTATGAAAATAAATAACTATATAATTAAAGATAACTGATTGCTTAATTGGGCAGTGCCTAATTCTGAGCTCTGTGGTTGTCCAAAAAAACTTCAGAGCGGTTTTGAGCGCCCTCTGCTGGTTTAACTTTTGAGGACGCACAAAATGCATTCAGGGACCGAAAACAAACCCGGACATTTCAAATACGACGAAAAATTACACGGACTGGATTCAACCTAACAACGCCACCGCGAAGATTCCACCAGATGGCGCCAAACTGATAGTTTATTTCAACGCTCCGGTCGGAGTACAAACGCAACAAGGATTTTCAGTGAATGCCGCAGACAGGTTACAAAACCAAACCAAACAAAAGTCGACAATCACAAATGTCCAACCGCAAATAAACGTGGCTTCAGGTAAAATGTACATTCTACCATATAGTGGAGGAGCATTTAATTCTTCTGCCTGTCACCATCCGTGACTGTAGATTCACAAAAAATACATAGAGTCAATAAGAAAACATTTTTGGAGCAATTGTGGGAAATAATCTTTGCCACACACGTGCTGCTATGTTTGCTTGTCACTTGCTCATCTGTACAGCAAGCCTTCCTCCCATTTACATTCTTATGACCAACAAGAGAAGGCTCGTGGTTTGTTTTGACATATTTTTAGTCCTTCGCCAAAAGAAGGTGGACAAACCCATCAACTAATTTGGACCAGAGAATGCAAGTACCTGTGTGAGAGCAGCTTGATACAATAGACGAACTATGGAGATATCTTGAAGGCCTGCAAGCCTCTGCAACACCATGAAAAACTCACCTGTTTGCGTATGGTCATGTGACGTCCGCAAGCTGAACCGAGACTGATCGTTACCGGAGCCCTGAGCAACTGTGATGTCACTTTCGGTCGAAAGCAACTGGCAAAACGGCCGCTCCCTGAGATGGTTAAGCAGGCGCATCACAAACACTTTATTAATCAGAATATTACTAGTGGTGGCGCATAGAATATATTGTAAATAAAACAACAACAAATGAACTTTGACAGAAGCAGTTTATATACATTTGATAGCGTTCTGTATATCCTTTTTTTTTTTTTTTTTAGACATTGTTAAAATGTGTGGCATAAAGTATGATTACATCTTGGGGGCACTTGACTTACCTGTAGTTTCTGAAACACATAAGAGGAAAAGTACTTGATTGCATAGGGAGCACCCCCTTTTGAGGATTACCGTACTTCACCCAGAATGCATATCGAGTATATGACGGTGTGCTCATGGCAGACTAATCAAACTTTGATCAAACAGGTTCAATGTCAGGCTTCCGCAGAGCTCGCTGATGATTTGATCATTTGAATCAGGTGTGTTGCAACAGGGAGACTTGGAAAACATGCAGGACAGGGGCCCTCCAGGACCGGAGTTTGAGACCCCTGAATCAAAGGGAGATGATGCGCAGCCAGAAAACCATATGACTGCACGCCTTTTCCCCTCATCTATGTATGGGAGGAATCTGTCTCATACTGTATAAGGTGCAATGGACAGCTACATGTAAATACCGGCCTATACGTTGTAAGACTTGAGGAAACCAAGGTGCAAAAATCTGCTATGTACAACAAAAGGAAGCCAGGGTGCAGAAATGGGCCAATAGCATAAGACAGCAGACGGGTATGGAAATACTGTATAGGCAGGACAAAAGAAAAACGTGGAACACAAGAAAACCTTGATGCAAATCTTGGCATGCACCGTGTCAGACAAAAGATGCATATCAGGAGGCCATCGGTGTGTTGAGTGCTAGAGTGCAACAGAATCAAATAATTGGGTAAATTCATGCGCGGGGAGGATGCTAGCACTTCATCCTGTCTTCCTCCTCGCATCCAGGGGAAAAAAATGACGTCACATGACTGTGTCGGTGGGGGAGGGGAGGCTCGCTGCGCTCTCGCCTCCTGCAACTGAATGTGTCCCACCGTCGAGGGGCAGGAAGCGCCACTTGGGGCCTTTCAATGCACTTCCATGCACATATCATTGCTGCCTGCCTTGTGAACCGCGCAGATTTGTGTCTCCTCACAAATGAATCCATCACCGCCCCGTTCACATCCTAAACGCTGGGAGTTGTGCAAGGCCGCCAGGTGTGTCGAGGACCGGTAAGCAAGGCCCAATGAGGGACCGCCAGGTAGGTTAGCATCTTCACCGTTGACCAGTCGTAGCTTCTCCAATCTTCCAAATACGGACATGAGCGTGAAAATCACCACGAGTGATGCTTTTTTGTTTGTTTTGTTTCCTTGAACACAGAATTCAACTGCCAGAAAATGATCCAGGCAGTCCCTTTTGGTTTGGGTCCAAGGCGTACTCACTTTGTGCTTACTGTTGACCTTACTTAATCCTACCTGATATAGTCTCTATACGCGCAAGCATAAACGGGATGAAATGCAATGCTAAAGGTCCATTACATGAAAACAGAGCACACCCTTAGTAGACGCTCCCCGATTATTTCTTCCACTCCGTCTCCCCCACCTCCATCTGCCTCCCTCCTCTCTCTCTCTCTCTCTCTCTCTCTCTCTCTCCTTACTCTGCAACAGCTGCTGCTCCAGAGCCAGAGTGGAGAGTCCCTTCACCACCCCCCCCCACCCCCTCCAACGACAGAGACAAAAGGCCTGATTCGCCTGCTCAACACTGCCCCCCCCCCTCCACCCCCTTCCTCCACTTCTATCCTTCCCTTCATGAATGTCCGTGAAGGTGGCGGCGGCGGCCAAAGGCGGAAAGGAGGCCCGGATTGGGAGTGAATGAGTGAAGCAGAGTGGGAGGGGGGGAAGGGAAGGAGGAAGAAGATGGAGGCTGGAATGGCCGGGGTAAGACACTAAGGCAGGTGCCGAGGCCTCGACAGGAAGACGTCCATTTTCCAGTGTGGGGGGAAAAAAGATCTTACTGGGTATGCAATATTTAGTTCCATATTTGCATGTGCATGTTGATGTGTATTGCATGTATCCGTGGGGACATGCGAGGAGTGATGGCACCCGTTTGGTAGCAAATCTAGGCGAGGTAGATGTCGTGTTTCCCCCCCATGCCACCTTTCCTTGGGGATCAAGACGTGAAATGCGTGCAGGAGCTGGAGGGGTAGCCAATGTTTTTGCAAGGGGCCAACATTTCTCCTGGAGATTCTGAAAGTTGGGTGAATCTTTGAGAGGTACGAGCAGGTGGCCGTGGATAACCAGAGTGTTTTCAATGCTTCTCGGCGATTAAGAGTTGAGGTGACAGGTCGATGCATGGATACACAGAGTTGGACTGTGACACTATTTCTTGGGGAGTGGCAGTTGTCCTTTTGGAAACTTGAACGAAAAGAGCGGATGGGGATTGGGTGCTCAGAACAGACAACCGGCATGGAGGTACAACATGAGGACAAATGACCGAGTTGCTTGATTGAACCATTGTGCCTTTTTTTCCAGTCATTAGTCCAACATCCAGACCTGCAGTCATCACCCCTCATCTTGACTTCCTCAATATCCTCCACCTCACAAAGACGTAAATATTGTCGTTTCCTTCCCCGTTGTGGTCCTTCATAAACACACCTTCATATTTGATCCACCATCCAGAAAGGCGTCCGATCCCGCCGACATCTATCCGAGCAGCGTTTTCTATCAGACAAAGGCAAAAAATGGGACGTGATGTCCCGGGAGGAGAGCGTTCCGTCTCCTGCCTGTGCGCTCTTGAGGCCGCAATGCAGCGCTGGGCTTTATGGTGGGGCGAGCAGAACTAGCTGAAACCAGTTTGAGGCAGACAAGAGAGCTGACAGGAACAATGCCGTCTCTGTGCTCCTCCAGAGGTATCGGCGCTTTTCCACGCTAATTGGCGGTCCTCCGTCTCCCGGCCGCCGCGGAGCAAGCGTCGGCCCCGCGGCGGTTTGCTATGCGGCGGAGATTCGCCGAAAAGAGAGCGGGGAGATTTGGGAAGGGACGAGGGCAGAAGGGGGGGTTGGCTGCCTGGAAGTCTGCAGCCCTGATACACACACACACACACACACACACACACACACACACACACACACACACGTAGGGCTTGATCTATGTGTCTTGTTTGTCTGTCTGTGTGCTGCCAGTGCTTCAGAGAATGACAAAAGAGGATCCTTCCCAGGACCACCGGCGTCACTTAGCACAAGCCTGGATGTAACCTGACCCTAACTTCTGGGCCTTTTGTGGAAAGGCAGGATTTTTGTTGTTGTTGCCAGTTCGGTCAGGGTGGGGCGCGTGGCTTTTTGAGGGTTAGCCATGTCGTGAATGTGTTTATTGCAGGATGGGCAAAAAAAAGGAGAGGAGGAAGGTTTGCCTCGTGGCTGCAGAGGGACGAGGCGAGGCGAGAGGGTGAGGAGTGGCTGATTTTCTCGCATGTTTCGATGACTAATCTTCATGTGACTGACATGGTGGTGATCTCGCAGTATGCGGATGTGAGTTGGCAGTGACGCGCGGGTCCGAAAGCGGTGCTCGGCGTTGATTATTTGTCAGATTTGTGTGTTTTTCACCTTGGTTTTCAGCATCAGACGTCTCTGGCTTGCTGTTCGCCACCAGGCCTCTTCCTCACTCTCTGCTGTTGCCAGCAGCCATTTTCACATCCTTTCCTTGCTCGTCAGCTCTTTTCCCTCCACCCCCTTCTCTGCCATCACTGAAATACCCCCCACCCCCACCCTCCTCATCTGGATTTAGAGAGGCTTCTTAATATAACTCGGGCTAAAAAATAAAAATAAAAAATCCGCGGATGCAGATTGTGGTTGCTAGTCGTATGCCACAAAGAGTGTTGCTGGAACCCGGACAGCCTCGCACCGATGCCTTTTGTCCCCAACAAGCAGAACACAAACACTGAGCATTTTCATATTTCACTGTAGTAGCAAACGATACCACAATTAACGTGGCCATTGCAATGCCCACGTATAAGTGCAATACGTTGACCAATGAGAAGCATCGAGAAAGGAACCTCTAAGTTTGAACACAATTCGTTTTGTGGATGCTCGGTAAGGTGAGATTTGTTACCACGATACTGATTCCAAAACCAATCACACTTACGATTATCTTCATAATCAAATTCTTTATTTTTCCATTGATGACTCAGAAAACATTCCATCACAATTTCCATGCCTTTACTATTTCCAAAAAGGAGATAATTTCAAATGTACAGGGCAGAAAATGTACATACATATGTTGTGATTCAGTTACTAGTTTGGTCTATAATGTGTTAAGAAAAGGGGGGGAGGGGCCGCTACGCACAGGCTGGTGTCTCTGCCTCTGACTGCAATTTGGATACAATTATTGACCATATTTCACTCCATGTGCACGCTTTCACATTGTACTGCAAGCATTCCATTGATTAAAAAAACAAAAACAAATGAGACTAAAACAAGTCCAGTTGTCTGACCCGTTCATTTCAAAATTCCATGTTGAGAACAAAAAATATATTTATTTCAGCATGCTCACTGGAGATGCCTTGTTTTTAATTACAACAAATGTCGAGCCGTTAATCTGCTGAGCATCCAGCCATGAAAACGTCACGTCATCCCGCCCCCACGTAGATGGCGACAGAAGATGTTGCTACCAGTGGACAGTTGGTGCTCATGCAACCATAATGACCATGAGACCGAAATGTGAAATCTAGTCCATAGCTGATGAACACTAGATTTCATCTTGCACAACCCCCAAAATAAGTGACCAGTAAACACAATATGTCCCGTTATTAAAAGAATGAGCGACAGTGCTACGCTACATCGTGAAGCTCAATGCATTAACTACAACGACGATATCATTTTCTGCCACTGACAGGTGAGGTCCAAATTACAGCAGGGAAAGGAAGATGGGAGATATGAAGACACCAGACTTTGACGACCTCCTGGCGGCCTTCGACATCCCCGACATGGTGGATCCCAAAGCTGCAATTGAATCCGGCCAACAAGATGACCACGACGACAAAGTCAAGCAAGCCAAGTGTGGCTCAACCAGCAATGAAGATGTGGGCGTAAGTGTCATCGTCAAGAATATTCGGAAGGCGGACGCGAGTCAGCATGTTGGAACCCTGCTCGAAAAGGATTTGCGGTTCCATTCCCAACCTCATTCGATAAGAATTGGCAATAAACTTCTAAATGGCTTCTCGACTTCCACAACAATGGGTGTGCATTGCACCAAAAATGGATGGAATCTTTCCGAGGCGGAAGGACACGCGGAATGTAAGCCATCGTCGCCCTGCAATCAGTTCAGTCCCATCTCCAGTGTGGAAGAGTTTGAGGGGACAACACTGAAGGAAGGGATCCGACTATCAAGAATGCAGGACGTTCACTTCACAAATCCACGACCAAGAAAGAGAGACCGCACTCGAAATATCCCGCATCCATGGAGAAAGTTTCCAAGTCCAAAAATAAGGACTTCAATCCAGACCATAATAATAATCAAAATATCAGTCTGGAAGGTTCTGCGTCCAATAACGCCACTCAACTGTCTTTGTTTCAAGAAGAGCCCAAGGAAGCTCCTCACTTTATACGTAACAAGGAGAATAATGGTCAAACATCCCAAATCCAGTCAAAGACGTCCGCAAAACTTTCCTCTTGTATTGCAGCCATTGCGGCTCTGAGCGCTAAAAAGGAACCAAATACAGACTTTATTCGAGATTCTCCGATGACACCGATGGACTCGAACCAAGACAATGAAAATTCCAGAACTCCGGGGAAGAAACGCGAGCCGGAATCAGCATTGGAGTTGGCAAAGCGCTTGCTATCAGGACCGCCAGATAGTCCCGCGAGTGTCAATAGTGAGAGTAGCGGTACGGACACCGCACCGGTCATTCCTAAGGTCAGGATAAAAACAATCAAGACGTCGTCTGGGCAGATCAAGCACACAGTGACACGAGTCGTTCCAGACTTGGACCTTGGCAGAGTGAACAAAGGAGACAACTTTGGAAATGGCTTAACGGTAAAGGCGACTACTACTGCTGGGTTTATTTCATCTCCCGCGACGACAGTCGTTGCAACCTGTGGAGGACCATCGATTGAAATCACCAAGCAGATGACCATCAAACCGGTAGCAACGGCCTTCCTGCCCGTCTCGGCTGTCAAGACTGCGGGTTCCCAGGTCATTAACCTGAAGCTGTCCAATAACACCACAGTCAAAGCAACCGTCATTCCGGCCGCCTCGGTACAAGGTGCCAGCGGTGCCATCCTTAAAGCGGCGAGCGCCATACAACAACAGACTGTCATGGTCCCCGCTTCCAGTCTGGCGAACGCCAAACTTGTACCAAAGGCGGTCCATTTTAGCAATCTCAATCTTCTCTCGAAGAATGTGTCTTCTTCTGCCAGCGAGCTCCAAAAAGCAACGTCGTCCTCCAGGCAATCCCAACAACAGCCACTTCTCACCGGCCAGTCTTCGAAGAAGCTCTCCAGGGTTCAAGTCTTCAGCAGCTCCCAAAGCTCGGTCGTTGACGCTTTTAATAAGGTTTTGAGTAGCATAAATCCCATTCCGGTCTACGTCCCAAACCTCTCTCCGCCGACCTCAGCCTGCATTTCGCTTCCCACTCGGGGCTACAAGTGCCTGGAGTGCGGCGATTCTTTCGCTCTTGAAAAGAGCCTGACCCAACACTATGAACGTCGCAGCGTGCGGATTGAGGTGACCTGCAACCACTGCTCAAAAAGTCTCGTCTTTTACAACAAATGCAGTCTGCTCTCTCACGCTAGGGGCCACAAGGACAAAGGGGTGGTCATGCAGTGCTCTCACCTAATCTTAAAACCGATCCCCGCAGACCAGATGATAACGGCATCGCCCTTTTCTGGACCACCCACCCTCACGGACGTCATCTCCTCCGCCCCTGACGCGCAGGCCTTACCTGTTCCAACCACGGGGAAAGGTCCAAGTGGCGGGTCACAAAGTGCAGCGAGTTCAATGGCCAACGGTTCTCCTCTCGAGGCAGCCGTGCCCTTAGAGGAGGACGCATCAAAGCTCTGCAGGCACAGCCTCAAGTGTTTGGAATGTCACGAAACGTTCCAGGACGACAGCTCGCTCGCGACGCATTATCAACACGTTCTGGAGACCGCTGGGCAGGTATGGCAGATGCAGCGACCTCCATTTCCCACAAGGGATACATTCCAGTCCCACCTTCGACAATAAAGAGATGATAGAAACCTGTTTTTTAAATCTATAGTTTTACGACTCCCACAGTTTTAAACACATTTAAACACAGAGCAGCAAAACATATTTCAACAGAACATACAAAATTACGAAACTGCATTCATTCTCTACTACGACAACATTTGCAATATCGATCTTCTCCATCTCCCTTCTGTCTGTTCTATCAGAAAACTTGCACCGTCTGCCAAATGCTTCTCCCAAACCATTGCAGTTTTCTATCCCATCAACGAATCCACCAGCACAAGTCCCCGTACGTTTGTCCAGAATGTGGCGCCAGCTGTCGTTCTGTCCACTTCCAGTCCCACGTCGCAAAGAACTGCCTGCACTACGCCCGTAGAGTCGGATACCGGTTTGTCTCTTCCGCTGCAATTTTAAGATTTTAAAGTAGATCTTTTGTGTACATAAAGTCTCTGATGAATTCAGCTCATGAAAAGTCTCGAGTTGATACTTTTTTTTCCCTCCCCGAGTGTTCGAGTTTGACTCGAAGTAACAATTTTTTTTTTCTATTCTCTGTCCCGTCTCCAACCGTTAGCTGCATCCACTGTAGTGTCATTTTTGCCGACGTCGCAACCCTGAAGTCGCACATCCAGACGACACACTGTGAGATCTTCTATAAATGTCCACTTTGTCCCATGGCCTTCAAGTCGGCGCCAGCAACTCACTCGCATGGGTACACGCAGCATCCCGGACTGAAGGCGGGCGAGCCGAAGTGAGTGTTGAGTCAAAAGTGGTTCCACTGCAATTAAATCTACACAGAGAACAGTGGCATGAAATTCATGCCTCAACGACTGCAACCCGATACCCACCACGAAATCACAGGAAAATCGCCCTTTCTGCCTCACCACTAGGATTTTAGACACGGTGGATTAACTTGTTTCTCTTCAATAGAGCAACCGCTGACTTAAATAGGACCTGATCACCCGGTGCTCGCTTACATTAGGGACCTTGTCTTTCTTCTTTCCGACAGGCTTATATACAAGTGTTCCATGTGTGACACTGTGTTCACGCTGCAGTCTCTGCTGTGCTCGCACTTTGACCAGCACGTTGCGAATCATAAAGTTCCAGTCTTCAAATGTCCCGACTGCTCCACGCACTATGCACAGAAACAGCTCATGATGGACCACATCAAGGTAGGACCTCAATATTTTACACACAAATCTATGAAATAACTCAAATCACGCCTCGGTTCAATTCAATAAATCAAACTTTGCAAGGCCATCCATGGAACTTTGAAGACCACCGACGCACCGCCAACGTTGGGACTCAACTTCCCCCTCAGCACCAAGCCTACAAATTCAAACAACGCCAACAATGGCCCCAGGAACAAAAACGATGGCGGAAAGGCCAATGGTCAAAGCAAGGGTGTAAATAAAGCTGCATCTTCATCACCTAAAACCCGCACCAAAAACAGCTCAGGCGAGCTAAAGAACCGCAACGGCTCATCGTATACGTGCGGAGAATGCGACACCGTCATCACTTCCAGGGAGGTCTTTGTGGCTCACATGAAGCGAGAACACGGCAAGGTAAAAGCCTGAACCCGGGACGGAAATGTCTGGCATGTGCAGTTCAGCAACACGGTAAAAGATCATACGTGACAACTCACGCTCTTCCGATCTCGCAATAGATATTGAAGAAGCACCCGTGCCGACAGTGCGAGAAATCCTTCAGTTCTCCGCACAGTCTTTGTCGACATGACCGCCTCAAACACAAGGGAGTGCGCAAAGTCTACACCTGTCCGTGAGTACCGGCGACACGTGATTTGAGAAGCAAAAAAAGGGGACATTTTTAGAGTGAAGTTAATGGATCCTCATAACCTGAACACAATTCCATTCCAGAAAGTTGTTCTGGCATTCCTCACCAATAGTCATAGCGTGGTTAAAATGTATCTCGACCAAGTAAGTCAGGGTACCACATTCTAACTGAAAATTTTGAGTCGTACTGAGACCAAAACAGTGAGAGAAAGATCAAACCAGGCCAATGCAATTAAAAGAGAACATGAACAGCTCCGTTGGGCGCGTCACCGTGATTTGATTGCACTTTAACAGGCATTGCCCAACGCTCAGTCAGCCGTTCACAAAGAGAGCGCTGCTGGATCAGCACATTCAGTTGATGCATGGTACCACAGAGGAGAAGACGGCAACCTCCGATACCAGGGATGATTTGTCGGAGAAGAAACCGGTACGGAAATCAACGATTATTTGTCCTTGCCGTTCGCGGACCACGGCTGAGATATCTTTCCGGATGTGCTTCACAGACTGACAGCCCCAAGAGAAAGAATGAAGATGACGAGTCCCCGGCGGGGTTAAACCCCAGGAGCGTGGATTCGCAGCCGTTGAAAAGGCTCAAGGTGAACATCCCCAAAGTTCACAGGTGCGCCGTCTGCGGCTTCACCACCGAGGACGTCGCCGCCTTCCGCAAGCACATCCCCCAGCACAAGTCGGACGGCTCGTCCTACCAGTGCCAGGAGTGCGGCCTGTGCTACACCTCGCCCCGCTCCAAAGCCCGGCACCTCTTCATTGTACATCGGCTAAAGGAGCAAGGTCTCCACCGATTCAGGGGTCAGGGTGACGACGAGAGCCAGAGGGAGAACCAACTCAACGTTACGGCCGACGGCGACGACGGCACGCCAAACACCAAATGCAAAGTGTGCGGGAAACTGTTTGAGACGGAGGGGAAGCTGAACGCCCACATGAGGACCCACGGCATGGCGTTCATCAAGGCCAAAAGACTCAGTTTGGCTGAGAAATGAGATGAGTCAAGTACAATTTGAACGTTTCAACTGACCACATGTAAAATACAGTATCTGAGAGTCATTCTTTGTTTTTAATAAAGCAACATAGTTTTTGTACTTCATGTTTCTAAAGACTTGATTTTTTTTTTTTATAGAAGAGCATTTTATATGGTTTGCACTGTTGCACTACATAACCTATGGCTGTAGTATGATTGCCATTGTGAAATTCTCCGCATAAACAGGTTTTTTTTTTAAAGGTCATATTTTCTAAGCCTTTTGGCACATTGTCTACGGAAATTAGTTTTATGGAGAATTCAGTTTTTTGTACCTTTTTTATTTGACTGGTTCCCTTTAAACAACACTGCCATTTCGCTCTGTTATTTTTACTGAACTTTATTTGACAAGAAAATACATCCGGTGACAATAACACCCCCTTCTGTGCGTCAAAAATCTATTTTCTTTTTCAAGAGGCCGACTTCTGTATGAGCGGACATTCGGTCATCATTACTCTTGTTCATTGGAGAATGTAAACGTGGCTGTTAGACTGAGAAAAAAAAAAAAACAAAGCTTTGAATTGTCAACGGTAACACCCACGCACATCAATAAGCTGTAGGATAGAAGGGAAGCTACTTTTTGGACAAGACGACTTTAGTCTCTCGCTGTGAACCCGCATGTGAGAAGCGGTCTGTGAATTGTCCATTCGAATGTTGTCTTGGTGCTGCTACGGTTGCTGCTGTTTTTGATTTGATTTGATTAGAAAGCGTATATGCTTGCACTGGTCTTTATGTCAATAAAAGGTGAAAGCGAGGTCAAAGATGATATGAATTCTATCAAGACGGTAGACGTCTGCCATCTCTCAATTGTCTTTTCTTTTTTAGATGGGGGGGACTACAGCAGGCCGTTTGGGTTTCTGGGAACAAGCTCACCCCCTAGTGGTCAATGCTTCACAGTGTCTATTATTATTAATATTATCCATCCATCAATCCATATTTTAATTCACTTATCCACACGAAGGTCAGGGACCTACTGGAGCCTATCGCAGGTGTCTTTGGGCACTAGGCATTTTATTATTGTCATGATCAATATATGAAGAGGACAGAAATAATTTACAGAAAACAGAAAAATGATTGGGATTTTTTTTTCCAGAAAACTGTTTCTCTTGTTTTTCTTTTTTTTCACATTTATTTGATAATCAAACAATTCCCTTGTATTTATTTAGATTATTATTATTATTATTATACTAAGTTACCAAATACAGTTCCTTATCCTGTAAAGGCCAAGCTAAAGGAAAAATGTTGCTAATTAAAAATGAATCAGTGGCATGCTTATTAAGACAGAATGGAAATGATTAGGAAATCAAACACCTGAAGCGGCGCTCCTCTTTTGTGAAGCGAAGGTGCTAATCGCGTTGATCCGACTATGACCTATAACGACACTCCGGATCTTTTTTGTTACACCTAATGCGAAAAAGCAGGTGTGGACGAATCACAGCTGTCAAGGTAGCTCTTAGACGCCCACTTCCACTTTAAAAAGCCACTCCTGTAAAAAGATGCAGGCACTTTTATAATGGCCCTTGCATGGGTGCACTTGTTTCTTCTCGCAGGATTAATTGCACTCCTCAAGCCAACACGGTCGTTGAACGTCTCTGAAAAATGTGTGACGGACACCGGCGCTTTCCTACGGGAAATAAACCAGGGCAATCCTAAGGAATACGCTGTTCTCAGTAAGTATTGTTTTGAATTTAAACAAATCCGTCTGCAGTTACTCTGTGACCAATAGGTGGCGCCCATATATATATATATATATATATATATATATATTTATTTTTAATGGGAAAATACGGAGATGGATTCGAATTGAACTTCTGTAAAACGTAATGCAATGCTTTGTTTTTCAAATGACAGTGTATGACGCCTTTGGGAAGCTGGGTAGCAATGTCAAAGGAGGTAATACCAACCGGCCGGGCCTGCTGCAGCAGTGTCGCTCTGCCCACGGTCCTTCCTTCTCTGGACAGTACTGCCAAGTGTTCCTCAAGCAGGTTAGGACAAACGATGCAAACTATCAATAATAACCACGGCTCGATGACTATTTTACGTCATTTTATTTGGCTCACAGGGAGCCGTTCAGTATTTTGTGGGGATCTGTGTCCCAGACTCTTGCGATGAAGAGGAAGTGCAAACCATGGTGCTCTACGGTCAGTTTAACTGAATTTATTGTATTTGTATTCATTTCAAGAACGCATTTATCTCTTCCCGTCTTCACAGATAGATTTAAGCTTGGACACGCATCCCTGATACCTCCATTCCCTTCTATTCTGGTGAATGAGTCCACTCAGGAGATGTTTATGACTCACTGCTTGTCAGACACCGTAGCCCCCGACGCATCAGATGTCACCTGCCTGTAAGAGGACCTTCTCATCTATTCCACATCACCCTTCTTCACCTTACGCTCACATCCTTTCGATCGCAGCTTTGTATGTTGCGCAATGCTGGCGATTCCCCTTGCCGCCACCCTGTTCTCAGCTACAGTGAGGTGGCGTCAGAACCGGGACGTGATGCCAACAACGGAGTCTGCTCATTTAAACGCCGGCCTCAACCAGTACGGCACCGTGAAGACCAACGGGTCTACGGCTAGCGAAATAAATGAGAGTACAACAGAGGCAAACGGTAAGTACAATGCCCCGTACTGTCTAGGAATCTGAGCCCAGGCGCTACCTGACCGGGTCGTGTCTCCTGCAGACAGCGCCAGGCGTGGCTCGCCACGTTTTCCCAAAAGCTGCGTCTCTCAGTGCCTCCGGGCCTTCTCCCTTCAGACGACTTGTCGGGGTATCTTCGGCACATCTTCCGGTTTCCCCGACGGCGGCTACTCCTCCTTGAACGGCATCCGCATCCTCAGCCTGTTGTGGATCATGTGCGGACATTCCGCACAGTTCCCCGTCATAAACAACCTTGGTACAATTGAGCTAGATCTTGCCTTATGAGACAACAAGGTCCATTCTCAACCGGGTCGTTTAAATTACGATATCGTTCGCAGATAACTACAAAGACTGGAAGAAGACGGTCGAAAGAAGCCCTCTGTATGCGTTTTCTCTCAGTGGACCAGTTTTTATGGCGGTAGACACCTTCCTCCTGCTTGGGTGAGACGACAGCGACATTCCAGGACACTGAGAAATCAGACGTTGTGAGCTAAGATGAAGAAAAGTCAGAGTTCCCACTGGCAGAAGAGATGGAGATTTCGAAATATGACGTGATGCGAAAATTGCGTTTGGTTGGTTGGTCGTCAGTTTGAGAAAACCCGAGTGGTATTTCTGACATCGGAGAAGTCTCGAACGCAACACAAAAAAGACGACGAAGATTGTTTTGATTTCTTCAGCATTTTTGTGTGTGTTTTTTTTATGTTCCAGGGGTCTACTTAGCGCCAGGTCTCTACTGGTCTCCATCCAAAGAGCTGAAGACAAGCTGAGTGCGGGTCTCGTGGCGGGCTTCCTCTTCAGGAGGTTCAAAAGGTTCGCTCTCGGTGCTGTGCCGGAAAATTCATCATGGAAACAGAACATGCGAATTGTCTCCCCCCCCCCTGTGACAGGATCCAGCCGCTGCATATCTTTGTCATGTGCCTCACCGTTGGCCTTATCTCGCTGGTTCACTGGGGTCCTTACTGGTTTCCGTTCATAGACAACCTGATGGATTGTAAGACATACTGGTGGGGGAACTTGCTGCTGATCAGCAACCTGCTCCCAGTCCATGAGATAGTAAGATCAACCAGTAGCTCCCAAAGATGACTATTTGTATCTTGAACTTGCCGTTTGTAAGAACTCGACCTCTGCGCAGTGCGTTCCTTGGACGTGGTACCTCTCTTTGGACTTCCAGTGTTACGCCACCACCCCGATACTGGTCTATTTCTACAGATTGTAGGTCTCAACCGTTTTCATGTACAATTCAGAAGATCAAAACGCCACTCAACTTATCTACTGCTTCCTCCGCCAGGAATAGAGGTGCCTTTGCAGCTATGGCAGGAGGCCTTCTGTTGATGACCACGTTGGCTGGTTCACTCGTCACGGGACTCCTGCGGTTGCCCGTCTTCCAGCCGTCTACGCTGTGAGACCATATTTCGGTTTAACACATGACGTGAGAGGAGTTTAGCGACTGATGAAACTTAACTCTCTCAATTTACCAGTATTAGGTGTGTGAAAAAAGTGAGGGGGGGTAGGGGGCGATGAGGGAGAATAATCGTAAAATTAGAAAAGTAAATTTATAATTGTACAATTATGACTGTAAATTGTGGTTTTGCAAGAATCAAATCAGCAATCTTTGAGAATAATTATAATTCTCCCAGAATGAAGTCGTAATTTGGGAGTAAATAAAGTTGCAATGTGAGGAAATGTTTGGATTTCACAAGGGGAAAAAAAACTGGTGAAATGCTACGAGAAGAAAATTCTACTAACTGTTTAATACCAAAAAAAAAAACTTACTTTTTGGAAAATGCATTTTAAGGACAATGTCAATTTGTTTTGAAACAGATTGTGATTTATCAAAAAGTAATAATTACACAAGATAAAGACAATTCAATTTTTTTTCCGGATAACATGTTAAAACAAGTTGTAAAAAGCAAACAACCGTGTAAGAACTCCCTAGGCTGAAATCTCCTCAGTTGTTTTTGGAAACATGTACACCAGGTTTAAAAAAATAATAATAATAATCTAAATTAAATAAAATTACTGGACTAGACATGCTGACATTTACCCGCTCCAATTATGAGTTTCATCTCCAACTTTTTTTTCCATAATATTGTTTTGTAATTTTTACCCATAAATATATTTGGAGTCATTTATTTTCCAGCACGTCAGAGAATTATGTCCTGTATTATTATGTGAAGCCCCACACCAGATATGGACCATTTTTGATTGGAATTTTGACCGGAATTTACCTGACGACTAAAAAAGAGCAACTTTTAAAGAACAAGGTAGGATTCGTCTTCTCCGACCCCGAATCAGAATTGCTGTCACTGTCTCCGCTTTCACACTCACATGCTGCTCGGATGTCGTTGCTCCAGTGGCAGGCGGCGCTGGGTTGGTCGTGTTGTCTGTCAATCTTGGCGGCGTTGATGGGAGTGGCCTACGCCCTCCAGGGGATCCCGGCGCAACCCTCCGTGCCGCACGCGCTCTACCAGGGGTTACACAGACCGATGTGGGCTCTGGCGATCGCCTGGATCATCCTGGCCTGCGAGGAGGGCTACGGAGGTACAAGAGGAGGTCTTTCAATCAACAGGGTTATCATCGTTTGGGTTATTTGTTTTTAATGACTTTTTTTTTTGTGGTCATTAACACTGACTTTGGTTTTTTTTTTCCTGCAATGACGACCTTTTCCCCCACTTTTGTTTTTCCCCGTGAAAGTCAGAACATGTATCTGATCTCTGACTGCCCATCTGCGATCCTGCTCTCCCAACGTGTGCCCTCCTTCCGCAGGCTTCATCAATAGCCTCTTGTCATTCTCTCTGTGGGTTCCTTTGGCCAACATCAGTTTCGCTTGCTACCTGATCCATCCCCTCTTCATCCTGGTCTACATCGGACTACAAGAGACCCCCATCCACTACACAGATGTCAACTTTGTGAGCTCTTGGCTTCTTCGTCGTCTGCTGTATGAGTGACTTGCGCAGTCGTACTGTACTCTCTCTCTCTCTCTCTCTCTCTGGATGTGTGTGGTCTTTCTTAAGATGTACTTGTTCCTCGGCCATCTGGTGCTCACGCTGGGGACGAGCGTGGTCTTAACCGTCCTGGTGGAGAAGCCCTACGTTCTCCTCAAGTGGAATCGTAAAGCCGGGCCAGTGCGACACTGACGAAGGCCCTTCATCAACGACCAACCGTGTTCCGTCAGTCCTGTAAGCTTTGAACATTTATGTCATCCCACAATTAATCAGAGACGTTTTTTGTTTTTTTGGTATCTTCCCCATATTATGATGATTTAATTTTTTGCAAATGTTTTCAAACAGCTGGTAATGTCACAGTTCTGATGCATGTTTTTGTGGGTAATACATCAATCTAATAAATATTTTTTTTGCAAAAAATTGTGACTTTCTTCTTGTAATTCATCACAATTTTTGACTTATTCCTTATAAAATGGTTGAAATGTTTGCCATTTGTTGCCTTTTTCTTGTAAATCATTTCATGTCACGGTGTGGGACAAATAAAGGATATCTTATCTTATTTTAGCCTTAATAATGATGATTTTATTCTTGTAACATAGTGAGTTTTTTTTAAATAAAATGATTACTCAGTTTTCTGTCCTTTAAAGAATTTCAGACCCACCCACCATAGCTAAAAATATAAATGACACCTCCTGCATTTCGAACTGATTCGAGCACACTTTTAAAGTATGCATACCGTCATTCGCGCCTCTTCTCACTTTCCCGCTTGTGCCGTCTTCCAAATCAAGCTGTTTGTCACTTCCATTTCGGTTCACTGTAAAACATACTCTACACTGAAAGCAAAAGAGAATGAAACATTCTGCATTCCGAATAACATGACTGTACAGTCTCTCCCATGCAGCGTCATAACAACAAAATAAGTCAGTGACGCACATGTGCAGCGTCACCGGTACGAGCCCCCCTGCCCCAACCTTTGGGCCCCCGGAGCCTGGGCAATGTGGGCAGACAGCAAGCTGTGCAACAACACAGTGTAAAAATACATCATGCTGTCGGAAGAGGACACTTGTCTCACTCTGTCTTCATTGAGTGCATGAGTCCTGTCCAACACGCATAGCGCACAAGGTGTAACATGTCTGCACGAGCGCCGCGACAAAACTTTGAGCTTCTATTTTTGGTTAACATTTCCATTCATGCAGTTGCCAGACACCACTAACTCATCATTTGCATTTCTACACGTCCCTAGAACGTGGCAGACCTGCCAGAAAAACACATACATATACACTCTTTCCATTATCTGAAATGCTCTCGCTTGTACACCCATCCAAATAAGATGAGACTATAGTAAAACTGACACAAAAAAGAATTAAACATTACATATTTCAAGACCAAAGTGACCAATCATACCATGTGATTTTGACTAATTGTTGCAGTTTTAAACATGATGTGAACCGCCATAGACCAGCTAAGGATATTAACATAGATTTTATGTTGCAGCTGATAATTTAAGACCTAGCATAATTGTTCTCAATTTTGTGGGATCAATGATAATTACTGGAGATTAGTTGGGGACCTTCTCCGCCTCCTCTTATTGCTCTTAATGACATGCTGCAGCTCTGCCATGAGAGCTCAGTGTTGACAGGCATGTGGTGGCACACTGTGGGGCCACACTGGTGCGCAAATCATTTGGAACTTGCTTGTATGTACAGTAATGTATGCCATAAAAAAAAAACGCACCAAAAAATTGTACATGTAGGTGAAGAGGTCTCCACCAATTGCATTCCTAGACAGCTCCAAAATGTATCCAAATTCGCACAAATGTAGACTTCAGTGGCACCTATGTCATAGTTCTGCAGAAATTGACTAAATATTTTCCCCCCATTTTCCTACTGGCTGGAGAATCAAATTAAAAAAAAAAAAATATTGACACCGGCATCGCTGGAAATATAGATAAGCCTCTTAAATGTTGAGGATCGGCACATGTCCGCACTATCAGGTAACTATAACGTTCTCGAGCAGTCGGTGATGGTGGGGATGATCCAAAAATAGCCCCTCCAACCCCTCCTCACCCACTTGAAGGAGAGTTCATACTCAAGTGGCGCATCAAAGCTTTAAATCGTCAATCACGTCTATGGAAGAGGTACGTACTTATGCGGCCTATTCGTTTTTATTAGCCTTGAATCCGTTCCACAAGCTCACTGGCTATTTTAGCGAGCAGATGACTTAACTTGCCGAACAAGCTTTTCCGATTGATTGATGGACTTCCGATCATGTGACGCACGCTGCTAAATAAACTTAGTAAAACTGTAAAAATAATTGATCCGTCTAACAAAATATTTTTTTCAGAAATGGCTCTATTCATCATCTTCATCTTAAAAACAAAAATAAAGCTGTGAAAAATAGCCAAAATGTTGAAACGTATTACTTTAGAAAGTGAAATGGCAGCAGTGCATAAAGGAGAGGAACTGACACTAAAGTTGGTTTATCAATAACAAAACTGCTATCAAAGTTATCAATATTTGGATTGAACCATTTGTAAATTGTGTTTGAGGTGAGGGGTAAAGGACGCTTTCTCGGGCACATGCAGACAGGTTGCTTGGTTTTGTTTTTAGTGCTGTACATAGACGCAAAAGCTTCTATATGGCCCAGTACTAAATAGTGTACATTGTGAGGAGGTGTGACTAAACATAACGAGTCCCTTTTTTCCAGGTCATTGCATGCGTGTGTGTTTTTGTTTTCATGTGGCGTGTCTCAGGCGAGGTGCCCTTCACGGCGTACGTGACAAATGCAGGCCATGGGTGAAGATGTCCTGGTATTTTTCCAGCCTCTGTGCCACTAGCAAGTCCTTTGAGCGCTCGTGTAAATCAGCAGAGCCGAATTCAACACCTCATATTACCGCCGACGGCTACAGAACACTCACATGTAGGCGAGCAGGGCAGAACCGCAGCACAATTTCACCACACTGTGTGCACGTTTTGATTAAATTAAGGGCAATATCAAAAGAACCTGTCTGCCATCAGGCACAATTGTTTGGAAATGCAATGGGGGGTTCAGAGTAAATTGTTGACTCTTGATTGATTATAAGTACCAATAAATAATTTTCATCAAATAAAAATTCTACAACTTAAAAATGCTTTTTTTTCCCTTTTTGAGTACACTCCTGTTTGGAAATTTCAAATGATGAGATCCACAAATTCTGATTCTGCTCAAAAATCCAACGCGATAGATGCTGAGAAACTTTGGCTTAACGATGGCAGCGAAGAACGGCCCTGGAGTTTGCCGTCATGTAAATTTTAAGGATCAATAAATGAAATCGCTGATCGATAGGTCAATTATGACATTACAACCCATCACCAATTTTGCATAAAATGCTAAATATTTGCTGATCCCGATCCAGCCAATCAGATCTGTGTAACGTCAATGCATTTGCATAATCTACTTCCTGCCACATTCCAAAAGCATGGTTGTTTCACTTGAGATTCAAACATTTCCAATTCATCATTTGGTCAGCAAGTTATTTTTCTCATTTCTGCGCAGAAACTGGAGGAGGCTGTAGTTGACGGCAACGCAGGAGGCGTAAAAACGAGATGCATCGATGGACCCGACGCTGATCACCACCGACGAACAAAGACAGTCACTGTCTGTCCTCCCCGAGACTCAAATCAGTCAGGGTTCCGGCTACTTTTCTGTTTTGGGGGGCTTCTTGGACCAGTCGGAACCACTGCTATCTCCGCCACCCCATCTGTCTGGGGGCCTTACCTCGCCCC
Source organism: Hippocampus mohnikei (assembly GCA_026261675.1). Taxonomy (NCBI): domain Eukaryota; kingdom Metazoa; phylum Chordata; class Actinopteri; order Syngnathiformes; family Syngnathidae; genus Hippocampus; species Hippocampus mohnikei. The sequence goes on from JAKGUB010000344.1 coordinate 4,280,911, forward strand.
TGTCCGAGATTTACACTGAACCTGTCCGGATACCAGACACAAGAAAGCCGCTCAGGGTCGAGTCGCCCACTCGGGAGAGTTCCAAGGCCTCTGACCTCAGCTTGGAGCACCGTCAAACCGCCTATTTGATGTCACTTCCAGACAGCTCAGAGGGTGACTCAGCCACGGGCCTGACGTCAGATTTGTACATCTTTGAAAATGAGACTCAGGACTTCATCCTGAGTTCAACCGCCTCGCAGAATAACCACGATGCCTCCCCTCTTGCGTGTTGTCATTCAGCCAAGAAAGTGACACATAGTACTGCCATGACTATGGACTGGGCGACGTTGGAGTATGAGTCAAGGCTCACGCCACCTGCTGAGGTCACCCGAGTCAAGCCGCGAGGACCGAGGAGCCTCAGTCCCGCTGAACCGTGGGTGGATGCCTGCCAGTATCTGGATAGGACGGATGTTTTGCCTACTTCCGCTTCCAGTGACTTATCTTTGGAAGAGATTTGGGCGTCGGGTTACGCCAGTGACGGGATTGGCTGGGACGGAGATGACAGCAGAGGTTGGGGTCCGCCAGTGGAGAGGTGGTCCTCGGTGGAGAGCTGGGCCGGAGCACTCTCAGCCTGGAATGTCATCGGGACACCGAGGGAGGAGCTGACAACCGCTTTCTCAGAGATAGGAGCTGAGATCGATGCCCTAACCGAAGCGCTAGCGGACTTTAAGCCCTACAGCGAGACGGAAAAGGGGATGGGGGTTCACGATCAGCTTGTGGGACAAATCATCCGAGAGGAATCCGTCCCCTGCGGGCAGGAATGCTTCTCTTTCCAACCACAGATTGGGGACAACGGCCAATCTCTTGGCGATTCAACAACCAACACCCAAATTGAACCGGAGGAAATCGCTGTCATCAACTTTGTACGTGAGAACCGATCTTTGGTTCCATCTGCCTGTGACTTGGACAGTCTCATCCCTGTATGGACTCCCACTGAGGATATGGACATTCCTCAATGTGTCCAGCGTTCAGAGAGAGAAGACTTGAAAGAAGAGAAAAACGTATTGAAGATCGTCGAGGACGCAGACGTGACAGGACAGCCTGCTGAGCGGACAAATGAGCAGGTAGGATGATTTAAGGTGGATTTTTAACACAATCACCAGCCAAGAAATCGGGCAGACCACACCTTCAATATCTCATGCGACACGTGCCCACCTTGTAAAAGGTTTTCTCAACTACAAAACATCAATTGTGTCGAAAATTAATGGCGCCATAGACTCAAATAAAAACAAAAATAGACACCAAGTGCATATGGCATACATGGTGGACACGAACCGGTGGTCATGCTCTCTGGAAAAAAAAAAAAGTTCTAGACGTTCTTGTCCCGCCGAATGCATCACACGGCGGTCACGGAGGTAAACACAATGTAAACTGGCTACAGAAATATTGTCACCCTCCCTTGCCAAGGTCCCGCACTCGGCTTGTGTCCTTTGGGCTCGCGCTGTGCGAGAGGGACAGGTGAAAGAAAATGAGAGACCAGCTTAATAATAGCGCAGGACAACGATGATAATCACTGCCATTCCTGTTGTGCAAGGGCGGTGGGGTGAAGCACAGCTGCTGATTGTAATACGACGCCCCTTTTCCCATACACTCGTCACACCCATCCCTCCCCCATTCGGAAAGGCGAGGAGCAAGAAAGGGTCCCGCATTGGTTGCTGGACAGTCCGTTGTAGACCAGAGTCACTTGTGTGCAGCACGCGTGGCCTCCAGGCTGGGATTTAAACACATGGCGTTCTGTATGGGTCGCCTTTGGGCATCGATAGGAAGGTATGTGATCATTTTAAATGAATTTGGTTTGAGAAAAATACAAAATCCATCCATGGATCTGCAGTCTAACTTTGTTATGATCCTGTCAAAAGTTGCACAGCACCCCATCGGGAAAACGGTTGTCCCTCGGGGTAGACAAGTGGAGAAAGTATGCAGCCCGGGATGCAAAAATGGAGGCGTAATGACTTACTGCGTAGCAAAAGGCGCGTGCAATTTTTGCTGCAACTCATTTGCAGCCTTAAGTAGGCAAACGTTGATGGATGGATACTTTATTTTCATACTCAATGGAAGTCAATAAGTATCGGTGTGGTACTGATTTAGTGGGTAATTAAAACAAAACAAACTCACAATCGGGATTCTATTCATGAGGTCAACGTTGTGTTTGCTTCCTAAAAAGCCCGCAGAACAACTTAAAGCATGTGAAGGATCACAATAATATCCTCTACTCATCATACCGCTTGTTTTGTTATTCCCCAGCTGTCGGGCGATGGGTTGTTTCAGGTGATAGAAGGTCCCAGAGTGGCCCAGCCCGACCTTTCATCCAATCGGGGTGCAGATGCGAGCACAGGTCCAAACGCTATTGACTGTAACGGACGTGAAACCTCCGAAGAAGATACGATGAACCCCCGTGTACCAGTCTTTAATAACAGCGGACACACAGCACCTGACATTCTGCCGGACACCGGGGGAGCAACCCAGGTGCCCCCGCAGGTTGGATGTCCCACCTTTATTGTGCCCGTGGCGCCTCTTGAGATCAGGTCCGCCCTGGAGTATCGTAGGAGCAGCTTGGATGGAGATCCCACGAGGACTTTCAACGATGCCCACGTGCGAACCCGGACCCTTTGGCCGCTCTGCGACGAGAGGGGAACCGGCGGAGAGGTTCGTGGACTTTGTAAAGAACTTTCCAAATTGGCCGCGGTCCCTGAGAAGAACCAGACCGGTCTAGATGAGCCGCACGTCTCCAAGGCGGCCAAACAAAGCGACCAAGCGGTAGCAGACAAGCCGAAACCGATTCATGCGTCATCGGGAAAGACGCCTCACAAGAGTGAGGGCAAACCCCGCTGCAAGAAGGACAAATACGCCGTCCACCATCACAGCACCCCCGTGCTCAAGAAACAGGAGAACTCGGCTCACCTCACAAACAGCAGACAAAAAGAAACCATGGAAAATCCCAGCAGTCACCTTGTCGAAGAGAAGACGACGGTCGTTGAGACAGCCAAGCCGCATGGCAAGAAGAAGAAGAAACACCAACAAATCGCGACCCCGGAGAAGACGGCAGCAGACCCTCCGGCCGTGGCGGAGATCGTCGCTAAAGCGAAGGGTGCTAAAGGACGGATCGAAATGTTTGAGGCCAAAACGAGCACCAAACACGGCAAAGCCCGCAAGCACGCAGGGACTTCGGAGGCTGCGGACAAAAAGCACACAGACGCTTCGAAAGCCTCACAGGGAGAACACCTTCAGCATAAAACAGAACATAAACATGACCCGACGAACGACGCTGTCTTTAAAAAACTTCGCCTGCCCAAGGATAAGTTTGGAAAGCTATTGGACTCAAAGCCAAGCCTTTCCCCTCCAATGAAGGCGGCAGAGGGACAAAAGACGGATGTCAGAGCGCCGAGTAAGAAGGCATCCGGCGAAGCGGTCAAACACAAAGCAAGCGCACCCAAAGAAGGTAAATAAATGTCAATTTACAGCATAATTATTGCAAAATTATCAGTCGAACAAACATTTAACAATATTATGTTATCTACGATTCTACATAGGCTGCAGTGATACATGTGCTAAAACGAATGCTTAAAAAGCAACAGGTGGTGTGGGACCATTTCAAAATAATAATAATAATAAAATCTGTGGCATGACTCACAGAGCCAAAGGTCACGCAACCCATCCAGGCAGCGTCCGTGAGTGAGGACCCCCAAAGTCTTAGTCTGTGGTGTCAGTTCGCTGCCATCTCGGGCGAGCACACCTTCACCTGGAGGCACGACGGTGCTGTCCTGGCGGAGGTCAAACGAAGGTAATCCCATTTGATCACCTCTGCAAAGGAAGCTCAAATGTTTGTTTCAATTTGGGTCTAGCAAACTAAAGGTTTGTGAAAATGTTCAAAGCCTAAATGGGCTTCAAAAGAATTTCAAAGTCATAAATTCCCTTGTGACACCATATTTATCTCTGAAGTGCAGGGGACGAGAGGCGGGCGTCCTTGACCATCCCTAAGGCCTCCCACAAAGACCTGGGGAAGTACCAGTGCTGTCTCAACAGCTCACAAGGCTCCATCACGCTGGACTACCTTCTTACTTATGAAGGTAGGACTAACCAAAACACCTGTGAACGGAAAAATCCACCGGTTAGGGGCGGCCATTTTGTAACTTGCTGTCAACTCAAAATGACATTTGTTGCACAGGGCTCAGGCAACGACCGATTGCGGCTCATCTTGCGAATGTCACGTGACCAAACTGAGAAACTAGGTGACTTTATGGTCAGTTGCGAAAGCAGCTTATTGGTGCATTAGTGCCACCAACTGGCTTGGGAGATTTTTCCAAAGTAAAAAAATGAGCTTTGGTTCCCTTAGTGAGGAAACACTGCCTAATCATATACATGTGCACTCCCTCAGTTCAAACTTGACTGTCTATTAACTGTCACTTCTTCACAGTGCTCCGTGAGATTGTCATCCAGCCATCTCCAAACGTCACACGTGAGTTGCCGTCGGTCATTTGGAAAATCACCCGCACTCCTTTCTTACCGTTTCCCTTTTCTCCAGCCGTCGAGTTGGGCTCCGAGGCGGAGGACGTCCAGTGTTCCCAGCTGCTGTTCAGAGACGACTTCCTGTCCGAGCATTACTTCGGCGAAAACCAGCCCTTCAGCATCATCACCGAGAAGGTCCACTTTGGGGAGGGCATGCACCGGCGGGCGTTTCGCACCAGGCTGCGCAGGGGTGTGGTGCCCCTCCTGCTGACGGGGCCCTCGTGCGTGCTGAAGGTGCACACCGCCATCAGCTATGGGATCATGAACAATGACGACCTTGTTAAAAGGAACTACTCCCTGGCTGTGGAAGTAAGCCCATTTGTATTTCACCAACTCACGTTTGTTCTGAATAAACAGAACGAGTAAAAAGAAAAATAATAAGGAACGAAACACTGACCAACAGTGCAGAACAATATCAATTAAAACTTCACATAGGCATAAAAAGGTTCGTATACGGTTGGTTGTGAAATTCGCAGCAACCCCTAAATTTGGGAAATTGGATCCAATTGTAATATTCAATATCTTTTTTTTTTTCCTTTCGGCTTTTCCCTTCAGGGTTCGCCACGGCAAATCAGTTTCCTCCATCTATTAAAGTGTAAAACGTGATGTGATGCTTAGATTATTATTAGCATGTGTTAATGTGTCCCCCAGGAGTGTCATGTTCAGAACACGGCTCGGGAGTACATCAAGGAGTACACTGCTGTCGCCCAGTCCGTCGCCGCCTTCGGGGAAGTCCCAGAGTGAGTGACAGCGCATTGCATTTTCAACCAAACTGCCCCACGCCACTGTGGACCCCTGATTAAAATTTGATTCTAGGGATAGTTCTGGCAATAAAATTAATTAGTGATCATTCATACGCCTACTCTGAATTTATTGCAATGGTGTTGTATTACAAGAGAGGACTGGACATGTTGGAATGTTGAGTGTTGTTTTATCACTTGGAATTTCCAAGTGATAAAACATGAAGTCACATACTGAATACAGGTCATTTGGCACTTTGTGTCACTTTGAGTTTCGTACTTGTATATGAAAAGTGCTTTATAAATAAAATTACTGCATAGAGACATCATATAAAATACTACTCCAGGGTTAGGATTGTTGATGTTAATTACTCTTGGAAGCAACCTAGTGCCAAAACGTTTTATGCCATCCCTTCCCCCCCACACAGGATCATTCCCATCTACCTGGTTCACCGGCCGTCTAGCGACATCCCATACGCCACGCTGGAGGAGGAGCTGATCGGTGAATTTGTCAAGTATTCGGTGAAGGACGGCAAGGAGATCAACCTGTTGAGGCGGGACTCCGAAGCGGGCGCAAGTGTTGCGCCTTCCAGCATTGGGTGTACCAACGGACGGAAGGAAACCTGCTGGTTACTGACATGCAAGGTGGGCAAAAAGTATATCATGTGGGCAAAACATTTTGAAGTTGAATAAGCTTTGCTGTAAATAACTGAATGAATAAATAGCAGATACACTGATTTTTTTAAGCAGATCTATTATGAAAGTTTGTCACAATTTTTAAAAAGTTCCCAGGTGCAACTCAACAATGATTGCTGCGTACAGAAGACAACCTACATGATGTCAGCTATGTGTTGAGCGTACATCCACTAAAAGGTGCAGTCATTACGAATAATGCATACTAATGTTTTGCAGGAGTCGGAATGAAGCTCACTGATGTGGGAATAGCCACCTGTAAGAAAGGGTAAGCTAAAAACAAATTAAAAGATTTGGCATTTCAAAAGGTGAATGACAGATTCCGAATTTTCTTCACAGCTACAAGGGCTTCAAAGGCAACTGTGCCACCTCATTCATCGACCAGTTCAAAGTGCTGCACCAGTGCAACACTTACTGCGAGATCCTGGGCCTGGACTCCCTGCAGGCCAATGCAGCCAAGAAGGCTGTCTGCACTCACAGAAGCAAAGCACAGCCATTAGCAGGACCCAAAAAGAAAGCATTTGGGCCCACTCTTAAGGCCAAGTCCTAAGAATGGGGAGTGCTTGGACTTGGATGGGAATTGGGGTGTTGAACTGTCATGTCTTACATTGATTTTCTTTCTTTTTTTTTTACTTGTGATGTTTCCAAGCACGTTGTGTTCATTAAATTAATGAACTGGTTAATTAGCTTATTGGAAGAAACACTGTTGACTATGAAACAGAGCAGAGGACAAATTGTATTGTTATTGATGGATTCAGTGTGAATGCTTTGTTAGAGGTTTTTTTTTTTTATTTGTTAGAGGTTTATTTTCTTCCATTCATTTTCTATGAAGTGCTTGTCGGTATTCGAGCTGCGGGTGTGCTTGAGCCTATCCCAGCCTATTTGGGGAAAGGAGCAGGCTAGATCCTGAAAAAAATAATGGACCGCAAATATAGCATGTCCCGTAAGTCTCCGTGACGCCAGTAGTTAGTGTCCGACTGTGTTGTGTTTTAAGAATATTGACGACACACAACGGGATTTCTTGTATTGGCTGCGTTTATTCGTCTTAATCACAAAGACTGACGAAAACAACAGAAATTGCCCTCCCGTCAATTAGTGATACAGCGTGACGCTCCCCATGGACGTCAAGAGAAAAACATGTAACACAACATACCTGACGACAATAGCAGAAAACAAGTACAGATACACAAATTATATGGCACAGGAGTGTATTAAAATACGTAAACTTGTAAATGAAAACAGAAGCTAAAAACGCTTTCCTCCCCATAGATATCAAGACAAAAATGGGAGAGTCAAACGCGGGAGTTGTACTTCAAAAAGGCAGTGCCACATTAATTATTGAAGTAGGGGAACACATAAAAAAATATGTTCCACCCTTTCATAATGGAGCATGAAGTAAAACAACACGTCAGGTGTTTATCATTTCTGTATTTATACAGTACAGTAAGTTTTTTAATTTGCTGTTACATCCATACATCGGAAATATAAACGTCTCTTGACATAAACCATTTTTATTTATATGATATACTCTATATGGATGATTTCAATTCGTTGCTCTTTATTCAAATGCATTCTAAGGGTTATCCGAAATACAAAGAAATGTTTCTTCATATTTTTGTGTTAAATGATCCCGTTTCATGTATTTGATTGTAATTATATTTTGATTTAAATAAAATAGAAACGTTTTTAAGGAAATACAAATATACAAAAAAACACCCATGACAAATCAATGTTTTTTGTTGTCATTCTAAGAAAATTTACCTCAAATCTGGAAAGAAAAAAAAAAAAATCCAAGGGGCATCCGAGAGTGTTTTTTTCCAACCTGTAGCTATTTAGTGTGATGATGGCGTTTGATTGACAGGACACAAACACCATTGTCACACTCCACAGCTCCCGAGGACAGACGCAGCATGGCGGATGGACGAGTCGGGAATTCTGGGATCGCCATAAACATCTGTCATCAGCCAACTGGGAAAACAGAAACAGAAAACAAGCAAATGACTACTCTTCTGGTGGGATGTGCACAGCCGGGTCATGCGATAACATCTGTGGTATTCCCAGACATTTGTCCTGCGAATCAAAATCTGCGCTCCTTTCCACCTCACCTCCGTTTCTCGTGGATGGCTGTCGTTCACTGACTCCCGTTCCACCACGTCCCACCCTCTTCATATACCTTCCAGCATCTTTCCAAAACGGTAAAAGTCCAGAAGCTGACAGGGCAGGCGGGCAGCCGAGGGAGGTCCGTGCGCGGTCCAAGTCTTTATGTAGACAAACAGCTGGTTGCACATTAGTGATAAGCTACGGGGCAAGTATCGATCGACCCTGACCGGAGCTAAGAGAGGGTTAGTTGAGGTGGGACACACACACACACACACACACACACACACACACACACACACACACACACACACACACACACACACACACACACACACACACACACACACACACACACACACACACACACACACACACACACACACACACACACACACACACACACACGCACAAGGTCAGTCTGCCCAATATCCTTTTTAAAAATATAATTTTAGATCCATATACAATATGTGCATTGGATATAAAAAGTCTACACACCCGTTTAAATAAGTTTTAGTGAGTAAAACAAGAAAAAGGACCCCTAAAAATTATTTAAAATCATCATCAAGCAGCGAAAATACAGCAAAACAGTGACATTCCCAAGAGAAAAGACTACTACTACAAGATACTAAAAACAGGTGGGTTAAAAAATAATCCTGTTGGTTCATTTGGAGTTCGAGAAGTAGACTCTTGTCCTAGTACAGTACTCTCACCTGTTATTATTTTTTACTCACAAAATATACTTACCAATGACGTGTGTGTGCACCTCTAAGAACAATATGAACACCAATTCTTTAGTGGTGTGTGTAAACCTCTAAAGTACAAGCCTATTTCGACATTATATATAAAAGTCCCCACAGCATTAATGAGCCATTCTACAAACAAATTTAATGGTGCGTGTCCACCTTAAATGGCAATTTTTGGCTTGCTGACTTGTTTGTAAGCCTTTGGGCTTTGATAAAATGTCCCCGCGCTGGCAGGCTGGCTTTTATTTGCTCGTCCTTGGCGCTGATAACTTGGAGATTGTGTGTGTGAATGAACCCACGTCTCTTCACCGGAACACGTGCACTACATTAACCAACAATTCAAAAGAACATTCTCTCAAGTTACTAAATCACCAGAAATGCACTTTGTTTTAAACTTGTAATATAGCACTAATGAGAATACCATGTCTAGTATAGTACAGACGAAATAGTTACATGAAACCTGTGTGTGTGTACGCACACACACGTATTGTATGTTAAGTCACAGGGGCTACACAAATTTGTGATGGGGCATTGGCACCCCCTAGCCCCAATCATATTTTCTCATACCTGTTGTTCTTTGTTTCACTTGATCAAGTCTCTTGTTTCATATTTCAAAATAAAAGCATTTATCCTTCCTGCTGACACCATACTGTACCCATGTCGGACGGTACTCTAGGCTGCAATATCGGTATTACATCGGAAGTGAACAAGTTGTATCGGGACACCCGTCATACTTTTTAATTCTTATGTCCAGATTTTAATGCCCTAATGTTGTTTATGGAATGCATTGATTAGACACTCATATTTGTCTGGTGTCACATCAGTTTGTGCTTGCACATTTAGTCTAGTATTCTAGCTTATACTATTTCATGTAAAGTTGGTTGAGTTGGATGGTTTGCCTGCCGAATAGTCTAATGAAACATCGGAGAATGATTATGTACATGCTGGAAGCGAGATGCATCCTCAGAATTTTTTGCCATCTTTTTATGGTACCCACACACAACTACAAACACCTTTTGGGGATTGTCAAATATACGTAAAACTGCTCACTTATTTAAGGCAACACATAATTGGTGGGGGTAATATAGCGGGGTTTTTTTTCATATACGTTCACCTATAAGTAAGTGCAACTTCCCGTTCTTATGTTTATCGTCACACTGTGAACAAGCCACTCCTGGTGAGAACAAGACAACGGAAGAGTTGAAATAGGTTTCACTTTTATTGGACTGAAGCTAAATGAACCACAAAGAGCTGAGAGCGGAGGCATCTTTAAAGAAATATACACACACACACATCTATATATACTTATATAGACTGTATGTATATATGTATACACATGACTGTCACCCTTTTTATAAAAACTAAACAAGCATATACATTTAAAAAAGATACATGACAAGGAGGGTGGCGGTAATAGCAGAAAGTGGAAATAAAGTATTTTCTTTTTTTTTTTAATTTATATATTTTTATGTGGCTGGTTTAGCAGCTTAACCACATTAGTCTGGGTTCTATTGCACCGGCTAAGCCTTGCTTATGTAGATGTAGAATCACATTCAAAAGTTGACGACACAGGTGACCTCAGTGATGTATAAAGTGCCCTTTAGGTTCCATGGTGTTACAAAAAAAGCTCTATTCATTTAATTTTTTTGTATGAAACGTGCTGCTTAATATTCAAGAGTTTTAAATCACAGCTTGTCTTTGCTCTCTCACACACACACACACACACACGCACACACACACGCACGCACACTTCATTTTTAGTGTTGATCAGTAATACTTATTAAATGTAAAGCATACATACATTTATATACTGTCAAAAAAGACCAATATACAGCATTATGAACAAGCCAGGACTATTCTTGATAGTCTCACAGAAACTAGCCCCAAATCTCCGAATCAAAAGCCAACGCAACATCCATTTTGTCGTTTTCATGTTGCTTTTCGGTGCACTTTGATATTTAGAGTGGTTATAACAATTAAAAAAAAAACATTAAATTTTTTTACATGTTTGCTATTAATCACTGTAAAAAAAACAAAGTTTCCCCCCTCTTTCATTTCAACTTCACTTTGCGTGATCTTTGAGAATTGTCAAAAATAGTAAACATCAGTACAAAGACATCATATTTCCTGACGGAATCATATCACGGATTAAAAAAAAACACCAAAAAAAAAGGAAAACAAAACAACAACTACCGGTACATATGTAATAAAAAATAAATCATCCCCTAAATCGTCAGAAAGGCTCTGGTGCCAACATAAGAGGGGGGCATAGCAGATTTCCTGAAGTGAGATTGGCTAGTTGGATTGCTAAAGTAATCCGGTGTTTGGAGCCACGTTAAGGCCTTGGCTGCTGTGCTAGCTAGAATAATAAAATGTTAGTAGGTTAGTCGTAGTGCTTCCACAGGGTGTAGTGGTGACGGGATGGTATTTCATGCTCATGCCAGGGGATTAAATACTCTCTCTCCTCCCCGCTGGGATCAGGAGGGGGCTGTGCCTTAACAAGGAACCACACCCCCCCCAGCCACCGTTGAAAGACATAGTCGGCCTGTCGACTCGCTGTACAGTTGGGTATGGCTAACGGTCCGGCGTTTGCTAACCACATGCTACGACCGCCGATTTGGACGCTTTTGAGTTGTATTTCCCGTTTGTCAATTCCGATAAATCGGATGTTGCTTCGGATGTGTTTTTTTTTGTCTCCCTCACGGAGGCCCTCCCTCCCGCACCCTGTTTAGTCAACTCCTTCGAAGCCCTGCGCGTTTTCCACAGCCATAAGCAGCTTCTCCCGCAGGTCCTCAAATGAGTCATAGGTGGGAAGGTCCAAACGGTTGAAACTGGAAAAAGAAATTCTGTTAAAAACATTTCATGTGTTTCAAGAAACAGCTGACATAAATACTGGATTAAGTACTGGGTTTAGCAGTTTACTTTTAATGTGTGGAAGAACAACCGCAAATTAGACGCGAGTCATGCCAGTCATGATTTTTTGTTGTTGATGGAAAGAGGAAGTTGCCTATGGCTACTATCTTTCAATTTTTTCAATTCAATTATTGCACATATGTTACATGTATCTAATTTTTTTCATGCGTTGATTTAGATTTTTTTTCCAAATGTGATTATTCCATAAGTGTAGAGAAGAATTGAATTTTCTCTCAATTCAAACGTGACAAAAAAAATAAATGGTGTAAATCTGACATACCATGTGTGGGCTCTGGGCAGCTTATCTGGCGTTCCCCATTGCTCGATAGTGAACAGTTGAGGACCGTTTGAGCCTGCAACCAGAACATTTGAGCACTTTCAGCATTTAAAACATCACATTTAGTTTAAAACAATGGATGGATGCTGTCTATCAAAAAGAAGCAAGAACGGCGAACCATAAAGCTCAGCGAAGCCGTTCATGGGCACCCGCGATGTTCCCGTAACAAACTGTAGAAGTCGGATCCTCTTTTCGGCATCCATTAAGAGGACAACCTGAAGGAGGCAAATAATAATACACACTTTACAGTGCACAATCAAAAGGTAACAACAGGCATTGATCCAATATCACGCGTTGGTGTCGTCCCAAGGAAAAAAAAAAAGGTGGCATGAGTATACATACACAAGCAAGAGACTGACCTTCCAGAACCACTGGATGACTGGGTGGTTGGGACAGTAGCCGTTCTTGTAAACCGTGTGCTGTCGCCAGTCGTTGACGTCGACGTCGCCCAGGCCGCACATGAGCAACTGCACCAATAGAGCAAGGCAATCAGCCGCGAGTGGTCAAATGTTCATTTTGGTTCATAAAAGTGACATCAAATGCATACCTCCAGTTCATTTTCATCAAAGATCTTGATCAGATCTATTTGGATGAGCTCGGTGAAGCCCTGAAAACAAGATAACGGTGATTTCCACAAGTCAGGGTGATTCAACCAGTTTGGGGTTACATTGCCCCTTAGTGGTGATGAGGCAGCGGTGCAAAAATACCTCCAGGAAGGCATTCATCTGCTTCTGCACCCGATTCACAAACCTCCACTGGATGACCAGACTGTCGGGAGACAAAGTGTGTCACAACCATAAGCAACGTGTTGCTTTTACACATGAATTGTTACAGCACTGAGGATCTCACTCAATGTATTCCTTCTTGTTGTCATTGGTGACCACCATGTCCGAGCCGCTGGGCTTCAGATCCACCTGGTACGTCTGTAGCGGAGAATAAATAAATAAAACATAACAAAATTAAAGATGAAAGTGCCCCTGACCCATTGTTGATACATTAGACAGTCATGTTAAAAAAATATTTTGCAGTCACAAAAGCAAGTCATTATTCTTTTAATCTCACCTACGAATCATGCAACGTTGCATACCTGTCCGAAGTTGTCCTCGTCGATGCAAAACCGCAGGTCCAGCTCAGTGGGATCGTTTTCCAGGATCCACTTGAGAGAGTTGTAGTATTCACTGTCCTACAAGGAGAATGGCAACACTTAAAACCGATACACCGACTCAGGGGTCTCGGGTCTGCGATGGCTCACCACAGACTCCATGTCCTTCAGGGAGATCTGTTTACCCAGCATCATCTTGTAGAATGGTCGTATGAAGAAGCCTGCAGGGGGCGCAAGTGAGCTGTGTGTGAATAAAAGAACCTGAGGTGGGCTTGTCAACAAGAGTTCAGACACGCACCGTCGAGTAGCTTTCCATGAAATACGGCCATTCCCGCCACGCGTCCGATGAACTTGAAATAAGAAAGGTGGTCCTCATTGCACAGGCCAGAGTTTGGGTTGATCTGGAGGGTGTAGTTGTCTCTGCACATACGTCACACCAACAATCAATGACTTCAGTGGAACTTTTAGGCCAAGTCCAACAAATGCTCGACCTTTCCATCACTAAGGCTGGATTGACACGCTTCACTGAGAATTACAATTCCTTGCTCTTGAGCGACACAATTTGGATATGTGTCACGACATAGTCAGCAGCACAAGAAGGGGGCACTCACTCACCGCTACATACTGTTTCTCGTGTGTTTCATACTTTGAGCGTAGAAGTATTTTTTATATAAATATTAACTCTGATTTTGACTGACACACTGTAGGTTAGTGATAGACTACACGCGTATTTGGATTTGGCTGTCGTAGGAACGGAACGTAGTCTTGAACAAAGAAACATATCCTCTTGTAAAATGACGGCCTTCAATTTGAGAAATCTAATGAAAGACTAAACATCTGTGAACACCCTGGTATGTAAAACTGCGCATTGATCGGGCGGGTGGTCGGTTGTAGAATTGCGTGTCGTCACTCAATTGCTAAATAAAGCAGATAAACACAAGATCACCTGCGGTTGCTAAGGAACAGCTTGAGCACAAGGTTTTTCTTTTGTACTACTTTTAGACCCAATAACTCAAAAGCAACAGCTCTATTGTCTACTCAAAGGCTTGATCACATGACATTAGTTTTGTTTATGCTACCTTTGCTCTACATTGGAAAAAAAAAAAAAAAAAAAAAAAAAAATGGAGGTAATTGCTGGCGCCAACAAAAGCAGGCAATCAGGAACCGTCCATTATATTCCCTTGTTTGGAATATGGGAAACAGTTTGCATCAGGATGGATTTTTGAATGAGAGGAAGAGTAAGTCCAAGTGAAAGGACGTTTTAACAAGTCCCACTGGGAAACAACACCTCGGCCAAACGGAGGTGGCATTTATTTCTTTATTTTTCTATTTCAAGTGGGCGGAACTATTTCTTGGACTTACGTGGCAGAGTATTCAAAGAGACCGTAGTAGGGGTTGAACATCTCCTTGGACAAGAGGAAGAACCACTCTCGGGCGACGCCCCCGTAGTCCAGGCCCTTCTCCGACTCAAACTCGATCCACAGGCGTGCTTTTAAGACGTCGGGCTTTTTGAGCGACATGATCCGACGGTACGACTCCTCAAAGATGTTGCCGCGATGGAGCTTCATCTCGAAACGGTTGGGGATGTCAGCCTGAAATTGCAGCGATTAAAAAAGTCTGATAAAACAATCAAACCCCAAACACAATACATCTTTATTTATATGGATAGTGTGACCTTTAACATTAAAGCTATCTGGATACATTATACATAAGAGCAATTTAACCAAACATCCTGACAATTTCTCCAACATCAAACAAACTGAACGGTATTAATCTAAGTAAGGTACCTTCGTTGCAACATTGGCTGCACTTTAAACTGTTTTTGTTGGGAAAGCAGTTTTGGATTACTACAATCAGCATCACTGAAAATAAAACTTCTTCCTTGCGTCGGTTCCACTACTTTATGAATCACGTTATTGACCTTTAACATACTCCAGCAAATGCTCACCTAAAAATTATTAACGCTCAACAGTAAGACCCCCCATCAGTAGAAAATAACATGAAACAGTGATTTGAAGTGTTGATTACAAAAACCCAAAACAGAACCAATACAGCCATAAATACTTAATGAGCTCCAAAGACGGCGGGAGGCCTCTGCAATCAAGCATCACCATGGAAACTTGGGAGGTTTTCCATTGCAATCATATACTTACCGGTTTCTTTAGCTTCTTCCGAAAGTAGTCATACTTTTGCTTGAACTCTCGAGAATATGGAACAGCCTGCGCAAGAGACAAAAAAAAGCAACCTCAAAACCCCACCAGCATCCTCATGAATGAGCAGCCTTAAAGTGCGGACAATTTAACAGTGGTACTCTTGCCAACATTTGGCACCGTAATCACCCAAAAAACTGTTTACCAAACTGTACTGCTTGGTGGAAACATGGTTCAAAGTGCCAACATGAGAGAAATGACCCTCAGGCGTAGGAATGCTAAGTGACTTAAGTGACAGACTGACAGCAGGAGGGCAAAAGTGTGGAGAGGAGTGTGTGTCAATTCCAACGCATGGAAAACATCAGCACCGAGTGGAAACTACTCACGGGTCCGGTGATAGCAGGACTCTGAAGGCGAGGGTCCTCCCACTGTGTGTTCTTTGTGTCTAGATGAGACAAAACAAACATTGGAAATTCAGAAATACATGACAAGATTAGTAAGCGCCACAAGGCCCGTTGAGGGATGGAAAATATGATTCTCAAGTGTCGTCTTACTGTGGTCAATGTAGAAGGTGCGTCCATCTGTGTGAACTCGCTCTTCCCACCCGGGCTAAAAAGATAAAACAAAATGGAGGATGACAAGGGTGGAAGCAAAAAACAAAAAACAAGCACAACCACCATTTAAAACAGGCCATGCTCAAATAGTCATTCAAATCGGTTCTTTATTTCAGGCTTGATTGAACTCTCCCCAAAAGAAAACGTCAATAGCAAAGCTCAATCAAACACACCAAAACACAGTTGATGTTTGCTTTTCAAATGATCGCTCCTATTTGAGTCAGGACTGCAAAGACACGACAGATACCACCACACGTGACACAGAGAGGGCTCATCACCACGAGTATCACCACCGGCTTCCGGAGAGCTATCACTTAAGAGCTTAACAGTCACAGGGCACACACGCGCTCACCCAGCACCGGAAGTCAGGCAATTCAAGTCAGGATATAAAGGGGAGAGTGCTATTTATTTATTTATTTATTTTAATTGGGAGAGGGAAGGGGTTGGGGTGGGGGGTCCTTAAAAAAGGCCAAGTCTACATTCTCAGCGGAGACATGCAGTTCCAACGTTTGGTTTGAAGTTTGCCTCCCTTTAAAACTGCCATCCTACAGATAATATGCATGCCTAACTGACATTTGCACTCTGGAAAGAATTATTCCACAAATAAATAATCTCAATATTTGTTTTTGTTTTTTTCCGTGAGCCAATTTGGACGCCCACCGTCAAGGCACCACTGAGCATTCGTCACCCTTCTTGCTAAAAACTGCACAGGGTGCTTTTGTCCCTCAGAGATACAGTTACACAGACATGGCGTAATCTTAGTGGCCCCCGGGAGAGAGCCAAACGGGAGGGGTGCTGGTGCAGAGGCCGTGCGGAGAAAGAAAGCTGGAGGGGGATGAAAAATTAGGAAGAGGTCAAAGCCATTCATGCTGGTCAGAAGAGAAAACGAGAAATACAATGAAAACAGAGAAAAGAAAGCGTAGTGCTGTCCGCAGGCATGACGTGACCACAGCGTGGCAGACCAGACAGGTAGGTAGGCAGGCAGAGGGAGGGAGCCGACCAACCTCCTCTGGTAGGTGCTGCCAAACACACACGGCCCCGGGGGGGGGTTGGGGAGTGCGGAGGAAGTAGTGGACATTATTAGATCCACCCGAACAGAAGAGAGCAATAAGAGAACATACACACGCATGCGCACGCCAACCACGCACACTGTGAACAGTCACATTGTGGCGCTACTGTAATGCTAGCTCCCTTTTCACAACAATCCCATTTCCGGACCACACACACACACACACACACACACCCGGTGTTGCTTCTTTTCTCACAGCACTAAAAAAGGAAATGCCTTGCACAACCTGATGGTGAGACAGCACCTTAATCACGGGCCTCGAGACATCAAACGCCGATAAAGTCATACAGTCGGAAAAAACATTACGCAACGCAAGGTTGAACAAAATCAATTTATATCATACCGCAGCTAATCTTGCTCGGTGAGGATCTACATAATTAGCTTTGTCTTTTAGTGATGCCACTACCGGTGATGGCAAAGAGGACGAGGAAGTTATTGTGATGTAGCGGTTGACAAGAGCAATATACTCATGTTCTGGCGACTCAGTACAATATAGTCAAGTCAGTGAGGAGAATAACATTTAGTACCAAACCAAGCATCAAGTTGGGCCGATAACAGTTGTACTCCAAGGTATCAAGTAGTGGTTGTATCTGTGATTTGCTGAATGCGCATGGCCAGAAGTCATGAGTCTGAGTCATAGATAAGAAAGTCTGAGTCATATTTTGAATTAGATATTTTATGTAAATAAAATTCTTTGGGGACTTTTTAACAGTTTAAAATAATAATAATAAAATAATGACAAATAATAGTACACAATTATTTTGCGATTAGATGGTTGAGGGCTCGAAGGCAGAACTTGCGCCTCCCAGCGCATTCATCGTTGATGAGAATAATTATCAATTAACTTATTAATTGATAATTAATCGTTGCACAGCTCATGTATAACTATACTTGTAAAACATGGCTTCTAAAGACTTTCTTAGAGGTTCCACTGTAAACGTCACAAGCAACAACATGTACTTACAGGAAGCGGGCCGAGTTCACCAGGCTCTATAGAGTTTTTATTCCTCATGTGGACCGGATACTTTAACCTGGGATCCTCCTAGTTTGTGGTGTGAGAGTAGGGAGGGAGAAGGGAATGAGCAGAAAATATTTTCGATTGTAGTTCATTCATTTTTATTTCAAGTTGAACTTTAAAAGACAAATTAAGAAAAAAGGTCATGTCGAATCGAAGAAGCAGTGTTACCCACCCAGGTGGTGGTTCTGCTGTTGTGGTCGATGAAGAAAGGCCGTCCATTGGGGGCTATCCTCATCTCCCAGCCCGGCGGCAGGAAGCTCTGCTGGGCCTTGTGCTGAGACTTGGGTGAGCTGTAGGGCGACGGCTGCGGGGACTGAGGGTTGGAGAAGGTGTCTTTCACTGCCCGCCGCGCCTGGATGTTGTTGGCCCCCTGAATGAAGATAATTACCGGTAGTGAGTAAAACTTTACCTAGCCCCCAACCTCACAAAAAAATAATGAAAACGTTTTTCCTAAGAGCTGATTTTTGTACTTACCGGACAATTCGCAATGTTAAGAATGGCAATGATTCACTGCATTTAGCTTCCCATCACTTTTAATGAAGACAGTTCGACATTTTCACTAAAAGCTGATATTTGCACTCACAGGACAATTAGCAGCAAGACTAAGAATGGCACAGAGTCACTGCATTTGACTTCCCATCACTTTTAATGAAGAGAGTCAGTGCTAAGTCATACTGACTTTGCCAGGCAGTTAACTTCTTGTGCTTTTACTCGTTTTTTTTATAAAGCACATCAACCACACAAAGACTAATTAGTGTTCAATCATCACAGAGGAATCCCTTATGATTACACGCCGATCTGCACTTGACATGAGAAAAGGTGTTAATTAACACAGTCTAATCTGAATGCTCTAATTATGTTCCTGTTTTTTTTCACTCTGACTTTGACAGCGCCTTTTTATCACACAAACTTTCAGACACCTTAATTAAATCTCCACCAGGTCAGCTCTCTTGGTAGTTTGCCAGTCAGTGACAAAGACCCAATACCACACATGTCTTAATTGGCCACTTTTCTGTGATGGATTTACCATCGCAAAGCAAGATTCCATAGAAATAGCAAGTGTTCCTTTGACCACCTCAAGAGTACAGGAAAAAAATAAACGCTGTCTTTGATTTACTGGCAAACGCATTCTCCAGAGCCAAGATTGTGATTACACAACAGTGGGAGTGAGGAGAACTAGTTTGAGGAAAGCAAACAATCACCCAGGTAAGCAGGGGACACACAACCTTGAAAAATTAAGATAACTGAATAAAAGAGGTGAGGATTATGGGTCATTTTATTAGACAAAGGGTGGAGAACCTTGATTTTCTAATTTCATTCTTCGATATGATGCTACAGTTGATAACTTTCTTGTTATTATATAATATGAACATTAAAACAGTTCCTCTTAGGTTATGCATTCGGCAGCATATGGCCCGCAGGCTGCAGATTCCCCACCCCTGTTCTAAAGGGGTTGCGGTGGACTGGGATGGGGGGACTACATCTCACCTCCAAGGGGGTAGAGAGGGTGACAGTGGGGGAGCTGAGGCTACGTGGTCGTCGGATTTGGGGCTCATGGAGGTGGTTGTTGGAGGCATTAGAGGAGGCATTGGAAGAGGGGGAGGGGGCAGGTGTCAGGGCAGAGGTCGCTCCCGACGGTGACGCCGCGCCCGCTGAGGTGCTGGGTCCATCTTCAGTCAGCTGCCGGGGAGAAAAGCACTTTGAAGGTTAAGACGGGTTGGAAACTAACGTGACACATGCCGCTTTCCCACTCAACGGTCGAGTGCGGCAGGAAACTGCAAAAACCAGATGCACAGACACAAACAAAACCACCAGGATAAAAAGAGATATTAGACATCCATCGCTGACGAGACTCGACAGAAAACCATGGGGGAAAGGAACGCAGGAATGAGAAGACACGGCTCTGATCGGGAGTGTCAGAAAACACTTGACAAGAGAAGACCCAGAGGTGTGCACATGAAGAAAAAAAAAGAAACAGGCTGCACACAAGGCTGAGAACAAGAGGATAAAGAGAATCAAGGCCATGACGATGTCGACGCAAGTTCAGCTCCCGCCTCCTTGACCTGCTGTACCTGCACAATTGGCCTAGTCCAGGTAGTGGTGCGGTTGTTATGGTTGACGTAATAAGTTCTCCCCTTGCCGTCCTTCCGCTCCTCCCATCCAGGGGGTAGACCCGGGGTGGTCAGGTTGAACACGGCCGCTGTGGGAGACTGGCCCCGCCCGGCGTGGAGAGAGAGCAAAAATAAACGTGTCAGAGAAGATCGGAAGGTGAGGCCTCCAGGAGGGAAATGTAATCTGTTCGAATAGCAACGCGGAGGCATGGAAGGGACAACCCTATGTCAGTTGAGGGGTACTGCAAAATATCATGACGGTGGTCACTTATGACATTTGCAGTTTTTTATGTTTCGTTCCATTTGTTTGGAGATAAATGCTTTTTGAACAGTCAGCAATGAGTCAGTGTTTCGTCCAACCATCATTATGGAATTTAGGGTATTAAAAAAAAAAAGCTATGCATGCACAAAGTGTACATATTTTGGGGTCAGTTACACAGATCTTGTGATAGTTTTTTCCCCCTGATAATTGCATAATATGATGTCCTACTACTACAATTCCCACCGCGACAATATTGTGACCTTAAAAATGTCCATGGTAAATACAGGAACACAAGAAAAAAAAATCATAAATACAGTATCTGTAGTCAGTGGACAAATGAAGTGACATACAAAACAAGAGACAACATCACTACAATGAAACAGTTTCAGCGTGGCCTTCTTGTCGTGTATATTTGAGTCAATCTCGAGGCAAATATTTTTCACGTTGTTTCGAAAGACTGTCCGAGATGGAAATGCTTATCGGAAAGTATGAAATAAAAGGTGCAGAGTTTGTATTGTACATAAACTGAGACATTACCGTGGTATCCTCACCACCTGAGACTGTTTGAGCTCTGGTTCTTCTGGAATGGGAACGCTGCTGGTGGCAGACAACAGTATTGTCAGGAGGGGGCATAAATAAAGTGGGCAAAGGAGGGTCTTTATGGTGGGGGCAGTGTATTTGAAGAGACACTGAAGAGACAAAGGGTGGCGACAGAAAGTGATTGTGCTTGGGAAGGGATCCGACTTTTTGGGTAAGGAAGAAAAAAAAATAGGTGAGGGAATCTTGGGATATTGATTGTGAAGTGGATCAAAGGTACTGCAGTTGTGATTGGTAGATTCAGATTATGGAAAGAAAGGGTACAGAGAAAAAACAACATTTACAAGTATGTCACAATTTATGTCAAGTGAAAGTGAAGTTTAAAAAAAAAATAAAAAAGAACATCACTGGAAAAATGGAGGCAAACTAGCCGGATCAAGAGCACCTTGAATACTAATATCAATAATACAAAGTCCACACCGGTTAATCTCGCGGAATGTTTCGATGTCTCTGTCTGTGCTGCTGTTTTGGTTAGCAATGTAGTTGCTCAGTGTCATATAAGAACTAAAATGATTACTTGGCGAGCTGTTTCTTTTCCTATTTGTGATTGCGGAATTATTTCCGAAAATACGGTCTAGAGTTATCTATTTCATGCACGTTATGTTACAGCAACGTTACGTCATGTTACAGCAATGTTAGCGATATATACATGTTTGTATATTTTAACGTTTTTTTGGGTGCAAAAATTACTGCATTATACATGCGCAGCAAATGTGCCTACTAAACCTGAACACAATTGCAGTGGTGGTAGCCCGGCTGAGGATAGCAAATGTCTGCCTGATTACACCACCCACTAATGGCTCATCATTGTTGCTGACATCAGCACTTGTAGTACTCCTTTGTTCAACAGCTCTGTGACTCAGCTGTGCAACAGCTTCAAGAATCATGTGACTGTCGGATTTGGAGCCTGTGACTCATGACATCTTAGATCATGTGAGAGTTTCAAATTGGAATGGTCAGAGTGGTGAAGATGAAGTATTTCCTTTAAAGTCAGCAAGAAAGACAGGAAGGAAGCGGTAAGGTAATCCTAGTGAGGCAAGAAGAAAGAATGGTACAATAAGAGGTAAAAGTGAAGAGTTAGCAGGTGAAAGTGGGATTCATGTGTTGTTCACCCACAGCACCGACAATGGAGATGTGAAGGAAAGGCCTAAAAAAAAAAGCCCTCAGGGGACAATGAGAGTGCTTAACAGTCACGGAACACAGAAAGGGAGGAAGTGGCACAAGAGAGGCGCCGGGACGGACGGAAATGCGAGCGTTGGGAAATATTTACCGCAAGAGGAGGAGGTTGGGCCTGATCGCTAACGCCATCAGTCATACTGGAGGAGCGCAGTCGGTTTGATAGCTGGGTCTGTCGAGATGAAGACATTTGAAAATGTTTCACAAGTAGCTACAGTAAGCGGTTTCTCCAATTTGGTTGGATTTTACAACAGTTAACGGTGAATCCTTGTTTATTGCAGGGGGGTTCCAGACTCACTCTTGAGTGACAGTGTTTATGTTTTACTGTTTTCCCAGTTATCAATAAACATAAAAAATTGCAGAGGTGACATTGTCCAATGTGCAAGGGCCTTATAAGTAAGTACGCCGTGAAACCCCACAGAAAGCGAACCCACCCGATATATCGGGAGATGTGAACGATGAACTGCAAATACAGTATGTCGAAGGAACACTTCTTATGGGAAGCGGTTCATTTTTTGGAAAAAGTCACTGAAAAAGCTAAACACCTACTGAGAGGTTTTTGACCAACTGCCATTCAACTTTAAAGATAGCCCTTTAAAAAACTATAGCGCAAGATGGTTTGAGTTCTCACCAGAACAGAGCTGGGCCCATGCACTTCGCCATTGGTTTCGGGGGTGAAAGACAGCCTCAGGCTCAAATCATCAGAGAACTCCTGGGGGACGGGCGTCGGCGGGGGCTGTGGGGTCATCATGGATGACGTACCCGGATGGGACTGGGCCAGGCTGTCATTAGGTTCTTCCTCTGTAATTAGCTCCCAGGACTACAGGCAGAAAGTAAGAGATTCAAGCATAACAGAAGAAATAATAACACTACTGATTAGAATGACTTTCAAGATCATGGGATGAACTCAAATTAAAATGTGAATTTTAGGTCAAATTTCCAATTGACTGAATTTAGGGACATTTAGCTCCTGGTGGTAGGATTTTTGATGCAAAAAGCAAAAGAAAAACATGTCCAGAGTTGGCTGAACCGATGTCGTGTGAGGTTCACAGATGCTTTCAGTGATGTGATGCATGACCAGCAGTTAAAACTCTGAATTTCAATTCTCACTTTGGTTGCCGATGGTGTCCCGCTAATACGTTCTCATTTCTGTGCTTGTGTGTGTATAATCCGTTCTCACATTGTCAATAACATCCCGTGGCTCCATGTGCTCATTCTCCAGGTCCTCGCTGATGTGGCGTCTTGAACGGAAGACCCGATGTGCCTCCTGGTGGATCTGACGCTGGCGATTGTCACTCTCAGTTTCTGAAATCACGTCCCTTAACATGGGATTGAAAGCTAATTACAAAAAAAATAATCATACTGGTGAAGGTTACGCAAAGCACACATGAAGAAGGAGAGGAAGAGTACATGTTGGAGGGCCGTTTCCACTGCGTGGAACGATTGTTGTGGTTGACATAGTAGGTGCGTCCAAGGTTGTCCACCTTCTCTTCCCAGCCTGGCGGCAATGGCGGCAACAGCTGTTGGGGTCGCTGCGAACCCGAATCCGCAGGCTCATCCCACCCCTGAAATGAAATAGTCATTCATTTTTGGACATATGGCAAAATGGACTCTGTCACATTTATGAACCCGACGGAGATCCATTTCTGGTAGTTGAAAATCTTAAATGGGTGGCGATATTTGTAATATCAACTGACGCTAAAGCTACTAGCTCATAAAACATTGAGAGCTCAGTTGAGAGCCCAGAATGCTGATTTTAAGCTTCGTGGAGGGGAATCCCCTAGCTTAAATATCAATTTGCAAGGATGACTGAGTTAAGCCAAGTCAATAATAACAATAAATAAACTCCATGCCTGAGTTTACCTCTGCCTCCTCCCTCATGTCCCCAGCTTCCTCTTCATGCCCTCCTTGTTTGGGCAGATAGGCCATCTTCAGACGCAGGTAACCCTTCACTCTAGACTTGTGACTTGTATATAACAATAAACAGGAATGAGTAGATAAGATAAGCTAAAATGGCCTATGAATTAGAATAAGGTGAACTGCATGTTCCAAAAAAAAAAAAAAAAAAAATCAATAAAAACATCACATCTATTTTCACCCCTTTGTTGCCACATCCTGTTTGTTGTCTCATCCTGATGATACTAACCTCCTGGGCCGTAACAGGAAGTCCTTAAACGTGTAGGGGCGCTCCATAGCAGGGTCCTCCGTCTGCAAATAGGGAGTATTTTTATTTTATTTGTTTCTTTTGGGATGGGCATAATAATCAAGAGTCGCGGCTCTGGATTACGTGGCTCTGAGCGTCACACTGGAATGAGGTTGTGTAATGCCTCTCTGGTTACACATTGGAAAAACAGAAACGCTACTTTGCGATTCTCAGCAGTCTGCCAAACGGTTTTCAGTCGATAGCAAATACTCTGGAACTTTTCAGAGGTGTGACAAAGAAATGATGCATACATTTAACACCCGTGCCTTGCAAATGATGAGTGTGTCGGCTTATATGGAAAATCCAAATACAGTCTTGTTAAAATATGATCTTATCCTAAAATTAATCCAAATTAAGAATTTATTTTAGATCCAATGGAATCAAATGTCATCAGATTAAATTTCACAGCGGTGTAAACATATGAGGATTACTACTATACGGGAAAAATAGAGATGGGTATCAATAGATTAATCAAAGATTAAGAATTAGCGTTGCAGATTTAATTAATCAATTGATCATCCCTCGTAAAATGACAAAAAAAAAAACAAAAAAACCCAACCAAAACCAACCACATCCACATATGCAAACTTTAAATATTCTCTGATCTCTATGCGTGTGTGTACACATTAAAACCCGCTGTGTCTCTGGTTTTAGAACCAGTTATATCACCAAAGTCTGCATTTTCCCACTGAGATGATGTAAATTCGACTGAGGTGGGGTTTTTTTTCCATGCGGTCCAAATCGGGGACGGTCACAGTATTGTTTACATTCTAGACATGTCCGTGTCTTGCCAAACAGGGAGCATCGCTCGACTATTAAAGCAACAACAAGAAGCTACTTGCGTGAGCAATTTCCTAACACCAGAGACACTCCCAGACACTCAACAGAAGCAGAATTGAATGAAAACGATAAAGAGTACCAGAGCATCTAACAAAGGTCTAACAACCCCAATCCGATTGAATGCCCCAATCCGATGATTTCAATTTCTGTCTATTTTAACATGTACCTTTCAGGTGAGCCCGAAAACGACTCATGTGCAAAAGGTGTCAACACAGGGCAGCAACATTATGGTAAATAATGCCTGGGAAAGTTGGGAGAGGTAGCAGACAACGGACTGGACGTACGTATCAGTCTACCGAGTTTGAAGGAAATTTTGAGGAGGAAGGTGATCCAAATGGTTTAGCTGTTAACACTGCACTCATGCATAATTAGCTACATTGTGTGACTTGAACGGTGTAGTGCAAATACAGCTAAAGACAAACACACACAGAACTCACCGGCAAATGACTCAGAGGAACGTCCACTTGTCCCAAGAAATCATCTCTGGTCTAGAAAAAGAACAATAAGGTCAGGAGGAACAGCACATTTTTGGGGACTAACAACCATTCCAACAAGGGTAGAGAAGGGAAAACCACAGTGAGTGTTGAGGTTTTGCCAAGGAGATTGAAAACAAAAAACAAAACACAGCAAGAATTTGTCAAAGAGAAAGATATTGATTTCAAGGATCTCCCAAAATAACCTCTGGCCTTTTTTTATGAGCATCTGCTGTAGATGCAAAACAGCAAATTTGCTTGGAAAACATCTTTATCAGGATCTGATCACGTGACAGCACTTTTATATCTGTCAAGGAGCACAGTTTTTAGACGTGTCCAAGACAGAAGGCTCAGTCTATGTAGGCCTTTGGTATCAGAAGCCCCATAAACCCAGAGAAGAACATCCAACTGCAACACGGAAGCCGCATTAGCCAGACAGAGGAAGAAGAGGGTTGTTGCCATGACAACATCAGGAGTAAAACCAGGGAAGAAGGCTTGAGGCAAATAAAAGGAAACCTGTAGATTTGTCCATCCTTTTGCTGTAATTAACGCAGACTGGAAAAAGGGGGGGAAAAAAGGGGGGAGGAAATGATGGCGAATGATTGTGCTGCACAACAGTTGCCCCTTCAAAGATTACCTGTCCGATGTGGAAAAGCCCATTCTTGGTAGAGGCCTGTATGTGGGACATAACTGATTTAGATGGCAGACGTCACAGACATCGATTTTGGGGCATCGAACCGCATTGATAGTCAACCTTTGTAGTACTATTCAAACTTCAGGAGGTGGCGAACGGGTGGCGAGTGCCGTGTTTGTTGAGGGGCTCATTTATGCTCAACCGAGGTAGAAAAATAAATGCCTGCTTTTAAAATGGTGTGAAGTCAACCCAAATTCTCCCTAGATAAAAAGAAGATGATTTATCATTTGAGGTTACATTTGAGGCCGAGGAGCAGACGGCAGGTGGTCTGTCACAACATTTACCAAAACGGTTTCTGCTGGCACTGCAACCCCGCGTGGTCCGTATTCTTTACGGTTCCAGCACCTACAGCTTCATTCTGGCAGATAATCACGTCCGAGCGGGCCCTGAGTACTGCCTGAAATTGTTGAGAGGGAAGAGTGGGCAGGCGTACCCAGCCTTATCATCCTCTTCGAGTGTGGCATAACATTCTTAACAGAGCAGGAATCCAATGGTGAAAGGTGAGTCACATGGCAATGCTTGTCGGTTATTATAGCATAAATATGTCAACAACAGATGAGTGAATCTCACACATCCAAACGCACACAAACTTTTGAACAGTTTTTCAGATGTGGAAAAGAAAAAAGCCACAGTTTCACAGTATCTGCTTTCATTTCCTAAAGCAAATGGAAAATCTACTAAGTGACTGCCAAACTCCCCAAACGGTGACTCATAAACCCCATCTTAACTAGAAGTAATGTGTCACGTGTCCGTTCTGTCATTCACCTCACACTTTGTTTTGAAAAGCAGCCTATGAATAAAGCTTAAGTGAATAATGCTTTCAGCGCCGACGGGGTGGCTGGATTGAACGTCAACACGGCCATCCCCCGAGCTTGCTCGAAAAGTAACACATTATAACTGGCAGTTTCGTGACGTCAATAAACAGCCCGCACAACGGCACCCTGGGGAGACGCGGCTGTTTTTTGTGTCCTTTAACGCAGGAGAGCATTTTAAGCAGCGGGTATGTGTATGTGGTGGGCTATAATTGCAGAGTCATCAAAGGGTCACAGTTGAGCCATGCAGCTGCCTCCCTGGGCCAGGTTACACTCAGGGTTGGGAGGGTGTCGCCAATGATCAACAGCATGAGGGATGGGAGCCAAAAGGGGCAGCCAGCATATGGAGTGTTATGGACTAGGACACGTCGATCAGCCTTTCCCAAACATCCCAATACTGTTTGTCCCATCCCCGCTTCTTTTGCTAGTGAGCTTTTTTTTTTTCCAGTTACGAGAAAGGGGAAAAAAGTGTCGAGAAAATGCTCTCTTTTTATTCTGCGAAAAGAAATGCTGACGGGTAATTATTCTACCAGACCATCATTCCATTACTTTGGAGACGGCCAACAAAATGGGAGTCCAATTTCCTTGATGCCGTTGATTTCAGAACACTGTTGGAAGCACTTGTTGATAGCACCACCAGGAAATATTAGTCCATGACAAATATCTTTTGAGATATTCAATGCATAAGTGTAAAGACACACGTTTCACCTGAATCGCTATTTTTCAGTTGGCAAATATGATCCATCTTTTACCTAACGTGTGAAAAGTTTAGGGAAGGCTCTTTTCTATTCCTTCATGAATGTGGACAATACTTTTCTGAGCAAATGGGAAATCCACAGTTACCGGATTCTAAATTACAGAAACATCCCATTCACAGAATCATCCAGTAAGCCCCTAAATTTGCACCTCGGGTTTCAGGTGCTACTGCAACTTGTGGTCCATAGCTGTTAAGATTCCGGGAAAGGGGCAGTTGTTAACAGAGTTCTTCGTGAATGGCCACCAAAGAGAGAGAGTGGTCCCGGCAGGGAATGGTGAGCATTCTGAAGTTGGCACACACAAACACACGCGGGCTTTCGGGGTCTTTAAAATGGCCCACTTGGGGATTTGGGGAAGACCTGCCATAGCTGGCTATTTGAAGACTGTTGGAGGAGAAATTAACTGCCCCGGCGTGGCAGCATTTACTAGTGACAGCAATATGGTTTAAAAGTTGGAATGTTGCTTGACAATATTATCTGACCAAAAATAACAATGAACTGACAGCTTTTTTTTTTTAACTCAATTGTCCTATCCAACATCCTATCGCCATGAAAGCAGATAATAAAATCCAGCAGCATACTAGCGGAGAGCCGGAGAAGACAGACGGCCTGCCTGCTCTCCAAATCACCAAGCACACTTGAGGCGGTCTAAAGATAGAAACAACCAAGGAATACCGGTGTAGGTCGAGGTTACAAGCGAGTTTCAATATCTCGGAAAATCCAACAACTGTGTACAGAGAAATTAACCATCCACTCATTGGTGCTGCCAACTCTGGCTGAACTGGGCAATGTGCATGAAATTTCCAACTCTCTTGCAACCGTCAAGTGTAAAAAAATGTGTGCTGGCTCCCCAGATTGTTATCGCCATCCGTCTGCACCACGCAGCTCTCTCCTCATCTTAGTTGGAGGGGATAAAGACAAAGCGAAACACCAGCTGCTTCCCATACTACACGGAAAATAATAAATTCATCCCCCAAGATTTGCGCACCGCATGAAAAAAATTCAACGCAATTTTTCAATGAGTCCAAAGTCAAACGAGATGCATCATCTATGCATATTCAGAATACATTCAAGTTATATTTGGTAGCCAACATTTACTATGCGAAAACCTCAACACCAAAAACCAAACGTTGTCATTTTGTAGTAACAATCAACACATTGGGGGGGGGTACAAATTGTTTTCCCAGTATTGTTTACCTTGGAATTAGTGGTTGAGTCATTGCCAAGGATCACATCCTGATCTCCAGCTCCACCTGAGTTGAAGTAAATCTTGAGATGGGGCTGCCTTGGCGGGGGATCTCCACTGATTGTAAAAGTACAACCATTAGATTGTGTGTCCTTTCTCAGATTCTCCTCGATTGGTTGATTATCCTGCCCAGCTGTCTGGCTATCTGTTACGTTGTTGGGTGCGTTCTCCACCAAAAGTGGAGATGAACCTCTTTGCAGTCTAATTCTGGGGTAACGGACAATACGGCCACTGCTTGACCTCACGAGATCTACGTTGGTGTGCTCCTCCTGGGGTGAATCCGATTGATTCCTGCACTGGCTTATATCTTGGTTCTGGTTTTGCTGGAGCTGAAACACAAGACGTTGTGGTCCACTATTCGAAGCAGGGGACTGCTGCTGCATAGTCCATCCAGAACTACCGTAAGGTAAAATTCGAAGATGGTGTATGTCAGAACCATCGGTTGAGTTCCTCCGAATACGAATGCCTCCGACACTGATACCTTGTTGTCCTCGGTTGTACACGTTATGACCGTTTGAACCAATGCTGAAGACCCTGCGCTTTGGAAAGTTTGGCTCTGTCACAAATATTTGCGAGTTAGAAGGATCTGGGCTGCAGTAAGGAGGAGGCGGTTGTCGCGGAACATCTGCTTGATACGACGCTTCGCTGTATGTAGGCGCCGGTCCCGGAGGAGTATAGCAGGGTGGCGGGACATCATCAGTGTGGCCACTGGAATCCTCATTACTTAAACCATCAGAGCGCTGAAGTGAGATGAGCATGGATGAGCTTTTTGTGGGCCGTGGCTCGGCATAGGCTGCAAGTTGGGGTATGAACATCGAAGAACTGCGTTTGAGCAGCGGTTCAGGACGCGAACCAAGCGCCTGTGGCGGAGCTGGCTGCTCCACGGCCTCCTGAGAAGGTGGTTGAGTGTTAAGCGCTGTGGCGACATCAGTGTCTCCATTCTGTTCGTCTGCCTCTCCTTCCAGTATCTCCGGGGCGGTGTTGCTGCGGTTGGAGCCAAAATACAGACGCAGACGTGCCATTTTTACGTCCCGTCCGACAGCCTCGGTTCCCTCCAAAGGGCTGTGCGGTTGTCCTGTCCTCCAAGAGTCCCGCACGTCGTTCTTTTGGCCGGCCAGAGGACTGATCCCGTTTTTCCTCCTCTCACTCTAGCCCCGCTCCCATTAGGTCCCACCCACCTCGAGTCCCTTCCACAACTTTCCTTCCAGAAGTAAATATGACAGGAGGGGAGCGGGGGGAGAACATCACACCGCAAAAACAAGAGCCGCAAACCACACGACACTTGAAGGGGGGATGGAAAAGAATAAGTAAAAAAGGGTCTGTGTTCCCCAGGTTCTCAGCGCTACCAAGCACTGGCGACAGACAGCAGAAATAGCCTGAGCCTAGTGACAGCCAGCATTCCTGACATGATCGGATAAGGGCGGCGGGCGCTTCTGGTTTCCAGGGTGATAGTGGGGTTGCCTGTCAGTCACGTGACTACAAATGACCCCCGCCCCCTGGTCAACATGAGTCATTACGATGCAATGCTACCCCCAAGTGCCAGCTGGGTAGCGGGTTACCCAAGAAGTGACACGCTTAACCCGGTCACACAGTGATCTTTCCTAATTTTCCGGACCGCCCACTAACACCATTAAAATGACAACCAGGATACGAAAACAACAACAGTATTTATGCCTCTGATTTATGGTGGCTTGGGGATGAGGAGGCAAGGTACTGTATGGCTCAAAGTAAACCGAGAAAGGCAGCAGGACAGTGAGAAGCAAACAATCCGAGAGATCTGACAGTTGGAAGAGGAACCGATGCGGTGAGGCAGATTTTCTAGGCTTCTCTGATTCTCAAGGCTTCTCAAGTTACAGCAAATCTTTTGATACTATTTTGGTCCAAAATGCTGAAATCAGGTGTGCATGTCTAAGCACTGCCAACTGATAACCAGCAAAAATGGTGTATCTGCAAAAGAAATTGGAGGATTGAAGCTACTTTGCCCTTGAAGTAAAATTGAGAGGGGTGAGGTTTTCTGACACGAAGGCAAAAAACCGACAGGGCTCCTTTGTCACTGTGGATAAAAAATCAGCTTGATCGTTTTGTCCAGTGCTTCAGCCCAAAGTGTGTGAGCATTTCACAAAAAGGAAAGCAGACAACCAAGACAGCGACAGTGGGAAAAAAAAAAACTAAGTTCCAACTTGTGGGCCAAAGAGCATCATGCGATGGGAAATACTGAGGCAGAGAAACAGAGGGGGAGACTGTCAAGCATAGCAAGACACTCTCCACCGTGTTGCGCACTGTCAATACATGTTTGTGTGCGAGAAATTTTCACACAGAACGTGGATAAAAGAAATGTCACAAAGCCGAACTTGGTGATGACCAGTCTAGTTCAAACAAAATAGAACACAATTGCAAAGACATCCTTCAAAATAAAGTGCAGTGGTGTTTGGGGAAAGGCCCCTGCATGCACCATGAGATGGAAAAGCCCTCCTCAGACATATAAGGAGCGAAAGAGTCTTGAGGCTGCCTCAGCGCCACTTTCATGTGTCATCCACTGCCACTGCAACACAACACTCGCGTTGGGGAAAATACGACCTGCCCTTTTCTTGAAAGGCTACGTGCCAGCAACACCAACTTGACGTTCACGGCGCAATACTGATAGACACATGGATTATATACGCAAGATTTATATGACCCTGCAAAGACCACGTCAGTATTCGGTGTTCATCAGCTCACAAAAAAAAATAATCTCTGCAAGGCCTTATAAGAAGGGCTTATCCAGTCAGAGCCATGAATTGTATCCTGGGAAGCATCCACTAATGGTTCTACCAAACATCATTGGAATGACCTTCGTCGAGCTAAAGTTACAGAGAAATCATCACAAAAGTCCAACACCTGCTTCACGGAAAGTCTTTCTATAGAAACCCACTTGGCTTATCTCTATCTCGTGTCAAGATTGCTTCGAAATCAAGGCTAATGAACAGATTTGAAATAGCGGATTCATCACCAAGACCCATTTGTGTTGTTTTTAATTGCTGTAACCCATGACATTATATGCAGCCTTTATGGTGATCACATAATCAGCTTCACAAGTCAAACAAACATGCACAGGAGCGACATTGTTACTGCGCAACCGTCTTCATTCAGTTCAATAAAAGTGGCGTTTCTTTCCGCATGAAAATCCAAAATCGCTATGTGAGAATGCAGTAAAGGGTCAGTGGCAACATCAGTTTCATCACATTACATCAGTATCATCACATTACATTTGAAAGATATGAATCCATAAATCAGTACTGGCAAAAAAAGGGGAGGAAAGAAAAAATATGACACGGCATAATGAGTTTAGCGGTTGAAACAAAATATACAGACTGATAATGTAAGGTGTCAAAATGGCAAGACGTGAAGAAGGAAACGGATGTCGGGGAGGTGGGAGGCAGGTAGGGTGACACTTACCAATCTGTTTTCATCGAACACCTCAAACAGGAGCCGGTGATTCTGTGGACACACCTGCATAGGCGACAAAAGCAATCGTGTTAAGAATGTATACTGGAGAGATGTGCATGAACGCAACATTATCAAAGCTCATTTGATCTGCCTTAGCCTTTTACACATTGTTCAGCAAAGTCGGATACTGACGCATTTTCACGACGACGACGTGGCAGCCCACAGTCAGATAATTTGATGACAGTGGCGGCATTTGATGTGACATATAAAATATTTGATGGTGTAAACTTTACACCTCGGTTCTGGCCTTTCTTTCTCTCTGTTAATACAGAAGAGCGACTTGAAACAAATGCCAGCTTTTTACAGCCTGGGTACGTAAGAAAGACTTTACATACATGCGTCATTCTGACAAAGATAATTCCTCTTACAGTTCTATATTCCCCGATGAACTTTGCGCCCCCTCCATTACGTGATATAGAACGGTGAGCCGGAATAAAGGTAGAAAACATGCTAGCTTTTACAGCAAGTGCAAAAGGCTATTGTAAACATAGAACACTGGGAAACGTGACATGAAAAGCAAAAAATAAATACATCTAAAGAAAGTGATACTCACCCTGAAGTAGAATTCTTCGTTCCATTTAGGATTGAGCGTCTAGCACAACAAGAAAACCAACGGTTAGTCTGGCGATGAAATATGATGCACGTAGCTTCTAGATAAATCTTTGACAACAAGCCAAACTTTTATCTCCGTAATGAAAGAGACCACGAAAAGGTGTTGCACTTAAAGAGATACATAAAGACCATGGAGGAAGCTTCTTTTTTCTGCTCCACATAGCAGTGTATTGTAAGCTATTTATATCCTTGGCCACTGGCAGTACAGTATAGGTTTGCCTGTGTGTGTGTGTGTGTGTGTGTGTGTGTGTGTGTGTGTGTGTGTGTGTGTGTGTGTGTGTGTGTGTGTGTGTGTGTGTGTGTGTGTGTGTGTGTGTGTGTGTGTGTATGTAGGGGGCTGCGAGCTAGTCTGCCTGCTTGCTCGGCTGGTGGCTGCAGCATCGTGTTGGCTGGTGGAAAGCTACTGGTAGCTAACGCTCGCTCAGAAGAACACAGAAAGTGACCCATGATAGGGCTTAAAGTCGGTTTTCCGAGACATGAATAAGAGTCTACAACAAGCCTTTATTTGTACAAACAAATTTTGGGAATATTATTAAACAACGCTAGCATAAACTGCTACACAATTTGCCATGACGGAGAAAATATGTAAACTCTACAAGAAATGGGGCAGGCTCGGTATACATTTTGTAGCTTTTTGTAGATTCGGGGTATGTGTGTGCTCAGGCTAGCTTCTGGAAACAACTGTCCCAAGATCAGAAATTAGATGCTTCGTTATCACTCCTGTGCTGCCATGAAAGGTAGATTTGCATCATATTAATTATTTTAGGGTGTAATGAGTGCTAACTTTGAGACTCTGCTGCTAACGCTGGTTAGCCATGACACTAGGCACAGTGCTTCTGTTTCCGGATGATCCCAGTTTACCACGACTGCGCGTGTGGGTCACACACATGCATACGGCTAGAAATAACAGTGGGTGACGAAGCAGTTTGGAGAGTAAAAACTAAACTACAACAATAATGCTGTCGACTATTAAACTAGCTATCAACCGCTGTCGCGACTAGCTTCCATAAGTACTGCTGCTTTGGATAGCAATGGTGTTCAATTCAAAAGAGACAGTTGTCGGTTGGAGGGGAGCATTTATTTGTTTTAAGTGTCTTGCGGTATCTAATTGGGGAACGGTGTCTATTGAAAGGGATTGTCACTATTTGAGGAAGTAAGTAGCATTAGCCTCGACTAACACATTTCCTGAAGGATGAGGGCAGGAAACAGCAGCGTGAGTGGAGGCAAACGTAAGCAGCAGGACAGTAATTGTGCGGGAGGACATGATTAGATCGGGCGTGGCTAATCTGATGAAGTCAAGCAAATTAGGGCTCACGCAAACTCGAGCAGAGGAAAAGGAGAAGCGGCACAATCTCGGCTCCATACTTACCTTTTTGATCGTTTTTGTCTGGACCAGGGCAAGCTCTCGCGTTTCGTCGGTGACATAGAGGGATAGTTTAACGTAGGGGTCACTGGAGACAGACACAAAAACAAATAAATATATCAGAATTTTAAAGCAAAACATAAAGTCCAGGGTGCTGTTCATCATTTAATTTGGTCATATTTTGAATCCCCAAATAGACATAACTACATCAGAGGAATCTAGCCCACAAATGACAGGTCTAAACGAGCTCAACGTTCCTGTCCTTCATTCTTAACAAACTGGGTGGAAAAAAAATCAATTTGCGGGAAGTGCTTTGTCACACTGAGAGCTGTCTGTAAAAATTGCAGTCTACCCAGATAAAAACTGCTTGCCTTTGGAAATTCGGAGATAAGGGCTATAATAGCTTATTGATGTCGTTGCAGGGCTAAAAATGG
Source organism: Hippocampus mohnikei (assembly GCA_026261675.1). NCBI lineage: Eukaryota > Metazoa > Chordata > Actinopteri > Syngnathiformes > Syngnathidae > Hippocampus > Hippocampus mohnikei. Next base: position 4,315,999 of record JAKGUB010000344.1, read on the forward strand.
GAAGAGCATTTCCGGATAAGTAGCTGTAATGATTTAATTAAAAAAAAAAAAAAAAGGTGGCATGGGGACATCCAGCTGGTTTTGAAGAAGAGGATGCTGCAGGAAAGATCTGGATAAAAGCTCAGCACAGCTATTCAACAGGAAGTCTCACTACTGAACAAAAGTGAAAGGAAGCTGCAAAGCCGTATTTGTGTTTGCCTGCATCTTAGCAAGCTAGTGTGTTCTTAATCGCGGTACGACACAGCACGTCAAGATAGGACCAAGTTTTTTGTGTGCTTTTTTTTAAGTCAAACTACTCCCACTCACATTGAAATTACAGCCTGTGTTTGAACTTTTTAGTCCTCTTTCCTCCACGACCAGAAGGGCTCAACTTGATTGCTGATTATGATTATTATCATTATTGCTTGAGGGACCCCCGCTGCCTGTAAGTGTGTGTTTGTGAGCTTGTGTGCTCTGACTGAACAGATACAATTGGACCGCTGTGTCGTCAATTCGCTGACAACTCACTTGTCTTTGTCGCTTGACGGCCAAAAATAAATAAAAAATAAGAACCCGCCAAGTCGAAGGCCTCCTTCAGTGTAAATATTTGGGAGGAGAGGCTCAAAGCATTCAAACGGGCACTCGGTCAACATCTTGGTCAGCAGTTGAGCATATATGATGTGAACACACTTGTTGAAACCACAAGTGAGGGCCCAATAGAAACAAAGAACCTCTATACAGTTATACTGCACAACAGCCAGCCCCAAAAGTTTGGTTTGGTTTGGTTTATTTATAGAACATAACATAAAACATATACAGTAATAATAAGGTAAGTAAGAGAAATCAGTCATCATTCAACACAGTCATCATTAAACATAGTTATTATGTTCAAGGGAGTAGGAAGAAGTAAAGAACTTATCTAGTCCTACCCCGTGTTACGTGTTTATATCTAATAAATATTTTTTATATCAATCAGAAAAGAAAGTGAATAAGAAGAAAGAAGTCTCCATTAAGGCTCATGCTTTACCCTTAACCATGATATTTTTACAACATTTGGTGTGTATCGGGATTTTATACGTACACACCCTGGCACTCTTGTGTCAATTTTCTCTTGTATTCATAATGGATATTTCCATACCTTTCTCTATTTATCAACTTAGTTCTAATTTATCATTATATTTAATGTTTAGAACTTATCATTTTAACTCTGATTGATGTAGGTTGTTTGTACTATTTTTTTGAATTTGTTTTTGAACTCAGCAAGCGATTTACTCATTTTCAGGTCCGTTTCGAAATTATTCCACAGATTAACACCTTTGATAGATACACTTCTTTGCTTGATGTTTGTTCTTGTTTTTAGTTTTTGAATAAGTTGGTACCTCTTAAATCATAGCTGCTTTCTCGAATTTGAAGAACTTTAGAATGTTTTGGCAGAGCAGGTTATTGTGTGCTTTGTACATTAATTGTGCAATTTTGAAGTCAACCAGGTCATAAAATTTCATCGTATTTAATTTGATAAATAATGGATTTGTGGGTTCCGTATATTTTGATCTATTAATAATTCTAATAGCTTTTTTTTGTAGTTTTAGAATCGGGAGTGTGTTTGTTTTGCAGGCATTTCCCCATATTTCCACACAGTAGGTCATATATGGTAATAATAATGAAGAGTATAATGTGTACAAGGATCTCTTATTTAGCACTTCCTTGGTTTTGTAGAGGATCCCTATAGTTTTGGCTATTTTTCTTTTTACGTTATCGATATGTGGCTTCCAACATAGTTTTGAGTCTATTACTAATCCGAGAAACTTGGTTTCATTCGCTCTTTCTATCTCAATAGAGTTTACCATAATTTTAGCTTGGTGTTTGATTGGTCTTGTGCCAAAAACAATTAGCTTCGATTTTTTCAGGTTAAGTGACAATTTATTTCTTTCCAAGTTGAGAATTAAGGTTACTTTGAGTCATTGGTTTCTATTGATTTGCTTCACTTAAATCACTGTTGTGTTTTCCCATCCTGTGTTGGAGAAGGTTCCAGCTGAGGTGCACCAAAAATTGGGTCACCCCAAAATTGTGCCAAAAGACTTTTTTCGTCACAGAAATAACAGCTGAAACACAATGCCGAACTACAGCCGAATCTCGATGAAAACATTTGCATTAACCACGCGAGGCAAGATAGCAGGTTACGCATTGACTGATGGTGCGGTGATGCATTAATAATTAATCGGTGTTTTTGCAAAGCAGCGGAAGGAAAGAGAAATTGAGGACAGCCCAAATGTAATAGCTTTGCGGTGCAGAACGGGACAACAGCGGGACTGAAATTACATGACTTTGACATCAATGGTTATGACGAGGTCAGCAAGAAAGACAAAAGATGAATCAAAAACTCAAAATTATTTGCCAGGTCCGACGCAAGAGACGATTTCTATTATGTAACTCCTGAGGTTATACAATTACGACTAAAAGTGTGATTCGCTTTTTCTTTGGCTTGTTAGATTTTTTTATAATGCGCCTATAAAGTTATTATTATTTTAACGGGGAAAAAAATGATGATTCAAATGGCGTGTCCAGGAGCAGATTGTGGCTGAAACGAGCGGTTCCGCCGTACCGCAGTACAAGATTTTATATGGCAAAAGTGTAACAGAGGTCGGTTATAAATAGGAGAGATACAAGGGTAATCATTTCTTCAAATGGGAGGTAAAGGTCTTTAACGCTGTGAAAAATAATGAAAGTTCACACAAATGGGCTGACCGCTTCACAAATCTTTTACAAACATCAATGAGCGGGAAAGTCACAGCCTGTTCAACTAAATGCTGGCCTGGCACATGACTTTAAAGGGATCTTGTAAATATTTCTGTTCTTTTTATTGTTTGTATGCAAACACTTGGGTCTCTCGGGTCAAGTGGGAAATGAAACAACTTTCAAGCCACAGCCAAACCATTTGACATGATGTCCAAGGGTAAGCTGAGCTGCAGTGTTATCACAGAAAAACAGTGTGTAGCAGTTTAACAGTCGAACCTCTTTTTAACGTACCCCGTTGACGTTTCTACCCTGATAACGTTCACATTTGAAAGTACCAATTTCACGCAAGACATTTTCCATTTGCCGATTCCTGTTTACAACGAACACGTTTATAACGTAAACTTCACCATAACGACCAGATTTGACAACGAACCGTGGGAAGCTGACCGCCGCCGCGAACTTGCTTATGAACAAAATGTACAGCGTGGGATTATTCCCCTCTGTTGCTTAGCAACGTTATAGATCGACTCGTACTTTGTTGCACATCCGGAGGCACCGCGCAGATGGTCGCAGAACACGTCTGGTAAACGGAAGCTGATGTTGTTATCGTAAACTAGCTTAGTTGTCAGTGTGTGGCGTATGAGGGTACTGTACATGTGTTAGGCGAGGTCATCTGGCACATTGCTCCAGTGATTGACAAGCGTAATTTGGTGGTTTGGTGAATAAATGCCGCATCCACGAGTGACCGATAAAACCTGAACCACATATGCCTGATGAATGATAGCCAGTGAACCTCACCTGGCTCCGATGATGTCTTTCTTGGCCAGATCGATTCCAGCGATGACCTTGACACGCAGCACTCTGGTTTCATTCTGCGGAAAAAAAAAGCAATAGAAAAATTAGCCCTTTTGACTGCCATTGGCGACTCTCACCAGGCATTGCTTTCATGCAATAATAACCCTGACCCAGATAATACACGTAGTTGTAATAAAGATCTCTTCATTGCACAGCGACTGCGTGATGGTGAGTCATAATAGGGGATGAATGACACATTTAAAAGACAGAGACAATCAACAGTTTTGTTTTGTTTTAATAGCCTGAGTTGACACAAGAACAATTTCGATATTCACCAAAACAAAGAAAAACACTTGATCGTCCCAATATGCTTCAGAATCAGATGAACATGTGTTCGACTTGAAAGAATTGTTCAATAACACAAAACACAAACATTTCTTGAACAGGGTTTCACCTATGAACAACTTGCCACTACTTTTAACATCCAACTGCATGCTTTTCGAAAAATTCTTGCCAAACGTTTCAAATAAATGTAGCCTGTAAAGGCCCTGTCACACCTTGATGATTCAGCCAGCGTATGCCGACGTATCAGAATTTCCCTAAAACGCTGGCATACGCTGAATTATCGATTTTTTTTTTCAATTTTGGGCGTATACATAGCGTATTCATAACGGGTTGGACGTATACATAACGTATCAGTAAATTATATAGAACGTTTCGATAACTTATAGATAACTTATTTCAACGAATGCCTAGTGTGTTGCCGGCGTACACAACTTATGCCCAACGATAGTCTAATTTATGCATAGCGTGCAGCAGCGTATTGTCGACGATCACGTGACGTAGTCTATAAAAAGGCTGGCGTTCGACGTTTCAAATCATAACTGCACTAGACATTGCAGTGCCAACATCTGTTTGGGACTATCCCCGGTCTAGTTAAAATGGTATAACCCAAGAGGCAAGGTGCGGCTTGCCATCGTTACTGTGAGTTGCTATTCACGCTATTAAAGCAGCAATCAAACGCCATTATGACTTGTGTCATTAATAAACCAAACAACATCAGCGTCATGGCAAAGAAAAGTCTGGGGAGCTCATCAAAGGTCTCGCACAGCCTCAGCCCATCACAGCCACTGCAGCCTTCGCCAACTACGTGCGTGACAGCCTGGTCAGCATGTCCAGCGCAAGTTCGAAGGCACGGATGTTGGAGAACAGCTAGTAGGTATTCTCGACGTATTTGGACTTATGAGTAACCTACACTTAACGTGTTTGAACGTGTGCAACGATCGCATAACTTACCTATTACTTATGGCCTGCGTATACGGGACGTATAGCCATACGCTGACATACGTCGAGAAATTTTTAGCATGCATAACATTTTTCGACGACCTCGACGTACTTCGACGTATACCAACGTGCTTCAGCGTGCTGTTACGTATACAAAACCTACCCATAACTTATTCGACGTACGCCAGCGTATTTGCCAAATGTTTCCTACGTCGGCATACGCTGGCTAAATCGTCAAGGTGTGACAGGGGCTTAACACAAGGCATTTTAGTTCTAAAATAAAACTGTGGCAGGCCAACCGAAGTGCTACATTATCACCCCATCATTTACTTCTCTGGGCTTTGTTCTGGAAAAAAAAGTGTGTGGCAGTTTTATCATCACACATTTCCCTTTTTGCCTCCAAAAAGGCCCAACATGATTCAGCTTTTACTTGCAACCGGTGTCACGTTACTGAACCGGTGGAGAAGGATTTTACGGCCTCTGGCGTCTTGGGACAATTTGTCGTGTTGTGGTTACGGCGCACTGAATGACTGAAGGGGAGCCAAGCCTTGCTAGAGTTCACTATGCGGTAGAATGAATGGCACGCCTACGTCCTGCTACTTTCTCATAATGACTGACAGAAGAAGGTCAACGCTGAGCTTGTAAAATATGACTTAAACAATTGAGTTCTGCTAGCTTTCAAAATCCAGTTCAATAAATAGACTGATATGAATGATATTCAATTAGGTGAATTAATTGAAGGCAACCTTTGTACATCTAACATCTCAATAATATAAATCCCGTTACACTCTCAATTAAAACTGAATTATTGTCATCAATTATTATCATAGTATAGTAGATAATAGGGCCGTGAGAAAGTGTTGCTGTAAAGGGTGCGCAGCTGCCACACACAAAGCGCTAGCCTTTTTATTCATTTCAATGTTGATGATTATGGCAAATATTATAAGCAGAAGAAAATGTGTTGTTGGACAGTCTGCGGCTGGAGGGATGCATGGCTTGAGGAGCCGACGATGAGAAGAAAGGAGCGTCAGCGCAGAGCGCCGATGCGTATGTGGAACTGGGAGTCGCGGCTTGGAATTGAAGCGGATTTACATGGGACAGGAGATGAGAGCCAATCTATTTTTCGTTAATGGGCGCTACAGCTTCTTTTGCTTTCAAACCTAGCTTGTAGCAGACGTGTACACATTTTCAGCATGACTTCTTTGATCCACTAGTGAAAAGGACACTTTGATTCGCTCCTCTTTCATCTATAACTGTTTCAAACAACAAGGTGTATGCAGGAAAAGTGGTTCAGATTGCACGACTGTCTGTGTCTTATGTGTTGTGTTGTATTATTTTGTCATTTTATGTTAGCGGCTCCTCTTGTTGTCTGGTCGAGAGGGAAGAAATTTTATCTATGCTGTATGTTGCACATACAGCGCATTTGACAATTAAGTTGTACTTAGCTTCCCTTGACTTGAAAATGGATGGATGGATTTTTAAGGCTGGTCTAAAAAACGTAGGAATCTCAATTTCTTATATTTGACCCATGTGGTCCATCTAAAATATTTTCTCTGGGTTATTAGACTTTTGTCCGGATCTTGGAACTGATATTGCGTGCCTTTGCACTTAGTTCTCACATTGTTTACTAACTGCACTGATGGTACCAATGGGCAAATAAAGCTAAGCAGCTGTCCCAAAGCGTCTAGCCTGTTGATTCAGCGTTGGGACAGCTCCCATTGGGGTTATGCGTCAACAATGTGTTTGAACTTCACATTTGGAGACATATGTACAATATTTCTTCAGTCATTGTTTACCAAAACCATTGTTCTCCGACATACCCCATGTAAACAACAAGGTCTCATCCGTGTGCACTTATACTGTATACCGAGTGGAGGAGAGCGAGAGAGGCTCATTAATTGAACCGGAGAATGTGTTGCAGTTATTATTATGATTATTTTCTTTCAGTATTTAGGTGCAAGAATAGACGCGGAAGCGGAGGAAAAGGAACGAGGAGGGTTTTCGGGGAAACGAGACAGCTGCCTCAACATTACTATGGTACTGTATTTGGTTGAGGGCTGCTTAGCTTGACCGCCGTTAGCATCGGCATCATCGGTGCGGCTGTCTCGCTGCACAAGGGGCAAGGCTTACCTCATCTTCTGACAGTCCGTAGATCGGCTCGTAATTCGTAGCCATATAGCCCGGCGGTGCCAACTAATCGCCGCTAAAAAAGGAGGCGAGGCAGAGCTAGCCAGCTAGCCTCGAACAATTAAATCCCACTTTTTGCTCCCCTGCCTCTCGTGTCGCGACGTGGTGGTTAATTCCGCTCTTGAGATAAGATTAGACTGAGCTTCCAAGATCCCACTACGATTCCACAACACGGCTTAGCGTTGTGTATGTTCCCACTGTCCAAAAATGTTTCGTCAGGAACAAGATCGCTTTTGTCAAACGCTCACATCCCCTCCTCTAGAAAACGCTGTGACACTTGACTTTGAAGCGACGTGGCCAATCACCTGCCGGGTATGCATGATTGTTGGCGGTGTCAACCAATCGGTGGCGCCGTCGCGTTTTTTTCCTCCATTACAGCTGGCCTGTTAAAATGTAAAGAGGGGCGTGGAGCTGGAATAGATTCCCGTTTGTGACTTGCAACGTATCTTACTTGAATACCACAAATAACATCTTACGTGTACAAATAATGAAATATTCGAATACAAGGAGTTTGCTATTTTATGCCCTCGAAGTGCACATGTCGTGGGCGGGGCTTAAAACACCTGGCTAGAGATCCCACATTTAATGTAGGTGGGTGAAATATGGCAGAAGTTCAAGTCGTCGTGGGACCCTGAACAAAAAGTTATGCAGTCCAATACCTGTACTTCTAAATGCCGTTAAAGATGGGAGCAATAATACGTGTAACTTATGAATACTATAAGTTGTTTCATGAAGTACCTTTGTTTACTTGGCGTGTTCAGTTACATTCTGACGTGCCAAATCATGTCTACATGTTTTGCTGGTGGTTTTGATTTCTGACTCGGCGGATACTGTATATATTAGAATAAAAACGTCAATCACGTTTAATATACTTGTTTTATATAACATGTTTTATCATTACTAATTAAATGTATTTTCTTCCAAAGTGGAGTGGTCTCACCCACTTCCGTTATGTTTGCATTGTGTCAATAAAGTTTGTGCCTCATGGTATGCTGTTTATCGATCAGTGTACAGTAGTGGCTGTATTTAATGTTATGTCATCCAATCTTTCGCCGTTTTGTCCTAAACTGTATGGAAATGCATCAATTATTTTACTGTCTATTATTGATTTGCATATGCTGTATTTTTTAATGTAAATTCAACATTGAATGTGTGTGAATGAACCTACAAAAAAATTGGCAATGTGTAAGGGCCACAAACAAGCCACGTTGCCCTCAACCAGTGCGGTGCATTTTATAAAAACATATCGTCGGCCACACAGCATATTATCACGTCATTTTTCGATATTTTTGGAAAACAAGAAAAAACACATTTTACTTTTTTTTGTCGTCTTCACAAAATATTGAACATTTATTTAGGTGTGGCTGACGGCATGTGAAAAATGTGTCATGTAAAAAAAAAGATGGGACTGCCGTGGTTGAACGTGCTGCCATGTCAATTACTAAATTGGCCGCTAGATGTCAATATGTCACCACGAAGTTAATATGGAGGTTCTGCGCAAAACTATCACTTTAAATATTTAAAAATATATAACGAAAGGCATACGAAAACGAAGATCATCGCAACCCCTTTTTCCCCCTCAAGGAAAACTAATAATCACCAGGCGTAGTTTTACAATATTTATTAACACTGTTGTAATGTGACACAATTAACCCCGAGTAACCTGTCAAAACATGTCAGGCACAGTGAGGAAATGGAATGGAAACTATTGACATCCATCCATCCAGGAAACCAGTGGAGCCTTGCAGTGGCATCCCATTCTGCTATTTACTTTTATATGGACGGAGTGGAGAGCAGATGGCATTATTATATAACACTGTTGCTTACAACCACAGCTGATGCGGAGATTGCCACAAGGCCATCGCTCAGTGATCGAAAAGCTCCCTTAGAGTAGGTTTTTTTGGTCTCATATATGTGTGTATATATATGTATATATATATATGTATATATATATATATATATATATATATATATATATATATATATATATATATATATATATATATATATATATATATATTAGTGTGTGTGTGTGTGTGTGTATACAAACACACGCCATATACTATCAGCTTTCCAGATGCCACGACCACCTTTGATTTGTTTCCGAGAGGGATAAAGAAAATGTCTATTTGAAGTGTATACTTGACTGTTTCAAAAACAACTCTCATTTATTTATTGTGGCCTTATTTCCATTCAGCAGCAGTGTTGTACTATACTATACAAACAATTGTTGTAAATTGCTGTTTTTCAGCTCCCACTATTGGCTGTGACAAAGGCACTCTCCTTCCCACCCCTCCCTTACTGGGAGGTGGAGGGATGTTGCGATGTTTCCTCCCACACCAAAGCTGAACCAACCGCACGGTTCTACCACTCATGTGCGGCTCGCCTTCGGGCAGATTTAGTTGGACCAATCTGCTTTTGTGTGGAGTGCCATCACCAGCTTACAAAAACACATGCTGAGAAATTGACTGACTGGTAAGTTAGTTTTAAAATTTGATTTATAAAATGTTTTATTTTTTTTCTGCAGGACTAACAAGTGGGCTTCTATCCCGCTGTCGAAGGTGCATGCATCTGTCCGCTGAAATTCAATATTGTTAAGTGAATGTAAAGCTTTTTTTGGAGTGTAGTTGAAAACAAAAGATTTATGTATGCATTTAGAAATATATATATTACTAATGTATGCATTATTTAATATAAACTACATGTAAAATATAGTGCACACATATTTTTTAAAGCTATTATTAATGAAATATTAATTGCAAAAAATAGCTCACAATCGAAATATTTCAATATATATATTATATATATTATATATATATATATTTCAAAATATATATGAAAATATTTTTCATAAAATATAAGCTCCCAAAAGGCAGTTGACAGAGTATTTAACGAATATTATTAATTGGAAAAAAAAACAGTGTTAAACAAATGGCTCTCTAACAGTGTCACTCAAAAGTGAGAATTATAATCTTTAGTAAATGCTGAATTGTCATTTAATATGTTTGAAAGACTTCCAATAGATCCCGTAATGGGATTTCCGTGGACGTGATCTGCGTGACCGCTGGCGTTTGCTTGAGTCTGTTTCAAGCGGGTTCAGGGTGAGACAGTCTTGGCTGTCATAGCAACAAGCCGATCGAGTCCATCCATAATGGATTACTTTAGAAAACGTTTTCAATGTTACTACAACGGGCCTTATATACGTATACTGTTCAGTATATGGCATACATTTGAACCATGCTTGTCATTGTTAGTGTCATTGTTAGGTCACGCAGGCAGAGCATTGTCAATAGCACAGCATAGAATGTTTAATAAGTCATAACTTGGGTTTTTGTACAGGCAAAGGGCAACTGTCATGCAAGTGTAAATGTTAGTTTAGTCAAATTCTATAGAATTTATTATGTTTATTTTTCAATTAGCTGTATTTTACTATCATCAGTGCATTTTTTTTCACATGCCATCACCGGTACCTGTCTGTATTGATCTGGCATTATAACTTCTTTTTTGAACGTATACATGTGATTTTATTTTTTCTTACTTTACAAGAAAAACTATAGTTTCAACTTATGATTGATACAGCTTGTGAGTCATCATGCCCGATGTTTTTTTTTCTATACTTGCAAACATAAATTTGAGCTACAAGCGCTCTTGTGGCGTTGAACTTTAAAACAAGCAGAAGTTGGATATTTGAACACAGGTGGTGCTGCAACAAATGTAGAGAGACAATATAACAATACTCACAGGCGTCCATTCTTTATCCTCTGCAAAAAAACAAAACAAAATTACTGCAGCTTACTGAGCAGTTCTTATTACTTCTCTGTTACGTCTTCTTCGTGTATCTATATATCAGTGGCGTGCGGTCGGGGCCTTCAAGCCATTCTCACCTGGCCTAAACACTATTCGAAGCATTGACCTCTACAACTGACATAAAATTACATGAATTTATTTCTTCATCTCATAGCATGACCTTGACCTTGACATTGATGTCTTAGTTGCCCAGTTTGCACCACTGTTACATTTTTATTTTTTCTAATCCGATTTCAGCTCCTTTGTGTTGCTATGTGAATGGAATCTGGCCAGGACCTTCAATGGTCTAAATGCCTTTTTACACATTTATGGAGGAGGACAAATGTCGCATATGATTGCAAATTCATTTTCTAGAGGAAATATTGCTCTTTCTTTTACAATTGAAATGAATTTCCACCGAGTGGTAATGGCCAAATGTAATACAAAGATGGCTTAGAACTGTCTTTGTTCATGTAATTTTTCTTTGAGTGTGACTTATGGGCTGCTGATGATTGCACTCTATAGTGCTTGTGTAGGGGGTGTACTGCTACGGCTTTATAAGGAAAATGGCATTCATCTGCCTTCCCCATTCATTGATTATACGCCGATGCACAAATCTACAACCGGTCTCAAGGAGAAAAAAAAACAGGAGGGAAGGAAATGAGAAACCTAAATGCTTGCCTTTTAACTATGTATAGAAGTACTTGAGTCGTAACTGTGGTTACACAAGTCCTTCATTGCGCAGGCCGAAGGAAGTCCATTTCAGCACACTTACGGGCAGTAATGTTGCAAAGAGGATTTCATTCAATCAATCACGCCAATATGCAGTTGACTGCAAATAGTGGCTGGAATGTTTGCGTTGTGGTCTGGGTCCATCATTGTCAGTCCGAACCAAACTGTAATCATCAGTAGGTCAGTCCGTCATAGTATTTTAATAATGTTTCCGTCAGTAAACTTGAACACATTGAAATCCAACAGATGAAAAATTCATTCATCCATTTTCAACAGCGCTTATCCTGAACAGGGTGGTGGCAGGGTGCTGGAGCCTATCCCAGCTGACTTTGGACGAAAGGTGGACTACACCCTGAACTGGTCGGCAGTCAGGTCGCAGGGCACATATGGAGACAAACAACCATTCACACCCACATTAACACCCTCATGACTGCGAACCGATCCCATCCTGAACGCACACAAGTCGGGCGAGTGTACCATTGCACCCACACAAGAAAAATCCAAATCCAGTTTGAAATGTATATTTAACGGTAGCCTACAATTAGCCCAGATGTCACTCGGGATATACTTCAGAGTGAAAATTAGGTCACTTATGTAGCGGCGTTACATTTAACACGGTGCAACACGTCCCTGAACAGCATTGAAAGGCTTCACGGTTGACTGTTTCATGGCAGTCTCCTGTCTTCTTAGCAGCTTATTGGGTGCGGGGACCCTCCCGTTACGTAAGCACCTCTATATACAGCAGGGCGCTAATCCGGGGGCGTGACCTTAATGCCAATTAACAGATCATGGCGACGTTGTCAAGACACCGCCAGGGAAGAGCGTTTGAGCGGTGCTCTAGGTGAGCTCAACAGGTATGATAGCATCAGACGAGCAGGGCCGTGTTGTGATTGCGACCCGCTTCACAAAACATGGTTGGCGTTCAGTGGGTTGAGGCACGTGTTCCGTCGTGTCGCCAGATGTGCGTCCTCTAGTTAGCGAGATATTTTACGGGTCAGCCTCTCGACGGGTTCAGAGATGAAAAGGGTCACGCTGTGTACTAGCAATGCTAAGAGATTGCCGCCCGCTTATGCAATGGCTTAGACCGCATGTGCCAGCTGGTAGAGGTAGACAGAACTGGAGAGGATTGTATTTATTTTCATATTTAATCCTTAGCGTAACCCCTGACGAAGAGGGAAACACAGTATATATGATGAATATGACGATCATTCTGCTCTGTTTCATTGGAAGGACGACATTCTGCTCGTCCTTGCATGTACAGGCAATTAAATTGCCTGTACATGCAACAAGATGGCGGCAAAGTACAATTTTTGTCAAAGTGAAGCTCCTCATGTTATGTCAACATAGCTTCTTGGCACCAAGTATGGCAGAAAAGTTTTTTCAACAATGAAAGATTTTCAGTCAATAATGAATGATAGGATCCCCCCAAAACATACTTTGTGATTTTGCTTTATTCCCAAAATATGACCATTTTTTCCCCTCTAAATCCATCCTTCCTGCAGCCCTCACGTGTGTCGTGCCGCGATGAGGAACATTCAGGAGTTGACCTGGCTGCTCCTGCTGGTTCTCACACCACGCACTAAAGGTACATTCCGTAACCAAAGACACTTGGTTAGACACTTGAGCACAAGGAAAAATAGATGTTGAGGGTCCCGCTGATTCTAAAACTTCCTGCCTGTCGGCCTCTAAGGTGGTCTCAGTCGGCCGGGGAAGCCCACGCTGACCAGCTGTCGCTCTCCGGAGAAAGAAACCTTCACATGCTGGTGGCAGCCTGCTTCTGATGGAGGACTGCCTACCACGTACGCGCTGTACTACCGCAAGGAAAAGTCAGTACTTTTTTTCTATTTTCTGGTCAATAAAGTAAATGGGGAAAGTATTGCATTGTCTGCTGCTGGGCTCCACCGAGCAAGACACAATGCCTAAAGATAATTATGTTCTAACAATTAGCCTCCCTTCAACCCTTTGACTCTGCCTTTGAACTAGCAACATAAAAGATCGCGCACAGATGGACTTCAGAAATGACGCCGCTATTATTCGAAGGCAAATTGATTCTTTAGTGCTTTACCAACCACTTTGTGCTTTTCAATGGCTTTGGGCAATTTGCACATACTGCATGTAGTCCTCCAGCCACTGAATCTTGAGCCCCTTATTGTATGTGCTTATTTGTTCATTTTCATGGACTGCAGCATTCACCTCCCCCACCCCCATATCTGTAATCAGTCATCACTAATCGGTTACCCGGTGCTCCCTTCCCCCCCACTCCTCTTGTCTCCAGCTCCGAAATCATGTACGAGTGCCCCGACTACTTCACGGGCGGGGAGAACTCGTGCTTCTTCAACAAGAACAACACGTCCATCTGGGTCAACTACAACATCACCGTGGTGGCCACCAACCGACTGGGCAGCACCTTCTCCGACTCCGTGGATGTCGACGTGGTCTATATCGGTAAGGAGTCGTGTCCTTGGGGCCGCTTGACCTCAAATGGGTCTTTAGGCCCAATCTTCTCAATCGCCGACATTATCGTTGACTGTGACGAATTGAAACAACAGAACGCGACACCCGGACCAGCGTACCCCCTGGAAATGTTTTGATGCTGTACATTTTGGGGTGTTCTATTCCTCTGCAGTGCAGCCCAACCCTCCGGAGAACGTGTCGCTCAGCGTCATGGAGGACAAAGGCTGGCCCTTCCTGCGAGTGGCGTGGGCGCCGCCCCGCAAGGCCGACACTCGCTCCGGCTGGATCACACTCATCTACGAGCTCCGCATCCGGTCGGAGGAGGAAAACGAATGGGAGGTACGTACAGAGAACCTTTTGTCCATGTTATTGCAACCTGTGGCATTGATTGGCGTGGAGTCGGCCGTTCCGAGGGGAGTTTCCAAGGCAGCGGCCAATGGGTGAAACCTGAGCTCCAAGGCGTCAGTCCGAATGCCAGCTGGTCCCTCGGATTAGGACACTGTATAAAATCCCTGCTTTGTGTTGTATGTGCTTTTATCTCAGATCTTTACCGGCGCCAAGCGCAAAAAGCACAAATAGAGGAGAGGTATTGTTCTGATTTGGATGTTCGCGGGATGATGCAAAAATGACAAGTTTCAATAGTTTTGAATCTAATCTGAATGCATTTTGAAAAGCTATGTTGCATGTCTTCAGACTCACGTGGCTGGCCAGCAGAAGCTGTTCAACATTTTCAGCCTGCGCTCCGGCGGCTTGTACCTCGTGCAGGTGCGCTGCAAACCCGACCATGGCTTTTGGAGCGACTGGAGCTCGCCGTCGCAAATCCGTTTTCCTGAATGTAAGATGTCAGATTTTTTTTTTTTTGTAACCTGGATTTAATGTACAATATAGTGTAGACTCCAAAAAAAGGCAACAAATCAGTGAGAGACAGGAGTTTTCTTTTGAATTGCACATCCAGATTTCCATCAGGAAAAGTCCGTGTGGATCGTCACCACTGCTGTTTGTGCCTTCATCTTCCTCATCATCACGTGGTTGCTGCACATGAACCATGGCAGGTAAAAGGAAAAAAAAAAACCCCATACATCCATTGTAGTGAATCTGATGTTTCTCTCTTTATTTTTGAAGCTTGAAACACTGCCTCCTACCACCAATCCCTGGTCCTAAAATCAAAGGATTCGATGAGCAGCTTCTAAAGGTAACAGCCGCTTTTCTCTTTCAACACAATGCACGTTACACAGAGATCCTACAACATCTACCGGTATACATCAGGGCCATAGCAGAATACTGCACCTGCCTTTACCTTCTGCAAGAGAGTAGCTATGACTTGGGTCGACAACCCCCCCGACCACTCTAATACCACCCACCTGAGACACACACAGACACTTTGGTCAAAAAAGATTTATTAAAAAAAAACCAAATTGAGGGCAGAACAATGGCAGCTTTCATACATGCAGTGTTAAAGTGCTTTTCCGCATACTTTTAGTGCCTTAACGCGAAAGCCTTATAATTGCGGTCAATTTTCTCCCCCATTCCATGTCGATGTGGAACAAAGCTGGAATGGTTTTACTCGTAGGTACCCCCCACCCCCACCTAACATCTCCCCGCAACTGCCATCACTGCCGCCTCTGTGTCCACCCATTGTCAGTGCCTTTTACTGTACCCCGATATGTGATCAACGCCAGTTATGTGAAAAAGGGACAAGGAGGGATAAAGGTGAAAATTGCCAGCTTTTGCATAACGGAGAATTGATTCTTCCCGTGCAGAAAGGAAAATCCGAAGACATCTTCAACGCGCTAGTGGTGTCAGACTTTCCCATGTCGTGGTCATCGTCGTCCAACAGCGAGGACCTGCTGGTGGAGTTACTGGAGGTTTACATCCCGGAAGAAAGGGAGACCATGTTGGGGCCGAGCAAGGACCTCGGTGGCGGCAGCTTCAAGTTGGAGAGCTCGACGTCTGACAGCGACTCGGGCCGGGGTAGCTGCGACAGTCGCACACTGCTGATTGAGAAGTGCGGCCGGCCCGAAGAGCACGAAGACAGCGCAGAGGAGCGGGTGGAACAGGAAGACTGGGGAGATGCTCGAATAGACACGGGAGGTAGGACGGGGCCTTCTATGTTTCCCGGCCTGCCGGACCGGCCTCAGCGCAGCCTCTCAGATGGCCTCTCTCAAGTTCTGGGGCCCTCGGAGGGGCAAGTGTGCAAGCAAATCAAGGCCCGCAGCGACATCGATATCGCCGTGTCCGGTCACAAAGAGTCACCTGCTCGCTGGTCCGTGGAGTACGTGGGCGTGCAGACGGTTCTGAATGACGACATGGTCATCCTGCAGCCATGGGGCAGCAGGGAGGGCTGCCCCCCGTCACACTCCTTACAGGAGCGGGACTACAGCCAGGTGAAGCAGGTGGGCAGCGACGACACTCTGCTACTGTTCCAGAAAGTGTCAGAGGGAACGGCAGATGGGCGCGAGGCCGGCAATATGAGCCAGAAGAGCGCCACCTGTATGAACTCCACCACGGCAACGAGTGGCTACGTCGACACAGCTGCCGTTTTCCCAATGACAACGTACTGAGCGTCCTTTTCGGGGATGGGCATTTAAGGTCATCTCGTAATTGTTATTTTTATCATCTTCAACGGGATGGGATTGATGGGAATGTTGTGAACTCCTTTTTCCATGTACCGGTACTTGAGACCCACAATTTTTAATACACTAAAAATATATATATTTTTTAGAGTATCATAACTCTTTAACAAAATTGTCTTTTTTTTACTTTTTAACAAAAAAATTGGAATCCATCCGTGTATTTTTGACTTTATGTACCATTATGACTTTTTCTCCATAACATTCAGATTTTTTTTTTCTTTCTCAAAGAATTTACGCACATCACATGATGAATTTGTTGCAAAAAATTTGTTGCAAAAAATAATGGAATCATTTTCCAGGTTGTGTGTCATGGCATGTTCATGAGTCTTTTTGTATAGTGGAACCTCCAAGGGTTTTTCTTGGTTTTATTTGTGTATTTTGTGAGGAAAAAAACATTGATAACCATAGAACAAACATTTATCGGTAAGCGTACAAATTTGATGTGTGTGGCCACAGCCGGAATGAAGCAGTTTTGTATACCGAGGACTCTATGTGAAATTATATGTTCAAAGAAATGTGGATGTCTTGCTCAGTTTTTCCATTGGTAGATTATTTTTGTACAGAAGTAACGTGTATGTAAAAATGTTAAGTTTATTTTGATATTTCAGGGTTCCCATGTGTCCTGAAAACATTTTGACCACATTTTCAGTCATGACAAAGACATGGAAAATGACAAAAAGTAAAATATCCTGTAAAAGCTTCATTTGTTCTGGAAAGTTGATTCTTCCTCCGTCAGCTTCTCCCTACCTTGCGGGTGAACGCAAACGGGTTAAATGTATAGTACGTGCACAGTCTGTTTTCAGCTCCCTTCTACGTCGGCAACGTCGAGCTGTCGCGCTCTTCTGCTTTCATGTGAGAACGCTGACTTTCAAGTAAGCAATGTGACCTAATGAGCGAAAGTGAATCTTGCCAAACCAGGTTTGTTAAATTGTTTTGGCCCCAATGCTCTTCCGTAGAAAAGAACCTGTTTGTTTGAAGTAATTGGACTTCTTTCCTGATGACGCAACCAACTCTGATTGGTCGAGACGGGGCGCTTGCTGCCATCCTTCGCTCGCGGGCCAATGGCCGAGGTCCGTTCAGCTTCCGCCTACCACGAAAACCTTTACAAAACTTTTACTCTCTTGAAGGCTTCAGGTACAACTGGTAGACTGTCCCGAGACAATTTGTGACGTTCATCCGAAACGTGGTGAACTCCGGCGCTGTGAAAAAATGCTCACGGCTTTGCGTCATCATGTGCTATTGAGCCGCATGATTAAATTCCACACAGCAAGAGGTGAGTTAATTGCAATGGCGATCTTGTTTTTTTCCACGTATATTCTTATTATTTTAGCTTAGTTTATTTGCGCAATCACTGAACTGAGTCCACCTATTAAACTTTATATTTGCCTGAGAAGCTGCTCTACAACATATTTGTGATAGTAACCTGGCCCAACGAGATTTCATTTAGCTGTTTAACTGCCAAGCCTGTCTTAGTACAGAACGAATTACAAACTGTGACCCAGCACATTTATTCATGCAATCGATAGTTTTCAATCACAGTATCAGTATTTGCTTGTCTGCCGTGTTGGAGGCCCAGATCATCATTTTGTCATCCACGTAGGTAGGAAAAAAAACCTGTTGTGGTGTCGTGTCATCAGTGAAAAGTCATCATAAAACTACATCTGCAAATAGAGCACTGACACCTGGAAAATCTACTTGTGTGCAGTGACAAAGCAGTTATTTGTTACTTCCCACCACTCCATCGAGCATACGGTGCTGTCCACCTGTGTGCGACTCTAATCAGGGAAGAATGTTCATGTCCTTGTTTGAATATATAAACCTTTAAAACCAGAGTTAGGCAAAAAACTAACTATACTGTAGTTACTGTATAACTGGACAGGTGAACCATTGCATACTGTTGGTCACGAAAATTAAAAACACATTGTAAATTGTATATATTTCCTCTTGTTTAAAAGGTGTATTGAATAACTTAGTCGTTAATGTTGGAACTTTGTCTGGAGCAAATTGGAATATTCCATCCATCCATCCATTTCTTATCTTCAACAATGGTCACGTGCATGCTGAAGCCTATCCCAGCTGTCTTTGTCCCTGAACCGGTTGCCAGCCAATCGCAGGGCACACATAGACAAGCAACCATTCGCGCTCAGAATCACACCTAGGGACAATTTTTATTATTCCATTAACCTGCCCAGGAAACCGCAGTACCCAGAAAAAACCCACACAGGCACAGGGAGATGGTGAGAAATGGTATCACTTCCAATGCATTTTGAATGAACAACGTCAATGACCTCCGTTCGTCCGCAGGGCTGTTGTGTCAGAAATCTGCCTTGCAAACCGCTCCTGCAGACCTGTTGGAGATGCCTCCATGCAGCTTCACACCACAAGAATACAAGGTGACAACAAGCAGTCTGCTAGCACGGAGCCCGTCTCAGCTCACTTTGCGTGAGAGGTTGTGAGTTCATGGTGAACTCTTGGCCAGCCAAATGTAATTATGGCATTTCATTGGGGAAAATTCAGGGGATGTCCAAAGAGCGGATGCTGGAGATCCGTCGGACAAACTGCCATCCCATGACCATGAAGGTGACCTACTACAAGAAGCCGGTCTACATCCATCAGGGTCACATGCAGTGGCTGTGGGACGTAGATGGGAAGCGCTATCTGGATCTCTTTGCCGGCGTGGCCACCGTCAGCGTGGGCCACTGCCACCCGTAAGATGACATTTTTTTTTCCCGCTCCACACTGTTTTTTGTTTTTTTTTGACGGTTAAACTGGCTGACTTGTGGCGGGCGCAGAAAAGTGACGGCGGCCGCAGAGCGGCAACTGAGGACGCTGGTACACACCACCAACATCTATGTTTATCCTCCCATCCACGAGTACTGCGAAAAGCTAGCGTCCAACTTGCCTGATCCTCTCAAGGTACCGCAAAGACTTTTCTTTGGAGAGAAATGTCGAATCAGGATAAAACAACTCGAATGGCTTTCAGCTAAGTACAGACCACCGCTAAGCGTAAACAAACCCAAACATGTCTGCAAAGTTTTGACACAGTCAAGCTCACGAAGCAGCGAGATACTGTCACTCACGAGCCAATGACTGTAATCTCTGGTGATGAGCTACATTCCGCCCTGCAGGTAATCTACCTAACCAATAGCGGCTCAGAGGCCAATGACCTCGCCATGTGTATGGCCCGACTCTACACTCACAACTTTGACATCATCACTTTCAGGTATCTGCCCTCTTGTTGGATTTTAATATCTTCATAGATTGTGCGTATGAACCGAACAAGGTGGTCCTTGAGCGGAACAATTTCCAATGCTATATATATAGATATAAACACATAACTCGGGGTAGGACTAGATAAGTTCCTTACTTCTTCCTATTCCCTTGAACATAACTGTTTTAATGATGACTGTGCTGAATGATGACTGATTTCTCTTACCTTATTATTACTGTATATGTTTTATGTTATGTTCAATAAAACCAACCAAACCAAACCAAACCAATGCGTGATAAGGTTTTCAATATTTTTACTATTTTTCATTTTCCTTGGGCTGCAAATTTCATGCTGATGTAAAAAAAAAAACAAAAAAAAAACATTTGTTGTCGGGACATCGCGTTCAAGGCGCATAAAATGTTGAACAACCTTGTCGTGAATTTTGAATGACATTTTCACTTGCAGGGGGTCGTACCACGGAGGTAGCCCGCAGGCCATGGGTCTGACTGCACAACAAGCATACAAATACCCTGTCGCCATTGGCTTAGGCTGCACAAACGTACGTACGACTAACTTCCTTTCAACGCCACAATATGAAAACAATACAACGTTATTTTTATTCTACAATTTGATTGACATTTACGAGGGAGTTGTCTGTGTGGTTCTAATACTTAGACGATATGTAAAGGCAACACATTGCTTTATTCGATTTCACGACTCCTTAACTCACATGTGACTGTGTACAGCGCACGCTGTGGACCCTGCTGACTTGCTTTCTGCCCTAAAAACCAAATAGACCATGTGTCCTGATGTGTTCAGAGGTCCCTGGGGGGGAAGCCACTGCAGGGACTCTCCTGTGCAGACCACCAGAAAATGTAACTGTGCCCAAGGTAGACACGATGCTCACACTACACTGCTTTTAATTCAAGCTTAAATGAGCAAAATATCGTTTTCAATCAAGCATACTGAGTAACATTTATATTGTTTTTAAACCACTGCATGATAAGAGTTCCCATATGTCCTGGAAAACCTGGGAAATAACCGACCCATTTTTCTAGTCTTGGAAGACGCATAGAAAATAAGAAACAGAAGTGAAAAGCTTTGAGTTGTCCTGCAGAATTGTTTTTCTTCCCTCTGCTTCTCTTGCCTTTTGGGTAAACACAAACAGGTTAAACACTAAACAGACATGCATGTTTGTTTTCAGTTGCCATCAATGGGCAACATTGAGCTGGAGAGCTTTTCTGCTTTTAGCCAGAACAGCGCCCCCATGTGACGCTACCAACCAATCAAATTGCTTACTGCCCTGACTTTTCAGACCCAAGGGAAGGTTTATTTTCCCCAAAGAAGTGCCAAAACTAGCAACTTACAGCTCAAGCGTGTTGCTATCGCTCTGTATATCGAGTGTGAGGTTTTTCGCCCCCGCTCTGGCTCCTCTATTGAGTGACAGAGAGCAGTAAGCGGGCGTGCCGTCACTTTTGGCCCGGGGATGGAGTTTATTTGTGTATGTTGTGATCATTTGACTTGTACTGTAGCAGATGGAAATGTCCTGGAAAATAATTTCAAGCAAATAGTGGCAACCCTGATTATTGCTGAATGTCAATTTGTTCTGTTCTAAACCCGTCTCACAATCTGCGTAAAGGTCATTTTTACCACCGCAATTGGACAACACAAGAGACGCTCAAGGTCTACCTGTCAATCATCTCCCACTGTCAATCATTGACCTCATTTTCAGAAACGGGAGAATGACATACCTTGAAATCTTGCTTGTGTTCCACAGGCTCCTGCGTGGCAAATGAACACTACATTGAACAACTCAAAGAGACGTTTCTCACCAGCGTCCCGAGTCGAATTGCTGCTTTCTTTGCTGAGCCTATTCAGGTGTTCCTTTTACGCACACACACACACACACACACACACGAAAACTAGAAAATTGATATCTTGTAATATTTAAGTCAACAAGCGCTGCCCTTTGACTGAAACCGGAAGTCAGAAAGTCAAGAACAGCTCTAAACCTTAAACAGAAACAGGAAGTTAGATGGCCATGTACCTGTACCTAAACATGACAAACACACACAAAAGAAATTAGCAGCAGTTGAAGGATTTAAAACTTATTTAATTTAAAGAAATGAATTAAACGAAAGCACTGACTGCTGTTTGTTTTTTGTTTTTGGTAGGGAGTTGGTGGCGCCGTGCAGTACCCAAAACACTTCCTGAAGGAGGCGTACAAACTTGTGAGAGAGCGAGGCGGGCTCTGCATCGCCGATGAGGTTTGAGGCTACATTGTTAGCGCAACTTATGAGTGTCCCAGCTTAGAACCTTTTTTGATGTATGACAAAAAGGCCATTTTCATAAGCACAAAATATTGCGTATAGGTCTGTTTTTTTTTATTGAACCAATGTCTTAAGAAAAAAGGTCATGCTCGAAAAATTTGTCTCAACCCTAACGGTCTTATTGCAGGCAATTTTCACGACATACTGCGGCATTGATTGAGATGCAGTGTACCAATAATGTGCTTATAGGTACAGACGGGATTTGGCCGAACGGGGAGCCACTTCTGGGGATTTCAAGGTCACGACGTCCTTCCTGATATCGTGACCATGGCAAAGGGCATCGGGAACGGCTTCCCAATGGGAGCGGTGGTTACAACACGGGGTGAGATGAGGCCATATGCCGACTTTTAACGGCCTGGCGTTCGATTCGCCGATGCACAGTAAAGACTAAAACCCCTTTTCGCACTGCACTCGCTTCCGTTCAATTCAGCTCAGCTCTTGAGCATTTACACCAAATTTCGACAGAAATGATGTTCTCTCACCAATTTTTTTTCTTCCCCCTTGTGTAACTGTTATCGTGTTATGACTTGTTTATAGAAATCGCAGACACGTTTGCACAGGGCGTTCATTTCAACACCTTTGGAGGAAACCCATTGGCTTGTTCCATCGCCTCATCTGTCATTGATGTAAGAATATTCTATTCCTCGTAACTCAAGCAATTTCAGGAAGCTGGGCCAGGTTGAAATTGTTCTTTTATACTGTATTTATTAAATGTGCAAGGAACAAAATGTCTTTTACAGTGAACGCAATCTAACATGTGACGTAACCACTCGCTTGTCCAGACCATCAAAGAAGAAGGACTGCAGCAGAACAGTCTGGAGGTGGGCACCTACCTGATGATGGAACTCGCCAAACTCAGAGACAAGTATGACATCATCGGGGACGTCCGTGGCAAAGGACTGCAGATCGGCGTGGAAATGGTCCGAGACAAGGTAGCAGTCCTGTTCGTTTTGCAACCTTTTCTGCATTTTGAAGTGGTGTTGGAGCCCTAAAAGAGGCCAAATCCATTATACCCCACCCCTTTTTTTTTTTTACTTCTACTTTTACGAAGGTGACTCGGCAATACTGTTCTGGATGTTACTTTTCTGTCTTATTTTTTTAATGATCGTATGGCAAAATAACGTAATTGAAAGTATTACGGGACAAAATGAACGTCTCATTGCGCTTCTTTCTGGTTCATGTTTTCCCCCCCCCATTAAGCTCAATCCTTGTGCGGAAGCAATTATTTTAGCAGGCAGCCGCTAAGTGCCTTGATGGAGTATAGCTCCGTCGTGCGTTACCGTGGTGACCACCCCGCACATTTCGACGCCAGCCCATCACAGTGCTCCTCTGTAATGTTCACCCGCTTGTGTCATGTCCCCAGGCCAGCAGAGTGCCACTTCCACCTGAGGACATGGCCGCCATCTTTGAGGACATCAAAGACATGGGCATCCTCGTCGGAAAGGGAGGACTTTATGGACAGGTACTGTCACCTTTCGCATTTTGGATTTCGAGTCGAGTCTAAATTATAAATAAATCCCAATAATTGTTTCATATGTTTGCAAAAAATTGTAGTAAGCATTTTTAAATTAATCCGATCAGAAAATGAATGTGAAAATGATTTATTTCCGTAATAATTGGCATTTTGATTCAAGGACTCGATGCACGCAGCATTCCCGTATTTGGCGTGCTGCGCCGTGCTAACTTCCAGTCGCTAGTCTCATGCATAGCAATAACATTGATGGCATCAAACTCTTTATCGTGTAAATTTCAATCAGAGATGGCTTAATGTGTTCCTAAACATACTTTTGATGTGAAAGCTTGCACAATATGGATTTTACCATGCGTTATTTACAGCAATGACTTTTCGGGAATCTAACCTTTCATTTGTATGTTATTACGAAATATATTACATATTATTGTTTTTATTAGTAGTATGAAAACCTGGCGTGCGAGATTCCGAATCAGCACAGAAAATGTATCAAATACAGTTTACTTGCGTCTCCGATTTATTTTTATTTTGACCAGTGTAATCGTTTGTTTCGATGTCGCGGTGTGTGATTTGCCGAGTTATTTTTGCTCACCGCAGACCTTCCGCATCAAACCTCCCATGTGCATCACGATGGCAGACGCAGCCTTCTTCTTGTCCGTTTTTAACAAGTCCATCCAGCGCCTCATGGAGAAAAGATGAGCCCAGTCAAGAACAAAGTGCAATTATCATTGTCGGCTTTCTTCACTTTGAAACCTCATCTTTTTTTTTTTTTCGCACCACCATAACAATTTCTCAAGCTGTGGTTGCTGAGGCAAAAAAGTGCATTAACCATGACGCAGAGCTGACGATAAATCTTGTCAAATACTTGCACATGATTTCATAGCAATTTGTGATGACTTTGTTACTAAATGTAAATGCAATCAAAGTTTTGTGCTGTGTAATTTTGTTGAACATTTCAAGACGAGCTAGCATTGATTGGAATCACTTTCACCCAAAGCTCGTGAGGCTCACTGTTCTTCTCATGTGTAGAAAAAAAAGTAGTGTGTTTCCGGTAACCCGACCGACTGAGAATTTCTACCTCGAACAAAAACTTTACGGTCTGCATTTTTTTTCAAACCTTTTACATTTTTGTGTAATAATAATAATAATAATAATACATTTCATTTCATAAGCGCCTTTCAAAACACTCAAGGACGCTTTACAATCAAAAAAAGAACAATAAAACCCGTGGAGATGTCCTGGAGGTGAGAGAGAGAGAGAGAGAGAGAGAGAGACTCCTCCGGGTTGAGTGACCGCTGGCGCGTTTGGCTGCCGCTGCTCAACCCGTATTGTTTTGTGTTTTTTGTTATTGTAAAGTGTCCTTGGGTGTCTTGAAAGGCGCTTATAAATAAAGAGTATTATTATTATTATTAAAACCACAGACAAAATGATAAATAATAAAAGGAAAGATGAATTTAGAGCGTTTACATCGGTGCAAACTCTCGCGATATTCCTCGGCGAGCCCAACGGCTTCAATAAAGGTCTCGAAGGATTCCAACCAGCGGGGCCACGGGACAGGCGGCTCGCCAGGCAGGGCGAGGAACGGAGGAAGAGGCGAGAGTGGAAGCTCCATCTTCGTTGCCATTGTTGTGTTTAATAAAACGCGGGGAGTCTGACTCTGTGCTCACTGCCGTTTATTGTCAGTACAGGTAGTCACCTTTTCATATGAACACTTTTACGGCCGTGACGTCACGCCGTCGTAAACTGACCCTCTGGCTGTGGTTATAACATGCCACAAATAATAATAATAATACATTTCATTTATAAGCGCCTTTCAAAACACTCAAGGACGCTTTACAATCAAAACAAGAACAATAAAACCACAGACAAAAGTATAAATAATAAAAGGATCCTGTTTGTGGATTTCAGCTCGGCGCTCAACACCATCATACCGAACTCCTCACCCCAAACTCCTCCACCTCGGTGTGTCCCCTACGATCTGCCAGTGGATCCTCAGCTTCCTGACGGACGGACACAACAGGTGAGACTGGGAGCGACAACATCACCAACACGCACCACTAGCACTGGAGCCCCACAGGATGTGTCCTCTCTCCACTGCTCTTCTCCTCTACACAAACGACTGCACCTCAACAAGTCCAGCTGTCAAACTCATAAAGTTCGCAGACGACACCACGGTCATCGGTCTCATCAAAGACGGCGACGAGTCTGCGTATCGACAACAAGTGGAGCAGCTGGAGCTTTGGTGCAGCCGACACAACCTCGGGCTGAACACGCCAAGACGGTAGAGATGATCGTGGACTTCAGGAAACATCCTTCTCCAGAGTTGCCCTCACACTATCCAACTGCCCTGTGTCAACCGTCGAGACCTTCAAGTTCCTGGGAATCACGAAAGATGAATTTAGGCGTTCACATCGGTGCAAACTCGCGATATTCACGTTGAGCGTGCGCCGTCGTTTGCCGTGTCGTCTGTCAACAACATTGAATCGTGACGGCGGCCACGATCTCCGACAACAGTTTAAACCGCGTTTTGTGTGTCGCAGTCGCATGCTCGCACCATAATCTTAAGAAAATAGCATCCAATCGAAAAGATTCAGCGAACTATTTGACGAACACCACGGGCCGTCTAGGACGCGGGACGCAGAGGTAACGAACGAGACACCCAGCCGGGGGGTACCCAACTCTCTTGCTGCCTTTGGCGGCGAGCGGGGGTTTCAATAATAGTAAAAATGTCTCCTTGTTTTATGTTTTATGGGTATTTTGTTTACATTTTTGATGGGGGGCAAAAAAAAAGATTAAAAAAAAAAACGTTGTCCAACCTACCGACCCTATGCTGAAATTTCATGTTACCGGAAACACACTACTTATTTTTCTACGCCTCATCCACCAACAGCTTGTTTTCATAGTCTCAGACAGATGTACAGTTTGAAGACTTGTCTCCTTATTGAGTCCTTGTCACATTACAGTCAGCGACGACAGTAGACGAGATGTTCGAAAGTCCTCAAAAAATTGGACCATTCGAAGACGAGATGCCCTCCAAAAAACATTTATGATGAGTAGACAATACAGAGTAGTAAAGTTGTTGGTAGTGATGTGCTCCACGGGTCGAATCCCTGAAGCGTGTGGCGAGTAATCTAGATGAGTGGTTCATGAATGGGGAGTCGTAGCACGTGTCGATGACGTCAGTGGTGACGTTTGAAGCCCCGTCAAGGGGGTGTACCACGTGACTGATTCAGGAAATGATACGATAGGTTCGAGTGTTGTTCGAAATAAAAGCGACAAGGAAACGCGATGGATTCCCCTTCACATTTTAGGTTTCGGGTCCCTTATTGTGCTACTTTTTGGCATTCAACGAGCGTCTTTTTTGCGATGGAACCAGCCAGAAAGAGGAGATATTCCCCTGTTTGGGAGCACTTTGAGGCTCAAAGTAATAACTCTGCAAAAAAAGAAACCGCCTGAGTCCAAAAACTTTGGATAAAATATTTTAAATATTTTTTTTAATTAAAACGAATAAGCACTTTATTTTACCTCCTTATTTCACATTTTCACTTGTTGCATAAGCACAACATAGACAAAGTAACAATTCATGTAAAAACACTCCTCAAATACATATTATGATGTGTTCAGAGCATGATTTACACCCCAACATTTTATTGCGTGCACCTAGCATGTTATACATTTTCCTGTCCATATGATGGCATAGTCGAGGAAATGATTCATCTTGAAGCCTTGAAACGTGTGTGAAGTATTTCCCTGCAGGGCTTCACTGCTTTATGGGGCTTCATTTTGCCATCACTAGTTGGTGGGGGTTTTCTGGGGCTACTTTTACAAATGTATTAGCACGCTTTTTGGCCTTTTTATGGCTGTGCATTTCCGTAAATGGTTAACGATTCAGAGAGGCTTGATTTACGTATGTATTGGTTTTAATGTGCAGTCACAAAAAAAGGAAACTGTGAATAGTGTCAGAGAGGTATTTTGTTGTTTGCAATCCAACGCTGGCTGTGTGGCACAAATTGCTTTTGAAGCACATCAGCAATCAAAGTGGTGATAATGGCGGCAGGATAGTACAGTAGTTTCAGTTGTTACTCTGAGTGATTGCAAGCAACAATCAGTTGGGATTCCATCTCACACAAAGCAAAGTCTTTGGCTGATTTCAGTCACACCGAAAAAGGAGGCTGAGCAGCTCGCAAGAAGTTTTGGGCAAATGCAAGAACCCTGGGCTCGAAAAGAAATAGCCCAGACAGGCAATTTCTTTTTGGGGTTGTATTTTTCTTTTTTATCAAAAGCTCTTCTGCACTCAAGCTTCCTTCAATTGCAGCTAAGCATGTGTGACAATGGGAGCTTTGCAACGGCTAATGAGGCCATTTGGCAGAGTGGCTTTTGTTACCCGAAAACCAACACATGAAGTATATACGGCAAGTACTCGTACAAGACCTTGAAGGCCAAGATGGATAGTTGAACTGAACTTTTAACCCCCCCGGCTCCCTTTTTGTTTAGTCAAGCAAAAGTGTTTACAAATGTGCTGGGAAAGTGTCAGTTTGTATAAATATATTTGTACAGAGACGACTTGTAAAAAGTAATTATTTTATTGTAATTGGAGGGCAGGGGGGCAGTCAGATGACAAAAAAGAGGAATAACATGATGATGTCCACCAAAGTTTCCAAAGGAATGGCTACTTGCACAAAAGGTCACTAGTTCCGCCCGGCAAGTGGCGGGACGGCTTACTTGCCTCACTTAAAACGGTCCAATTCCATTTGAGTCCACCGAAAGTGTTATCATCTGTTCTTTCGTTTGTCTTTCTTGCTCTGACTGGCGGAGACAGTCGGAGCGGGATTGGACGAGAGCGCAGTGGCGTGGCCGCTGGATTTGAGGTGGTCGAAGAGTTTGTTTCTGGTGGAGAACTCACCATTACAGGTCACGCAGCGCAGCTTGATGGGCTTCTGAGAGGGAGAAAAAAAAATCCCAGAGACAACGGAAATTAGCATACGGCTTATAATTGCATTACCACCACCCACAAGACTGGAGTCAAACTGCATCATGCGATGCAGTGTTTCTGTACCAACCTCAGGAACCTGCTCTCCTCCTGAATGTGCCTTGACATTCTTTGGTTTGTCTTTACCGTCTGCCTTTTTGGCTTTGGGCGTCATGGAGCTGGCCAACACAGATGCATTGTTCATGACAACTTGTGATCTCAAGGTAGAAAAGAGCAAATGAAAAGGCTCACCTCTTGGGCTCAGAGAGAGGAAGCTGATCTTCCTTCTCGGCTTCCGTGGGGCTCGATGACTCCTCTGGAACATCTACTGGAACTTCTTCCTGGACATTTTCTGGAGAGTCTTCAGAAAAGTTCCCAACATCTGTAGGTGAAGTCTGATCCTCCGCTGTAGTGCTCTACATGAGAGGCCGGGGACAAGAAGTAGGAACCACGCAAAGATTATATACCCTTCGGAAGGACTTGAAATATCCTCACCTGTTTATTCTGAACCACAATAAATTGTCGCACACACCTCTCTGCCTGAAAAAAATTATAAAAGACTCCGGAGAGGGACAGAGAGAAAGAGAGATTCTACCTGGTGTCAAATAAGACCTACATTCAGATATTCATTCGACAAGTCACAAAATGTCCTTGGTGTGTGTGTGTGTGTGTGTGTGTGTGGGGGGGGGGGGATGTAACTCACATTGGCTGCTTTCTGCTGCCTTTTCTTCTTCTTCTGCTTCTTGGAAAGTCTGGGCCAATTGTAGCAGGACAATGTGGTTAAAATGTGAAATATAGAAATAAATAAAACAACCGTGGCGGCGTTCACATGTCTCATAAAGACCAACTTCAGTCTTGGTCGATCTTCCTCTTCCTGTTCCTCCTCCTCCTCTTCCTCTTGTTCTGTAATGTGTTTGTTCTGCTCAGCGTCCAGGGCCAGAGCAAGTGAGTCATCATCTTGAAGTTGTTGCCGTAGCAACGCGACCATCTCTCTGTGTTTTCGAGACTTCTCGTGGTTGCTCATACTTGAAAAGGTAGACGGTGGAAAATGAATGGAACGGAATCTTCATGTTCAGCAGCATCATGAATAACTCGTTCTGGTAAGAAAGAGGAGACTCACGCTTTGTCTGATTTGAAGGATTTGTCGCATGCCGGACAATAGAGGTCGTCATAGTGATCAAAGTTGATGTCGTCTGCGTCTCCATCTGGACCTGTTCAATGAAGTGCGTGTCCACAAAAGTCATTACCGAATACCTTATGGACCGAATCCTGCCGCAAATGTACGAGTAATTAACGCACTCCGCAAAAAATCAGTTGGCACCAAGAAGCCATAAAATGGTGGCAAAGCAATTCTTCTATCATAGTGCCTTGACCTGAGCACAAAAATTGATGTTTGCGTGTTTCTCTCAACACACCGAATGGTTCCTCTACAGTCTTCTGTGTTTCCAGCTCATCGTCTTCGCTTTCGGATGCATCTCCAAACTCCTCCTCGTACTGAGCCTCCATTTGCTGCAGCTCCTTCTCCAGCTCCGACATGGCCGCCCAGCTCTGCTCCTTGTATTCCTCTGCCAGCCTTGCAACACGTGTGACATGAAGGTTAATGAGGTCTCCATTCACTTCGGTCCTTGCGCTGCCATGAGTAACGTTTACTTGGCCTGACTGAGCTTCTGCTTGCGCCTGAGCTCCTGCACCTTCTTGCTCTTCTCTGCGTTACGCTCCTCCACCTCCTTGCGGTGCGCTTGCACACGGCGGTCGCGCTTGCGTATGAAGGCCACCAGCTGGCGCACCAGCTCGTTGCGCTCCTTGCGCGCCTTGTCCCGGGTCTTCTTGTTCTCCTTCTCCATAGCGCGTTTCTCCCAACGGTTGGACGCTTGCCGAGTGTCGTACTCCTCCTTCCAGGCAAAATTCTTTCGTGTGCAGAAGCTCTGCCAGAAACCGTAAAAGATGTGGACCACCTGCCAGGCGGGAATACCAGAAGATTTAATTTTGTTTTATTTTATTGGACATATATTGTAAATGCTTTATCCTAAAAAAAATATTGTACTAGGTTTTATCAACATGTCCCTATATCCCCATTGTTTGAGTTATTACCGGGCCTCCAATTGCGTACACGAGAGTAGCTACTTACTGTATCATAGTCGCTCCGAGAATCCCCAAAGGGTGGAAACTCCTCCTCCTCCTCATCATCTTCCACTTTTCCATGCTCCATCTCCTCCTTGACGATAGACTCAAAGAGATTTCTGTAGACTGCGTAGAAGCCCTAAGGAGGAGAATAACAACAACACCACATTTTATCAGCTGTCAGGTTTTCAAGGGGCCAGTTTTGTCTCCCCCGTTTAGCATCACCAACCTTGTCGTCGTCCCCATAGCCTGAGTAACAGGTGACGGTAAAGAACTGCACCAGGTCGATACTGTCGTCCTCGTAGTCGCCGCTCAGGCCACCTTTCAGCAGAGCCTCCCTGTGATTGTCGTACCTGACAAACAGCACTGGTGTGACATTTCCATAAGAACTCAGACACATTTCTTCTTGAAGGAAAATTATGTGGGGTCTAACACAGACCAAGTGGACTACATGGAACACATTGTGGAGGATTGTTACAAGTATCATTCAGACAAATGTGAAGCCATCAGCAATTAACAGCTTAGGGTTTGTTGAAAAAGACACTGTCATTTACCACCGTACGTACTATTGTCTTTCATCAGATTGCTTTATACTTATGACACAAATATGTGTTATAATTTTGACGTTGCTACGGTACGGTGATTACAATCAATTAACAATGCAGTAGTTACCATGCCCTCTCCTGTGGATCACTCAGAACATCATAGGCTGCCTGAATCAGCTTGAAGTGCTCGGCTGCTTCCTCGGCTTTATCCAAGTTCTTATCTGAAATTGTTTGATGACAATAATTAGGACTATTTAAAGTAAAAATTGACGTTTTGTGAGCAGTCTGCCACTGACCGGGATGCCATTTCAGGGCTAATTTACGATAGGCTTTCTTCAAATCGTCGTCGTCCGCGTCCCGTTTGACTCCCAGGATTTCGTAATGGCACTTCATTGTTGTTCTTATATTAACGAACTAAAACTACACTCCCGTTCACCTTGTACCGTACCTTCATTAACATTTAGCTTGTAGCAGCATGCTAAGTATCGGTTCGAATGCCGGCCATCGTCAAATAGTCCCGACTTTTGGGAGGAAGTATTTAACTTTTGCGAGTCTCAAACGCCAAACAAGATCCACATTGTGTACATTTTGACACGTTTTCCATCCGATCACTGAAAACAAGACAGTTTAATCAGGAACACGGCAACTGCCAAATCTTTCATTCGTGCAGCTGCCTCACGCGAGCATCTCTCTTTCTCGGCTCACTTTTCCACACGATGAAAATTCGTTGCTGCCCCCTTTGGCGCAAGGCTGAATTGTCAACTATCTACTACACTTTAAAAGCCGTTTTGCCTCAAATATGACATCCATACATATAAATCAGAAATATTGTAATTATTTTTATGGTGTTGTTAATTGTGAATTTTGTAGTTGTTAATGTTATCGTCAAATAAAAACAAAAATGTCCAACTAACAACCCTACAGTTGCAAAGTCGCTCTCGTCCCGTTGCACATGGGTTGCGGTCTCGTCCAGTCACGCGAGAGTTGCTCTAAAGAAATATGTCGACCCTCAAGCGAAAACGTGGAGGACGGTTACCCGGTGGAAAAAAAGCAAAGAAAGTAAAAACTCTCGCAGATGCAGGCGAACCTGCCGCTGACAACCAACAGGAGAAGAAAGATGAATTCACCATTCCGCCGCCAGTTTCTATGGTACGTGACTGAGCTTGTTATAAGTCGTGCAGGGTGTTAGCTTGCTAGCAAGGAGCTAACCAATTCATAAAGTTTAGTCCTCTGAGTCTGAGTATTAGGTTACCCTGAGCGAAATTTAGCGTTTGAGTGTTTTAACTGATGTTGATTTTAATTGTGTTCAGGGCAAATGGACCAACAAGGAAAGGGTTCTCATATTCTCCTCGAGAGGAACTGATTTCAGAACGAGACATTTGATGCAAGACCTGAGGAACATAATGCCACATTCGAAATCAGGTCAGTGTTGCTTACATCTGGGAGAGTCTCAACAAAAGGCAAAGCAGTAATCACTATTTGGCTAGAAGACTACCCATCCATCCATTTTCTAATCTACTGATCTTCACGGGGGTTGCGGGCGTGCTGGAGCCTATGCCAGCTGTCTTTGGGCAGTAGATGGGGTACACCCTGAACTGGCAGTTTTTGTTAAGAAATTATAATTTATTAAAACTATAATAATTAAAACATTTTATTTGAATTTCCACTAGACACCAAAATGGACAGAAAGGACAAGCTATTTGTTATTAACGAGGTGAGTGGTGTTTGTATATGATTTATCTTTGAAATTGTTCATAAATGTCGAATGAGGACAAGCACGACAAAAAACAAATAGGTGGTACGATAGAAATGTATGTTTATGACCTGTTTTGTCCTTGTAGGTGTGCGAGATGAAAAACTGCAACAAGTGCCTCTTTTTTGAAGCCAAGAAGAAACAGGATCTGTATATGTGGTAAGAGTCCCACTTTCTACTCCTTAGCATGTAAACCATACCTCGGTTCTGTTACTCCATGAAAGATTATCACTTTTGTTGTCACGCAGGATGTCAAATAGCCCTCATGGACCATCTGCAAAATTTCTAGTTCAGAATAGTGAGTGACCACCAATCCAATACAGTACTTGAATATAATTCTTACAATGACTGAAAATATAAACAATGTAAACTCCTTGCAGTTCATACACTGGCTGAGCTCAAGATGACGGGGAACTGCCTGAAAGGATCGAGGCCGCTCTTGTCGTTCGATCCCGTGAGTATAGCCATAAACAAGATCAAGGGCATAGTAAGGTTTGCGTTGACGTCTTTTGATGTTTCCCCTGCAGACATTTGACAAGCAGCCCCACTATGCTTTGCTGAAGGAGCTATTCATTCAGGTTAGTGCTCCCTCTCAGGATAGTCTATTTAAGGGAAGGCCTTTCATTTTACAGAAACCGAATGCATTCTTTCATTACATTGTCCACACATTGCCTTTGAATGCTGTGTTGGCAGCATAACAGATGCCTCCTCTCCTACGTAGCCTGTATGTGTTGTGCAGGTCTTTTAGAGAAAGGGCTGCCTTTCTGAGGTGATAAGTTAATCTTGGTCTTCATGCGAATGCATTCTAACATGATCTTAATTCAGATGTGGCTAATAAATGGGAGAGAAAGTTGTCAAATTAAACAGTCATGATTAAGATGTCTTTTTGCAGACGTTTTCCACGCCGCGTTACCACCCAAAGAGTCAACCATTTGTGGACCATGTCTTCACCTTCACGGTTGTAGACAACAGGATTTGGTTCAGAAACTACCAAGTAATTTTTTTCCCCATATCATACATAAATAAATAACACACACCACGTCAAATTTGACTTTTCTTTGTTTTTGGTTGTCTACAGATCATCGAGGAGGATGCAGCGCTTGTGGAAATTGGACCTCGCTTCGTCCTCAACCTCATCAAGATGTTCCAAGGGAGCTTTGGGGGGCCCACCCTCTATGAAAATGCATACTTCAAGTCGCCCAATATGGTAACATTTACATTACGCTTGTGACCAGCAGTTGAACTTGGAAGATTTCAATCGCAACTATCGGTTGTAATTGGCTCCAAAGTCCAAAACCGTCATTAACCGTGCAGCCAATGTTTTGATATTGTATAGGATGGGAATTCAACGTTTCGCATTTAAACCTTTTTTTTTTTTTTATTCTTCTTCAAACAAGATTCCAATTGCATCCACCTGTTTTGTTCACAAATGAAAAGCACCGCTGTTTTGGGACATACAGTTTAACACGATGCTATTCTATTCACTCAGCACCGGCGTGAGCTGCGTCAGGCGGCGGCAGCCCGTGTGCGTGAGAGGCAGATGGTGAAGGAGTTGCAGATGGTGAAGAAAGCCCAGCTCAAGCCGGAGATTTCCAGCGATGTGACA
Organism: Hippocampus mohnikei; assembly: GCA_026261675.1. Lineage (NCBI taxonomy): Eukaryota > Metazoa > Chordata > Actinopteri > Syngnathiformes > Syngnathidae > Hippocampus > Hippocampus mohnikei. The sequence goes on from JAKGUB010000344.1 coordinate 4,350,591, forward strand.
GAGGGAGTCTTCGATACACCGGCGCCGGAGAAACCCGTGACCATTGAAACAGAGCCACCAGAGCCGAAAGAGAAGAAGAAGAAGAAGAAAGGCAAATTGTTCAAAAGGAACAGGATGCAGATGGGGCACAGGTAACGAGATGGACTGATCGATGAAAAGGAAGGAGTAGGGAATACATGTATTCATTGAATTTGCGTGTTGTTTTTTTTTTAATGCACCATATTAAATTTGCCACCTGTCAAGTTTGGAACAGTGACATAGACAAAAATGTCATCTCTTTCTTCCATTTATAAACATTTTCATACAAAAAATTAACTGTGATGTCTGACCAACATTGGGGATGATTTCTGAGTGTCTTGACTCAACACAGTTGGCTTTTGTACTTCTATTCGACTTTAGTTATGGCTAGAGATGGGTGGGTGAAGCGTCATGAAGCATTGAGGCTTTCCTTCAAATTGTCCCAAAACAGATTTAGAGCTTTGGTGCTTCAGTGAATGCAACACTGGCGACATCTAGTGGAAGAAAGGATTTAAAGCAACTTGTGTCATTAAAGAGGGAAACAGTCAATTACGCTTCAAACGTCAGAGGTCATGTGATATTTGCAGACCCGACACAAGCTCCAAAGCGTTATTTTGAAGCAGTGTGATTCAATTCTGAAACAAGCTTCGAGATAGTGGTTGCATCTGATCGTCACTCAAACAATGAGCCAACTTGCACTGAGCAGCCAGGACTTAGTTTCATGTGCCGATGAGGTTGCTAGGCTACAATGAAATGACACAACGGTTATGCTTTCTCCTTGATTGAGCTTGGTTTGCCGTTGTCCTGCGCTACCAACATTTCCATAAAATTGTGTTGGTGTAGATAAGCAGGGTGTCCATAAAGTCTATTACAAATGTACAAACCATAAGTTGATGCAAATAAACATTTCTATACATATCCACTTGTTAAAGTTCAACGAGAGATAAGACTAATGTGTGTTGTATAAAGTTTATTGTATTGTGTGAAAACCACAACATATTTATTGACAATAATACAGATAAACGAAGCAGCTTGTGACTTCTACTGGCCTTCACTATGTAAAGAAAACTGGACACTCGAACTTAAGCAATTGAGTGATTTTTTTTTATGCTTACTATCGGGTAGATTTTCATTATAATCGAATGGAGACACCCTTAGAAAAAATGCTGCCTGTTATAATACACCCAAGTCTGTAGAAATATATCCACAAAGAGAGCAAAAAATATGAAAGCGCTGGAATGAGCAGCAAGTTCAATCATTTTTGAACCCATTTACAATTTACTTGTACCGAACTCTTGTTGAAAGCTGCCTTGCAACATTTTTGGGGGAACAATCACTCATCATCCACTTCCTCATCAGGACAGCAGTAGTAATCCACAAAGCAGATTTGTCCGTCGTCGTTGCGCACCAGGTACTGCAGCGACAGGACCCCCCTGCTGTCGGTCCTCACGGACACTTTGCTAGACAACGCCAGCGCCTTGGTGGACGGCTTCAGCAGCGACATTTTGTACCTGGTTGGACAGTGCTAAATGTAAGCTGAATTTTCTGGAAAAACTTTTAGGTTTCTTCAAATTTGGACTTGTAATACTTTGTGTATTAAAACACACACACACACTCACTTGTTAGTTTGCGTTGTGGTGCAATGGAACAGCTCCATCATGTCAGAATCTTTGGGGTAATCGTAATGAGCGCTTCCAGCGTTGCCGAAGGTTGACAGCCTGTAGTGAGGTGAACGCACCAAAAGTAAAATCATTAAATGCCTTCAGTAAAAAGGTTGGGAGGGGCTTACCGAAAGTAAGGCTGGCTAAGGGACATGGTGATCTGCAGCACCTCGCTGGTCATGTCCAGTTCAGAAAAAGCCTCCTTTAAACTCTCAGACAGCAGGATCACCTTTGGGAATAACACAGAAATAATAATTAGGGGTACCATAACAAATCATTTTGGTTTCTAGTTATCCTCACACTTTTTCCCATCTTCTGGTACCCTTTCTGTGCACGCCCACACACTTAGTAAGCTAAAATGTACACAGCAGCCACAACTCTTACCACTTCCATCAATATGCTACTGCTGCATTGTAGTTCATTATTTCAGGTTTTTATCGTTATCACAACACTTTTCCATCACAACTACCCTTCTGTCGTGACGGCAGACGTTCCGCTAGCTTTGACCTCCACCTTGTTTGTGACGTTACTACTGCAGAACTCAAAGTCAATCGGTTCCTCTGGCTCCTGCGTGTTGATCTTGCAAACGGTCACCACACCGCCCTCCTCCAGGAACAGGGTTAGGGGGTGACCATAGCCTCTGTAGCACAATCGCAGGGCGGTTGACGTGCCTGAGGCATATACAGAAGATACTGTTCAAATGCATGATAGATTCTAGAGTATAGCTACCGTAGATACATACATGTAGACTTGTAATAAGACATTTGGAGCTTACAACTTCCCACCTGGTACTGTGCTTCCTCCAAAAATACTGAGACAATCCAGCAGAACTGTGAGGTTGATCTGCAATCCCACCAGATCTTCCTTGATGGTGAACTCCTGGAAGATTGCAGCCTACAATACACAACTCAATATTACTATTACAATCAGAATTCAACAAGCCCAACAAAGAATAACAAACCTGGATGAAGGCATTGGCTTGAAGACATTTAGAGTCCTCTACTGTGACTCTGAGGCCATTGGGTGTGGCGGTGAAGAGGGCGTGGTCTTTGAAAGCTATGGCTTTTAGGATGTTGGACAAATTGCGTGCATTGTCCAAGGTGGCCACCAGCACATATTGGTCATCGTCGCTCTGCGACTGCATCAAAAGTGGCATTGTGGTGCTAGAGAGGGGAGGGGCGATGTATTAAAAGAGCAAAATAATGTCAAATTGTGACCTCACAATGATGTTTGGAATGGCCAGTGGTGGTGATTTGTCTGCAGCATGCACCGTAAGATCATATCCACTACACAAATAAACGAATGTTGTGCAGCATCATGGTGATGAAGTGCTACCTCCATGGGTGAAAATACAATTGATGTTCGCAGTTCGCTCGTTTTTATTCACAACTTCCAAACATTCAAAATGTAATTACGACAAGTCTGAAATAAGTTGTTGATGTCGATCATACTAATTCAGGATAATCAAATCTTGACTTTGAAAGTTGAATCGCTTGCCATTGTTACATGACTTTTTACATAGCTAACTTCACGGCGTTTATTTTAACATTAGACATTTAAAAATATGTACCACTTAATATTAGTTCTGGCTTAATAAACAAGCAAACCGAAAATCGTAAAAGTCACTCACAAAGTTATAGTTCAGATATCCATTTACAGTACGGTAGTTGTTTTTTTTTTTAGTCAGGCGGCTGCGACGCCACTACATCCGCCTCCTGTTTGACCCTTTGCAGCGGAAGTAGATTATGCGCATGCGCATTGGCTTCCGCCTTCTAGATTGTTCGGTTTCTATGACAGAAGCGCAGTGAGAGTTTGTGCTTTTCATCTATAAAAGGTGAGCCTTGTTATGTAAACCCGTGCGTATTTGTACAATTTAATGGTGTAACTTAATTTATCACCAAAATGTCTGACAAAAAGTCAGCGTTAGTCACGTAGCTCGTTATATGACGCAATAGTCGTAAAATAAACAAAACCTCAAGTACATATGGTGGTGGCATTTGGTGGATAGCAGTAATAAATTGTATACATTTGATCAGCAAACGTTTGTATTAAATGGGTCAATACATTTTTAACGGGTTTAATGGGTCAATAAACAGGCATTTTTTGCCACTAACTTAGAACTGTCCTTCACAACATCCATCCATCCATCCATTTTCCGAACCGCTTGATCCTCACTAGGGTCGCGGGGGGTTCTGGAGCCTATCCCAGCCGTCTTCGGGCAGTAGACGGGGGACACCCTGAATCGGTTGCCAGCCAATCACAGGGCACACAGAAACGAACAACCATCCACGCTCACACTCACACCTAGGGACAATTCAGAGTGTTCAATCAGCCTGCCATGCATGTTTTTGGAATGTGGGAGGAAACCGGAGTGCCCGGAGAAAACCCACGCAGGCCCGGGGAGAACATGCAAACTCCACACAGGGAGGCTGGAGCTGGAATTGAACCCGGTACCTCCGCACTGTGAAGTCGACGTGCTAACCACTGGACTACCGGGCCGCCCTACCCTTCACAACATCACTGCACGAATTCACTCTGTAGTATTTACATCTGTTTCTGTGTTCTAGGCCCGTAACTTGGCTGCAGCCATGGTGTGCATCCCCTGCATTGTCATCCCAGTTCTGTTGTGGGTCTACAAGAGGTTCCTGGAGCCCATTCTCTACCCTTTCATCTCGCCCATCATCAATATATTCTGGACCAAAAAAGCAGTGCAGGAATCCGGCACAGGTGACACAGCTGTCGGTGAGAAGTGTAACGGGACATCCAAGGAGGTAAGATGAAAGCCCAAAAATAATAATCAGAGTATAATATAATCAAATAATTAAAAAAATGTTCCACTCATTCTGTCTGTTCCAGCTCAACCACAATGGAGACATTACTGCCAATGGATCCACTGCAGCAGGCGATAAGAAGACAGACTGATCATTCTGACTGGTTGTAAATTGTTCTATAGCAAAAACAAATAAACTGTAAATATTTTTAGATGTTGCATTCATAATGTTCCAAATGACATGTAGTTTATTGACTTTGTCACAGTATTGTTAAATATTGCAGCTCTTAACTTTGTTTTGACCGCATCCACCCTGATGTTGAAGTTATTAGAAAAAAAAATTATAGACTGTTCGATATGTATCAATTATTATTATTTGAGACTTGTGAAAGGAAAACATTCTATTCTTAATAATTGTACAGCATGTACTTTGTATGCAACGATGGCTGTTTGAAAGTGCTCTATAAATACAGTAGAGTTGAGATAATAAAAAAAAGTTGAGATTTAATTATGTGGGAAATAAATACAGTACTATATATAATTTGAACAAGGCAGTATGCTGTCCTGGTGGTTACCACTTCTCACAGTTCTGAGATTTGGGTTTTGTATCTAAACTGTCCATAGGTGTGAATGTGAATGTGATTGGCACGCATAAACGCTCTCATACACGTCACCTCTTTAATACATCGCCGAAATGTTCTAACACAGTACTGAGCACATATTTCAGAATAACGGATTTCAGTTGGTTTGAAGGTAACTGGAATTTTGTCCATAACGACTTCTCATAAGAAAGCACTCACAGTTCCCTTTTTTTCACTGTATTGTTTTATATTTATGGCCTAGAACTGTTCATTTAATTGACTTTTTAACAATTGCGTACAAGTTCGTGTTACGTTGGCGACGTAAAAACACACCTCCCTTGTAAACCGAGGGTTTTTTTTTCCCCAACAAACATGAAATATATGCAGTACTAACAATCAGACATTCCAGTCCAGGTATGTCATCATAAAGCAGATTTTTAAAGACAGAATTCTAAATCGAGGACAGTCACGTGACGTTTGCATGTGATGTCACGACGCATGTGACCCTCCCCTTACCAGACGTCATCACGCAAGGCCGCGACGTGTTCAACATGGAGGGCAAGGAGTGTGTAGCAAAACTTCTCTCTTCTCTGGATTGACTCCACATTTGACGCTTGCACATATTAACCTTACACCTGGATAACATTTAGTAGCTTTAAGTGACGCAACACAGGGTGGATTTATTTTGCAGTCCTACTGGTGACGAAAGGCGCGGGAGCGGCGAGAAGCGTTTGTGACAGGTAAGCTCAGCGGTCAGTTGATGGCGAACTCGCGGCTAACATTAGCTGTTATAGCAACAACCTCAACCTTATTTAGTTATTCGAGCGTATTTAAATGGCCGCTGTCATGTCGCAGTCACAACGATAGCAGCAACACGTCATCAAGATTCGAAATTGTCTAGGGGTACGAACTCTTGTTTATTTGAGCCCTGCAACTGGCTGATGACTAGTTAATGGTGTAATCAGCTTCTCTCGCCAAAAGGCACCTCTAACGAGGGATCAACGAGTGTGAATGATTGTGTGTCTACATATAAACGGCAATGTGCCGGCGACCAATTAAGGGTGTACCCCTTCTACCCCCAATTGCTCAAAGGCGGCTAAAGTTATCTGTACATCACAGTCCTTTGGGAAGATTTGGAAAAGACCCTTAGAAAAACATAATATTCCACCTGCATACATTTAAATACAAGTTATAGTTTTTAGTTACAGTCTCGTCTCGGTCTTTACAAAGACTATGAATTTTGCTGGGTCACTATTTACAAGACTACATTCCTTCTGAACCCCCCCCCCCCCCCCTTCCGAATTTTTCCCATCATGCTCTTGGGAGAGTGTCCGGTTTTGTTCGAGCTCATCTGTCGGTTGTTGGTTGTGTTACATCACTGCAAAGATTGAAAGATTTGTGATAATATCAAACATGTTAGATGTTGTAAGGCCAAGACGAGGAAAAGGCTCATCACGGTTGCCTATTTCAGTGTTCATGTGTGTAGTATTTCAGCCATATCACTGACCGTTGTTACATTTCAAGTACTTTCATGTGTGCAGGTCTTGGCATATGCCCAGCAAACAAGCAGTGAGGCAGCATTGAGTCTGGAGATGGGAGCCAACACCAGCCAGCTCAGTGACCTGCCCAACAATCCCAGCCTCAAGGTTCTGGTGGGCACCGAGTCCATATCGGAGAACGACCCCTTCTGGAATCAGCTCATCTCCTTTACCGTCATCAGTCCCACCAGCAGGTACTTGATGCAGAAGTCTAGTCACATGTCTGAAGTGGTTAAGTCCCACCCAGGATCCTCCAGTATTCCAGGATGTTTGCAAAGCCGACTGTCACTTGAGTAATGATTCATCAGGGTTTTTCGTCCTGGTTGAGCATAAAGGGGTTGACTAGTTAGTGTTTTGTTCCTGTGAAAGCAGTGTTAGGCTGCATTAGCATCTTCCTACTCCCTTGAACATAATAACTGTGTTGAATGATGACTGATTTCTCTTTCCTTTTTACTATTTTACCTACCTTATTTTCTGTCAAATTATAACTGTATATGTTTTCTGTCAAATTATAACTGTATATGTTTTATGTTCAATAAATAAACAAACAAAACAAACAAACAAAGTTCAAGTGACATAAATTAAAAAATGTTTTTTTTCCTCTCAAGGGGCACAATTGATAAGGGTCATGGCAGTGTGAAGCGGATAAAAAAAAAAGGTGTTTCCATCAATGGATAAGCAAAAAAATTGTAGTGAACATTACGTATGATGAATGTGGATTTTTGTTTATCTCTTTCTCTTCAGTGGAGACTCCAAGTTACTGGAAGAGGCTGTGTTACCACTGGCAAAGCTCCTCGGTATGGCAACTTTCTTAATTGATAAATTGATCAATACTGCAGTCAGGCACATGGAAAGTTGCATTGCTTGCTGCGCCTTGTGTGATGTTTTTTTCCCACCCTGTTTTCAGTTGAAAACAATCCCAGAACAGGAAACCTTGGCGCTCTGGTTAGAATCTTCCTGGGACGGACAAAAGAGCTCAAAATCTCCACAGAATGCCAAGAGTGAGTGTGGGAAGCTTTTTGTGTTCGTCATCAGTGTTCCTTGTTAATGTGTCTAAGATGGCAGAGTTAATCAAAAGCAGGACGGGCGAGGTTGCCGTCATCAATTCTATTGGAAAAGCAATGTCATTTAGAGTTATTATATTTGGATTAAAGTGTTGCCAAACTTTTTCTACTTCAGTTGCCTTCCATTTTTTTCCAGATTTGGAAACCCAAGTGTAGAAAAGACCATAACCGCTTTAGTGAGCGACAAAGGTGTTAGGCAAAAGTATCATACGTTTGACTTTCATTTTTCTTGAACAGTCATTTACGGGATGAGAAAGATTTAACTCAACATTCATGTTTTTGTTTTTGTTTTTTTTGTAATGAAAGATGCAATTACGACACTTATAATAACAAATAGCCACTGCTTTTAAATACAATTTTACCATTCTTATCTGTCATTCAAGTTAACCCGCATCCAAAATGTGTTATAATGTGATGTCTACTCTCCTCTGCAGTCAGCTATTCATCTGGCAGGCCCACAACGCCCTCTTCATGATCCGCTGCCTGCTCAAGGTGTTCATCCGCGAGATGAGTGAGCAGGAGCTGCACTTGCAGTTCAGCTACCAGGAGAGGGCGCCAGGCTCCTGTGGAGGTGAGCCATGTCTCCCAATCTCATGCCAATACGCATCTCAGCACGGAGGTGGCCAAGGACAGGAAGTTGTGGTCAGAGAGGGCATTGAAAGTGACCAAAAATCCGATATACTGTAATCAAGTGACTTGTACTGCGTTCAAGAAAGCTGGGAAAGTCGGGTACCTTTGTTGATGGTTGTGCTTATAGGGTCCTTAAGTGATATGAGCTCATAATGTTTTGACGACTTTTCCTTCCTTATTCAAATTCCATTCACCTTGGAACCCGGCACCACTCTCCCATAAAGGTTGAATGGGGAATAAGCCACGCCCACAAGACTTCGACACCACACTGGTGTCACACACAAGGGAAAATGAGAGCAGCAACTATCTACATCCTTATTGGTGCATATAGAACAGTCACACAGGGTGGAAAAAGGCAGAAAGTCTGACATTTTATTTTCCAGGCAGTGTAAAATGGACTCTACATACGGGCACTGACCTTCCTCTGTTTCGTCTCTGAAACTGCCTTGAAAGCTGGAAAATTGCCAGGGCAACTTAGTCCCTCCATTCTCTGTCTGTGGCCTTCATACAGAACCGCAACATGGAACAATGGTGCAAAATGTCAAGATTTTACAGGCAGCATAAAAAGGGCTTTTAACATCTCTCTCTGTCTCCTCTAGGAGCGAGCCATGAGGACCTCCTTGAAGAGCTGTTATCCAACCTTGTGCACCTGATCGTTGAAGTACCGCTGCTGTAAGCACTTTCTGTGTGTGTGTGTGTGTGTGTGTGTGTGTGTGTGTGTCTGTGTGTCTGCGTGGGCGTGGGCGCGAATCGTGAACGTCACTTGTGCACATTTCAAAAAAGGTCAAGATGTGCTCAGACTATTGGGGAAAAAAAGGCAGTTATGGTGACCGGGATGATCACAATGCCCCAACTGTTCCCACACGGCAATTTAATAACGAACTTCGCTGACATTTTGCATAGGCGACTTAAAAGAAAAACACAATGAAATTCTGGTGACCCATATGCAGTTTGTTACTCCCTCTCATCATCCTTTTCATTTGTAGTCAGTGTGCCAGGATGTTAGTCACTGAAATAATAAAGATACCGGTATGTTTTTGCAGGGAATGATTGATGAGTGGTTAGCATAGCCGCCTTATAGTTTTGAGGTTGCATGTTTTAATCCAGGCTCTGGCCTACCTGTGTGAAGTTTGCATGTTCTCCCAAGCGCTTGCGTGGGTTTTGTCTGGGTACCTCGGCTTTCTCCCACATACCAAAAACATTCATGTTAGGTTAATTAAAGACTGGAATGCCTTGAAGTCTGATTATGCTAATTGTAGGGTTGGAAACGAAAAACCGATCCGACCAGAAATCGTTTGCGAAGGCGAGAGCCAGGAATCCTTAGATGAGGAGTCACCAACCTTTTTGAAGCTGAGAGCTTCTTTCTTTCTACTGATAAATGCGAAGGGCTACCAATTGATTACATACTTGTGAAGTCACAAATGTGCTCAATATACCGGTACCCTCAATAATGTTATAATTGCATGTTCTCTCTTTGTCTTAATACTCAGTGACATTTTAAGCCACTCATTGTGTTAATGATTTCTCACAATATATAGGAAACTGAGAAAGATCATCTTTTCCACTATGTCCCACACACACGCCTTGACGAAAATTCAAAAGTCTCCTTGCAATTGTCATCTGTGTGTCTGTTTCGTATGCAGAGTTCAGTTTGAAAAATATTTCATCTGGATAAACGTCTTGTGTTTGAAGGACCCACGGCAATGGGCAAAACCTCCAAATGTCAGACTTGCTGTCTCCATTTTTTGATTGCGCCAGTCGGTCGGTCACAGGGCACCTACTCCAGACAAACAACCATTCAGACTCACATTCTTCGATGAACCTGACATTTGTGTTTTGGGAATGTGGGAGGAAGCTGAAGAAAACCCACTCAAGCACCGGGGAGAACATGCAACCTCCACGCGGCCGAGATTCCAACCCACAACCTCTTGACCGTGAGGCAGGTGCAGTCACCACGAGGCCCCGTTGCGGCCTGGCAAGCACACTGTTGTTGGAAATGTCTTGGTTAGGTGTAAAAGTGGGAAGGGGCCTTAGGAATTGATTGATTGATTGAAGCATGTCTTGCTCACAGTCAAAAGGTGTCTTGACTGATCCAGTCTTATCATAGGCCCCGATATATGATCCAGCGTTGCCACAACAGCAATGACGTTCACTCAGTGACAAGCCATCAATTGATGCTACGGCTTTAATGTCCACACCGACGTCTTGTGTCCCTGCAGTGACATCACCTACAGCATCCTTTTTGAAGCCGTCACCACGCTGCTGGTGTTCTTTTCCTACCAGCTGTTCTGCAAAGACATCCTCAGAGATGGGTTGATCTACCGCCACGTCATGAATGGACGATGGTGAGCAAACACACAAATGCACACATTTTCTGGAATGGTGTGAGAGGTAATGGAAAACAAAAAGGAAATAAAATCAATTGTTGCAGTCAATACACGACCATTTGTACTGCTTTCATACATCACAAGAGTTTCTGGTTCTTTGGTTGTCATCACACCTTTCCTCAAGCGAGAGTTGCAAAGTGTCTCCTTAAAGTTGTACAAACGCTTTGTTCCCGTAGCGGGCACTCCACATTCTGTCGATGACACAAAGCGTTTTGGATCTCCTCCAGTCTGTCGTGGGACCGTCGCAGGCCTCTGTCTGCTTCTCTGCGCTGCCAGACAGTTTCATCACAAACAATGTCCTCATGTGTTATTCCGCTACGGTCTTAAAAACAGGGAAACGTCCAAGTGGCCATCGCCCCGCCGTTTCCCCCGTGACCCTTCGCTTGCCGTCTGGGACACGAGCGCCAAGTCTGAATTTTAAGTGATGACTTGCATTCCATAGGTTTCCGACCCAAATTCCTGCTTCTTTCCTGCCCTAAATACTCCTGCTCCCAAGTTATATGAGCAAAAGTCACTCCCAGCACCCGTTGTCGTGTAGAATATCAGTGGACTGTTGTCAATATTTCTATATCATTAAACAAAGAGGGAAAACGTGTTCTTTTTTTTTTTTTTTTTCCAGTTTGTCACTGACAAGTCGCCTGGTGAAGACGCTGCTCTATAACTTCATCAGGCAGGAAAAATGTCCGCCGCCAGCAACACACATCTTTGAGCCCAAAGCGGAGGGTGGCCTGCTCTACGGCCTGGCATCTGGCGTGGCAAGTAAGACCACACACACAAATAGCCTGCTTGAACCTGAATAGCGAGTAGCGTGACCTACACCAAATTGATAGACACCTAGGGTTGGCCATCGTTGAACAGTTCCGATTCAGATTTGGGTCCTTGATTCGATTCTGGTTGCTAACGATTTGCAATGCCGATTCTTTAAAAACAGGGCGTTATTTGTGGAGATTAAATCAAATGAACCTGCGTTTTTTTTTCCTTAATTAACTTTTTACTATTTGTGAACTTTACTATGAATTTCTCAAGTGTTGTTTTTCAACCAGGATATGTACTGCCAATTATGTACATCATTTATTGGGAATCTTTGCACAGGTATTTCATCCATTCTAGTGATCAGCGTTTTAGCCGTTTTTAAATTGCTCTGCAACATCTTTAGTCAGCCAATTTTTTTTGTCGCAGCAAAGCAATCAATGTATTGCCCTGAAAAAGTACAAACGTGTCGCCAGTTGTTCCCCCTTCTCTTGTCTTTCGTTTCATACCCGAGCCATAAATGATTAGAGGAATGAATATGTGTGCCGCCCGGGCATATAAAGCTGCATGGATAAAAGTGATGGGTCAAAAATGTGTGTGTGTGTGTGTGTGTGTGTGTGTGGGGGGCACAGACTGGCCTGATGATGAATTATGGTGCCCTGTCCTCTTCTGTAATCCCCCAGAGCCCGTCTGTCTGCAGCCGCCTCCCTTGTACACACACGCACTTCAACAAAGACACAGGGCGACTCATATGGTCGCCGCTCGGCGACAGCGCTTGTTTTATTTCTCCGGTCTCGTGAAGCGTGCACATTCCATTTCCATGTGGAAAATGTTGTTTGCAATTCAAACAACAGAAAACTCCGAAAGGGGAATTTTTACACGATTAGGTCTTGTTTTATTCTCTGAGCCGCTGGAGGAACTTTTTTTTTTCTGCTCTGTTTTGTACGCGTCATGGGAAAATGTGTGCTTTTGAACATACCATGTGCTCATATGTGTGAGCTTTTCAACAGGGTTGTCATCTTGTCTGACTCTGTACAGCTCCAGAAACATCCCGAGTGTCTCGTCTGTCTTCTTTCATCTTTGATGAGGCACACTAATCACTAAAAAGACCCAATACACGAGCTGTTCGAAAAATGTTTCCCTTTTATGAATATAACAACGCTAAGTTTTGATCACAATGTACATTTAATGTATTGTCTCGGCTGTGGTTTCCTTGGAGTACAGCGCCTCCTCTTCTGGTCCATTCATGGCCACTTTGCAGCACATGACCTAAAGCGTGTGAGTCTGTTGAGCAGTGGTGTCTTCATCTTCGACAGCGATGGGCATCTTAAATAATAGAGCTAGCCACAATTTTATATTGGCACTAGTACAATTTTCACCCTGGATTTTTTAAAATTCCACTCGGAACAGACTTCACTTCTGTTGGCAGCTGATTCCATTTGTGTGCAGCATAACGGCTAAATGCAGCGTCACCGTGTTTATGACCCAAGTCTACAGATCTCGGTGCGTTGACCTCCGTGTACGTGTGTGACCTTTTCCATCTCTTGCTTTTTCCTTCCCCTGTCACCTTGTCACCTCACGACTCCTCCTCCCCCCAACTGAGCGACTGGCCACAGGTGAAGCAGTCACAGTAGTTATTTAGAGGTTAAAAAAAATTGCAGCTGCTGCTAAGGTAGAATAAAGCTCAGTGATTGTGTGTGAGTGCAGGAAATGTGGCAGCCATACTGGCTTCAGTGACACAGTCGGGCCAGTCACTGTGGTGCCAGTGATGCTTGGAGCAAGGCTGTGTCACAGGTTGGCGCCGTCCGTCTCTCTTAAGATCTTGTTTTCTCTCGGTGCGTATGTGTGTGTGAATGTGAGAATTTTGGCTCTGTGGTGAAGTCATCTTTCTCCTCCCTCACTGGAGTTACACACCCACAATCACTGACCACTTCAATTTTTGGACCACAATTCCAAAACTACATTAAGAGGAAGCAAAGAAGAATTTCAAGATTTATTGCTGTAAACAACAGAACATTACAGCCAATCTAAAAGGGCACATGCTTGTTAAAATACACCTTCCCATCTCGAAAAGGTAATTAGGAACTCAGCCCACATCGTACATTACAAAAAAAGGACATTAAGGCGGAAGCTCACCTAGTGTCAATTTTAGGGTTCCATGAACAAATTATGTGATATAGTCAGATGAAGAATTACGCTGCCCTTTTAACCTTCACCACTAGATGGCAATATGTCAACTTGGCTCTCCCTGTCAGGCTGGAAGACTGCCCATCAGAACCCCCACCCGGCTCCAAGCTTGCATCGTCACAGCTACCCTGTGGCTAGACGTCCAGGAGCCAGAGGGCGGTCATCCGTGTGCCTCGATGCTCATGCTTCTCATGACGCCTGAGCGCGCCCGCACTTCACTCGAGAAACTCCAACACATCTCCCCACCACCACCAGCAAGCACACACACACACACACACACACACACAAAAGAAAAAGAAGAAAAAAAGGAAAGACTGGAGTGGCTTCAGCAGTTTTTGTTCTGTGGCGCCTCCTATGTTGTTTGATTGCGAGCGCTGCTAAGGGTCAGCTATGATTCCATTGTGCCCATTCTGGTCTTGATTACATCAAGTCTGGCGGCTCATTTCCTCTTGCATTCATTCTCGAATGAAGCATAATTCAGCCTGACTTTATTATACAACAAGTTTGGCACTTGTGATCTATAGATTAGAGAGATATGACAGAATATTAAGTGCACCTTTAATTTATTGCTCGGTGGCGCTGCGATTTACAACCTGTTGACGAATGCCACTTGAATAATGAAGCTAAGCAGGCATACCTAACAAAGCGTCCCTCCCACGAGCGCCACGGTTGACCACAATTCAACCAACGCATCTTCATTTCAACGCTACGAGCTTTTATAGGACCATTGTCCCTTTGGATTATAAGAACTCTTGCGCTTCCAGAATAACGTCATGGGTGTGCCATGCTGAACATAGCTGATGGGAACCAAGTTAAGCGGCACAAACTTACCGTTGAACAGGCCAGATTTTGTGTGGCAACAATTTTACGTCCTTGCGATCATAGTCAGCAAACGCCCGGTTGTCGGATGCCGCTGAAGGATTATCCTGAGTGATTATCATGTGGTGTATAATGTGTTTAGTCTGATCTTTCCCCCTACTCTGCAATCTGCTCACAGTTATCTTAGATTCTATTTCATTTTCTATTACCGCTCATGCATTTTCATTTTCCAGCAGTCTGCATACACCGGGGTGGTGTGTGCAGCGGTTCATTTGAAGGCATTCCCCACTTAAGACACTTGCTTGCTTGCGATCAAAAACTGGAGGTTCCACAGTATTTGTAACATCACATGTTTATGTCTTGAGGTGGTTTATGGAGCGTCTTCACCTTGGGCGGAGCTGGCAGCAAAGTTGGGGTGGATCTGGAGCACAACCCCTTGCCATTGTCCAATCAGAGCCTCCTGTTACTGCTGGTCCTGGCCAACTTGACTGATGGGCCCGACTGGCCTAACCCCTACCGCCAGGCAATTTCTTGCTTCAGAAACACACAAGGTAATGGGGTCCAGGGTGGTACTTCTAGCCACCATTTTGTTTTGGATTTCCTTCTAAAATGCAAGTCAAGCCGCTATATATGATTTTTTGATTTTATTATAGATTATTGTGTGTGACAGACAGACTTTTAATCATCTGAAATTAAATAGCGCCCTCTGTTGTTTTTGTATTTCTGCATTGCATTTTATAATTTTTTTTTACACAACTATTGTGGATTAAAAAAAACACAAAACATGTTTACGTGCGGACAAAGAGCAACAATGGCGGACAACCTGCATTTATGGTGGAAGGTTGCCAAAAAGCAGGACACTATGGATCTATTATATAATGTAATATCCTTCATCCAAGAAGGTGATATTACGATTTTCTCACTTGAACATACGGTTGTCTGTGGCCCTTGTAGACACGTCCATTGCCGTGGAGCAGGCACACGCGTTCCAGATCAATTTCAACAGCTTGTACACTGCGCTGTGCGAGCAGCAGTGCTCTGACCAGGCCACGTTGCTGCTCTACACATTGCTCCACCAGAACACCAACATGAGGACCTACATGCTGTCCAGAACAGACATGGACAATCTGGTGGGTACCGAGATGGCCAAATCTTTCAGCAAATAGTGGCTGGGTGCCTTTAGTTACTCAACTGCAGATGGGGTTAGGCGTCTGGCAAGGCATGAACAGTTGATGAGAAGCTGGAGTTTAAAACTTCGTAAAATGAACAGATGTGGAGGGAGATTGGTAGCCGAGCATAAACAACACAACATGCTTTTACGTTTCCTTAGGTGTTGCCCATCCTGGAGATCCTTTACCACGTGGAGGAAAGGAACTCGCACCATGTCTACATGGCGCTCATCATCCTCCTCATCCTCACGGAAGATGACGCCTTCAACCGCTCTGTCCACGAAGTGGTGAGTCGGCCGCTTCGTCGCATGAGCCCACGAAGCACGTGCTAGTTCACCGCATGTCTTTTCTACGCAATCCCGTCATCGCAGGTCTTGAAGAATGTCACGTGGTACTCCGAGAGGTCATTGACCGATATCTCCCTCGGCAGTTTGCTCATCCTGGTGGTCATACGCACCATCCAGTTCAACATGACACGCACAAGGGTAAAGCCGCAATTCTGTCACCAAAGAAGTGTCCCAAGTACTGATGATAAAGTTTGATAGCATCACGGTACCTCCTTCCTGTAGGATAAATACCTCCACACCAACTGTCTGGCTGCGCTTGCCAACATGTCCGCCCAGTTCCGATGTCTCCACCAGTACGCTGCACAGCGTATCATCAGGTAGTAATATTCTCTTATTTTCTCCAGTTACGAAGCACCTTTCATATAGAGTACACAACAAATGAATAAAAAACAAATACGATGAAACACAAATACCCAACCCAGCCATGTCATTTTAATAATTTATGACGAATCAGCACAAAAACATCCGATGCCACTGTGAATTTGCAGTGTGCGCGCGCGTGTGTGCAGAGCAAGTACAAAATATAAAATATTGAGTTTGCGCTGCAGTTGCTTTCAGATGATAACATTATGCAACATCCAGGGAAGATTTGTGAGGACACACACACACACACACGCACGCACGCACGCGCACGCCTGTGCACACACACTTCGAGCCATTCACTTCAGATTGTCAACTTCCGACCGCACAGGAAAGAGCGTTTCCTCCCCTCGCTGACACATACACACGCACGTGTCATCATGCACGCACCAGCATCCTCTTATCTGTCCTGCTGCATATCTGGGACTGCTCTTTTGGGGAGGAAGAAACCGTCCGCGAACGTTGTCAGTCCCACCACGGCGTCTAGTGAGCTGCCACAGTGATAACCACCATGAACCAAATGGACTGCCTGGCTAGAAAAAAAGGGGATTTCCTGGCCGGAATTTCCAAACGTCCAGACAGACAGACAGACCGTTAACCCCGACCACCTTTAAATGGAGTCCCAGACAAGCACCATGACGGCCATTGTTTGTTTACACGCCAGCGCTTTAATTTCCTGCCGCCAGCACACCCAGCGCCATCATTTCCTTTTATTTACTGTTCATCTTCTTGTGCCACAGATAACACGTTCTCTCATTACGGAGTCCCTCGCCGCATGAAATCACTTCCAACAGTCTCTGCCTTTCTGTCTCTCGGTACAGTCATTCACTTGGTGCTCTCTTGGCTTCGCACTTAAGTTGTGAGTCATCAATGCGCCCAACAGCATTTCCATCCACCATAAAAATTGCCTTGTTGGGATTCACGGCGGAAATTGATCTCTCCCAACAGGCTGGTGAAAACATGTTTTCCGAACGTGCCTCAGTAGACGGCATTTTAAATTCCATCTGTATTTGTGTTGAAGGAAAATTTAAGAGCAACTGGGTCGAGCGCGCATCTCCACTGAGGCCAAGCAATCCTAGTTTGTACGTTTAACACTAAAGAAATCAACCTCATGCATACAGAATGCCTCACGTTTGTCACTGGAGCTCGTATTTACTCATTTACCTGCCAATTTTTACTTTGGCGCTACAATCGTATCATAGAGGCAAAAGAACAAAAGTTCTTGTTTGAAGGACATTTTCGCTAAATTATAGTTAGTTTTGGTTGCGTTTTATTACTGTGAACTGTAGTCTTAGATAATTGTTTTAATTTATATTTATTGCAGCGTTCTAGTTTTTGTTTGATTTCATTCACGAAAACGGATTTACAACTTTACTACAATAACCTCAGTAGGCGGCGGTATTTTCTGTACCTTTCTATCGTACTGCACCAAACACAACAGGAAGCCTGTTGAGATGCGGACACATTGGACAGTGAGGCGGTCTGTCGTCACTTTTGCCCTCATGACTGATCGGCACCACGGAGCGGCCACGTGGAAGAAGTTCACCCGTTTCGCTTGTTTCCATGACAGCCGCGCTCACACAAGTGTGTTATTGTGTGCCAGGGTCCCAGCTGGAGCTTGAACATCCTAAAAGTATAACAAGCCCGACTGGTTTAACAGACGCTCGGACAAAGCTGCTCAAATATCTCCGTTTTATTTAATTAAAGAGGTCCCGTGAGCCTTATTTTTTTTGGTTTTTTTGTGGTCCTCGTGCTGACAGATGAACAGGTGTAGCTGTTAAAGGCCATTGAGCAGTTCAATTGATCCCTTAGTAGATCTTTCATTTAGTTTTGATTTTACAGTGCTACCTGGACTTATGAGTAAGGGTGTGTATCTCTCCACAAAAGACGATTTGATGTAGTTTTCGATTGGTGGGGTGCGAAATGTTTCAAGGACAGTTTGATTTAAAAAGCGGATTGGTTCGCTTCGGGATGACTCAGTGGGATTATGATTTAATTTGATCTGGTAGGGCTCAGTTGGAGAGGACATGATGCAATGACTTTCTTGTTGACATTTTACATACATCCATTTACATCCATTTAAATGACCTTGTCAGTTCTGTAAATCTCTCCCCCCCAAAAAAGATGATTTAAGACACGTCTCGTGAAAGGTATTTGTCAGCACTGCACTCATGCCTCCTGCTTCCTCTGTGTGCGCTTGTTTGTGTGTCTCCTGCAGTCTATTTGCTTTGCTTTCCAAGAAGCACAACAAGGTGCTGGAACAGGCAACGCAGAGTCTGAGAGGCAGACAGAGCGACAGCACAGTCCTGCCCGACTATGTGAGTATTACGCACGCAAACAACACACGGGCGAACATGCTTTGGCGTGTTTGCTCAAGCAGGATCTACATGTACCGATTTTGAGAATGTTAGAGACCCCCCGCCCCTATTATTCGCTTTAAAACGCTGTTGTATAAATGGGCCCTCACTGCTGATTCAGAGGGCGTGGCTTCAGACAATATTTACTGTGCATCTTAACAGCACCCGACCAATGGGCGTGCTTTGTATAAATGTATCAATCATCATACACCTCTGCCTTCAGGTTTGCTAGTCGAAGTCAGAGTCTGGCTGTCACATGAGATTTTTGTAGTTCCTCTCCTAAGTGTGTTTGTATGAGGGGGCGCGACATGTATGAGGATGCCCTCGGGCGTTGGGGGGAACATGAGTGCATGTGAGTGCTCCTTCATGCATGCAGCGGCTGTCTGATGAGACCCCTTTTGCAAACACATGAATGCGCGCATAAAGATTATATAAAAAATGCAATTATCCTGATATGTTTTCAGGCTCGCTTCCTTTCCTTCAGGGGCTCTGTTTCTCTCTCTCTCTCTCTCTCTCTCTCTCTCTCTCTCTCTGTCTCTGTCTCTGTCTCTGTCTCTCTCTCTTCTCTCTCTCTCTGTCTCTCTCTCTCTCTCTGTGTATATATCGAGATGTGTGTATATATAGATAAACATTTATGTATGTGTATGGATCGAAGTATATATGTATACACAAGTAGACCTTTTACTCTGCCATGTCAGATAGAGCGGCGTGCTCCCATGCTGACACTAATAGCGGCGACGACAACAAATAAGAAGCGGCACACAGCGGAAGGTCAGAGTGTTAACATCGGCGCACCACAGCTTATTATCCAGTCGGCCTGTTGCTCAAGGGCACCCGGATGATCTTTCCTCTATGGTCTTTCATGGGAATCTTACCGCAAGGGTGGTTTTTTTCCTTCTCTTCCTTGAATAGCGTGTGACATCCAGTCTGGGTCAGAGAACTGGTCAGCGTCTGTGATAGCACTGTTGTGCTTGACTTTAGACTATACTAACTCAATGTGACATTGGTTCCCATGTCTGCCAGAGCTCTAAAAGTCACATTTTACTCTTAATGTTTGCAGATGAAAAGGGAATGTGATGTATTGTTTGCACACACAGGCACGCACGCACACATGCATGCACTTAGCCTTTATCTGGTCTTTGGTGGTAAAGAAGTTGAGTCCACGTGTGTTGTGCCGGAGGGAAATGGGGCCTTACACACTGGCATGCACTTGTGGCAAAGTTGTATTGTGGAAACTTTTTTTTTGTGAATGACGGTACTGTGGTAGTTCGCTGTCTGACACGATATTAAACCATGTTTTTTGAGTACCGGTTTAAAGAGGGGGGAAAAAAGAGAGAAAGAGACAGCGCTCTTCAACTCTACGTCTAAAGTTGGCAGCACATTTTTGTGCATGTGGAGAAATGGAGACAAGAAATATCTAAAAAGTGTTTCACTCCTGCGGATCATGCCGTCGCATGCTGAAATTATTTTGCCTAGATGGCCGACAGACACGACAAAGGCTGTCTGCCAGAAAGCTCGCGTGAAGGGATTGTTGCTGAACGGCACCATGAATTGTATCACAAATTCAAAGAGCGACAGCTTAGCATGTGCCACATTTCAGGCCACCTGTCAAATCAAACGTGTGTGAATTATTTTGTGGTCATCAATCTTGTTCCCGGGGCTGCTTAGATTTGATGAGGCAATTCATAAATGCTGTTTGTAGCAGAGTAGAGCACACAGCCCCCAGCTGTGCGGTTGCATTGAGTCATTAGCAATTAAATGAAGATATTGACTTGCTAATAACGGTGTAAATATGTTGTTTACTATTGAAGGAAGAAATCAAATGCGGTCAAATAGAAGACACTATTGTACACGGAGGTGTACAGTGAATGTCGAGTTTTAAACTTACCATTTTGATAGTTTGTTTGAAGCCGGACAATTCTACACTCTCTATATTTTTGCTTTGCCACCAGATTGTACTTTCCTCAGCTGATGATTGGAAAAAAGAAATATACGCTGCCGTGTCGCATGCAACAGTCTCAGTTTGTTTTCTCACCGTCCTTTCAAATAGAACGTCTCCTTTTCCCAGTTTCTCCGTCGTCGTTTTGTTCGTTCCGACTGATGCTTTTAAGCACAGCGCCTCTGCATGCAGGGGATGCGAATATGAACAGGTGTGTTTTGTTTGAGTCATTTCTTGCCATCTATTGCATACTGCACGATGTAGTGGGAAAGCATCCATATAGAAAGGAGAAATAAGCTGGAGGAGTGGGTATTGCAGCAGCGGGGGTTGCGGGGGGGCTGTAGGAGACAGGGCATCTGGAAACAATGTCATTTGGCGGAGTCTGGCCCTGCAGAGAGAACTAATGTTTGTTTAATGTGGGATTGCCTGGACATGTAATAGCTTTCTTTACAAGGGAGCGATTTTAAGGGGGGAGGTTATGAGACAAAAAAAATAGTGCAGTGCAAACATCTGTCCTTTTCCTCTGTCGTCAGTCTTTTCCCCCCGCGTTTTTTTTTATTCCTCTTGATGTTGTCTCCTTTGCCACGCCGCAACCCCCTCGATCCTCCATATCCTCAAACCCGAACGTGTTGTTTACGCTGCTGTGTCTGGTTAGCGTCAGGCAGGGCAAGAGTGACGGGCGATGGGCCCCTTGAAGCCCCCGGGGACAGCCAAAGGCTCTCCGGTCTGGCTGTGTCTCCCCACCCCCGCTCTCAGGGGAACGCGGCCGCGGTTGAATTATACACGGTGACGTGCCGCAAACGGTAAAAGATGTGATTGTGTGTGCTGTGTTGTGTGTCACTGTTTACCCTCCCAGCCAGTGGTTGTGCTAATGGTGCTTCTGCCTGTTGGTCTGTTTACTGTTGTTATTACTGCCTTTCTGGGAAAAGACACACATAGACACTCTTATGAAGGAGCACGCAGTGAGCTAGCAGCTTGCAGGACCACCCTGTCAGTGTTTATGCGCGGCAGTTGAGTCACAAACTGTGATCTCTTTTTAATAGCCTCGACTCGAGACATTCATTGGCTTTGTAGCGCCGCTCGTCACGTCGGGGTTAACAGTCCAGCCCAAGGACACATCAGGTAATAAACAAACGACTCCCATCCCTTGTCACGTCTTCCAGCAATTTGGCACTTGATTGACTCTCGTGTCTTTGCTTCCCGTGCTGCGATAGCTCCGAGTCATTTGTAATTGCCCCCAAAAAAAAATTACTCTGAGCACAGTTGCTCTATCCCTGTTCCATTAACTGTCAGCAAAATCCTCAGCCAATTTTCCTCCCAACTTTTCACCACCACCATTACTCCACCCGTCATACCTGACGACGCATCATGCATTGTACGACGGTTGAGCGCACTACTGTCCAGAACGGTTCACATTGTGATTTGTTCATATGGGGGGATCCTCAGTTTACAAAGCTCCCGACATTCATTATTTCAAGTTATGAATGGCCAGCAACGAACTACAGCAGCGGAAGAATACGTGGTCACGAAGCACACGTTCAGTTATTGCCTCACAAACTTGTTTTTCATTTGATTCGTTTTTATATTGGGCCTAAAAGGGATTTATTTCATCCAAATATTTTGACATTTGTAATTATGACCACTGGGTATGCGTAGTTTAGTGACTACAGCATATTCCGACTTGTGTACAAATTCCGGTTATGTCGCCACCATAGGAACGGAACTCTTTCAGACATCCCTGACATCTTCTGAAGTGTTCGCTCTTGTCATGCAAGTGTCAAAAGAAGTCATCTAAACCACAAACCACATAGATGTCTTACTTAAATCATTTCACTGACTCATCTTGCCACTGGACCTTTAAAGGCTGTGATACCAAATACTAATGAAATGCATGTCAGCCTAGGACCTTGAAGAAAGCAATTTAAAACAAATTCCTCTTATTATTCTGGAATTTAGCAAACAAAAATTGTGCTTATTCTAATTGACCCAAAATAAGACGAGTTTAGTCTGATTCCATGTTAGCCAACGCTAAAATGCTGAAATGAGGTTCTGCATCTTGCCATGCACGACTGGAGTTCTGATTCCCAAGTTTATTGGTGTCTCTCCGGGGGGATTTTACCCCAAAATGTGCTTCCAATGCTCCGAATTGTCCATCCATCCATCCATCCATCTTCTACCGCTTATCCGGGGCCGGGTCGCGGGGGCAGCAGCTTAAGCAGGGAAGCCCAGACTTCCTCTCCCTAGCTACTTCTTCCAGCTCTCCTCGGGGATCCCGAGGCGTTCCCAGGCCAGCTGCGTGACATAGTCTTTCCAGCGTGTCCTGGGTCGCCCTCGGGTCTCCTCCGGTGGGACATGCCCGAACACCTCACTAGGAGGCGCTCAGGGGCATCCGAATCAGATGCCCCAGCCACCTCATCTGGCTCCTCTCGATGTGGAGGAGAAGCGGCTCTACTTTGAGTCCCTCCCGGATGACCGAGCTTCACCTTATCTCTAAGGGATAGCCCGGACACCCCGCGGAGAAAACTCATTTCGCCGCTTGTATCCGGGATCTCGTTTTTCGGTCACGACCCATAGCTCGTGACCATAGATGAGGGTTGGGACGAGATCGACCGGTAAATTGAGAGCTTTGCCCTTTGGCTCAGCTCCTTCTTTACCACGACAGACCGATACAACGTCCGCATCACAGCAGACGCTGCACCGATCCGCCTGTCGATCTCTCGCTCCCTTCTGCCCTCACTCGTGAACAAGACCCCAAGATACTTAAACTCCTCCACTTGGGGCAAGATCTCCTCCCGACCCGGAGAGGGCACTCCACCCTTTTCCGACTGAGGACCATGGTTTCAGATTTTGAGGTGCTGATCCTCATCCCAACCGCTTCACACTCGGCTGCGAACGCTCCAGTGAGAGCTGGAGAGACCCGCTTGAAGGAGCCAGCAGTACCACATCATCTGCAAAAAGCAGAGATGCAATACTGAGGCCACCAAACGGACCCTCAACGCTCGGCGCTTCTAGAAATTCTGTCCATAAAAGTTATGAACAGAATCGCGACAAAGGGCAGCCTTGGCGTAGTCCCACTCTCACTGGAAACGATTCCGACTTACTGCCGGCAATGCGAACTAAACTCTGACATCGGTGGTATAGCGACCGAACAGCCCGTAACAAGGGGTTCGCACCCATACCCACGAAGCACCCCCCACAGAACTCCCCGAGGGACACGGTCAAACGCCTTCTCCAAATCCACAAAACACATGTAGACTGGTTGGGCGAATTCCCACATACCCTCGAGGACCCTGCTAAGGGTGTAGAGCTGGTCCACTGTTCCACGGCCGGGACGAAAACCACACTGCTCCTCCTCAATCCGAGGCTCGACTTCCTGACGGACCCTCCTCTCCAGCACCCCTGAATAGACCTTACCAGGAGGCTGAGGAGTGTGATCCCTCTGTAGTTGGAACACACCCTCCGGTCCCCCTTTTTAAAAAGAGGGACCACCACCCCGGTCTGCCAATCCAGAGGCACTCTCCCCGCTGACCACGCGATGTTGCAGAGGCGTGTCAACCAAGACAGCCCCACAACATCCAGAGCCTTGAGGAACTCCGGGCGGATCTCATCCACCCTGGGGCCTTGCCACCGAGGAGCTTTTAACCACATCGGTGACTTCGACCACAGAGATAGGAGAGCCCACCTCATAGTCCCCAGACTCTGCTTCCTCCAAGGAAGGCGTGCTGGTGGAGTTGAGGAGGTCTTCGAAGTACTCCGCCCACTGGCTCACAACGCCCCGAAGTCGAGGTCAACAGCGCCCCATCCCCACTGTACACAGTGTTAGTGGTGCACTGTTTCCTCCTGAGACGCCGGATGGTGGACCAGAATTTCCTCGGCCGTCCGAAGTCGGCTTCCATGGCCTCACCGAACTCCTCCCATGTCCGAAGTTTTTGCCTCGGCGACCACCGGCCGCATTCCGCTTGGCCAGTCGATACCCGCCAGTTGCCTCTGGGGTCCCACAGGCCATAAAGGCCCGATAGGACTCCTTCTTCAGCTTGACGGCATCCCTTACTGCTGGTGTCCACCAGCGAGCACGGGATTGCCGCCACGACAGGCACCAACTACCTTACGGCCACAACTCAGATTGGCCGCCTCAACAATAGAGGCACGGAACGTGGTCCATTCGACTCAATGTCCCCGCCTCCCCGGAACATGGGAAAAGCTCTGTCGGAGGTGGGAGTTGAAACTCCTTCTGACAGGGGATTCCGCCAGACGCTCCCAACAAACCCTCACAATGCGCTTGGGTCTGCCAGGACGGACTGGCATCTTCCCCACCATCGGAGCCCACTCACCACCAGGTGGTGATCAGTTGACAGCTCCGCCTCTCTTCACCCGAGTGTTCAAAACATGCGGCCGCAAACCGATGATACAACCACAAAGTCAATCATCGAACTGCGGCCTAGGTGTCCTGGTGCCAAGTGCACATATGGACACCCTTATGCTTGAACAAGGTGTTCGCATGGACAATCCGTGACGAGCACAGAAGTCCAATAACAAAACACCACTCGAGTTCTGATCGGGGGCCGTTCCTCCCAATCACGCCTCCAGGTCTCACTGTCGCTGCCCACATGAGCATTGAAGTCCCCAGCAGAACGAGGGAGTCCCCAGCAGGAGTACTCTCTAGCACACCCTCCAAGGACTCCAAAAGGGTGGGTATGCTGAACTGCTGTTGGGTGCGTATGCACAAACAACAGTCAGGACCCGCCCCCCACCCCGGCGGAGGGAGGCTACCCTCTCGCTCACCGGTGTGAACCCCAATGTACAGGCACTGAGCCGGGGCAATGAGTATGCCCACACCTGCTCTGGCGCCTCACCGTGGGCAACTCCAGAGTGGAATAGAGTCCAACCCTCTCGAGAGAGCTGGTACCAGAACCCAGGCTGTGTGTGGAGGTAAGTCCGACTATATCCAGTCGAAACTTTTCAACCTCACACACCAGCTCGGCTCCTTCCTGTAAGAGAGGTGACATTCCATGTCCCCAGAGCTAGCTTCTGCAGCCGAGGATCGGACCGCCAGGGTCCCCGCCTTGGCTGCCGCCCAGCTCACATCGCACCCGACCCTTTGGCCCCTCCCATGGGTGGTGAGCCCATGAGAAGGGGGACCCACGTTGCCTCTTCGGGCTGAGCCCGGCCGGGCCCCATGGGTGCAGGCCCGCCACCAGGCGACGCCAACGAGCCCCACCCCAGGCCTGGCTCCAGAGGGAGGCCCCGGTGACCCACGTCCGGGCAAGGGAAACTGGGTTCCATTTATTTTGTCCATCATAAGGGGTTTTTGAGCCGTGCTTTGTCTGGTCCCTCACCTAAGACCTGTTTGCCATGGGTGACCCTGCCAGGGGCATAAAGCCCCAGGCAACTTAGCTCCTAGGATCATTGGGACGCACAAACCCCTCCACCACGGTAAGGTGACGGCTCACGGAGGGGGCTCCGAATTGTAATTTACCATTTCAACCGGGAGATGATGAAAGAAGACATCATCATCTCCCGTTTCATTCAGCTTTATTACTTCAGGCAACGTGAAACCGAGAGGAATTATTTCTCCAAGGAAACCTTCCGCAGGATTCCATAGTTAGCGCGTCGTCCCCTACATTTGCCATCCCTTCATTTTCTCGTAGAAAATGAGCAGGCTCGCTCATCTTCCTCAGGGGACTAAATCAATCAAACTTTCATTGTGCGATAATGCGGCAACGTAGTGCGATATGTACCCAGCGTCACAAATTGAAATGAACACTTTCTGTCTTGCGTCAGCCTCTCTGGTTTTTTTTTTCTACTTTACTCCACTTAACCTGCTGAGGAGAGAACTGTGTGTGCATGTGTATGTACTATGAGCGTGTGCGTGTCTGTCCACCCATCTGTCTAGCTATCTAATTACCTAGCTAGCTAGCCAGCTAGCTTTCTCATCTTTAAGGGAGATTTTTTTTCCCATATTCACTTAGTTAGCAAACCCAAGCAGTTCAAACAGGCTACCTCCGTATAAGCCACCCTGTCATCCCTGACTCTCAAATGTCCTCTCAGCGGGAGGAGCAGTGGGTGCTACTGCGCCCTAATTATGACTTGCTGGAAGGAAGTCATTAGGGCTAACTACATACAGTAAAGCTTTCCTTCATAGAGCGGGCCGACAACTGCCTGTGTTGACCATCAGTCGTCTTCAAAGTATGAGTAGTTTTATTGTATTTTTGTTTTATTACACAGTGGTTCGCTTTCCTTCACCCTTGTTGAACAAGTTCAAATGTTAGCTAAAAGTGTTGCCTGTGTAGTGATGGCGACAGTTTTTATTTGATGAATTCACATTCCATTTTTCACGATGGGAAAGTCATGAGCGTTTCCATCCATGTTTTTCCAAAACAAACCCCGGGCAGAGACCTTCTGTGTGAGAATGTCGCCTGGCAAAAATGGCGCCATTATGATGCGGCCGCAGCGGCATAAATGCAGGTCAGCCAATGACCTATTTTAAAAAGTCCCCAAAGACACGACAGGCAGACTGCTGATAGGGCTGCTAAGTCACTCTGACCTACGCTCATGTGTGTCCGCTTGCCGTGTGTTTTTTTTCTGCTCCATTTCCAGCATCCATCATTTTTTAAATTGTTTTCCCTCCTGCCATTCACACACAATATGCGTCTACCCCATGATCATGTGACAAGAAGAGCGATCACTCTGACCCTTATTTTTCCCTCTCATCCCAATCTGTTTTTCGAGCAGCAGTGCATCAAATTTGCCGTCCCTCTGTCCATGTTTACGTTTTGCTTACTAGATCTCAACATGGACCAAGAATGTTTTCCATTTTGTTGACGTTTTTTGCGGTCATTTGCATGCATTTCCTGTGTCTATTTGACTTCCTGTTCAATGAGGTCATAGTCACACAGCTTCAGAGTTACCATCGTCCGTGACATCACACGAGCTCAAGCATAACATTGACTTTTGTCAAGGGCTTTGCCTTTTTCTGTGTATTTATGCATTCTTACAACACTAACTCTGAAAGCCCTCAACAATGTGACATCATATGGAAATTACTTCACGTTCCAGGGAAGATAGACCTGTGTACCCAAGGTCACAGTTTGTGGTCTGGTGTTTTTGTTTTCCATTTGTCTTTTTTTCCATTTGATTATTTTGCAAAAGAAGGACCGGCTTCACTAGTTCTTCTCAGGCGTAAAATTCTAAATTTGATCAAAATGTTGAAGGCAAGATAGTCCTCTAAAACTACACAGAACATTATTGTTCATGGGCAGGTGTTTTGCCTCAACAATGGCTGTAAAGTCTGACATTTAATTTGTAAAATTCATTCAAAATGCCCTGGAAAAATATGCCAATCTGCACATGCGGATAAAAATCTGCTTTTTAAGTGAGTTAAGTTGAGACTGTCACCCTGCCCTTGTCTTTGTCAGTGCCGCTTCCTGATAGGACCGTCTGCTTTGTCTGCCTTGCAACAGCCTGCGGTGAGCAGCCAGGGAAATCGCTAAGCTACTGGTTTAATGATGCGGGCACCTACTTTAGCAGGGAGTTACACGCCTGCTGCCTCTTAGCGCGCCCCGGTTCCACACTCTAATGCTTGCAAAAAAGAAGTAAAATCAACACGAGTAAGGGCATTTAGTCGCGTTGCACGACTCGTGATCGGCCTTGTAAGACGTATTGCAGAGGTCATACACACCTGCAGACAGACACACACACGTGCTCAGCGGGGAGACACGCTTCCTGTCATTTTTGTGCAAACGACTGTAAAATTGGGCAGAATAATGATACAGCTCACGTCCCAGGCCTGTTTTCCGGGGTGTGGGGAGGCATTAAATAGCAGGAGTGGTTTGTGATTCAACATCGTGGGGAGGCTGGAAACAGAAGGCGAGGAAACAAAATGGCACATAAACACACACAGCAGCCATGTGTGAGGTGTTTTTTTTTCCTCTTTTTTTTTTTTTTTAGCTGTCTGGGGGATTCAAATTTGAGGGAAAACAAGCACAAAAGCGAGGCGCAAGAAGAAATGAGGAGTTAAGATATTTAAATCCTGTCTGGGTTTCAAGTAGACCTCTTAATCTCATCCACTTGACACACACGCACCCACGTACACATACACACATGGGCCCAGGCAGACGTCTAGCTAGCCTATTTTCCTCTGACCTGAATTCCCTAGCGTGGCATTTTTTTTTCCCCTGCCAGGCCAATCTCATTAAGCCGCAGCAAGAGAACAAAACACACTCGCCACCTCAATCCTACCCTTCATCCACTTCTCCGTTTTTTAGTTCTCGCTACCTCCTCATCCTACTCGACGGTCTCCCTTTTCAGCTCCCCATCGGTTCTTTCTAATTATGGGCCGCCGTAGCGGACCTAAGCCAGGCGGTGTAGTCAAGCCCCAAGCGCTTCCTTCTTTGCTTCCAGACGCACGATCAATCCTCATTATCTCTGACTGCCCTTGTGTTGCGCTCACCTCCTCGCGTCTCCCAGTTAACGCTGCTTCGCCTGCCCTGCACCTCCTCGTCCTCCAGCCTGCTGGAAATCAATGCATCATGCATTGCACTTTAGAGATATTCAACACATCTTCCCAGTCTGCTTTTGTCTTCTTCCCGCAACATTATTTCTTCGATAAGGGCCCCAACATGCAGTTCTGTTTAAGATGATTTGCCCAGATATTCAGGTCCAATCTCGCCTCCCAATCAGCTTGCCGTCTTGTCGCGCTCCTGCTTTGAGACCGGTCTCAGGTGGTAGCAGCAAATTCTTGTTCCAAACAGGTCATCGTCATCACACGAATCACAAAGATGTTTGTTACGGACATCTGGTGGCATTGAACAAAATTGCTTGTATCGAACATTAAAATGGGGAAAGTAGGCAAAAAGGTAAGAATTTGGGAAGAGGTCAAATACTTGTTCAACCCCGATGCACATAATGCAGTTTGTTTTCATGAATACGGAGCGTGGGAACCAATCACTTCATGGTGGCATCTTAATCTACAATGCTCTCATCGCACCGCCGGGGCGTTGACGCGTGGTGAACCCGAGTGGATGAACAGAAGAACAAACATGTTCCCTATGAAAAGCAGAAGGATTGATTTAATATGTATGTACTATTTTGATGATCAAAAGTCCAAGTCTGAAAGAATAATGTGATGGTACTTTTTGTACAGCCCAGCATGCAAAACCTTTTTTTCTCTTCCAATTAAACGGAATGTTGTTGCGGAACGATGTCTGCCTCAGGCTGACTTAGGCTGGGCTTTACACATAAAATATCACATTAACCAAGAAAGAATTAATAGTACGAACCCCAAAAATCGACTGCTGCAGGTGGTGAGGCCTTTATTTGTACAGAGGCGTTTTTAGAATATTAAAATATTTTGCATGTTATATTACAGTTTTTGTTAAAGCGACAGTTGGCTTGGCAAATGAAATCATTTTTCCATGTTCCATTTTGCCTTTTGTCTTCATTTCCCCTTTGACCTCCAAAGTACAGCCATTAATCTCTCTGGAAGAAATAATTTACAAACACCATTATACGTGGAACCAGTGTTGTGGGAAGCCAATTAACCTTTTATGTCCTCCTCCTCCTCTTCCTCCGTCTTCCCCCCTCAGGCTCAGGACTTGAACGTGATTGAGGAAGTGATCCGCATGATGTTGGAGATTATCAACTCTTGCCTCTGCAACTCATTGCACCACAATCCTAACCTGGTGTACGCGCTACTCTACAAGCGGGAGCTCTTTGAGCAGTTCAGGACGCACCCGTCCTTCCAGGACATCATGCAAAACCTGGATACGGTAAGCATCCCGTATGAAACCCGCAACCGCCCCAAGGTCGTCTCATTTTGTCCACCATCATTTCTTGCCAATGGCTCATGCTATCATACACCGACATGACGCCAAGTTAGTTCATTGACTGACACTTGGGGGGGGTAACTAAAATGACAAACACGTTTGACTGAGACATGACAGACACATCAGAGCGGGAACAGTAGCTTCTCTGGGTATTTCTGTCAACGGAAAATGACATCACAGTTGCTTCGGGCTCAAGTAACAACCAATCATGGCTCAGCTTCAAAAAAGAGGGGCGCCGTCATTGGTCGTTACCTGAGCGCTTAGCAACTGTGATGGCAAAATGGCCGCCCCCTGAGATGGTTCATCATAATTTAAAAAATAAATTCCAAAAAGCCCTTCCACACAGGAAAGACGAGCACCGAATACCATTTAATCCTCCTGTTATTATTCTCCATCTTTTCTAAGGCTATCATCTTTTTTTTTGTCCAGGCCTGGTTCATTTGTTTTTTTGTTTTTTTGTAGTATTGATCAATTAATCAATTCTGCCCTTGTGTGCATAAGATCAGTGTCAACTATTTTTGATTAGCACTTATGTTGGTGGCAGGCAGCTGTCACTCACGACTTTATTAGTTGAGTAGAAAAAAAGCCAAAGGAAGCCAAGCAGTCGTGTTTATGTGAGTCCGTGCGCGTGTTTGTGTTTGTGCAGGGGGTGGGGGGGGGGGGGGGGGTTGCGGCATAGCACATCGCCATAGGCACCGCTGTTATCCATAAGTATGAGGAAGCATGCTTGCTGGAATCCCTCGGTTAAGTCCGCTTCCCCCAGGCGATTCTCCAAAGTCTTCTCCCCCTCTCTGGCTGCAAATCCGTGTGCATATGAGATGCTGGATTGAAGGAACTGCTCCTCTAAATTAACCCCATATGGGAGGCCTTCAGAACTGATGAGGAGATTAGTATTTTGCTGTAGACGCACAGAATGCTCTTGTGGGTTTCGGTTTTAAGAGAAGAAACGCTGCATGTGGATGTGTTTTGCGCTGTCGGTTGGACAAATATATATTTCGGGGCGATTGGTGGGGGAGCATGAAAAGGATTCAGTAAAACAGAGATTTTTAATTATCAAATATCATACATATCTCCGGGGTAGAACGTAGCGCAGTGCTGCAAACATCAAGCACAGCGTATGCTTGGTCCCATGTTTGGGCTTAAACCCACCAGGAAACACATCACGGAGGGAAGAGTTGGTGAGTCTGGAATCAGAAATGCCGGAATCATACTTGAGCTCATGATGTACAAACAATAAAGGTGTTCCGATCAAGGTTTTATGCTGCCGTTTCCGATTATACGTGAGTGAGATTGGCCGATACTTTTTTCTGTTTTTCAATTTAGAGCTCCTCACTAAGGAAATGAAAGGTCTTGATCGATCCAAAGATTTTTTTTTTCCCCTCCCGGCGGGACTTGACTGAGACATTAGGTTGGCTGAGAAAAATAATGTATAAATATGTTTTAAAATATCCAATAAAATGCTCAAGAGGCTTTACTGGGCTACACAGATTTCTTCCGGTGTAGTGCCCTTCCCCGAATTTAAATACTAGGTGACGTCAGCTTGTCAGAAGCTGAGCTGCGCTGTTTGGTCACAGACAGTTTACGAAATGTTGCATCAGCAATAATTGGCTATTAGGTAGCTGTCAATTTTGGGGGGACACAGTGTTATAGTATCAAAACGCAATGTATTTGTCAATATAGAATAAACATTGCCATTTGGGACACCCCCAAAAATGGTACATTTTCAAGTTAAAACTTGAAGGTGATTGATTTTTGGTGAGGGAAAAAAAAGGGTTTGGCTGCTGAGCAGTTGTATATATAAAACATCTGCGACTTTATCCGAGCAATCCGCATAAGACGCCACTCGATGACAGTGGCCACGTCCTTCTCCGAGACTCACTGTATGTCTGTCAGACATCTTCAAAGGGTGAATAGTTGGACTTTATTCGAGTCGTATTTCATTTTACTAAATGGTGTTTATTTTCTGTCTATACATTTGACAGTAATAGTTTAATGGTATTTCAAATATTGCCCGTGCAATTAATAAATCTGTCATGGCGACGTTTTCACCCTGCAACCGATTTTCCAGGGGGGAAAATTGGAGGTGCCACATTCAGCATTCAAAAAGTTAACTCGCTCGACATCATTGCACTATGACTATTTTCTTCCACACTAACAAGCAATTGCACCGATGTTTACCCAGCCTTTGTGCATCTGCCTCAATGATGATCGCCGTCTTGCTGTTCAAGCTCCATCAACTCACACCCAACACATACACTATAGGGAAAAGGCTGCTTTTGTTGTGTGGCGCTATAAGTCTCATTAAAGCTCCATATTGCACTGGGTGTCATCATATAGGGGCGCTCCCGTCGCGGGCCTGACGCGGCGATGCTGGGATTAGACCAAGTTGAGGGGCTGGCAATAATTGATATTAAGCTTCAATGAGATAAGCGTGAAGCGAGTGCCTGTGTGTCTCAAAGAAAAGCAAAGAGCTTTTTTGTGCCTGTGAAAGGCACCGGCCGTGTTCATTATCCGGCAGGCTTTTCGCTTTTGCCTATGCAAACGCACGTCACACGTTCCACGTCAGCTCACACCACACGGGCGTCAGCGCATCTCATTGGCCGTTTACATCCTGAATCTGTGTTGTTTTGCTTGGACTCTGACACGACCTCCGAAGGTGAAATGCATCGCAGGGATTACTGTGTTACTGGCGGGTGCTTAATCCTTGTCATGAGACTGGTTTCATTTTTTGACCCAGAAGTGTTGTTTCATTTCTTGGAGCTCAGATTTAACTACTGCGTTGGTTAGTAGTCGACGAAAGCACGCTCCCACTTTCGTACAAATGCGTGTTATATCGCCATCACCAGAACAAAACCCAGGACCACCTGTAACCGTAACCCGTTTGACAGAGATCATTTTGACAATGTAGTCTCCTCAGTTCATGAAAGGTTCCTTTCCTAGTTGATGAAACACGCTTTAGTTCCTTTTCTATAATCTCTTTTGGTTTGGTTTGGTTTATTTATTGAACATAACATAAAACATATACAGTAATAATAAGGTAAGTCAGAGAAATCAGTCATCATTAAACACAGTTATTATGTTCAAGGGAGTAGGAAGAAGTAAAGAACTTATCTAGTCCTACCCCGTGTTATGTGTTTATATCTAATAAATAGTTTTTATATCAATCAGAAAAGAAAGTGAATAAGAAGAAAGAAGTCTCCATTAAGGCTCATGCTTTACCCTTAACCATGATATTTTTACAACATTTGGTGTGTATCGGGATTTTATACGTACACACCCTGGCACTCTTGTGTCAATTTTCTCTTGTATTCATAATGGATATTTCCATACCTTTCTCTATTTATCAACTTAGTTCTAATTTATCATTATATTTAATGTTTAGAACTTATCATTTTAACTCTGATTGATGTAGGTTGTTTGTACTATTTTTTTGAATTTGTTTTTGAACTCAGCAAGCGATTTACTCATTTTCAGGTCCGTTTCGAAATTATTCCACAGATTAACACCTTTGATAGATACACTTCTTTGCTTGATGTTTGTTCTTGTTTTTAGTTTTTTGAATAAGTTGGTACCTCTTAAATCATAGCTGCTTTCTCGAATTTCGAAGAACTTTAGAATGTTTTGGCAGAGCAGGTTATTGTGTGCTTTGTACATTAATTGTCATAAAATTTCATCGTATTTAATTTGATAAATAATGGATTTGTGGGTTCCGTATATTTTGATCTATTAATAATTCAAATTGCTTTTTTTTGTAGTTTTAGAATCGGGAGTGTGTTTGTTTTGCAGGCATTTCCCCATATTTCCACACAGTAGGTCATATATGGTAATAATAATGAAGAGTATAATGTGTACAAGGATCTCTTATTTAGCACTTCCTTGGTTTTGTAGAGGATCCCTATGGTTTTGGCTATTTTTCTTTTTACGTTATCGATATGTGGCTTCCAACATAGTTTTGAGTCTATTACTAATCCGAGAAACTTGGTTTCATTCGCTCTTTCTATCTCAATTTTGCAACCTTTCTAGGTGATCGCCTTCTTCAGCCAGCGTCTGGAGCAGGCCGGAAGCGATCTGTCCGTGGAGAGGGTCCAGGAGGTGATCATGAAAGGAGCCCAGGCCCTGCCTACAGACAGGCTGAAGGTAACACAAGCGCCCGGAGCAGCCCATAATCACGATTCATGCGTAGGGACCACGGCGGTGACTTGGCACCATAAAGTTGTGCGAACAGGTGGGAAAGGCATTACGGTCGAGGAGAACTGGGAGAGAGATGGAAAGAGCCATTGGGACATGTGACAAAAGGCCAAACCCCAGTCTCATTAGCCATAACGCCCATCTCCCTTCCGTCCCTACTGGCCCGCTCCATGCGAACATATAATGAAATTTCAAGGAGATGGGATGGGGGCACTTTGTCACGGGCACATACGATCGGGTGGGGGGGGTTGAGGGCTAGAGGTGGGGGGGGGGTGCGGATATAAATCTGCCACAATGCCTCGTTACCCAACACTCCCACCACTCCTGCCGGGTTTGCGAACCCCGGCCCCTCCCAGAGCTCTGCCATTAATCAGCGAGGAAATATGTATCCAGTCTTCCCCGCGCTCGGCTCCACACCGCCGCCGAAGCTCTTAATTGTATGTTTCATCATTCGTTCCGTGTTTTATACCCGCCGCGGGGCATTTGTCTTGCTGGCGTTTGGAAGAGGGATGGCACGCGGTGCTTGCCATCACCACCTACGCTCAAGGTGACGTGGCCCTCGGTGAGCCGTGCGGACAAGCTCTGCTGTGTCCTTCAAGCATGTCGAGAAGCCTGCTGTGTCTCTCAGCCACGTCGCTCTAAAATGGACTACACGTATACCGACAATCAAACATTGCACCTTTTCCCTCCTTTGAAATGAATTCAATAAAAAACAGATTGTCATTCAGTGACCCACCAAAAACAAAAACCAAAAAGAACTATTAGGAAAGTAATACCGGAATCCCGCCCTGTACATTTTGTTCATAAGCAAGGTAGCGGCGGCAGTTATCTTCCCCCTTTTCACAATTTTCCCTCATCATACGTGGGGTCTCTCGCATAACGCGCAGCCAAAAGCGCTATCCTCGTGGGTCCACATATATGCTTCATCTACTTTGTTTTTACGTCCGCACGTGCGCTTCGCCCTCACGTTGACGCGCCGCCCTCATCTAAGCCCTTTTGTACCTCCAGAGGGCGCCGTGAAGTGAAGAGACAATTTGGCCAATGTCTCCTCCGGGAGACGCGGGCCACGATTTGATGGTGCCATCGCTCAAACAAACAGCTGTCTCTCTCCACACCTCACGCGCCTTCGTCTGATGAGCTCATTCGGTTACTCGGCCCCCAGCGTGAAAATCCATAGGCTGGATGAATGTCGTGCGGAATCATCAATGAATTGGTAATTACTGCTAAAAGCTCTTGGCAGCGAACGCGCATAGAATGATGACAAAATAGCGGCGAAGGATAATCGTTAAATTGGGTCCGAGATCGTTTGACTTTGAGGCTTGCTCACGTTACCCTGAATTTATTCGGGCTTCTTTGCCAGTTTTTGGCGTTTGTCCTTCACGACCCTTTTAAGCAGCAAGCGCGACAAGTTATGTTCCACCCAACCTGACGCCTTCAACATCATAACTCTTGCTTTCTTTGGCGAAATACCGGAAAATCACGTTTGCTTCATGATTCTTTGACTGCAACCATTTCTTTAGGTTCGATTGATGAAACCTGCTTGCAGGTTAGATTGATTTACAGATCATAACATTGACAAAAAGACGACTTTTATTCCTCTTGGAGGAATTTATGAAGGTCTGCGTGCCAGTTTTGCTTTTGCATAACTGATGATTAATCATCACTTTGTCATAAGCATTCTGAGTCATCTTGGGAATGTCTGCGGCACCCCGCACCGCTTTTTTTTCCCCTTTCTGCCCATTGAAAGATTAGACAGAAGTGCATTTTTCGACAGGAAATGACCTTAAAAGCATTCGAGTTTCAACACAGACTTGTCACAGTGTTCCCAAAGGCATTTCTGTGACGTTAATAGTTTTTGTCCAGATCGCTAACTGACAAAACAAACTGTTGTTCGCGGTCGGGGGGCAAACTGTTGACAGAAGACTACAAGACGCCTGTTTGTTTAAGGCACGCAAAAAAAAAAGCACAAGTCTGTCCAAACTGAAAGAAAGTGTTAAAAGCCGACCACCTCGGGGACGACCCTCCCTCAGTCTCGTTGTTTGTGGGTGTGTGTTGTTTCAGTGACTCTCATGGGCCGCGGCTGTGGAATGTGTTGTTTAGGCCGACCGAAATCTGCCTTATTGAGCAGCGATAACCGACAGACTCTCTGGCTCCTGAGGATGGGCCGAAGGGGACGGCGGGGGCGGGGGGGGGGACACTAGTTTGTCGGTTTTGCTCAGTAGCTGCTCCTCTGTCAGACCAACGTGGACAGCGACTTTGTCACATCAGCGGCAATGGGCCCCATATGAAGTCTCGCTCCCAAATCACTTTTATGGGCTGAAACATGATTAGCCAATCAGGAATAATGAACCGTCACTCTTAAGACAGGCTCTACTAAACTTTGGGACAGCAATTTTTTTTTTTTTTTAAATTAGGTTGCCGATTGTCAGTGCTTTGCTAATTTGTTGATCGTCCAGCTGCAGCCCAACAGGTTCACATAAGACAAACAAACGCCTCACTTTTCCCATCTGGAAAAAGCTGTAACAATAATTATTTCAGTTGGAGTTAACTGCTGAGCTCATTTCAACTCTGTTGCTAACCAAAATAGCAGCACACACCGAACACACATTCACAGTCTCACGGTTGTATTAAAGAGTGGAGTCTTGTTTTTTCTTCTCTATATTCATCGTCAGCATTTGGGTTTAAAATTTAACACACGTCTGTTGGACACAGTAGCACTCCTGCCAATGTACACTTTATTTTTGGGGGGGCGGGAGGGGAAGTATTTTTAGCCAGGTAGAAAATGCTGTAAGGCATCGCCATAAACACGATTGTCATGGAAACGAACAGCCAGGACATCACTATTTTGGAGTGAATGTTTTTTTATTTTGAAGACGCTTTCGCTGGTTACAAAAGGCTCGATCTAACAGACTAACGGGGTGCCTGTGAGAACGTCGTCCCTGCAGTCACTCTGCCTTCATTTGAGTTGAAATTACACAAGTTGCATGACTTCAGCACGTTAGGCAATCTGTTCACAGACACAAAAGCCTGCCAAAGAAGTCAAAGTGACCTTGTGTCATTCTGAAATGATCTCACACAAATACACAAATGATCGCAAGGTGAATTAGTAATACACATTCAGCCCCCCAGCACTGTCGGAAAGGAATAGATTATTAAGATATTAAGATGATAATAATAAAAACAAAGACGTTAGTTAATGGCACAGATTGCCTGACAAAAGAGAAAAAAGTCAAATCTTCGTATTGCCTGACAACTACGACATGCTATGATGCTTGGCTACGTGAGACTACTTCTTCAAGTTTTTGTTGATTGGCAGTTCGCACTGAGCGTAATGTTGAGCGGAACCAGAAAACAAATGAGAGGATTAAGCAAAATGAGCGTTTTGTATTTCATCCATTTTTGCTGCGAGACAAACACAAAGCAGATGGTAAAACATTGTCATGGCAGTCCGTCCTTAAGCAGCCATGAATCTATTAGTCCTTCCGATGCGATTTGAACACAGA
Source organism: Hippocampus mohnikei (assembly GCA_026261675.1). NCBI lineage: Eukaryota > Metazoa > Chordata > Actinopteri > Syngnathiformes > Syngnathidae > Hippocampus > Hippocampus mohnikei. Next base: position 4,388,683 of record JAKGUB010000344.1, read on the forward strand.
ATCCAGTTCCTCGTGACCGTGAGCCTTGCAAGATTAGTACTAGACGGGCTTGTTTTGGACAGATCACCGTGCTCTGCTTATGTGTCGCTTTGTGAGTAGTTTGTTTTTGACAGATTGCGCTTGCCTTTGTGTGTGTGTGCGTTTGAGGGTGGTTCACGCTTGCTCCGCAGCTCGCATTCTTCTCTGTCTAGCCCAGGTCTTGATAGCACAGCACAGGGGAAGGGAAGGGAAGGGAAGGGAACACGGCGTCCCTGAGTGAAGACATGAGGCCAGCCGGTCTGTGTCCAGAAGCGAGGGCACGCAACGAACAGAAAGTAGCACAGGCCAAGTGGGCCTAGACAAACTCCTGTGAGCGCCAGGAGGGACGGGACGGTACAGACATATTCCGAGGGGAAGGCGCTATGCAGACAGAGTCGAGGCACCGGAAGAGTGTCGGGATCCCGCATGTGGCCGGATCACATTGACACACGGCGAAAGGAACTATTTATTGGAGTAGATGGTGGGCAAAGGGAAAGTAACTCATGGTTCGATAGCACCATAATTTGCCCGCAGTGACAGTTTTGTGATACGGTGACGATCAGTCAATATACTCGAGGACAAACATCTGCGTTCGTCTGATGAATAGCCGAGACCAGTTCTAATGGTTTTACAAGCGTGAAAATAACGAAGAATGAATGGAATTCTTTTGACTTTGTTCAGATGTTTGTGTCCGTGATGAACTCTCAAGTGTGATACGATCATGATCATTTTGCCAGTGATAACAACCTAAAAGCAATGGTCCATCCCGCGGTGCCGCTTCTGCTCACCCAAAATTACCCACGCAACGGGCTTCTTCTCCATGTCAAGTTGGACACCTAGGTGGGATTGTTTTGCCCTGAAGGCCTCAAGTTGTTCGCTCACGACCGAGTCAAAGCCAAGTAAGAAGGATGGGCTTTTGTCTTGACCGCGTTCTGACTCATCCGTCCGTCTTTGTTGAAACAAAATGAACGGAAAATGTATTTTGTCAATAAAGGGTGTTAATAAATAGTGTTGACTGAATATCGGTACAAAGACATGCATTGAATAGAAATAATTAAGGGGTAACTAATACTGTACTGTAAAAGATAACGTAACAGGTATGTTGCTAGCATCCTCGTTGCTATTTTTTCTCCCTGCGGGAGCTGAAGTCATAAAGCTCTGATTTTGATAAGACGTTCGTTTTGGTGGCCTCAAGCGCATCTTTTCTGCTCCCATTTCTCTCTCATGACAGCTTTTGAGATTAACCACTGGCCCGCCGTCATGACGGGACGCCACGCTTACAGCTTGTTATCATTTTGGGAAATGGGCTTGGCCAGACATCGGAAGCGCTGATTTGTTCCATCTGTTCCTAAAAAACGCGAGTGGCGTCCTGATGATGAGGCGCTCGTTTTCACTGTCGAGACACTCGGATGATTGAAAGCAGATCAAATTCGAGGATTTGAATTAGCGCAAAGGCTTGAAATGCAACATATGTTGGATGTCTACCAAAATCATCTTCTGGAAGCAAATCCCCGGCGACATGAAAATGCTCAGCAATCGGCGTTGGTAGCTGCTCGAGGTGCAATGATTAATCGACAAGCAACCGATTGTCACATTAATTGTTTACGGACCTTGTTTGATTTAAAATTATCCATATACTGAGAATTTCAGCCGCTCAACTGCAAATGTTGTCAGGTTTCTGTCGTCCTCCATGAAAGCAGAAAGATTATCTTTGTATTGGATTGAAATAAAACGTTTGCAAGTTTAAAAAAAAAAAAAGCAAATTGAATTTCTTGCAGACATTTTTTTTCCCACTTTTAACATTAAAATTAATTTTGACAATTTTATTACCTTTGGTATGTGGATATTGAGCAAGGCTAATCCAAATTGGCTTCACACACACACACACACACACACACACACACAAAACATATCCCAATGTTAATCTTTTTTATTTTATTTTTTTTGGTCCCATCTTCTGAGAGTTGCAATTTTTCCCCAAATTGGAGGAGGCCATTATGGGCGCATGTTACGATAGACAAAGTCATTGTGACCTAAATTCACATTGCTGCAATGTCAGCCAAAAACTGAATCCAATGTATCTTGGTCCATTCGTGATACACTTCATATACTGGATGGCCTCTGCCAAGCATGCTGGCAGAAAAACACAAGGCCAACACCTTGCAGGCCAAACGTGGCACACAGCAGGTAGGCGCAAGTAGGGCATCAATAATATACAAGCGCCTGATGATATTCTGCTGCCTACACATGCATACAGTATAAAGGCGCATGCCGGTCAGTCATCAGCTGTGGTGAAAGACGCGCTCTATTGAGTTCTGCCTATCCCTATTCGCCGCGACACTCGCTATCATAATGACCCAGACACTGGGTCTACCGGGGTCACAGGCCATATGCCAGAACCTGCACACACACACACACACACACACACACACACACACACACACACACACACACACACACACACAAATGCACATTGTGTAGTGTTGACAATGCAGGGGCACTATTATCCGAACGCTGTGTGTGCACAGACGGCTGTCTCGTAGACACCAGCTCATCAAATGTTCCACATCAGTCGCTCTATACGTTTCATCACCGAAAACCGTATTGTGGTGACATTTTCGGTTTTTTTACTTTCAGTTGAGGTTTTTTTTGGGGGGGGGGATTGGAATTTCGGGCATAATCACCACGTTACAGACGACCTCACCAGTTACATGAGGTCGCAGAGATAATTGAAGCGGTATCGAGAATAGCGCTCAGTCGACTGCGGGACCCCGCCAGAGGGGCTCAAACCATCCGAATTTGGATCATCACCAAATGGCGCGACTTGTGTCGATGCATCAGAGTTTTCGTTAGTGAGATTCATTCATTATTCGGTATGAAATGAATGGTGAAACATTGCTTCTTGGCAATTGAGGGGGGGCAAAATATGAGGCACAGAAATTCCGTTGGTTCCGCCTCAGTCTATGTCTCACCAATTCTATGACCAGGATGAGTATTTTTTTCCACAGAATTATTTACTGGAATGAATAGATGAGCGTTATATTAGTGTCGGCTACAATGGTGCTATAGGAACTCCACCACAAACAGAACTCCCATCTATCTATGTAATATAATTTCGTTGCTTTAAGGATTCCCGACCCTGATATCTAACTCAATTTCCGTCTCTTTATTGACACCCGAGCCAGTGTTGTTTGTCGTCTGGACTGCAGTGTAAATAGTACAACAATGCGTGTATGTGTGTCTACGAACAAGTGTGGTCCACACCGAGCCAGACCAGTGGGAGTCTGACTGCTATTAGCGAGTAATCATGTAACTCGGCACCTCGCCGCCGCGGGCGCAAACAATAAGGTCAAACTGTTGTGCCAAATGACACCGCTCTGTGTTGGGTTTCATTTTATTACACTCCCCGATGCGTTTACCTGTTTATGAACACGGTTCAGACACATCGAGCAAAGTTATTTCCTCTTTATTTCCCCCGTGGATGAGCCACGCGTCGCCGCTTTTATTTGGCCAACGGTAGCCGCCGAGCGCGCCCGGGTCAGAAGGCGACGCGGGTGCATTAGTTAAGAGGTCAGTCGTCGGACCCCGGAGTTGATCCGTGTCCCGCGGGAAGCTGTAAGCAATTTAACCTCCGAGTCAGGTGGAATTACATCTGCCACGACTGTAGTAGCTCATGAAGAGTGATCACTGAGAAGCCGTCGGCAGCCAGGCAATACAATACAAGGCAAGACAATTCTGTACAAATTTATAGTCTTGGTCAGTCAACACATGTGGGTGTTATTTTTATTATTTTTTTGATGTAAAAAAAATTAGCTACTAGCTTCATTATTAACATCCCGTGAATTAAAAATAGCTTTCATCGCTCAGTGTAAGTTACTTGAACTTTGGCCAGGCACATTTCGGCAATTACAGATACAGGCAGCCGTGTCGTTTGCGCAAACAGGGAAATAGCTCCGTTGTTTACTAGACGGACTAAACTTTGGCTAAGGATATACTGCGGTCATACCGAACAATAACGTTTGCGTCGGTAGGTCTGGATATGTACAGCTCCGCTGGCGCCAAATGGCTTTAAGAATGCGCTCACTACGTCACACACTTGGCACGTACATGTGATAATCCTGTGCAGGTAAAAAGTGGACAAATTAATCGTTGCGGTCTGTGCGTCCCGGAACTTGTTCAACACAGGCGGCTTCCCATACGAGCCAAAAAGGAGCAGGCAAAGGCTACTTGCCATCGCTGGTTAAGTACATGTATGGGCTTGTTTACAAGTGTCGAACCAAGATCGCTAGTTTTTCTCAAAGTCACCGCCATGATTTTTATGGTTTCTATTGAAACGCGGAGACGCGAGACCTTGAAAAAGGAAGATTTCCGACTTTACAATGGGCCATCCCACTGCGTGCACCCCAATCACTTTCCCTCACATCCCTCTCATTGTCTAGAAGTTTCCAGAGCTGAAATTCAAATATGTGGAGGAAGATCAGCCTGAGGACTTCTTCATCCCGTACGTGTGGTCGCTGGTCTTCAATTCGGGAGTGGGTCTCCACTGGACGCCGCAAGGCATCGAGCTCTTCAGCATGGACTCCGGCTGAGGCTGGGTGTGTTTTGTTCCAGTACAGACTGACACTTTGTACTAGCGCGTGCGTCGGTGTGAGTGTGTTAGTTTGTGTCGCTTTTCATAGGACGCCGCTTTGGAAGTGCCTCAACCTTGTGCTACAGCGGTGTCGCGGCGCAACCTCATTATGTCGTAAACCAAAACAATCCTGGCTTCACCGCTGGGAATCAAAGCCGGGGGGGGGGGGGGCATGACCTGTTTCCACAGCGCATGTCATGCTAAAGCTTCCCATTTGTGGGCTGCGTTACGGAGACCAGCGACCGATAATAATCCTGGTTGTTGCTTCTCTTTAAAAAAAAAAAAAAAAGGTCAATTAAAACATATGCAAAGAGGACTTTATGCGTAGAATAACTTATTTACAGATGCACTGGATTTGCAACAATATATGCATTTCATGAATATGCAGTAAAATTCTCACTTTTGTAATGAATTAGCTTTTTTTTGTGCGGGCGCTTGGCTGCTGTAGGAGCTTTAGGGCCACACCGAACAAACAAATAAATAAATAAAAAATAGAAATGCAAGAAAGATTTCGAAATCAGTTGGAAAAACAAAGTTTTACGATAAATGGAGGAGCAACTTTTTTTTTACGGGACTCCCACTCTGCATGAGGAATAAGTCCGACCGAGCCCTTTCCTTTTACCGTGTTTTTTTAATGTTATTTTTTAAACTTTTTTTTACTGTTCAGTGTGCCCCTAATCCTCCTTAGCACCGTTTGAAAGCATTTGGTCTGTTAAAACGAAGAATTTAACAACCCACCCAAAGTAAAGTTTTTCATTTGCAGTATGGCAGGGCAAGTGTTTCAACCTCTTATCTTATTGTTTGTCTCTTTATATGCATGTTTAGCGTTTGCATTTAATTATTTATTGTCTTTTGGTTTACTTTTTAATAAGTGGGCCCCTCGACATGTATGAACAACAAAATACTTATTACTCAGTGTACATACTTGATAAAAGCATATCAACAGGTGAATTTTACTTTTCCAGATGGGGCTTGAATAAAGACATCAGTATCAAAGCAGCGGAGCCTTAGTGTCACATGTTTAACAAAGTGAAACACAGTTTGGATCAATCGAGGAAATGACAGTCGACAAAATCCAATGGAACACAATTCCGCACCACCTCTGTTTTTTGCATGTTCGGATTATTTTCCCTCTCGTGGGAAATTATGAAACTAGAATTCATCAATTCCTGGATCTAGCTATATAACCATCCTAAAATCGATATTTGTTTTTTAAAAAGTCCTTTGACGCTCACTGAACTGGTGTCTCATAAACATCTCCAACACTTTGCGTGACGTTCCTCTTGCCGACTGAGGCTGCAGCCAAGAAGGAGGAAAGAAAAGAAACTATCGGCAAGGGAGGTAAAAAGGCCACAATGGCTGCCACTTCCCTAGAGAATTTTATGCCATTGTATGGATTTTTTTTTTTCTTTTTACATGGTCAAGGACAATGCTAATGCTTCTCTCTCCAGAGTGGCCTGCTCTCACCTGCTCGCAGCTTCATTACGAGGGAGGGGGATTTGAGCTGGCAGATGGCTGAATGGAGGTGCTTCCAAAGTGACATGGCCTCCTTGCGCGGCCTCGCCACCGGGGTCACCTTACCGACGGCTCCCGTTTCATGTGACGGCAGCGAGATGGATGAAGCCGCCGATCGGTTTGGTTTGGTTTCCTCCCTCAAGGTGGATGTGAAAAGCTGTAGATACATAGGACAAAATAGAGCACGGAAAAGTCAGCTCAATGGGGATTTTTTGCCATTCTTGCGTGATGTTCAGTTGTTCAATGGTTCGGGGACTACTTTGCCGTATTTTATGCTTCACGGTGTGCCACGCATGTTCAGTGGGAGACAGGTCTGGACTGCAGGCAGGCCAGTCTAGTGCCTGCACTCTCGTACAACAAAGCCACGCTGTTGTAACACGTACAGAATGTGGTTGAGCATTTACTTGCTGAAATAAGCGTGTGTAAATTATCCAATTAAATTATTCAGCTGTGTTTTTTAGACACGTCACAAGGAAGCAGTGACGGCTCAGACGAAGGCTGAAGTGACAGCCGAAACACTCAGCTCGGTAAGAGTTTTTTTCCCCCCCTTCACTAAAAAAAAGATCCTTGTTTGCTAAAAAAGAAACCGTAAACCTATTTCAAGTAAAGAGAATACAAGATCGTCATCGCGTTCGCGTTCCGAGTGAACCTAAAACCTGTAAGAGTCAAGCGACACCAACATACGCCTCTTCTTTCTCATAAGGCAATGTCGAGGAATGTTAATTACTGCATAAGTTTTTATAATTAAAGGTTTAAGTAAATGTGTGTAGTGTTGTAATCTTTGTCTCACATATATAAAGTATAAATACTCTTTACATATTTTAAACATGCTTGTACCCACATAGCACATACACGAATATTCAGGGGTGGGGGAGGCGCAAATGCTACGTTGCGGGTTTTCACCTTTCGCACCCAGGGCGGTGGGGGGATTCTGGTCACCATTAACTGTGAAAAACGTGGGATCACTGCGTGTCGGTGTGTATATTGTATATTAGGGTAAAAATAGTGTGTTGTTTAAATAAACTTGACTTGCTTCGTGCATTGCCAGCATTCCCAGAGTAGGCTAAAGAGGAAGGACAACATGGAGTCACTTCCACAGAGCTTTCCCCCTGGTGACTGATTACTTCCAGACATGTTGCCCCAACCCCGTTCCGCCGTTCCGCTTCCTCCTTCTCGGCAATTTTAAACGGCGCCACTGACTGAGCATGGGACAATAGGGATGGACAATTGACTCCCAACACTCCCCCACTCGCCCCCCTCCCCCCAGCATCTAAACACGCACACACAAACACACGTCATGACGATCAGGCGCCAACCCCCCAGTTTGCCCCGTAGCCATACCGGCACGTTGACACCTGCATTCAAATTCGCAGTAACATACACAATGCAAATTCGGCTCAATCGCTGTCTGGACTCTTGATCCATGACTAAGCACAATTAGCGACTTACTAATACTGTACCAATTATCTTACATACAAACCAAAAACGCTAAGATTTGTAATTTTATGTGGAAAATGGCACCTTGTGACAAGAATCTGCAGTTCACACACGCACACACACACACATATATATTCTCTCTTTAACACCCTCCCGCCCCCACACACACAAAATGTAATGATTTTCCTCAATCATTTGACTCTTTCTGCATTGTCCGTATTACTTCTTCATACTTAGAAGCAAGCACACGTAAACGTTCAATGTGATGTCATCATGACTTGTGAATGTGCTTTATGATTCCTTTCTGTATAAATACAACCTTCACTCTAACCTTTGATATCTGGCTTGACAAATGAAACGAAATAAATCTGATTGGCTCATTACACAGTCGAGCTGCGAAACAAACCACGGATGCGTCATCTCCTTGTACCCATGACCGGAAGTGAGTGCTCACCATCGTTTTGTAAGCGTCCAGCAGGGGGCAACCGCGTACAAACAGGGCATAATCAAAGTCGTGGAATTTCTGCCTTTGCCCTCGACTTGTTCTCGCAGGCACACAAAACAAATTCCCAACGACTTTGTGTTTGAAACCATCAAAAAGACTGCTTAGAGAGCCAAGTACAAACATTAACAAATCAGCAAGTCAATTTAAGAATGAAAACAGGAGCGAGGGTGCGGCCCGTCGCATTCATAAAAATCGGGGAGGATATAATCATTTGATGGGGGAAACCACATTAACATGACAAAACCTCTTAAATAGATGTCCCATTTTAATGTTAAACAACAACAACGCTTCACCGCAATCCACTTTTATTTCACACACATCCACTTTATTAACTCGAAGACACTTTTTATCGCTTAAACCACGTCAACATTTTTTACGTTGGCGTGCTCGTGCCCGCTTGTGCTTGCGCCCTCTGGTTGATTATGCGCGTTTAGTGTTTGCGCAACAACACAATCCCATTTCATGTCAAGCGACAGGCTGTCTAGACGCCCATGTGACCGGGCGCGTCAATGCTCACTGTGGAGAGGACACACACACACAAACACACTCACACACTCACACTCTCCACGAACCAATCCGCGTCACACACACGCACACACTCCGCTTGCAGAGAGCACACACTCACACACGTCTGCTTGCTTCAGTGCCACGCACAGACTCGCAGTGTGCACGCAGAGAAAGGCTGCTGCAGGATTCCACGCTGAAGGATATCACGGAGCTTAAAAAAACACGAGCCTTTTTGGGGGGGATTCTTAGTGGTCGTGGATTAAAAGCTCTTTCGGGCCATTTTTGCCGCTTCACGTCACGCTGCTTTGTTGTAGCGCGATCGAAGCCCCCTGGATGTTGTCAGCGGGGAGCCACTGAGCGAGCGAGCCGAACGCCGGCGGCGGCCCAGCGCAGCAGACTCCAGCGTGTGGCCGGGCTACGGGCTCCCGTCTCCGGCGTCGCGCTGCTGCAGCCCCGCCGCTCCGCTCCTCCGGCTCGCCGCCTTTCTGCCCCCTTCCTCATCCCCTCCTCCGCCGCCTCCTCCGGACTCGGACTCGGACCCGGCAATCTTCATGGTTTGCGGACACCATGCCCGTTGTTTAGCCGGGGAACCCTCATCTCGTCCCGCATGTTCAGGACCAAACGATCGGGGCTCGTCCGGCGACTGTGGCGGAGCCGCGCGCCCGTGGAGGGCGACGGGGAGGTGGACAGAGGGACGCATGGCTCCGGGGGTTGCTGCATGGGCAAAGCGGCCAAGGTGGCGGCCAAGTCCCACGGCGGGTCGGAGGCCGAATTGAAGGCGCTTACCCACTCTGTGCTCAAGAAGATTAAAGAGAAACAATTGGAGGTGCTTTTGCAGGCGGTGGAGTCAAAGGGGGGCGCCCGCAGCCCCTGCTTGCTGCTGCCCGGTAAAGTGGACGCCAAAGTGGGTCAAGTGTCTTACTCCCTCCCCATGCTGCTCTACAAGGTGTTCAGGTGGCCCGACCTCAGGCATTCCTCGGAGCTCAAGAGGCTGTCGTGCTGTGAATCCTACGGGAAAGTCAACCCGGAGCTCGTCTGCTGCAATCCGCACCACATGAGCCGCCTCTGTGAACTCGGTAAGGAGACTTCATGTTCAAAAAATCAACCAAAAGAAAGAACCAAACATGCATTTGATCGGTAAACAAGTCGATTTTAGTAATATTTAAATCATTATAGTTGTATTTTTGGTTGCATTGTTGCCATTTAACTCATTTAACTTTAGTTCCTCAAGATGTGTGCATGTGTTTAAAATGGAAAACTTTATTTTTATTTAAAAAAAGGATATTTTCATTTAAGTTTCCAAAAGTTTTGGTTGCACTGCTGTCATTGCACCAAAAATAAAGGTATTGTGAATATACATATTCACAATTTTAAAACTAATTTTTGTAGTCTTGTTTGCATTGATGGCATTGCACTGCTTAGTTTCAGTTTTATTCACTTGATCAAGATACTTGCATGCTTTTTTTAAGAAATAAAAATATTTAATTGTAATTTTTGGGGTGGAGGACTGCTCTGGTGCTGTCGCGTGCTTTGAAAGTGCTTCATTTTAATCAATTCATCAAGGCACGTGCATGTTTTCTCCTTGAGTCTATTAGAATGACTTTTCTAAAAGTGCGCAGGGAAGTTTTCAGGCATTTGTGTATGTGTGTGAGAAAGAGAGAGAGAGACACACGGAGGCCCCTATCTGAGTTTGTCCTAGACGCTGATAGTGGCCCTCCTGGCGCCAGGCGGCCCCCTTGTTTATCTGGCTGTCAGTGAAAGGCAATAGCCAGCCCTCGGGGCCTCTCTCGCTTGCTCATGAAGTCGTCCAAGGCTGTGCCAAACCTATGGGAAATATATTATGTTAATTATGAGGTATGACAAGTGTTTTGGCTTTCATTTGTTTTTAGCATTGCATGGCGGGCTTGATAAAAATAATCTCATGGGCCGCCTCTGGCCCATGTGCCTTGGGTTTATCACCCGTGAGGTATTTTCTAATGCGTTTTTCTCCTCTCTTCATGCAGAGTCTCCTCCTCCTCCCTATTCCCGCTATCCCATGGATTATCTTAAACCACCAGGTGAGCTCACACACATTCATGTGTAAATGAGATTGATTTTAATTAAATATCAATAAAATTTATCGAGTATGTCCGAGTTAAAACACAAGTGGAGACACAATTTATTTATTTTTTTTATACACAAGATCCAGAATACATGTACTGTTCAAATGACGGGAACTTTTGTAATGTGCATGCCAGGCCACTAGTTGGCGATGTGCAACAAATGCCTAGTGTTTTCTGAAACAGTTTTTGGATCACATTTGGGAGTCTTTTTCAAATTTTGGCAATGAAGCAAGTAATTGACCGTGATGATATTGTTGTCATTTTGAACAAATGTAGCACTCTGATTTACATTTTTACATCAACTAAATGAGGAAAACTTTTGTTTTACAGCATGCTACACTTTGAGACCCAATTTCTATTTTTTACGTTAAACGAGTGAGCAAAATGTCGCAATTTTTCGTACCTGTTTTTATTAGCGCTTGTCTGCACTGAAAGCATGTCCTTGATTTTCGTTGTTGTTGTTTTTTTCCCCAGCATTTTATGCAAATACTTGGCGAGTGATCAAAAAAAAAAATTCACTTCATAGCGATTCTAAGCAAATGATCAAATTCGTGTTAAAAACAAACATGGACTTTAGCCGCTAATCAAAGTGGTGTCACAAACGTCGCATCTTTTCAAAATCTTTCAGAGCGTGAACACCTAAATGACACAATTTTGCCATTTTCATCGTAAGGTTTTGGCAATTTATCCCGTTTTCGCTCCAAACGGTGTCACGTAAACACCCCCACCCCCTCTTGACTGTAAAGACGCTTCTGACTTGAACATCTTGATAAAAGTGCAGTCTCTGCATCACATGTGTGTGCGCATACACGTTGGTGCGCATAGGAAGCAGCTCCGTGTTTCGCTGTGATTTATGGCAACAGTGCAGAGGCACCGAGGCTGGCTGTGCACTTGGAGCGTGGCTGGCGGCCAGCTGGCTTTCGCGGCGGCCTACGAGCATGTTTGCTTGCCAGTCCGTCTTCATGGAGCCATGCGCACTTATTCACACTTCAGTCCTGGTCGCGGGACACGTCTCCGCCGTTGGATGTCTTTAATGTTAGCGCGTGGGCCGATTTCAGCATCTTTGCTTGTTTACCCCGCGGCGAGCGAGTCTTCACTCGTTTGTTTGTTTGTCGGCCCCCACGACGGTCTGAGCCAGACGACGATTGTCACCTCGGTGCCAGAGAGGCGCAGCGGGTTATGTCATCGTCGCCATGTGAAGCGTGTTACATTTCAAGCGTGGCGCGTCGCCTCAAAGCCGTGCTTGGACGGCGTGATCGTGCACCAGACGTTTTTTTATTGCACATTGTTTGCAAAATTGTTTCCCGATCGATAGAACTACTTGGTGGCATCAAAATCCTTTTCCCCTCAGCTGCTGTGATTACCCGCGTGACTCCAGCCAAACCCCTCACTCCCCCTCAAAGAAAGATAACCAATCACAGGTCCCATTTATTTATTTTATTCACAGTGGCGCACTGTATCTTCCACATATGACCTGTTCATTTAAATAGTAAATATGCCAGATTTTGAGCCATTGGCTACTTTCCATCTGCAGTCCCTTGGAAGGTTGCAACGTTCTATGTATACTTGTGTACTGTTGACTGAATATCACAGAAGTATCCTCAAGCACTTTTATTTTTTATTTTTTGCCGATGTTTAGCAATCTTTGCAATGCCACAAAGAAGGAAAGTAGATCAGATCTGTGCAAAGTCGAACAGTAACCGTCCGTTGACCATGCGACTCAAGCGTGACTCCAAAAGCGACACATCGAATCCAATAGCTCAGAAGTATTAATATGAGAGAATGTATATTCTGCATCAAGCGGGAAGCGAAAATCAAAACAAGACTCTCAACGGTCCACTATCTCCGGCATATTCAAGAAAGCGGTGATACTGATGGTAACCGTGCAGCTTGAGCGCCAATCGATACAACGGGCGCTCTTTCTCGGGCGACCGTGCCTGCAACCCACCGTGTCTGTTCCTGCTTAAGAACTTTGACAAGCATTTGCACCCAAACCTTAAAAAAAAAAATCCCCCCCAAAAATCACACGACGGCAGTGATGCGTTTCTTCCTTGACGCGCACACAGCAAAGTTTCACCTTTCGCCTTTCTCTTGATACTGTTGTGCCCTTGAACGTGAATGCAAGGCTCAACGTACCCGCTGTCATAGAAATAGTGTGGATACAGATACAAGACTGTATCCTTACATGGCGTGTGTATAAAATCGAAACAGTGGTGTCACGTCGTTCCAACTATACATTCGCATCACTTCTGACTTTACAACGAACGTCCAACTGGTCCGCTGACTTACGCATGCAAAGACAAGGATGATTCTGAGGGTGACTGTGTGGCTCGAGCGCGCAAAGAGAAAATGGAAACAAGTCATTGTGGGTGCGCGTCACATCCCAAAGCCACTTTTGTGTCTTTCAACTTTGGGACTGCAAACGCTCCATTAAGCTGGGAAATGTGAAAGAAAAAAAAGAATGATGATTCGAATGGAAAAGCAACGGACTGCCATGCTAACAACCGCCACATGGCTTGAGCGTGAATAGAAAATCTCAATGGTGTGCCGCATCATTCGAAAGTGAAATCAAGCTAGGAAGTATTCAAGAGAAATAATTGTAGTCATGCTACTCAAGCACAAGAGGAAATCAAAACAGGAACGTATGTCATTATTTCAAAGAAACATCTAGATATCTCTTCCTATTTATGGACTTCAAAACATTCCGCTAGCCAAAATAGTTAAAAGAAAGTACGTGATGATTCGAATGAGAACCGCGACGGAACCATGCTGCTCGAGCACAAGGGGAAAAAAAATCCAAACAATGTGCCTTTTAAATCAAATTCAGTTGTTGTCCTTTCCCACTTGAGACCGCAAACAGTCCATTAGCTTCGAAGTCGAAAGCAAGAGAATGAATGGAATTTGGACGGAAAATTGCTCAGCAACCGCACAGCTCGAGTGGGAAGAGAAAACCGGAACGATAAGCAAGTCCCGTGTCTTTGCCTGGTCCAGTATTACAAATTACATTGAGGCCTGGACGTATGAAAGCGCGTCAAACCAACAATCTTCTTTGTAACCAATCAACAAACGGCCTTATGTCTAGCTCCGCCCCTCTGACACGTACCGCTGCAATTGAACTGACACTCGGGGTTATATAGTGCTCAGTGTGAGCCCACGTAGACAGGTTGGGGGTACGGTATGCAGGGGTTCTCCCCCCGCGCCCTCTCGCGGGCTGCTCATTTACGGGCGTGTGTCAGTGGCAGAAAAGAAAGCTGGGGGGCCAGACAATGACCCCTGCCAGACGAGCAGCTGGCTCGGGGGTCCGCCAGCCGAAAAGGGAGAAAGTGGCTTTCAGTGAGTGGAAACAATAGGAAGTCATTGCAGCTGCAGCTGTGGCTTCATAGTACACCCCCCCCCCCTCCTCACCAACCCCCACCCACTCACTCTATTCCGCACCTGCCCCTGCTCTCCCTCCCCGTCTGCTTATCAACCATTATTTATTCAGCGTCCCACTAAAGACGAGAATCAGCGCTGTCAGTCATGCTAACAACCAGCATCCCGCAGGCTCAAGTAAATGGGAAGCCTCGTACGGAGACAGGAAGTGATTATGCAACTGAAAAAAAAAGACCCCGGACTTGGTGTGGGAGCGTCACGGGAGAACCAGGAAATTAGCAGCTAGCCTAGCCTCTAAATCATCTGTCACGCTTTTTTCCGCCGTTTGTCATGACCCAGCGGGCGCAGCTGCTATGGCCATCACGACCGCGGAGAGAGACTCTGCGGAGATGTATTAATAGGACAATAGGACGTAGACGGCCCCCCCCCGCCCCCGCCACAAGCCTGCGGCAGCTGTCAGTCACCCCATAGCACGATATCTTCCTGTGGTTTAGCATGAATGTCAACATTAAACGGAAACAAGAAAATGGCTTGAATCCACGTTCACATTTTTGGGCTGAGATGTGTTCGCCCGGTGGCTAGTGGTTAGCGCGTCGACCTCACAGTGAAGAGGTACCGGGTTCGATTCCTGCGCCTATGTGGAGTTTGCATGTTCTCAGAGAGCCTGCGTGGGTTTTCTTCGGGTACTCCAGTTTCCTCCCACATTGCAAAAACATGTACACATTGCAGTTGTTGTTCTAGTGACTCCCGTACTCGAAATTCTATCTGTTGTACTTCTGGACCGACTACCCAAAAAGCTACATATTGTCCACCTTGATCCTGTTCCTGTCTTCTAAAACGTCCATAGAGTTGCACATTAATGATACCTTGAGCGTATGGAATCTAAAGAAGGCGTAAAAACAGACGCTAGTCGGCTTCCTGATATTTATTTATTTGTTTTTTTTTTTACGACGACTCAAGTTAATGGTTCTCATGAACAGGAAGTGGATGTCATCCGTGTCACGGTCGCCGTCCGCCGCAGCACCGGCAACGCCGGCGCCGGCATTAGTCCATATGAAAGCAGCCCTGATGTAAATCGCCACCTTGTTTCAGATCTGGTGGGATATAATCCACACAGTGTTTACCCCTTTTTCGCCTCCCACTCCCTTCCTCGATCCTGCGGTCAGCTGTGAACTGTTGCCCTGGCGACCAGGGCAAGGCCGCTGGCAGCCAATGAAAGTGCGGGCAAGGCCGACTTGGCCAAGAAGGGGCTGTTTGCCTTCGCCGCTCGTTAGCACGACCGCGGTGGTAGCGAGGCCTCGCCAGTCAAACCTCTGTCCCCGAAGACCTCATACTGTGATGCTTTTTGATTGCGGATTCGCCTATCGAGCCGCAAGAATACCGCTTCCTTTGAACTCGGGCCTACCGATTCTTCCGATGTCGTGGATTGATGGGAGATGATCATGGCTCCGTTTTTTTCGTCAACGTCTTCGTCGGGCATCAATTTCAGCTGCTCGGCAGCGGCTTCTTCGCCGTCTCCCCCTCACTAATTCCGAGTCTGTGTCTCTGCTCCAGATTCCCCGGACTCAGGACCATCATCCAGTGAGACCAGGGGAACAACCTACTCGGCCCCTGTGGGGCTTTCAGGTAAATATCTTCATTGCGTCCTCCATAATTGTTCCGCAACTGTCAGACAAGGAGAAGATGATGGAGGGTGGTGTTTGGAACGGTCTCTGTGTTCTTTTCATGTGCAAATCCAAAGTTCTCTATTTTCCAGGCCCTAGTTTGGGGCTTCCTCGGCTTTCCTTTCCCATAATCCTCTTTGGCCGCCTTCCCAAACCGGCGCCGCGCCGCGTTCGCGGGCAGAGTTGTTCTCTCTGGGCCTTCAGATGGTTCTCATTACAGGGCCCTTTTAAAGCCTGTTTTATGTCAGTTGGTGTTTGCTGCCCATATTCCAGCCCCCCACACACACACACACACACTTACTCCGCAGAGCCACCACCGCCCTCAACCCGCCTTTGTTTGGTGGCGACGGAGACCCAGAATCGGTCTCATTCTGGACATTAAAGTCGTCCTGGCGCGTGTTAGCTTGACAGATTTGACTTTAAACTGTGAAATCCTAGAACCGAGGTGCTAGGGAGGAGGGGTGAGGGTCCCCCCCACTACTTATTGCCACCGCTCGTTCTTGAACGGGGTGTGCCCTCCTCCCCTGGTTTCCTTCCTGGCAGCAACCAGCTCTGTGAATGGGCCTCCTCAGCAAAGATGGCAGAAAAGCGGTGCCCTCATGGTTTTCCCTGGCAACCCGCTGTAACCCCCCCCCGCCCCCCACTCCCTCCTCCAGTTCCTCTCACCTCCCCTGCGCCCTCCCTCTGGGGCCCTGACAAAAGAAACATGGCTCTCCCAGAAGGCCTGCTGCTGACCTTCCAGTTCCCTCAATCGCCCCTTTTTTTTATGTTCCCCTCCAGACAGAGGAAGAGGGGAGGCGGGGCTACAAGGGAAGTCCCCCCCCTTCTTTCAGAGGGTGTGTGGGGGTGCATATGAGTCAAATATTCATTAATTGTGGTGCACGACCCACAAACTTGAGGCAAAGAGCGATGCGGGCGAGAAGGAGTTAAACAAGCTGCCGCCACAGTGACAAGCGCAAATGCAAAGTAGGCTGCCTGCCAGGCTAGTGGCTCTGTAGTGGCCTCTCGCCGCCTCGCGTCATCCGCTTGGAACACGGCACAGAACAGGGAGGGACAGTTGGGGAAGTGAAAGGGGGGTTGGGGGGTAGGGGGGAGCACTTGATTGAGGGGGTTTCAGTTGACCACAAAATCTGATGAGAGGGATCACCGAGTGTTTTGTGAATGGAGAGAGGCAGGGACTTCTGTACCTCCGCCAAGGAGTTTTTTTTGCTGCAGTTTGTTGCACAAAAACCATTTGCTTTGAGGACTTATTGTCGTCCAGATGCATATAATAGTTTCAGGATGGTTTTGTTTACATTGCTAGAAATTTGTTAGCATTAGCATTCTCCACATGAATTCTCCAGAAAACCTTTGTTTGCTGGTTTGTGTATATTGCTAGCTTCATTAGCATAGTATTTTGCCAACATTAATCTTCTCCGAAATGTTTTTTTAGTTTGCAGAGCTGCTCAAAAATCTACCTATTTCATGTAGCGTGAGGGCTTAGAATCCACTTTTTTAGTACAGCTACATCGATACTATTATTGTTTCAGAATTATTTGTTTCCATCTCTAGCATGGTTAGCATATCATTTTCAGACATTAACTCTCCCTGGGGAAATTGTGAGTTTGCTGAATTTTGCTACTAACAACAAATTATTATGACAGGTTGGGGGATAGTAGTAAATTCTTAGAAATTTTCTTTATAGCTGTGTTTAGCTTTGTTAGCATAGCATTTTCCCAGTTGTTTGTTTAGTGATTTATGCACAACTTGCACAAAATGACTTTTGAGTATAGATGCATGTATTGTGATTGCTTGTTGACATCATAGCATTTTCCAAGACAATAAAACACTTGCTTCAGGGGAACCACCATAGAATTTATATGTTAGTACCAAGGTTGCTTTTGTTCACATTTGGTAGCTTTATTAGCATAGCATTTCACCTAATTTCTCAGTGCATAACACACCAATCCCAATGACACAAGTGAGGCCGCCGGAAAATCAACGTCTGCATCTAATCTGATCCAAATTAGGATTGTCTGGCCTTCCTTGGCAGAGGTCCGTGCTGGATTTAGCATCCGCGCCGGCTTTTTCTCCACTCCCCACGTGGGTTCCTGTGCACAGAGCCCGCGCCCACGTCTGCTTCTGTTTTTAACGAGAATTGATGAGAGGGCTGTTGAAATTCTGGCAAAGGGCCCGAATGCCCGGCGTGACGCAGGCGTGGGCCGCCCCATATGCGTGTGTATGTATGTGCGTTGAGGTGCGCTGTCTGAAATGTTCGTCTTTGGGGAAGAGAGTCTTCAACTGGACATTTTGGGTTTGTTTTTTTTTGTGCTCCTGGATTCAGGCAGTGTTTTTATTTGGACCCTGTTAACTTCTTATCGGTGTGCCAGTGGCATGTCTGCTGGTGCCACCCGGGACCGACTGGGATCCAGTCAGGGTGCGATGTCTCACACACACACACACACACACACACACACCGATAAAATGACCATGGTGCAACATCTTGGCATGCTGCCCACTGTCACACAGGCGCTTCCTCCCGAAGCTTTTTGAAATTTAGCTACATGTTATTTATTTATTTTTAAATTTTTGTCACCTCACTCTGCAAGCTCCTCTGCGGGAAATATGATAATTGCTTTTTTTTTTTTAAAGGTTACTGTGTTTTTTTAAACTTCTTTTTACACTTCACATATTTTTGCCCCAATATTTTTGTTCATATCAAACACGTGATGGCACGTCATTTTTCTCATCCATTTTTTTGTTTTGTTATGTAGGTTAAGTTCCTCTTGGAGTTGCTTTTTGTCCCAATACTTTTGTCCAGTGTCACTGTACCCGTTGCCACATATAGAATGACGCCGGCACTTTTTAAAAATTCCATCCTGCTTTCCACATCCCCGTCACAACGTCAATTAGTCGCGGGCTCAATCCGCTGGAGGTGTGAGCTCCATCATCGTCTCTAGCGAGGAGGATTAAATTTAGTCCAGGCTCATTAAATCAAACCCGCTGTCATGACGACTGCCCTATTTTTTTTATATAGTCATTAATGACTGGAAGTAAAGTGTCACCCTCATAACCCAGTCATTTTTTCTTTCTTTTTTTTTTTTTTTTAAATCCGGAAACTTACTTCCAACTCGACTGCAGAACAGAGCGCCCTCAGTGTTCCTCCGTGTTCCAGCTCCTGCGCTCTCGGCATTCCCGCCTTGTTTGGGTTAGCGGCAAGAGGAAAGGGCTGCGCAGGATATGACCTCATGTCTTTGAGCCGGCGGGGAAAAGGACTCGCATAAAATAAAAACACACACACACACACACACACACACACACAAGAGAAGCCGAAAGAAAGAACAACGGAATCTTTTTGTCAGCGTGACTCGCCAGAGCTCAGTTCAGCGAGCGCCGGACGATTCAGTTTTCCGGTTTTTACTTTTTTTTTTCTTTTTTTAACCCTCAATTACTCATTTTATAAGAATCAGTGGAAGTCAGGAAGTTCTTTGTGGTCGGTCATAAAACTTTAGTATGAGCATACAAGTGGTCGCAGTTACTGCAAGTAGACAAAAAGTGTCAAATGCGGTCTTCCAATGCTTTTGTCCAGCATCCGACACTTTAGCTATATACAATTAGCTAACATTGATACGTCACCTTGTGTTGACCATGGTACACCTTGCACTTTAGTTTCTGTGAAATGATCCCTAACGGATAACGGAATGATGTAATAACATTAGTCCATATGGAAAAATAACCCTTGCGAAGCTTCGAGGCATTGACATTTTGCCGTGACCTTTTTATGTAATCCGATGAATCGTGGGAGCCCAACTTACTTTTACACTTGCACGACCTGTGTAGTTGTTTGATCCTGGAGCAGATCATTTCTGTTTTCATAATTTCCTATGGGCAAGTATTGACGTCTGAATGTGAGCAAATGGAAGTCAGTGCCCCCCCCCCTCCCATCCCCCCAGTCCCCATGCAATCCCGATGCCCCGTGTTCCCTTCAAGGAGGCAAGATGGCGTCTTTAGGGCGGAGGCCTTCCACACCTCCTCTGTAATTTTCAGCGGCGTGCGCGAGCGAGCGAGCGAGCGAGCGGAGATGCCGGCCGGGGGCCCTCGCTCCCGAGTCGGGCCGTGGCCGGCGTCTCTCATTACTCCCCCACTTCCTCTCTTTGCGAGGCCGCCAAAGCCGCCTCTTGGCAAGGGGCGACTCCATTTTGGTTTTTGGCCGTCCTCTGTTTTCTCCACCCTGTGTCATTACACCGCGCAAATCGAAAAAACAGTGAGGTTAGGAGGAGGAGGAAGGGGAACGGAATGTGGGCCCGGAGCCGCTTGGGTTGACTCAGTCCATTTTGGGGTGTTTATGGTTACCTTTAAGGAGAGGAGAGGGGAGCATTTTTGGAGGTGAGCCCAGAACAAGTTGGACATTGTTACCTTGGAAGCGCATTCTGACACGACGGAGGCATGGAAGCGGAAATATGTTCATGCGTATGTTTGATTCCTGTGAGGCGCTCCCTCTCAGCCCAGCATCCCGTTCATTTGTGTATAGAGCCCACTGTACGGGGCTTTTTTTTTTCTCAATAGCCACGAGAAACCGGATTGTAATGTCAACAGTGTATTGCATAATCACGCATGCACAAAAGGTGTAGCGATGTTTATTAAAAACACAACAAAAGGCCAGACTCGCTCTGCTGGTTGTCCTTTTCCCACGCCGCCCGAACGCCACAGGGGAAAAAAAACAAACGATGGGGGTACATGTCAAAATTATTTCAGACCGACTTTATGAAAGAAACATTTCAGCATTTTGAAGAAAGTGACTTTTGAGGGCCTGATCTCCTAACAATAAAACTTTTTTTGGGGGGGGGGGCTTTTTTCACTTTAGTGAATACAATATGACTTCATTCTTAACTGTTTCTTGTCATGTTACATTTTGTGCACACCATAACCTTTTGTAAACAAGCATGACTAACTTTTGGATTTTTTTTCTTGTAATATCAAGACTTTTGTGAACAAAGTATGACTTTTTATTTTTTTGTTGTCATATTCCTTTTCGTAATATAACTTAAAATATAACTTTTAATGAAAAAAAATGCAATCTCTTAACTTGAAGTACTACTACATTGTGACTTTTCTCTTCGGAGTATTTTGTTCCCAAAATATGACTTATGCCCCTTTCTTATATTGTCATGACTTTTGACTTTTTTCTTCAATTTTTTTCCTGTGTCTGCATTCTGACTTTTTTTACTATTCATTTTTCCTACACGCTGGATTCATGTTCGCATCTATATCACAAATTGTACATTATAATGCATTGCATAAAGGATCACACACACACACACACACACACACACACACACACACACACACACACACACTGTCTAAAACGTCTCTGCGGGTTGTCTGCATTTTTTCCCCCCACCACGGCGCCTGAACTCTATAGCGAAAGAAGTGGGCGTGTCCTCTTGTCCACTTGTGTGAGTCAGCGTGGTATATAATCTTCTCGGGAGTCCGTGATGACATCATCAGGACTTGCCTGGCACCCCACGCTCTGCGATGTGGTGTTTATTTGTCCTGTCAGCCTAGGAAATCTGGGCATCGGGGATGATGATGATGATTTTGTATGTGTGTGTGTGTGTGTGTGCGTGTGTGGTCAGCGTGAGATGAAGTGTTGCAATAATAATAAGTCAGTCAGCATGAGGAGGAAGGAGGCGTTCCATGGGAACAGAATGTTCTTCTGAGGATGATGATAATGTTTCTTCTTCATGTCTTGTGGCGGTCCAGACGTGGAGATCATGTGATTATGGCAGCCAAACATTCCACTCCTTATCTCCCACCCCGGATGCTTCTGGGAAGAAATAGCATGTCTGCGAGTCATTGTCCAAGATGTGCAGATAACAAAAGTGGGCCACTCCCATGCCAGGCTTTTCCTGCCATCAGGGCTCTCGCTGCTTCTTTTCTCTGTTGGGTTAGCTCAAATGCACTTTTTTTGGTTTACTAATGGTTACTAAGACTCAACATCCCCCTGTTATGGGAACCCGTGGTTGGAAATTGTCTACTTTGATGGACTGAACGTTCTGAACTACTGTTTCCGTGCTCACACAATAGTTTTAAAAAAAGATGAGCATTCACATAACATTCTGCTTTTATTTGATGTGGTATATGTTTTTTCCATGGCAAAACCAGCTTTATTGTCTGTTACTTCATATTATGAAGAACATATTTCTTGTAATGTTATGACTTGTCCCACTTTGTCTTTTTCATATTTGTTCATCGTAAGTTCTGTTAAAAGTGATACAGTTGCAGGTTGCGGCAGCTTTTCAAACGTAAGGGGGGTGGGAACATCACTTTGGGGTACTCCACTGCAGAGAAAAAGCATTGACTGTACCACTTTTCTGACAAAAGCCTGAAAATGTATCATCAAACACAATATTTAGTTGCGTATCGATTTGTTTCACATGCCACCGCCGTTCCCGTGGGGACCAGCGGTTTACATTTGTGCGGGTGCGTACGTGTGTGACAGCGACGAGTGAGACGTCTGCCTTGGAACAAAACAAAAGGAATGCCTCCGCAGCGTGACCCTTGAACTTTTGGAATAGTCCCCGTCAACCCCCCGCGCCCCACCGCCTCCACCCTGTTAGCTCAGGAGAGGGTGTTGACTTAGAAAATAAGGCGCCGCCGCCAAGAGTCCATTTCCTTCACGTCTTCCCCATTCCTGCTTTCAGCTGCTATTTGTGTTCGTGCGCGCGTGAGTACGTGCGTGTCTGCGCGGAGACAGACTTAGGTAATGATTAACCTTTTTAGACGGCGAGGACACAGTCAGCCGACAACCACCGTCCACCTCCTACCCTCTTTTGTCCAGTTGTCTCGGCTAGCTTAGCATCAATGCTAGTAAAGCTCCGCGGTCCACAACCTTGTCTCCCAAACAACAGATTATTAATGAACACGCGTGTTTGTATCATAGACCATACGGTTGTTGTCCGCTTTAAATTACGATACGATACCAAAGTGCACTTAAACGGCTCGCCTATGCCCTCCCGCCGGCTGCCATTTTGTTTAAAGAGCACAAAATGCTCAGTTATCGTCTGTATCATAACGACGCGTGACGCTCACGCAATCTGCTGCTTTAGCGGCGCGCTAACAGCGTTTGCAGCCTTCGCGTCTCCGTCCAAGTTGTTTTTTGTTTTTTTTATGTTAGCAGATGGCGCTGGTTTGAAGAAAATTTGTATGTATAAATACATCTCGTCTCTATTATTACAATTTTTTAGTGTCCTTGGAAGTTTTCATGATTGTCATAAGGTGTGGGTGTAAAAAACGACACTCCACCGGGGCTATGGGGAGGCTATAGCCCCATCAGATAGCCGCATAGCCCCAGTTAAGCCTCTCCAACATTTTATTTGATGTGCGATTTCAACCATGAGGCGTCTTAACATCAAAACTTTTTCCTGAACAAAATGCAACTTGTTGTGAAGTTACATAACTCCACCCCATTGTTGCAGTATTTGCTTTTTCTGGGAAAAAAAAACCCCCAACTCTGACTTTGTCCGTTTTGTGACTTTGTTCATGCAACTTTGACACTTGTGATATAACTGCTTTTCCTGGACAAAAGACAACTATTGTACTCTTACTTTAGTTCGTATTACTTTATGGCCCATTCATCATTGCAACGTTGTTTATTTTTTTTAACAAAATGTGACTTGACCTCTTTTGAGTTGTTACATAACTTTTTTTGTGACTCTAAGGCTATTCTTGTAACTTTGGAACTGTTTTGTCATCACTACTTTTTGTGAATTTTTTTTTTATCTGTTCTTGTAACTGACATTTTTTTTTTTTACTTTGATAAATGACCTTTCTTGTCATTTATTGAGGATTTCCCCCGCATTACTCATGTTTGGGAACAAAATGTGACATTCTTCTTGAACGTCACATTTTTCTTGTTCTATTACTACTTTCATCGTCATGTCGTGAGTTGCACTGTATTTCCACCACATTCTTGTAAACCGTGCCTGTGGTGGGCAGGTCTGCCTAGCAACAAGTGACCAGTCAAAACAAATACTGCCGGTTGACCATGATTTGTAGATGTTCTATTACAAATTACGTCAACATTTGTTTTAGGGCCTCAGATGCGACGTAAAGTAACCATAACATTCCTGTCAACTCCGCCACATTTCCCGCATCTTCCAGGGTCAATTATTTTGCCCACCACTCCCCTTATGTCCGAGGCTCCGGGCCAGAATGACGCAAGCGGCCGATGGGTCGCAAAAAAATAAATAAAAAGACAGATGGCCTCGAGACTGCCGGCTAGCCAGATTATCCTCAGCGAGAAGAAGCGCCGAGAGCAGGTGGAGCGTCCGACAGAATGACAGACAGACAGACGGACTAATGCCTTTGCAGGCAGACATCCATCCAGACAGATGTACGTACAGAACAAGTGTCTCGCCTGGCCCCGCCAAGGACGGAGGCGCAGGCAGACAGCACCTTTGGTGGGCGCCGTAAATAGCGTCAGACTGTAAGGCGAGGAGAGGAGGCTGTCCAAAATCCGGCACCTAGATGCGCACTTTCTCCCCGTGTGTGTGTGTGTGTTGAGTATGAAGTCGTAGCCCTTGTGCTGTCAGGACAAGCTGTGAACAAGCTCCTGACATGGCCAACAAGCGCCTGTATCGCTTTCACCCAGCTAATAAATGCCTCTGAGGCTCCGGGTACCTGTGCCCCCCCCCCCCACCCCCCTTTCTCTTGCCAAAAAATGTTGTTTGCCCTGCAACTATGGTCACGTTACAGTACCGCTACTTGTGAGCAACACATCTTGAGCGGTCTTCTTCTGACTTTTTCTTGCCATCTTTCTACTATTTGCACTCCAACAAATTCTTACTAGTCTTTCTTTTTTTTTTCCTCAAATGACTGCTTTTTCCGAAGGAAATATGACTACTTTTGTATTAGTGCTTTCGCTGTAAATTTTACTGAACAAAATGCGACCTGCTAAAAATGATTTTTGCTTACAGTCTACCCCCACCCCACTACTGCGGCCCAAAATGTCTGTGCGGTCTCCCGGTTTTGTTCATTTTATCTTATTTTGCCAGTTGACGTGTTTATCCGCCCCCATGTTCTTATCTTCAATCTTTCTGGCGTTTAATGCGTCTTCCTGCTTGGGGCTATGGCAAGGGGCGGGCGAGGGGCGGGCGAGGGGGGGGGGGTCCAGCGGGCCCGGCCGGTGTCGTCATGAAGAGCGGGTGTTTTCTGACATGCTCAGACAGGCAGCCCGGCTCTAATGACCTCTGACGCCAGGCCCCGTCTCTCTCAGCAATAACAAACAGATACTCTCCAGGTCTATGCCCCCCACCTCACCCCCCCCAGCTCCCACCCCCATCCACTCATTGCAGGTGACTGCCACCACCAGGCTGTCAGCGGGGTCAGAGACGTTTTCCGTCTCTTATCTGGAAGATAAATGCCTTCCCCCCCCCCCCCTCTTGCGTTTAGTCTAAGGTAGATAGTCAGGTACTTAGGCGGCCCACCCTCCCCTGCGCCCCCACCAGGATGGATTTACGATAAACTACCCCTGAGGCCCGGCTCTGACCGACTTCAAAGAACACAGCTCTGCTTGTTTTATGGAAGGCTTTAAGTCACCACCTACCACCCTGCCCCCACCACCTCTTGCCTAAAAGCCCCCCCCCCCCCTCTCTCTGGTTCCATCCGCCAGTGTTGTCTAATGAAGGCTAATGACAGGCCGCGGCGAGGCTCACTCGGACCGCCACATATCCTGCCGCATTAGCGTCGCAGTTTGTCTGCGGCGAGACCTTCCAAATTACTGCTTACATGAGGGGGCTAGTGAGAGATGAAACGGAAGAAAAGGGGGGGGGGAGTGCGGTGGGGCTCAGGGATGGGGCGAGGGGCTCCTTTTGCTCTCGGAAGTAAACACACGTCCAATAGAGGACGCCGCAATTAGTCAAGGACGCAAAAGTTGCAGTCCAACTATGTGCTCCCCACTCCCCACTCAGACCCCCCCCCCTCCCCCCCACTGCCTTCCCCTCACCCTGAGCTTCCTCGTGTTTCACTGGCTCCCACCTTTTGAGGGGTGGGGGGCTTTTGAGTCGCTGGAAGCCACATTGCTGCGGAATAGAGATATGAGGAGGGAGGGGGCTGGAAATTGCCAATGCTGTGCTTCTTTTTTACGCTCAGAGAAACTTTAGACGAGCGACGAGGCCTCGTCGCTCGACTCCGCCGTTCCTTGCTCGAACCACACGTGTGTGTGCTCTCCCAACCGAGGAGGCTGGAGGAGGGTTTATGTTTATGGAAGCGGCGGTCACTCAACTCAACGCCCCCCCATCCCCCCTCCTTCCGATCCCCTCTTTTGCCGAACGATTTCCTGCAGCACGCGGCGGGATGATTGCGGTGACGTCAGCACATTGTTGGCCCGCGCCGCTAACGAAAACACGGCGAGCCAGACAGAAGATAAGCGCTTTTAATGCCTCGACAAATAATGTCGTGCGTGTGGACACTTGCCCACCAACGTCTCCCGGTTGCCGCTTCGGCCTCCAGGAATTCCAACGTGGCTGCTTGCCGCGTGGCAGAAAGTAGGGCGGAGAGCGCCGTTATGCGGTATAATCAAGGAATTTGGTGGACTTTGTTTTCTTTTAAAGACATGCGGTCATCCTCTGGTTTTCCCGGCCTTAAGGCAGCATGCAACTTAGATACTTTTTTTAAGCCAGTTTGAAGCAAATAAAGAAGAGTTGAGGTGAGGTGAGTTTCTGTTCTAGCAAGAACAGACTTTTGTCTGCAATGCTTGAAAACAAAATGTCCAAAATGACAAAGCTCGTATCCCTCAGCTACGTCATTCAAGTAGGCAAACAGAAGCTCATCGTCGTGGAGAACATTATTTGGCGATTTTCAACATCTCATAGCGATGTGGTTTGCTTTTGTAATGAAGTCTCAAATGCTTCTGGATGCTAATTTCATCGTGAGCAAGCCTGGGGTGATGCATTCAAGGGGTGTCTGAAATCGGAGTGCTTTTGCTACAGAGGTCAGGTATTGTTGTGGTAGCGAGAGATCAGCTAACGATATGGGGATGCACCAACTCTAATTTCTAAGAAGAGTGTGGGGGGGGGGGGGGGTTTGGGGGGGGGTCATCTGAAATCTACAGTGGGGTTAGCGCAAGTGCTGCTGGCAACTAGATAAATGAGAGTCATCGTACATTGTTAGAGTAAACGCTGACCTCTGGTTCAATTTCAGCGACTGGCAGTGAGGCTCGGTAGTTGCTGTGCAACCCGTTCTGTAAATGCACACTGCACCACACTGGCAAAGCCGCCAGAGAAATGTGGTTTTAGTTGCCGCAGGAGTTGTGCAGCCACCCCCGCAGTCATCTGGCGTTCAGTAAATTGCCCAAGACTCCTTTCTCCACCAGCGATCCGTTGTTCCATCCGTCCAAAAACAAAGACCAACCAAAGTAGACTTTACAGAGTGAGCTTCAATGATTCATGACGTGCAAGTTATTGGAATTCCGGTTGAAGTTTCAAGCCCTTCCTTCCTTCTGTTCCCCCTTCTAGATTCCCTGGCCGTGCCGGAGTCAGGGGAGCGGTCCCATTGGTGTGTTGTGGCCTACTGGGAAGAGAAGACCCGCGTGGGGCGCCTCTACTCGGTCCAGGAGTCCTCTCTGGACATCTTCTATGATCTACCTCAGGGCAACGGCTTCTGCCTGGGCCAGCTCTGCTCGGACAACAAGTCGCAGCTGGTGCAGATGGTGCGCGCCAAGATCGGCTACGGCATCCAGCTCACCCGCGAGCCTGATGGCGTGTGGGTGTACAACCGAAGCTGCTACCCCATTTTCATCAAGTCGGCCACACTGGACAACCCGGACTCGCGCACGTTGCTGGTGCACAAGGTGTTCCCCGGGTTCTCCATCAAGGCCTTCGACTACGACAAGGCCAGCAGTCTACGGAGGCCCAACGACCACGAGTTCACGCAGCAACCGCGCACGGGCTTCACGGTGCAGATCAGCTTCGTGAAAGGTTGGGGACAGTGCTACACGCGACAGTTCATCAGCAGCTGCCCCTGCTGGCTGGAGGTCATCTTCAACACCCGATAGCGGCGGCCTCCCCTGCCCCTTTCCTCCTCAGACACTATCCCCCCTCAACCCTCATCGTCCTTTTTTGTTCCAGAGGTTCAAAAGAAAGTTATAGCAGAAGAAACACATGACCTTCTTCACAAAAAGTGACTCAAAGACTTAACGAAAAATAAAGAGGCGAGAAATGTATTTTATGTTTCATATATATATATATATATATATATATATATATATATATATATATATATATATATATATATATATATATATATATATATATATATATATATATATAAATTGTAAATATGAAGACGTTTTATATGCATCATTATTTATGTATTGTGCAATGTGTTGATGACAAAAAAGAAAATAAGATGCACTTTTGCTTAATATAAATGCAAAACAAAGAAATGCCAAAATTAAAAAAAAATATATATATATACAAATGTCTCCTGCTTCATGTTGGTTTGTGTGTGTGAATGATCGATCTAAACTGATGTCGTGATTTCCATCAAGAAAAGCGATGAACGCGCGCAGAACCACTAGGCGAGGTTACAAGTTCCCGATATTGTGAAAGGATCCTGAACGCACCACGTTGCACGCATAGCAAACGTGGAGTGGATGAGATTCTGCCAGCAGTGAGCGTGGTTTAAGGTGATTCATGACACACGAGTTGGAGTTGCAGTAGAATTGATTGCAAGACTAAACCCACATTGCACATTTAAATACAAACCATGCTTTGTTCAACACAAAAGTCAACGGAGGATCCCATTCAAATGCTAACGACTGTTAGCATCCTAAAAATTAATTCACTGCAAAGCTGCGGAAACACAAACACAGGTAAGATAAAACTACTCAAAGGCACAAATTATTCCCAATCTGTGAAAAACGAGTTATGTTGATAGCGTTCAATGTCAATTTCGGTTCTGCATCCATGCACGGTACTACATTGCTCGGACGAGGTATTTGTTTGTATTTTTTTCAGTCTTATTGTAGCATGTACAAATACAATCCGCGACATCCCAAGTTAGCCCAGTAAGTCCCACGACTTGTGACGGTAACATAAAATGGAAATAATCCATGACAAAGTGGTAAGGGTAATGCTCATTCGAGGCATCAAGTAGTTATGTAACAGAATGAAAATGCAAGAGACTTGAATTTCTCATGATATTTGCAATGCCGTTTTGTTTGCACTCGACGAAAAATGAATAAGACTTTTCAAGAATTGTTTTAACGTGCAGGGATGAATGGACATGAGGTTCCTTTTTTTTTTTTAAAAAAAGGGTCTTCTTCCTTGGGTTATTTTCGTACGGGTGTCCTTGATGAGTGATGACATCACAGGCAGGAAGCGGTGATGCGCGTGAGGAAGCCACGAAGTCAACAGAGGTCTTCCTCCTTGTCACCGAATGAACACATGGAATCGAACAAAGAATTTGCGGGTGACACGCCTGTGGAAATGAGCAATATGCCGGATTGTGACCCACACGAGACAAACTATGAGTGTGTGTTTGTGTGTGTGTGTGTGTGTGTGCGCGCGCGAGTACACGCCAGTCTGGGCCTCGACCTGTCAGATGGGTGTCTGTGAAGCGGATTACGACTGTAAGCCTGCTTTACCCACTTCCACTGTCTCAAAGACCTACATTTGCGAGGCCTACTTTACTCGACGCACAACAACACCGCGCACAACGTTGCATTGGTGAAAGTGCAAACATTTCAGGCAAAGGGCGACAACGTCACAACGACCGGGAATGATGAACTCCCCCTCAAGCTGTCAGAATATCAAGACGGTCATTTGGCATGAATATTCACGAGTCCGATCGAACAGCCCGAGGGTTGGAATGTGAGGCGGTCCCGTGACAAGACCTCATTCCTTGAAGTCACCAACCTCATAATGGACGACATGCCCTCGCAGCGCTAATCCTTAACCTCGCTAATACAGTAGCGTACAACCAAACCGGCTCCAAGTTTGTGCGTGTGTGTGCGTTGGCATGCCTATGACTACCCTCGAAAAGGATCACCCCATGACCCCGCCCTGCAGTGATGCGACACGAAACTCACTATATTACATGTTGTTTAGTCATTTTAAACTCTTAATATATATATATTTCCAGAGATTTTTCGAACAAAAAAAGTAAATTCAGGATATGTTAATTTCTTTATATTACGACAATTTATTTATTTATTTATTTAGCTAGGTAGCTATTTATTTATTTATTTGTCTTTTTTTGTTGTTTTTTGTTTTTTTTGTTTATTTATTTTTTTAAAGAGGAGACTATTGCACTGGGGTTATGCGGTGTTAATGGGAGAGATTCCTTCGGAGCGTCTGTGTGTGCGTGCGTGCGCACATGCGACTTCCAGGCCGATCTAAACATCCTCTCGAT
This sequence comes from Hippocampus mohnikei, assembly GCA_026261675.1. Classification (NCBI taxonomy): domain Eukaryota; kingdom Metazoa; phylum Chordata; class Actinopteri; order Syngnathiformes; family Syngnathidae; genus Hippocampus; species Hippocampus mohnikei. The sequence goes on from JAKGUB010000344.1 coordinate 4,418,827, forward strand.
TGTTTGAATGTGGAATGTGAGCCATTCCTTAAAAGTCGATTTTTTTTTTTTGGTTTGGTTTTGTTTGAGGTGCACACGCTATTTATAGATCAAGCTCTCTCGCCGCCGCTTTGCATGGGCCTGCTGTGTGTCATGCGTGCAGACACAATGTGTTTACGTGCGTGCGTGCGGGGGGTGGGGGGTAGAATGAAAAGTATTAATAGAAGATTCACATTTGTGTCTGATAGAAATGCAACTTGATTTTCATCATGCACCTTTTGCATCGTCGTCATTTTTTTCTCGGATTCTGATTACAATTTCATCTCGTCATGTTATGTCGCGAGACGTCAAAACAAATTTTAGATGGATATTGCGTCATAAAATGTCATTCTTCCTGGAGGGGGGGGGAAATGACTTCGGTCTTTTTTTTTTTTTTTTCATAAAAAGAAATGTGATTTTAATCCCATCGCAAAAGCAAGACTTCTTTATCAGATTCCGACTTTGAAATGAGATGGAGTTGAAATCAAATGGATGCATGTTTTATTCACACTGAAAGCTGTTCTGTGAGTGGATTGGAAAAAAAAAACCCACCACAAAGTGTTCCTTCAATGATTTTACGGGCTTAAAGTTCAGTCGGAGGCTTTCGACCCCCCCTGGGTCGTTTTGATGCGCAGACGACTTCTATCGTAATTCCGATGATGTATTCCATGGTCGTTGGCGTCAAGTCGCATTACCATCGCCGCCTTTCCCGCGTACATTCCTGTAGGTTGGTTGCATGCGTGTACGGCATTATGAGGTGGATAATTCACGGGAAATGTCAGTGAACACGGCCTACGGAATGATTGATAGCCGCAATATCGCCGGCAGACGGCCGACAATATCCTTTTTCGATAGCGCCGCGCGAGGCGAAGACATTTCCCTCGACGTCCCCTCGCTGACTGACGGCCGACTTCAATAACGCGGCCGTGTCATCAAAAAGACGATCGGTCGCCCGGCTCGCTGGTCGAGGGTGAGGCGAAGGCTCGGCCCTCGCAGTTTTGCGCGGGGTGACTGACGCGTACGTGCGGATGGCAGCAGTTTACCGGTCACGCCACAACGCCAACAACAAACCCAACCGCGGGACAAATGTCAGCGGGACCGTTAACGCGACAAGGAACCGGACACACTTTTTTCATTTTTTTTCCCCCCTTCGTTGTCCTATAAAAAGATATTTAAAAAATATCCGCCATATCACGAGGTGAGCGGTGGAATCACTTTTGAAAAATATTTACTACGAGTACACAAATATCCGCATTCTTCCGACATGGTGTTTTCCGTATGGGCAATTTTGAGGGGAAGCGAGGGCGTCCAACTTTTGGCAAATAAAAGTCGGGCGACCGTTTCGCCGTCTGCATTTGCGCGCGCGGCGGCGGTGCTGCTTTCCGTCGTGCTGACTTGGCTGGATGTGTGTGCAGATTGCAGTAAACGGGGGCGAGGAATGCGAGCGGCGGCTAATCATGGCGGGCCTTCGAGGAGTAACCAGATAGCAGCTGGCAGACTTCAGAGGAGTGGGAAAGGCCTCCGCGCAGACGCAGCGCCTTTCCAGGGAGACGCTTTGGCTGGACCCCCCTTCCCCCTCCGAACCCCGCCCACTCCTCTGAACCCCCCCCATCCTGAAAGACCCAGACGTGGCCCCTGAGTGCCCAGCTTACAATCAAAGGTTTGTAGTGTGTATTCACAAGCCACTGATACTGCTCGACGTATCATCATCATCATCATCATCATCATCATCAAAACAAGGGAAGCAGTAAACAGAGTTTGTAGTCACGACCCTTGTCAGGATGAGCGACTCGGATCAATGGATAGATGGAGATAAATAGAAAGGTCGAAGGGTTTGCTCCAAAATACAAATTTACTCAATGAAGGCTTTTTTTTGGTTTTGTTGTTAAATTATAACATTTCCCACATCCGCACTCTCCAACAACCGCCGCTGTACACAAAGTGCCGTACGAAAATAAGTTGATAAGGTAAAAAGAAAAAATGAACAGCCAAGACGGTACAAAGCCCAAAAACCGCCAATCAACAACGACGAGAAACGGTACCGAGAGAGCGAGCCGCCTGCAGCCCCGACCCGCAGTGTCGTATCAGCGCTTTTGTGCCAGTTAAACACGACGCAGAAATGGGAAGGCGAGATCTTCTCCTGCTCGATCGGAGAACGCTTTCCAGAACAACCCCCCAAAAAAAAAACTCATGGAAAATGAATCCCCCTCAGGCCAAATTTTGTGTCTGACATACTTTGTAAGTAAGACGGTAATCAGCGTATATTTTCAGCGTGTACACGCGTGTTAGTGGGCACACGTACACACTAGTACGCCCGCGCGCACCCCAACGCTGGCGCACACAATTAGGATTTTAGTACTTTCTCGCTGCGTCAGACCCGGGGCCTTATTACGCGAGGAGCTCGATCAAAGCGGCCGGAAAGCGATAAGCGGAGAAAGGCAAGACGCCGACTTTGACTTTAATTATCTTCCTTTCTATCCTTGGAAAGCGGCTGGAAATAAAAAATTAAAAAACAAAACGAAAGGAGTATAAAAATAATAGTTTATTCCAAGTGAGTGAGCAAGATCTCGCTGAAGACGTGAATTCTTCGATTGTTTTTCTTTCCTTGATGACTTTATTCACTCCGTCGTTTTACTTGGATTGTGTCTGGGGTCGCTCGCGTCGTAGGAAAGCATTGTTGAGATATTTGAGGTCTCACAAAATGCCCCCCCACCCCCCAAAAAAAAAAAAAATGGCATCAAAGCATGGATGGTTGTTTGTCTATGTGTGGCCTGCGATTGGCTGGCAACCAGTTCAGGTTGTGCCCCGCCTACTGCCCGAAGACGGCCGGGAGACGCTCCGGCACGCCCGCATTCGCCACTTACCTCGCGGCACAAAACATCTACCGCGAGACTATTGCGCATCTGTCGAATAATTGACGAGATCGACATCGATACATTCCTGTGCACCGAGTGATCGATATTGTATCCGGACACGCCGTGGCCTTTTCGTGCGTGTTTAACTTTTGAAGGGCGGAGTCAAAAGAGGAATAATATGCAAAAAAACGTCAAAGAACAAAAAAAAAAAAAAAAAAAGGTGGATACGGCCCTGCTGTTGCTAGGCAACTGCATGCCTCCAAGTGTGTGGAATTTAAGCCGTGGAAGAGATCCAATTTTCCCGGGGACCCATTTCAACATTGCACCAGACTGAGAGGTGTGTGTGTGTGTGTGTGTGTGTGTGTGTGTGTGTGTGTGTGTGTGTGTGTGTGTGTGTGTGTGTGTGTGTACAGGGTAAACACAAGCGAGGTAGAAGTGATTGTGACCATATGAGAGGGAGAGGAAGGCCAAACGATTGTGTGCGTGATTGTGTTGGAGTCTACCTGGCAAAGATTTGGACACGCGCTTCGTGACCTTGTCGCAGTGACAAGAAAGCAAAATTGACATCTTGTAGAAAGGAGCGGAGAAGCCTTTCACAGATGGAAAAAGAACTTCTTTTTCACTTCTGTCGGTTCACCTGCGCCAATACCTTTGCCCATGCTGATGACACACACACACACACACGCACACAAAAACAAAAGCACAATTTGTTTCATTTTGCTGCCACATTGTCAGCCATCTTGGATTCCGTCTCGCGCATCAAAGATCGATTTTTTCTGCCCGGCAACATCTTTTGTTTACCTGTGTCGGGATTTGCCCCGTGAGTGTTTGGGTGTGAGTGAGCATTAGCGGGCAGATTTCAAGAAGATTAAGAGAGGAGAGCAAAAGCCGCCTTTGTGGGCTTTTCCGCCAGCCAGCTGCTTGCATTAACGTCACTCTCTCTCTCTCTCTCTCGAGCTCTCTCGAGCTCTCTCGAGCTCGTGGTTGGCTAATTGGCGGGAGGCCCGCGGCAAAAGTGATGCTAAACCGGTTAGTTGTATGCAGTGACCAATCACACGTGGGAGGGTTCTTGTTCACGCGTGGACCTCGTGGGACCGAATAGGACACCTGGAACAATTGATTGCGTCGATATTATCGTGGAACTGGGATGTGTGCACCTTTGGGAAAAGTGAAGCTTTCTCCTTTTTTCGCCTTTTCCTCAACTGACTTTCTTCAGAATTCCGATTGCCGGCTCCGGCCTTAAAGGCCTTGTCAATCTATTTTGGGGGCGTTTATTTTCTTTTTTTTTAAAACAACACGTGTTGTACAAATGGGGCCTTACCGTGTGATGCGTTGCTTTTCGCATCAAAACGAGACATCGCGTGTATCCGTGCCAAACGATCGGCGGGCACGAGAGCGACGGAAAGTGACAACTTGCCACACGGGCCCGCAAGCGGCGGCGGGCGACCGATCCCCCAACCGGCTCCGTCCGTCCCTTTATGACCGTTCTCACATTTAAATCATTTGTTGAGGCTCTGTACGAAAGTGACAGGGGGCGGAAAGCTGCCGATGCAATTTGAGCGGGCCGGCCGTGGGAGGACCTGCGCCGGTCTTTATTTAGATCGGCTTCATGTCTGCCTGCGCGGAGGCTGCGATTCAAATCGCGGAGCCTCTTTCTGTCCAAATTTCAGAAAATGACAGCCAACGCTGCTCTTCAGAGCCCGTACACGACTCTTTCCTATATTCTGACGATGAATACGCGTATCGTATTTAGTTCGGTGTTTGAGTACAGCAACGCAATGGCAACGTTGTCGTCAAAACATGGCAGGCCGCGCCGACCATACGGCGCTTCCTCTCGCGTCGGGTGCGAAAGCTCCTCCCGAAATAGGCCCAAACAGATCTCCAAGTGAGTCAACAGTTAAGTCAAACAGAGAATACTGTAACGTGGCGGCGCCGCCAGCTCACCTGCCAGTGAACCCTGACTGTGACACACACACACACACACACACGCACAAACAAACGGTGCGAGACAGAGAGGAGGTGTGAGTGCCTCTGGAAAAAAAAAAATGCCAGATGAGATATTAGGTGGTTTGTGTAGCTTGGTGTGTGTGGTTTGTCACCTCCTCTTTCTGCATCACTACCTGAGTGTGACAGCCAGAAAACAACAGGAAGCACAAGAGACTGTGTGCGTGTGTGTGTGTCACGATCAATATTTAGCATCTCTAACGGCAAGGTTTCAACATTTTAGGAACTAAGAAACACTATTATAAAAATAATAAGAGGCAGTGATTTTGATTGCAAAAAAAAAAGATGGACGCACATATAAGTGTAACTAATGGTCAGGAGGAAAAATAGGTATGGTGCGTCAACGGGTTCTTCTACCATCTTGCTGCAAAAGTTGCGTGGAACTATTTCTTGATGTGTTTATTTGTATATCCTACTATGTAACACTTGGTGCAACAAAGAACGATGCATCCACAGATGAAGAAATCCACATTTTGGAGTGTTCACAATCCAGTAACAACAACACAGCGTGCTCACAGGAACTGCCCATCATTTTCTTTTCATGCACAGATGAGTGTAGACGTGACCTTTAAAAGCCCCTCTGGGCGCTGCCACTTTGATGCTAAGTGCTAGGCTGCTCCTCAGTAGGATTTCTAGATGAAAAAAAAATAAAGCATCACCGTGAGTCACGCTGTTTACCGGCGGCACCTCGCTTGAGCGCACATAAACGCGTGCGTGAGTCCAGGTGGTAGCCGCCTTGAACCGTTTCACTTTGAGTTGCTCTACTTCAATGAGAGAGTCTATTTTCGCTTGGGCACTGTACCAGGGGTTAGGCTGCGAAAATGGTTCCACGCTTTTGTCACGTATTGACAATTTGTGGACACATTGCATGTAATCAAGAATTAGCGTAAAACCTTGCCGCAAGGGATGTCCCGTGTGAGACAAATGTGCTAGCCCATCCCCTCCACCATGTAGCTAGCGGCTAACTGGAAGCTAATTGTTTAAGCTAGCTGCTGGCTTAAACAATTAGCTTCCGAAAATATCTAAACGCGAGTCATTTTCCGATGATATTAGCTTGAGGCACGGAAAGTAAACGACAGCTTGAATGAAATCATTTAAGGAAGAAAAATGACAAGGTCATGTGCTAGCATGCTAACTGGACAACAACTCCGACTTCACTTGATGCCGCCACGTCGTCGGGCCGCATAAATCCCCGTTTCTCCAAAAGTTCTTCACGGTAGCTGTAATTTCTAAGCGCTTGTTTTGGAAGCAGTTACAATGTTCCTAAAAGGTCAACGCGTTCGTTAAGGAGCAAATGTTTGCTATTCAAATCACGCTCCTTGTTTTCCCTTTTTTTTGCTTCAGGGGTGGGAAGGTAAACAGTGTTCAACACGGGCAAAAATGCTTGAGAATACCTTTGTTGATAGTCCGCAAACAGTACAGAATTATGTAGCCCCCCCCCCCCCCAAAAAAAACGTTTTTTCGATATTTACACCACCCCGTGATTGCATTTTTCTTGTATCCGTATAGCTTTTACAATTGTTATCTAGAGTACGTGATGAATTTGACAATCCGAACATGAGGTTATTCCTCAGGGACCAAATTGTATTTCTTTGAGCACACACGCTGGGATCCCAGTTAAATATTTAACAAAATATGTATTTAGAGGCTGCGTTTGTTTTTTCTTTTCTTTTGTTTTTTTTTTTTAAGCCATTTTCTTTCAACTAGAGTCACGGAAGGAGGCGACAAACCTCTCACTGACTGACACGTCGTTGACAGCACGCAGTGGACAAAATCTCTTGCAAAAGCATTTTGTTCATATGCGCAAGATAACGAGGCGGCGTTCACTCAGACTGCATACCTTATCAAAAGCTCTTCTCATCAAAAGGAAACTTACATTAGATTCACCTATAGCGTACACCCCCCCGCCCCCCCCCCCCAATCCCCAACGGAGCAGATGGTGCATACAGCAGCTGCATTGAAATCGCAGCGCACGACTCTCATTGAGGGGGTGTTTCTCTATTTTCACTTGTGTCACAAATTTCAAATCAGTACGACTTGGTGGGGAAGGGTTCAGAATTTGTAACTTTCGGGCTCAAGAACAGACTTTCCAAGTGACAAAATTCCCTTTTTTGTTGTTGCTCTTGTAGGGAACATTCAGCTAGAATTCTGCGAAAAATTCCAAGTCAATCAGACTTTTATTTTGGTGAGGAGAGCTAATTTTGTCACTTCTGAGTTTAAAAACATCTTGGAAAATATGATTTTTTTGGGGGCTCTATCTAGGGTCTCGTGCGATTGCGCCAGGTGTACCCAAAGAATGGCATTGAAATGTATTCAAACAATGTGTGGCGTGCAGACAACGGCCATTCTGTATTCATGACAGCACACACAGCTGGCAGCCGAGGCTTGGCGCTGGCGCGTGCGCGCGCGTTTGTGTCCGCTTGTGCGCATACACGTGGTGGCTGCATCTCAAGTAGTCCCCGTTGTACATTCATGGCATCATGATTCAATTATATATAGCCAGTACTTTGCCTGCATATTAATCTGGGAAGCCCCCCGCCCCAAACTAAATTTGTCTGGCTCTGGGGATGGGGGTGGCAAGCCCATCTGGCAACATGGTGACTGTCTGCGTGTGTCGGCGAGGGGTGTTCGCTGTCAGGTGTGAGACACACGAATGAAAACGTCACTTGCTCTGAGGAAAGTCATTTTGGAACGTAAAAAATTCGTCAAAAATAATGACAGTGCGCGGGCGTTGTAAATTCCCACGGGCTCCAAATGCGTCATCGTCTCATTGCCTCGTCCTTGTCGCGTCGCCTCGAGACCCCTTCGGCAGCCTCTCCTTGACCTCCCCTTTATGAGTCTGTGCGACCTTCCCGTGAAGTGAAAGGTTAACTTTTTGTGCGCGGGGGAGACGGAGTCAAAGGCAATATCGGGGTGGGGTTTGTGTGTGCGCGCGTGCGTGCGCGCGTGTGGAGGAAATTAGCAGTTCACACTGCGCGTCTCGCACTTTTGTCACGTTGTTCTTGTTCATCACCATCAATGCCGCAGGGGCGAGGCGGGATGTGGGAAGGGGTGGGGGGCAGTGGGATGGAGGGGGGGGGGGGTCTGATAATGCAAGGCGACAGACATGCAAACCTACGCACACACGTCTAACACTCTTTGCGCGTTCGTAAGTGTGTGCCCGGAGCGAGACGAAAGGTGGAGAAAAAAATATATTTCATGATGAAATGCCTCGATCTGTCTATCTATCCGTCCAATTTTCTTTGTTTTAGTTTTGCCACTTGTCGGGAAGAATTGCTGTCGTTTGCTGCAACCATTTAGAAAAAACAAGTACCTAAAAACATGTAAGTCTGGATACAGCTGTATTGACTTTTTTTTTGGGCCGCACTGGGTGTCGTGAGTCTGTGCAGGGGTACCTAATGTTGTGTCTGGCCGGTGTATTTTAAGGTTTTAAGAAAACAGTGTGTGGTCAGAACTTGTATTTCCTCTCAGGTCAGCTGTCAGTCAACGTTCTTTCAAAGGCTGTCTTTTTTTTTTTTTATGTATTTCTACAAATACTCAAGCACACGTTCTGTTTCCTTTCGGAGGCGCGTTGACGCAAAAATAAACATGGCCGACGAGGCCACTCTGGGCGGGTTGGTTACACCTGCGCGCTCGTTCTCACACCCGGCTGTTTGGATTGAGGCAAACGGCCGTTTTGATCATGGCCACAAATCACGGACGAAAAGTGCAACGTTGTTGAAAGCGCGCCGGGGTCATCTTGCGACTAATTTGCCTCCTCGGCCGTCGCCGACGCGAAAGTCAAAGTAAGGATTGAGCCGCCGTAAAAGAGGCAGAACACACACGGCGGCCAGCCGTAATTGAGGGATCGATAACATAATCAATCGGTCCCGGAGAGGCGTGAAAATTATGACGAGCCCGATAACCTCGGCAGTCATAAATCAGTTTCAAGAGGAAAATCAATGGGCTTGATCGGATTGTCTAACAGGTTTGTCAATAAGCTGATTGGACGCTTGGATGATTACATCGCTCAATTCAAGACGCAGCCAAACCAATTAGCAACTAATTAGCTCGAGGCGTCATCTTGCGAGAATAAAGTCCACATCGTCAAAGCGCGACCTTGGAATATTGGGACGATCACATTTCCAATAAAATTGCAATTTTCAGAGGCCAAGGTCAAAAAAAAATATGACCAGAATAAAGGTGAAATAGTCACAGAATAAACTCGGAATTTTGTGAGAATAAAATAAAATAAAAAAATGACTGGACTAAAATGTTAATTTTCTGACAGCCAAGGAAAGATATTCCAAGTCGCAAGACTAAGAAAAAGTCACGCAAATATGAAAATAAAGTTGAAACTATTCCAAGGATGAATTCAGAAATACTATGAAAGTACAAATGAAAGATTAAAGGCCAAATTATTACAAAAGTAAACACAAGAAAATAAAGTAAAACCACGACAGCCTCCACACGCGTCCGAGAAAACGAAAATTGCCTTGAAACCGCCGTCGCTATCCGCCCCCGTGGCTAAGCGGCCCCCTTTTTTGTGTTGGCATGTTTAATATTCCGAGCCGGAGGCGGAATCCCGAGGCGCTGACATCAAACAATATGGCCATTGTTGCCGCCATCGCCGCGGCGGCCTCGGGGTGACCGCGAGGGCGCCTCAATGCTCCTTTGTCTGCTGCCCGGCGCGTCTCGACCGCGGCCGCACGACACGCACACACTCAGACATGACATGACACGGCGGGGGAGATAGATGTAATGAAAGGACTCTAAAGAGGTGCGAGTCGCTGCCAGCCCACACACACTATCATTACCATATAAATTATATTAGCGCTCAACCCGCAGCGAAATTGAACAAAAAAAAAAAGAAATACAAGCACATCATGTTGTGTGTACGCGTGCGCGGAAGCGACTTGATATAATTAAGCTTGTTATTGCTGTCGTGAAGGCACACGGGGTTTGCTAACACATCATGAAAATTCAACGCTTCAGCAGAAGAAGCGAAGCAAAGTTGATGCAGGACGACCTTTGCCGAAGATTGCGGGGAGCGCCGAATGTTTTCTCACGCCAGCGAGTTAGATGGTCAAATAAATGTTGCATGAAAAAGAGGACCTCCCCCAAAAAATGAAAAAAATTGGGATGAACCAGGGGAAGAGAAAATAGCTCAAGAGCAAAATGACTGTGATGATGATGATGATGATGATGATGATGATGATGATATGCTGGCACGGTGGTGGGCGGGTGGTTTGCATCTTCCTCTCTTGTTCTCTCGTATTTTAAAGCCGGTTTCAAGGCCAGGATTGCAGTACAGGAGGGCTGAAAAGAGTCCTTGAGTAATTCAGGTACCTTGATTAAAAAAACAAAAAAAAAGTGCTCCTGTAAGACGTGAAACCATTTATTAAAGTTCAAAGTCAGACCTTTGGAGGAAAAAACAAAATGGCAGCAGATTGTTGAAGTGAAACAAATGCGAGGCTCTCGCTAATGACGACGCCGTTCATTTATCGACGTTTATTTCTACGCCGCTGCGTCAAAATATATCTTGATGTGAAACCGGTCGGTGGCACAAAACCCCATCATTTAGAAAACTTCTTTAAAAAAATGCAAACATTGCTTCGAATTCCGATTTAACTACTGTGTTCGCATAAGTTACGGATAAACTTGTGACGGCGCCGCCATAGCACGCGAGCTTTGTTGTCAACCAAAGAAGAAGAAGAAGAAGAAGTTGGGCAGTTTGTGAAGGTGTGGAATCTCCCCGGACAAAGTAGCACCCTGCCCGCGAGTCCATGCGATCCGCCGGCCGACCTCTTTGAAGCCTGTTGATCCACGGGGGGGGGGGGCGCCTTTGAGCCACTGGGCCCGTTAAAAGTGGGCGAACGCATCCAGATGTTTTCATAACGACGCCGTTCAAAGCCTCCCTGCGGGGCTTCACTCTTGCTTCCTGACTTCATTTTTAGCATGTTGAGGAAGAAGAAGAAGAAAAAAAACCCAGCCGAGCGGCGCGGGTTGCCTGGCAACAGGGTCGAGCCTGACACTGGCTTCGCGGGAGCCTGGCAACAAAGACATCAGGTGCCACTTCCCGCCGATCGTCCGCGGACGTTGGCGGCGACCTCCCCGCACAACAGCCGCTAACGGCGCCCCTTTCCCGTGGCTCATTCTAGGGCGGGCGCTAATTTCCGCTTGAGGGATGAGTTGACTTTCGCCAAGCCACACACACACACACACACACACCCCTCAACGTCTCCTGGCCTGGAGTCGCAAAGCAAAGGAATTCCCATGCTCTTCCCGTTTCCTCATTCCTCGCGTTCTTGCCCCTCTCCTCACTCGGCGCCACATTCCATCTGTCGGCGTTGGCAGCGTCCGCGTGGAAAAGCCAGCAGCCAGCCAAGCTAACGCTGGGGCGCGCGCGCGCGCTCGTGACCGATAGACGGCGACGTGTCATGTTTGTGATTCGGAAGCAGGACTGAGATGAAACCAAGAGGGGCCATTTGAAGTCCACCGAAGAGATTAACGTTGCCAGAATCAGATGGCCATCGGAGGAAGGCTGCTGCCACTCCGCTTCCCTCGCCGAACTACGCCACGCCCATTTCAGGCACGGAGAGCCAAATGATTCGGACTTTGGAGAGTCGACGTTGAACTGCCGCCTCTGAAAGGCCCCCGCGAGGCGAGCGGGAGCGTTTTGGCTCCATTTAAAACTTGATTTACTGACTCAGGAGTTCCCGCGCCCCCAAAGGGCCGCCGAGACACTTCATTCAGGAAGCGTAAAGGTCGTGATATCATTTCCTGCACTGCCAGTCCAGGAAGCGGCGACACGGCTTTCCAGTTTCCGCTTGGGTTGATTTCAGCTTCGCAAAATTTCACCTGAGCGACGTTTGGATCGTTGCCTCACGATTTGTTTCCCCCCCCCCCCCCCCCACCCCTTTGCCATGTCATCCTGCGTTTGCTTGCATTTACTTGAGAGGCTCGAGAAATGTTTTGTCATCTCCGTGCGTGTCTTTCACTTCCTGCTCGTACCCACCGAACAGATTTTAGCGTTTCTGCGAGAAAGCCACGATCATAACGGTCTCGACGGCGGCGGCTTGCCAATTGCGCAATCGCCGCGACAATATCCCGCCGGCCGGGCTTTCCGTGCGTAGAATACACAGGTGGGCAACTTGTGGATGTTCCAAGTAGCGCGGCGGTTCAGAGGTCGAGCTGGAAGCGGCCGGGAGCCCACGGTTATTGATTTCTTTCCGAGAAGAGTGTTTTTTTTTCCGCAGCAGGAGCATCTGGGGAGGAAGATTCTTTGGCTTTTGAACTCGACTTTGTCTTCCGCAACGTGTGGCCTCCGCGACCTCCACGCAAGCAAACTGAATTGTTTTTTTCTTTCTTTCTCCACGCAGCGCGCCGAACTGCACGCCTGAACAGGAGCGCGAGGGGCCTCAAGACCCCAGAACACCCCTTCAGAATCCTTCCCAATCAATAAGGTTCTCGCACCGCGGAATCATCCGGAAGGAAACGCGAGGTGATGAAATCGATTGGATTCTTTCAAGCCGACAAAGTTTAAAAAGGAGATTATGGAACGATCGGGACTCGAACGGAGGTCACGTTAAGGGTTTTTCGCCGTGCCCGTTTGCGCGTCCTTTCCCGCATCCCCTTTAAAACCCAAGAAGGATTTTGCTTGGATAAGATAATCCCTCGTGTTTGAAGGAGCTTTTTTGGAAGCTCGAGCGAAGCCTCGAGTCATATCTGCTGTCGTCCAGCCTTTGATCTCATTAACCTGCACATCGTCAATCCGATAAGGATCTTGTACGACGCGGCACGATAATCTCGTGAAGTTCGAAGGCGCTTCTTTGAATGCCGACCTCCCGTCCCGTCTCGGCTTCCAATCGTCTCCCTTACCTGTGCGCTTCTTTGATCTCGCCACCACCCACAATCACAGGCACGCTTCCGGACTAGCCGACCGTAACAAAATCCGGGGTCGCACGCGCGCCACCGAGTTACCGCTCCAAAGTTGTCGCGCGCCGAATGCGTGAGGCCGTAACGGCCGCGGCATATGTAAATGAGGCTTGCATTGTTAGCGCAACGGCCCCACCGCCGTGCCACGTTTGTCGCCAGCGACCCGGGAAACAATGTGAGCGTCTGCCTTTTCGTCTTCGTTGAACCACAAAAAGAAAAACAACTTTTTTTTTCTTCCCTGCAAAACATATTTTTGTTCTGTTGTCTTTATTCCCCCACACACACACACAACTTCCAGAAGACATCCGAGTGGAGCCTCGCCCCGAGCAATTAAGTTTTTAATATTGATGACAATATGCAAAACGGGATAGCGGGGGTTGAGGGGCTCTAACTAAGGAGGGACTGAGCTGCCCCCTTTTTTTTTTGCATAAAAATTCGCATTGGTAACTCACCACGGTTTCACAAATCTTCATCCCCCCATATATACATATGCATATATATACATATATACATACATATATATATATGCATATGTATATATATATGCATATGTATATATATATATGCATATGTATATACATAAATGATCTTAACTTAAATAGAAAGCTAGAAATAAAACAAGATGGGGGAAAAAATGAGTTCATGACATCATCATCCAAGCGATGATGTTTCTATTACACAGTTCTTGATGCAAGACAAAGGAAATAATACCAAACTCCCCCCCCCCCCAAAAAAAAAGTGCGCTGTTTGTCAGCACAAGCATGTCCACTGTGTTTGAGGGGTGCAAGGGTACTTGACGTCACATGCTAAGCTATGGGCTAAATCTAGCTATAAGGCTGGATTGATTTGGCTTTCGGGCAAGTCGTCAATCTTCACGTCGCTATAAGGCACTAAAAATAATGTTAAAAAAAAAAAGAATAGGTCATTTGTCGGCCTAAAGTGGCGCAGAACTGCGACGCCTTCATACCGTTACACCCCTTGTGCGTCACCGTGTCGTCTTTCCGGCCGGAAGAACAAATGCATTGCAAAAAAAAAAAAAAAAACACACAAAAAAATACAAGCTAAAATGTAGTGGCACCAATGTAAGTTTGGGGTTGTCATGCACAGTGTATTCATTCTTCTTCCGACCTTGTTGAGAATGCGTGTCGCTAGTCATGCTAAATCGTAGCCTCCCGTGACGTAAGACGGTGGCCGCGACCGCAGCATTTCACAAAGGTCGAAGACCGACAGGTCCTTCGACGGATGCAATCCCGAAATTGTGTTTGTGTATTTTCAACCCCACCCAAAAAAACCCCCCCAACAACCCAACAAGCTAATTCCTGCTGGAAATCTTCTGGGCGCTTTCCCACATTTCTTTTGCTAACATCAACTGTTTGTTTTTTCGTTCTTTCAAATACTTGCAAATATACTGCACGCAGATTACAGAGAGCTCATTCACAGATGCTACATGACCGATTGCAGCGTACGTTAGCGTCACATATACATTGAAAAGTTTTTTTTCTTTCTTTTTTTGGGGCTATGTGGTCTTCATAATAAACAGGCGAATAAAAGTCATTATTCCTCAAACATAATAAAATGATCAAATAGTGTCAATGTCGAACACACACCAGTTCACGGCAAAGGAGTAAAAATGTGAGCTACACTTGACATTTGCATGACACTTTCCATTATTTCCTTTTTTTTTTCTTTTTAGCTCCACAAAAACTTCCTTTCACTGCAGCAACGTTTTTTTTTTCTGTCCATCAGTTTTTTGTTTGTTTAAAGCAAACCACCTCGCAACAATGCAACCGACTCCAACGTGTGCAACAAAGCCCAGTGCGGGATCGCGTCCGTACATGGCGAAAATCCACAAAACAAGTTTTTAGTGCCACACTGAAAAAAAAAAAAGGGAAACATTATTTTGAAAAGGATTATAAGAGAATACTCGATGCTGATCTCGAACACGCTTGCAACCTGCCAGCTTTATTCACACAACTGCAGTCCTATGACAACATTTTTCCTCATGAGTTCCTTCTCCTATGACAATTTCATTCCCGTAAAATGATTACTTTTGTAATTGAAAACTGCGCAACTTTATTTAAAAAAAAATTCACAGAAGATTAAGACTTCAGTGGACCTTTGTTGTAACATTGCGGTTGCTATCGTGACTCAACATCTTTCAGTCTCCCATTTCCTGTCATATTAAAACTTGACAGTGTGGCACTAATATTCCTTGTGAGAATAAGATATTAAAATCAAATGTCATAAATACAGATGAAAAATGAATGTGGCTCGGGGGACCAAAACAAGAGGTTGAACAGCACTGTGTGCTTTTTTATTTTTTTAATTTTAAATAATGAACCTCTAATGCTGATGGACCCCCTTGTTTCCTCTTTTCAATATCGGCGAGCGGGATGCAGGGTTGCCGCGTGTGTTTATGGAAGTGTGTGTGTGTGTGTGTCTGTGTCTCTCACAAGGGCTCAAGCCGCCATCTGCCACCCTACTCGAGCCAGCCTGATCCTTATCCCGAGCCCAGCCGGGCCCAGCAGGCCCGCTGTCTCGTCCCTACAAAAAAGGCTTCCTGCTAAGGGAAGGAGACAAAGGGTGGGGTGGGGTGGGGGGTAATGGGGTGGGGGGCTGCTGTAGGCGTGCTGGAGTCCCATGGCGAGACCTCCTGACCTGGTGGGGGAGGAGGTCCCTGCGGAGAGGAGGGCAGACGGTGCAAACAGCCCGCCGTGTCTGCTCCCTGCCTCCATTTTCTGTCCGTTATCAGCCACGAGGGCGAGAGGATGCAACGGGAGGAGGGGGGGGACATGTGACAATGAAGACAGCGCCACCCCCCAATACATGTCTCATGGATAAGCTACTGCCATACGACACTGCCCCTAGTGGCCCAAACACCATCGTCTGCGCCCAGAGTCCGGGAAGATATGGCGCGTCTAGGCCGTGGCTGCTGCGGTGGTGGTGGTGGTGGCGGTGAGTTTATGGATGGTGCGGTCGTAGTACTGCGTGGTGGGGGCTTCCAGGGGACTCCAGCAGTGCGCGTGGAGCTCCACCACCTCCATGAGGAGCGAGCGAGTCAGCGGCGACTCGGCCGGGCTCAGCATCTTGTCGCGCACGGCCACGAGCAGCTCCGTCATCATCTCGGGCAGCTGCTCCTCCAAGAGGTGCCCGGCGCTCTGCAGCTGCACGGGAGGAAGAAAGAAAAAATGCGGGTAAAGAAAATACGGTCTGTATGTTACATTATAAGCTACACAAGGACAGTGTGAAACAAAAATCCTCCCCTTTAAATCATTCAGTACCAGCCAATTCTGGACCAAGTCTGAAAAGACGTTTAAAAACGTCATTGGGAGTGAATGAGTTAAGCGGTCCTGGACCTAAAGAGAACCCTGGTTCACAGTGTAACTGAGTGTGTATTTGTCTGTTACCTCCAGGGAGCAGCACAGCACGGCGTCGTCCTTCACGTCTTTGGACTGCAGCAGCTACAGGGGGACAAGAAGGGAAGCGGTGCCAATTTAGACGGAGGCAGATGCAAGCACGGCGACGTCCGGCGTAGTGACGAAGACGAGGAGGGAAGGAGGCGAGACGGGATTTTACAGCATAGTGTGTACCCCCCAAAAAAAAGACAGATCAATTTCAAAGGCGTTTTCGTTTCTAGCAGTCCATGTCTATAAATCAAAATAGAGTGGAAAATGTTATTTCGGTTGATCAATGGAAAAAGCGAAATCTTGATCAGACAAATTCATGAAAGACAAACCAAACCGATTTCTGTCTTAAAAAACATTTATTTGTTCTTCACTGTGAGCATGATGTCATCGTTAGGTTGCCCTAAATTTCTTTCCTAAAAGCACTGACTTGTCCATTTCACGTCTGTCGGACTGGTTTTGGAAACTGTCCATATACGAACCGTTTTGAGGTATTTTCCGCCGAAAGACGTAGAAATGCTTCAATTTATGCGGACGTGTCAACTTATGCCCATTCCAAACTTTGCAAATATTCAAATGCAAGACAAACGGCATAAGCAGAGACGTCCACATCGATTTGGATGAAATTTGACGGGAGTATTTTCTGCATGTCATGTCTGGGAACACTTTTAAACTGGGGAAAAAAAACAACAACACCTTGAAAAGAAAGGCAATTATATGCTAAGCGCAACGACATCTTGACTGTCATCTCCCGCCTTTCGACGTCACCTTCTCCGCACGCGCCGATGGACACTGTGACAGCGTGACGATCCCACGCGGGCGGGATCATCGCCTAATGAGTTCTCTGGGGGAATCTTGCGCAGACGTTCAACTCGGATCGTCATTGATCACAAATTCGTCTGTGAAACATTCCGAATGCCGTTCTTTCGTTTTACGGTTGGGAAAACAAACCCAAGTTTCATAGCATCTTCTGACAAGCTGGGAGCCGCGCGCCTCCTCGTTTGTTATATAACCAAGCAGGGAAAACCTTGGGAATCTCTTGTGATTCCCGTTTAGTTTGTTATTTTTGTCTCCACCCGACAAATCCACCCCCTTGCAATTGATCAGAAAAATGAAAAGCGGACAGACGCACGTTTGACGAACAAATAACACGTCACGGATGGCTTTTGTCAAAGAATGCGGCGATTTCCAGCTGAGACGCAAAATGTTTCAGCGTTTGACTAACAACACGCACGGAACGCCGCGAGTGCAAAGGCTTCAAATGGGCTTGCAATGGTCGCATAGCAACACTATTTCTGGCAATGGTGGCAGCGGTCCCGCCTCTTTCATCAAGTATTAGTCTACTCAAGCGTACCAAACTACAAGCACACAATGGACACTTCATTAGGTACACAGCCACCTCAATATATTTATTTATGACCAATTTGGTTAAATTGGATCAATTCTCGCGTGTAGTGCGTGAGAAGGGCAAGAGGCCAATTTGTGGCTACTGCAACATAACACACAGTACATAAAAAAAATACAAAATAAAAAAAAAACAACGGGGAGTAGACTCAGTCACTTATTTTTTTTTCTCGTGAATTCACTGGATTTGTTATTAAAGATTTTAGAGGACAGGTGTTAAACTCAAGGCCCAGGGCCCAGCTCCGGCCCGCCACGTCATTTTTTTTTGTGGCCCACAAACACAAATCATGTGTCAATTTCCTTGATCCTTGCTAAAATCTGTACCCAAATGTCAAATTGTCTGGTGACGATGCGTCGATGGCATACAGTATCTGCCCGATACCGGGAGGCCACTCAAAATGGCACCCGGGCACTAACTGACGTATTTATTTACTTATTGCCACTGGAAAAGTTTCAGGAACAAGTAAAGTCACGGAAAAGGCCTCGCTGGTGTACAGATACTTCACTGGGCTCCATGCACAACACCGGCATCAATAAAAGACGAGTTTTTCTGTAGAAACAAGTTTCCCGCGACAGGATATGCATCTAAAAAAGCAAAACAAATCCATTGTATGCCCCCCCCCCACCCGCCCATCTCTCCTGCACAACGACAGGCTATTCATCAATTAATCAAGCTTGTATTTAAACCGACCGCAAGAGGAAGTCGTTTCAGTGCCGTGTTTTTGCTGCGGCAACACGCTGATACTTGATGAATAATTCAGAGACAAATATCCCTTTTCTCGGTCATGTTCTCCTGTTTACCCTCTGAGGAAAAATGTGCACAATTTAGCTGGGAAAAGTATTGCTTGGCTTTTCTTCAAACGTCAACCCAAAACTGACGATTCATCTTCTGAAGGCCGCGATTACACAAGACGCGAGTCAAATGACGCGCATGGTTTGCATGGATTTCAATTGTGTGTTAACCAGCGTTTTGGATGGGTGGGGGGCATTTCATGCAGTAAGATCGAACCAGTACAAGAGTGGAATTTGTTTATCTCCACTGCCCCCAGTGGCATCTTCCTGCATGAATGAGCGCTTGCCCCCACGGTCACGGTGGAGCCTGACTAAACATGGTCGTTTTTTTCGGCTAAAAACGCCTTACTATACATGGTCATTTTTTTCGGCTAAAAACGCCTTACGATAAATGGTAATTTTTTTCGGCTAAAAACACCTTACTATACATGGTCGTTTTTTTCGGCAAAAAACGCCTTGCTATACATGGTCGTTTTTTTCGGCTAAAAACGCCTTACTATACATGGTCGTTTTTTCAGCTAAAAACGCCTTACTATACATGGTCGTTTTTTTCGGCCAAAAACGCCTTACTATACATGGTCGTTTTTTCCGGCTAAAAACGCCTTACGATAAATGGTAATTTTTTTCGGCTAAAAACACCTTACTATACATGGTCATTTTTTTCGGCTAAAAACGCCTTACGATAAATGGTAATTTTTTTCGGCTAAAAACACCTTACTATACATGGTCGTTTTTTTCGGCAAAAAACGCCTTGCTATACATGGTCGTTTTTTTCGGCAAAAAACGCCTTGCTATACATGGTCGTTTTTTTCGGCTAAAAACGCCTTGCTATACATGGTCGTTTTTTCGCTAAAAACGCCTTACTATACATGGTCGTTTTTTTCGCTAAAACGCCTTACTATACATGGTCGTTTTTTTCGCTAAAAACGCCTTACTATACATGGTCGCTTTTTCGCTAAAACGCCTTACTATACATGGTCGTTTTTTCGCTAAAACGCCTTACTATACATGGTCGTTTTTTCGCTAAAACGCCTTACTATACATGGTCGTTTTTTCGCTAAAACGCCTTACTATACATGGTCGTTTTTCGCTAAAAACGCCTTACTATACATGGTCATTTTTTCGCTAAAACGCCTTACGATAAATGGTAATTTTTTCGCTAAAAACACCTTACTATACATGGTCGTTTTTTCGCAAAAACGCCTTACTATACATGGTCGTTTTTTCGCAAAAACGCCTTGCTATACATGGTCGTTTTTTCGCTAAAAACGCCTTACTATACATGGTCGTTTTTCGCTAAAAACGCCTTACTATACATGGTCGTTTTTCGCAAAAACGCCTTACTATACATGGTCGTTTTTCGCTAAAACGCCTTACTATACATGGTCGCTTTTTCGCTAAAACGCCTTACTATACATGGTCGTTTTTTCGCTAAAAACGCCTTACTATACATGGTCGTTTTTTCGCAAAAACGCCTTACTATACATGGTCGCTTTTTCGCTAAAAATGCCTTACTATACATGGTCGTTTTTTCGCTAAAAACGCCTTACTATACATGGTCGTTTTTTTTCGCTAAAAACGCCTTACTATACATGGTCGTTTTTCTGCAAAAACGCCTTACTATACATGGTCGTTTTTTCGCTAAAAACGCCTTACTATACATGGTCGTTTTTTCTGCAAAAACGCCTTACTATACATGGTCGTTTTTTCGCTAAAAACGCCTTACTATACATGGTCGTTTTTTCGCTAAAAACGCCTTACTATACATGGTCGTTTTTTCGCTAAAAACGCCTTACTATACATGGTCGTTTTTTCGCTAAAAACGCCTTACTATACATGGTCGTTTTTCGCTAAAAACGCCTTACTATACATGGTCGTTTTTTCGCTAAAAACGCCTTACTATACATGGTCGTTTTTTCGCAAAAACGCCTTACTATACATGGTCGTTTTTTCGCTAAAACGCCTTACTATACATGGTCGCTTTTTTCGCTAAAACGCCTTACTATACATGGTCGTTTTTTCGCTAAAACGCCTTACTATACATGGTCGTTTTTTCGCTAAAAACGCCTTACTATACATGGTCGTTTTTTCGCTAAAAACGCCTTACTATACATGGTCGTTTTTTCGCTAAAACGCCTTACTATACATGGTCGTTTTTTCGCTAAAAACGCCTTACTATACATGGTCGTTTTTTCGCTAAAAACGCCTTACTATACATGGTCGTTTTTTCGCTAAAAACGCCTTACTATACATGGTCATTTTTTTCGCTAAAAACGCCTTACTATACATGGTAATTTTTTCGCTAAAAACACCTTACTATACATGGTCGTTTTTTCGCTAAAACGCCTTACTATACATGGTCGTTTTTTCGCTAAAACGCCTTACTATACATGGTCGTTTTTTCAGCTAAAACGCCTTACTATACATGGTCGTTTTTTCGCTAAAAACGCCTTACTATACATGGTCGTTTTTTCGCTAAAAACGCCTTACTATACATGGTCGTTTTTTCGCTAAAACGCCTTACTATACATGGTCGTTTTTCGCTAAAACGCCTTACTATACATGGTAATTTTTTCGCTAAAAACACCTTACTATACATGGTCATTTTTCGCTAAAACGCCTTACTATACATGGTCGCTTTTTTCGCTAAAACGCCTTACTATACATGGTCGTTTTTTTCGCTAAAACGCCTTGCTATACATGGTCGTTTTTTCGCTAAAACGCCTTACTATACATGGTCGTTTTTTCGCTAAAACGCCTTACTATACATGGTCGTTTTTTTCGCTAAAAACGCCTTACTATACATGGTCGTTTTTTCGCTAAAAACGCCTTACTATACATGGTCGTTTTTTCGCTAAAACGCCTTACTATACATGGTCGTTTTTCGCTAAAACGCCTTACTATACATGGTCGTTTTTCGCTAAAACGCCTTACTATACATGGTCGTTTTTCGCTAAAACGCCTTACTATACATGGTCGCTTTTTCGCTAAAAACGCCTTACTATACATGGTCGTTTTTTCGCTAAAACGCCTTACTATACATGGTCGTTTTTTCGCTAAAAACGCCTTACTATACATGGTCGTTTTTCGCTAAAAACGCCTTACTATACATGGTCGTTTTTTCGCTAAAAACGCCTTACTATACATGGTCGTTTTTTCGCTAAAAACGCCTTACTATACATGGTCGTTTTTTCGCTAAAAACGCCTTACTATACATGGTCGTTTTTTCGCTAAAAACGCCTTACTATACATGGTCGTTTTTTCGCTAAAACGCCTTACTATACATGGTCGTTTTTTCGCTAAAACGCCTTACTATACATGGTCGTTTTTTCGCTAAAACGCCTTACTATACATGGTCGTTTTTTCGCTAAAAACGCCTTACTATACATGGTCGCTTTTTCGCTAAAACGCCTTACTATACATGGTCGTTTTTCGCAAAAACGCCTTACTATACATGGTCGCTTTTTTCGCTAAAACGCCTTACTATACATGGTCGTTTTTCCGCTAAAACGCCTTACTATACATGGTCGTTTTTTCGCTAAAACGCCTTACTATACATGGTCGTTTTTTCGCAAAAACGCCTTACTATACATGGTCGTTTTTTCGCTAAAACGCCTTACTATACATGGTCGTTTTTTTCGCTAAAACGCCTTACTATACATGGTCGCTTTTTTCTGCAAAAACGCCTTACTATACATGGTCGCTTTTTTCGCAAAAACGCCTTACTATACATGGTCGTTTTTTCGCAAAAACGCCTTACTATACATGGTCGTTTTTTTCGCAAAAACGCCTTACTATACATGGTCGTTTTTCGCAAAAACGCCTTACTATACATGGTCGTTTTTTCGCAAAAACGCCTTACTATACATGGTCGTTTTTCGCAAAAACGCCTTACTATACATGGTCGTTTTTTCGCTAAAACGCCTTACTATACATGGTCGTTTTTTCGCTAAAACGCCTTACTATACATGGTCGTTTTTTCGCTAAAAACGCCTTACTATACATGGTCGTTTTTTCGCTAAAACGCCTTACTATACATGGTCGTTTTTTCGCTAAAACGCCTTACTATACATGGTCGTTTTTCGCTAAAACGCCTTACTATACATGGTCGTTTTTTCGCTAAAAACGCCTTACTATACATGGTCGTTTTTTCGCTAAAACGCCTTACTATACATGGTCGTTTTTCGCTAAAACGCCTTACTATACATGGTCGTTTTTCGCTAAAACGCCTTACTATACATGGTCGTTTTTTCGCTAAAACGCCTTACTATACATGGTCGTTTTTTCGCTAAAAACGCCTTACTATACATGGTCGTTTTTTCGCTAAAACGCCTTACTATACATGGTCGTTTTTTCGCTAAAAACGCCTTACTATACATGGTCGTTTTTTCGCTAAAACGCCTTACTATACATGGTCGTTTTTTCGCTAAAAACGCCTTACTATACATGGTCGTTTTTTCGCAAAAACGCCTTACTATACATGGTCGCTTTTTTCGCTAAAACGCCTTACTATACATGGTCGTTTTTTTTCGCAAAAACGCCTTACTATACATGGTCGTTTTTTCGCTAAAACGCCTTACTATACATGGTCGTTTTTTTCGCAAAAACGCCTTACTATACATGGTCGTTTTTTCGCTAAAACGCCTTACTATACATGGTCGTTTTTCGCTAAAAACGCCTTACTATACATGGTCGTTTTTCGCTAAAACGCCTTACTATACATGGTCGTTTTTCGCTAAAACGCCTTACTATACATGGTCGTTTTTTCGCTAAAACGCCTTACTATACATGGTCGTTTTTTCGCTAAAACGCCTTACTATACATGGTCGTTTTTTCGCTAAAACGCCTTACTATACATGGTCGTTTTTTCGCTAAAACGCCTTACTATACATGGTCGTTTTTTCGCTAAAACGCCTTACTATACATGGTCGTTTTTTCGCTAAAACGCCTTACTATACATGGTCGTTTTTTCGCTAAAACGCCTTACTATACATGGTCGTTTTTTCGCTAAAAACGCCTTACTATACATGGTCGTTTTTTCGCTAAAAACGCCTTACTATACATGGTCGTTTTTTCGCTAAAAACGCCTTACTATACATGGTCGTTTTTTCGCTAAAACGCCTTACTATACATGGTCGTTTTTTCGCTAAAACGCCTTACTATACATGGTCGTTTTTCGCTAAAAACGCCTTACTATACATGGTCGTTTTTTCGCTAAAAACGCCTTACTATACATGGTCGTTTTTTCGCTAAAAACGCCTTACTATACATGGTCGTTTTTTCGCTAAAACGCCTTACTATACATGGTCGTTTTTTTCGCTAAAAACGCCTTACTATACATGGTCGTTTTTTCGCTAAAAACGCCTTACTATACATGGTCGTTTTTTCGCTAAAAACGCCTTACTATACATGGTCGTTTTTTCGCTAAAAACGCCTTACTATACATGGTCGTTTTTTCGCTAAAAACGCCTTACTATACATGGTCGTTTTTTCGCTAAAAACGCCTTACTATACATGGTCGTTTTTTCGCTAAAACGCCTTACTATACATGGTCGTTTTTTTCGCTAAAAACGCCTTACTATACATGGTCGTTTTTTTCGCTAAAACGCCTTACTATACATGGTCGTTTTTCGCTAAAACGCCTTACTATACATGGTCGTTTTTTCGCTAAAACGCCTTACTATACATGGTCGTTTTTTCGCTAAAAACGCCTTACTATACATGGTCGTTTTTTCGCTAAAACGCCTTACTATACATGGTCGTTTTTTCGCTAAAAACGCCTTACTATACATGGTCGTTTTTTCGCTAAAACGCCTTACTATACATGGTCGTTTTTCGCTAAAACGCCTTACTATACATGGTCGTTTTTTCGCTAAAACGCCTTACTATACATGGTCGCTTTTTTCGCTAAAAACGCCTTACTATACATGGTCGTTTTTTCGCTAAAACGCCTTACTATACATGGTCGTTTTTTCGCTAAAAACGCCTTACTATACATGGTCGTTTTTTCGGCTAAAACGCCTTACTATACATGGTCGTTTTTTTTCGCTAAAACGCCTTACTATACATGGTCGTTTTTTCGCTAAAACGCCTTACTATACATGGTCGTTTTTTCGCTAAAACGCCTTACTATACATGGTCGTTTTTTCGCTAAAACGCCTTACTATACATGGTCGTTTTTTCGCTAAAAACGCCTTACTATACATGGTCGTTTTTTCGCTAAAAACGCCTTACTATACATGGTCGTTTTTTTTTTCGGCTAAAACGCCTTACTATACATGGTCGCTTTTTTCGCTAAAACGCCTTACTATACATGGTCGTTTTTTCGCTAAAACGCCTTACTATACATGGTCGCTTTTTTCGGCTAAAACGCCTTACTATACATGGTCGCTTTTTTCGCTAAAACGCCTTACTATACATGGTCGCTTTTTTCGCTAAAAACGCCTTACTATACATGGTCGCTTTTTTCGCTAAAACGCCTTACTATACATGGTCGCTTTTTTTCGCTAAAACGCCTTACTATACATGGTCGCTTTTTTCGCTAAAACGCCTTACTATACATGGTCGTTTTTTCGCTAAAAACGCCTTACTATACATGGTCGTTTTTTTCGCTAAAACGCCTTACTATACATGGTCGCTTTTTTCGCTAAAAACGCCTTACTATACATGGTCGCTTTTTTCGCTAAAACGCCTTACTATACATGGTCGCTTTTTTTCGCTAAAAACGCCTTACTATACATGGTCGCTTTTTTCGCTAAAAACGCCTTACTATACATGGTCGCTTTTTTCGCTAAAAACGCCTTACTATACATGGTCGCTTTTTTCGCTAAAAACGCCTTACTATACATGGTCGCTTTTTTCGCTAAAAACGCCTTACTATACATGGTCGCTTTTTTCGGCTAAAACGCCTTACTATACATGGTCGCTTTTTTCGCTAAAAACGCCTTACTATACATGGTCGTTTTTTTTTCGCTAAAACGCCTTACTATACATGGTCGCTTTTTTCGCTAAAAACGCCTTACTATACATGGTCGCTTTTTTTCGCTAAAAACGCCTTACTATACATGGTCGCTTTTTTCGCTAAAAACGCCTTACTATACATGGTCGCTTTTTTCGCTAAAACGCCTTACTATACATGGTCGCTTTTTTCGCTAAAACGCCTTACTATACATGGTCGCTTTTTTCGCTAAAACGCCTTACTATACATGGTCGCTTTTTTCGCTAAAAACGCCTTACTATACATGGTCGCTTTTTTCGCTAAAAACGCCTTACTATACATGGTCGTTTTTTCGCTAAAACGCCTTACTATACATGGTCGCTTTTTCGCTAAAACGCCTTACTATACATGGTCGCTTTTTTCGCTAAAAACGCCTTACTATACATGGTCGCTTTTTTTCGCTAAAAACGCCTTACTATACATGGTCGCTTTTTTCGCTAAAAACGCCTTACTATACATGGTCGCTTTTTTCGCTAAAACGCCTTACTATACATGGTCGCTTTTTTCGCTAAAAACGCCTTACTATACATGGTCGCTTTTTTCGCTAAAAACGCCTTACTATACATGGTCGCTTTTTTCGCTAAAAACGCCTTACTATACATGGTCGCTTTTTTCGCTAAAAACGCCTTACTATACATGGTCGCTTTTTTCGCTAAAAACGCCTTACTATACATGGTCGCTTTTTTCGCTAAAACGCCTTACTATACATGGTCGCTTTTTTCGCTAAAAACGCCTTACTATACATGGTCGCTTTTTTCGCTAAAAACGCCTTACTATACATGGTCGCTTTTTTCGCTAAAAACGCCTTACTATACATGGTCGCTTTTTTCGCTAAAAACGCCTTACTATACATGGTCGCTTTTTTCGCTAAAAACGCCTTACTATACATGGTCGCTTTTTTCGCTAAAAACGCCTTACTATACATGGTCGCTTTTTTCGCTAAAACGCCTTACTATACATGGTCGCTTTTTTCGCTAAAACGCCTTACTATACATGGTCGCTTTTTTCGCTAAAAACGCCTTACTATACATGGTCGCTTTTTTTCGCTAAAAACGCCTTACTATACATGGTCGCTTTTTTCGCTAAAACGCCTTACTATACATGGTCGCTTTTTTTCGCTAAAAACGCCTTACTATACATGGTCGCTTTTTTTCGCTAAAAACGCCTTACTATACATGGTCGCTTTTTTCGCTAAAACGCCTTACTATACATGGTCGCTTTTTTCGCTAAAAACGCCTTACTATACATGGTCGCTTTTTTCGCTAAAAACGCCTTACTATACATGGTCGTTTTTTCGCTAAAAACGCCTTACTATACATGGTCGCTTTTTCGCTAAAACGCCTTACTATACATGGTCGCTTTTTTCGCTAAAAACGCCTTACTATACATGGTCGCTTTTTTCGCTAAAAACGCCTTACTATACATGGTCGTTTTTTCGCTAAAACGCCTTACTATACATGGTCGCTTTTTTCGCTAAAAACGCCTTACTATACATGGTCGTTTTTTTCGCTAAAACGCCTTACTATACATGGTCGCTTTTTCGCTAAAAACGCCTTACTATACATGGTCGCTTTTTTCGCTAAAAACGCCTTACTATACATGGTCGCTTTTTTTGGGCTAAAAACGCCTTACTATACATGGTCGTTTTTTCGCTAAAACGCCTTACTATACATGGTCGCTTTTTTCGCTAAAAACGCCTTACTATACATGGTCGCTTTTTCGGCTAAAAACGCCTTACTATACATGGTCGTTTTTTTTTCGCTAAAACGCCTTACTATACATGGTCGTTTTTTCGCTAAAAACGCCTTACTATACATGGTCGCTTTTTTTTCGCTAAAACGCCTTACTATACATGGTCATTTTCTTTTTTCGCTAAAAACGCCTTACTATACATGGTCGCTTTTTTCGCTAAAAACGCCTTACTATACATGGTCGCTTTTTTCGCTAAAACGCCTTACTATACATGGTCGTTTTTTCGCTAAAACGCCTTACTATACATGGTCGCTTTTTTCGCTAAAAACGCCTTACTATACATGGTCGCTTTTTTCGCTAAAAACGCCTTACTATACATGGTCGCTTTTTCGCTAAAAACGCCTTACTATACATGGTCGCTTTTTTCGCTAAAACGCCTTACTATACATGGTCGCTTTTTTTCGCTAAAACGCCTTACTATACATGGTCGCTTTTTTCGCTAAAAACGCCTTACTATACATGGTCGCTTTTTTCGCTAAAAACGCCTTACTATACATGGTCGCTTTTTTCGCTAAAAACGCCTTACTATACATGGTCGTTTTTTTTCGCTAAAACGCCTTACTATACATGGTCGCTTTTTTTCGCTAAAAACGCCTTACTATACATGGTCGCTTTTTCGCTAAAAACGCCTTACTATACATGGTCGCCTTTACTATACATTTTTTTCGGCTAAAAACGCCTTACTATACATGGTCGCTTTTTTCGCTAAAAACGCCTTACTATACATGGTCGCTTTTTTTCGCTAAAACGCCTTACTATACATGGTCGCTTTTTTTTTTCGCTAAAACGCCTTACTATACATGGTCGCTTTTTTCGCTAAAAACGCTAAAACGCTTACTATACATGGTCGCTTTTTTCGGCTAAAAACGCCTTACTATACATGGTCGCTTTTTTTCGCTAAAAACGCCTTACTATACATGGTCGCTTTTTTTCGCTAAAAACGCCTTACTATACATGGTCGCTTTTTTTCGCTAAAACGCCTTACTATACATGGTCGCTTTTTTTTCGCTAAAAACGCCTTACTATACATGGTCGTTTTTTTCGCTAAAAACGCCTTACTATACATGGTCGCTTTTTTCGCTAAAACGCCTTACTATACATGGTCGCTTTTTCGCTAAAAACGCTTACTATACATGGTCGGTCGTTTTTTCGCTAAAAACGCCTTACTATACATGGTCGCTTTTTCGCTAAAACGCCTTACTATACATGGTCGTTTTTTTTTCGCTAAAAACGCCTTACTATACATGGTCGCTTTTTCGCTAAAAACGCCTTACTATACATGGTCGCATGGTCGCTTTTTTCGCTAAAAACGCCTTACTATACATGGTCGCTTTTTCGCTAAAACGCCTTACTATACATGGTCGCTTTTTTCGCTAAAAACGCCTTACTATACATGGTCGCTTTTTTCGCTAAAAACGCCTTACTATACATGGTCGCTTTTTTCGCTAAAAACGCCTTACTATACATGGTCGCTTTTTTCGCTAAAACGCCTTACTATACATGGTCGCTTTTTTCGCTAAAACGCCTTACTATACATGGTCGCTTTTTTCGCTAAAAACGCCTTACTATACATGGTCGCTTTTTCGCTAAAACGCCTTACTATACATGGTCGCTTTTTCGCTAAAAACGCCTTACTATACATGGTCGCTTTTTTCGCTAAAAACGCCTTACTATACATGGTCGCTTTTTTCGCTAAAAACGCCTTACTATACATGGTCGCTTTTTCGCTAAAAACGCCTTACTATACATGGTCGCTTTTTTCGCTAAAAACGCCTTACTATACATGGTCGCTTTTTTCGCTAAAAACGCCTTACTATACATGGTCGCTTTTTTCGCTAAAAACGCCTTACTATACATGGTCGCTTTTTTCGCTAAAACGCCTTACTATACATGGTCGCTTTTTTCGCTAAAAACGCCTTACTATACATGGTCGCTTTTTCGCTAAAAACGCCTTACTATACATGGTCGCTTTTTCGCTAAAAACGCCTTACTATACATGGTCGCTTTTTCGCTAAAAACGCCTTACTATACATGGTCGCTTTTTTCGCTAAAAACGCCTTACTATACATGGTCGCTTTTTTCGCTAAAAACGCCTTACTATACATGGTCGCTTTTTTCGCTAAAAACGCCTTACTATACATGGTCGCTTTTTTCGCTAAAAACGCCTTACTATACATGGTCGCTTTTTTCGCTAAAACGCCTTACTATACATGGTCGCTTTTTTCGCTAAAACGCCTTACTATACATGGTCGCTTTTTTCGCTAAAAACGCCTTACTATACATGGTCGCTTTTTTCGCTAAAAACGCCTTACTATACATGGTCGCTTTTTTCGCTAAAAACGCCTTACTATACATGGTCGCTTTTTTCGCTAAAAACGCCTTACTATACATGGTCGCTTTTTTCGCTAAAAACGCCTTACTATACATGGTCGCTTTTTTTCGCTAAAAACGCCTTACTATACATGGTCGCTTTTTTCGCTAAAACGCCTTACTATACATGGTCGCTTTTTTCGCTAAAAACGCCTTACTATACATGGTCGCTTTTTTCGCTAAAAACGCCTTACTATACATGGTCGCTTTTTTCGCTAAAAACGCCTTACTATACATGGTCGCTTTTTTTTTTTCGCTAAAAACGCCTTACTATACATGGTCGCGCTTTTTTCGATAAAATTTTCGCTAAAAACGCCTTACTATACATGGTCGCTTTTTTCGCTAAAAACGCCTTACTATACATGGTCGCTTTTTTTTTTCGCTAAAAACGCCTTACTATACATGGTCGCTTTTTTCGCTAAAACGCCTTACTATACATGGTCGCTTTTTTTTTTCGCTAAAAACGCCTTACTATACATGGTCGCTTTTTTCGCTAAAACGCCTTACTATACATGGTCGCTTTTTTCGCTAAAAACGCCTTACTATACATGGTCGCTTTTTTTTTTCGCTAAAACGCCTTACTATACATGGTCGCTTTTTTCGCTAAAAACGCCTTACTATACATGGTCGCTTTTTTCGCTAAAAACGCCTTACTATACATGGTCGCTTTTTCGCTAAAAACGCCTTACTATACATGGTCGCTTTTTCGCTAAAAACGCCTTACTATACATGGTCGGTTTTTTCGCTAAAAACGCCTTACTATACATGGTCGCTTTTTTCGCTAAAACGCCTTACTATACATGGTCGCTTTTTTCGCTAAAAACGCCTTACTATACATGGTCGTTTTTTCGCTAAAAACGCCTTACTATACATGGTCGCTTTTTTCGCTAAAAACGCCTTACTATACATGGTCGCTTTTTTCGCTAAAAACGCCTTACTATACATGGTCGCTTTTTTCGCTAAAAACGCCTTACTATACATGGTCGTTTTTTTCGCTAAAAACGCCTTACTATACATGGTCGCTTTTTTCGCTAAAAACGCCTTACTATACATGGTCGCTTTTTTTCGCTAAAAACGCCTTACTATACATGGTCGCTTTTTTTTTTCGCTAAAAACGCCTTACTATACATGGTCGCTTTTTTCGCTAAAAACGCCTTACTATACATGGTCGCTTTTTCGCTAAAAACGCCTTACTATACATGGTCGCTTTTTTCGCTAAAACGCCTTACTATACATGGTCGCTTTTTTCGCTAAAACGCCTTACTATACATGGTCGCTTTTTCGCTAAAACGCCTTACTATACATGGTCGCTTTTTCGCTAAAAACGCCTTACTATACATGGTCGCTTTTTTTCGCTAAAACGCCTTACTATACATGGTCGCTTTTTCGCTAAAAACGCCTTACTATACATGGTCGCTTTTTTCGCTAAAACGCCTTACTATACATGGTCGCTTTTTCGCTAAAAACGCCTTACTATACATGGTCGCTTTTTTCGCTAAAAACGCCTTACTATACATGGTCGCTTTTTTCGCTAAAAACGCCTTACTATACATGGTCGCTTTTTTCGCTAAAAACGCCTTACTATACATGGTCGCTTTTTTTTCGCTAAAAACGCCTTACTATACATGGTCGCTTTTTCGCTAAAAACGCCTTACTATACATGGTCGCTTTTTTCGCTAAAAACGCCTTACTATACATGGTCGCTTTTTTCGCTAAAAACGCCTTACTATACATGGTCGCTTTTTTCGCTAAAAACGCCTTACTATACATGGTCGCTTTTTTTTTCGCTAAAAACGCCTTACTATACATGGTCGCTTTTTTCGCTAAAACGCCTTACTATACATGGTCGCTTTTTTCGCTAAAAACGCCTTACTATACATGGTCGCTTTTTTCGCTAAAAACGCCTTACTATACATGGTCGCTTTTTTCGCTAAAAACGCCTTACTATACATGGTCGCTTTTTTCGCTAAAAACGCCTTACTATACATGGTCGCTTTTTTCGCTAAAAACGCCTTACTATACATGGTCGCTTTTTTCGCTAAAAACGCCTTACTATACATGGTCGCTTTTTTTCGCTAAAAACGCCTTACTATACATGGTCGCTTTTTTCGCTAAAAACGCCTTACTATACATGGTCGCTTTTTTCGCTAAAAACGCCTTACTATACATGGTCGCTTTTTCGCTAAAAACGCCTTACTATACATGGTCGCTTTTTTCGCTAAAAACGCCTTACTATACATGGTCGCTTTTTTCGCTAAAAACGCCTTACTATACATGGTCGCTTTTTTCGCTAAAAACGCCTTACTATACATGGTCGCTTTTTTCGCTAAAACGCCTTACTATACATGGTCGCTTTTTTCGCTAAAAACGCCTTACTATACATGGTCGCTTTTTTCGCTAAAAACGCCTTACTATACATGGTCGCTTTTTTCGCTAAAACGCCTTACTATACATGGTCGCTTTTTTCGCTAAAAACGCCTTACTATACATGGTCGCTTTTTTCGCTAAAAACGCCTTACTATACATGGTCGCTTTTTTCGCTAAAACGCCTTACTATACATGGTCGCTTTTTTCGCTAAAAACGCCTTACTATACATGGTCGCTTTTTTCGCTAAAACGCCTTACTATACATGGTCGCTTTTTCGCTAAAACGCCTTACTATACATGGTCGCTTTTTTCGCTAAAACGCCTTACTATACATGGTCGCTTTTTTTCGCTAAAACGCCTTACTATACATGGTCGCTTTTTTCGCTAAAAACGCCTTACTATACATGGTCGCTTTTTTCGCTAAAAACGCCTTACTATACATGGTCGCTTTTTTCGCTAAAACGCCTTACTATACATGGTCGCTTTTTTCGCTAAAAACGCCTTACTATACATGGTCGCTTTTTCGCTAAAACGCCTTACTATACATGGTCGCTTTTTTCGCTAAAACGCCTTACTATACATGGTCGCTTTTTTCGCTAAAAACGCCTTACTATACATGGTCGCTTTTTCGCTAAAAACGCCTTACTATACATGGTCGCTTTTTTCGCTAAAAACGCCTTACTATACATGGTCGCTTTTTTCGCTAAAACGCCTTACTATACATGGTCGCTTTTTCGCTAAAAACGCCTTACTATACATGGTCGCTTTTTTCGCTAAAAACGCCTTACTATACATGGTCGCTTTTTCGCTAAAACGCCTTACTATACATGGTCGCTTTTTTCGCTAAAACGCCTTACTATACATGGTCGCTTTTTCGCTAAAACGCCTTACTATACATGGTCGCTTTTTTCGCTAAAACGCCTTACTATACATGGTCGCTTTTTTCGCTAAAACGCCTTACTATACATGGTCGCTTTTTTCGCTAAAAACGCCTTACTATACATGGTCGGTTTTTTCGCTAAAAACGCCTTACTATACATGGTCGCTTTTTTCGCTAAAAACGCCTTACTATACATGGTCGCTTTTTTCGCTAAAAACGCCTTACTATACATGGTCGCTTTTTTCGCTAAAAACGCCTTACTATACATGGTCGCTTTTTTCGCTAAAAACGCCTTACTATACATGGTCGCTTTTTTTTCGCTAAAAACGCCTTACTATACATGGTCGCTTTTTTCGCTAAAAACGCCTTACTATACATGGTCGCTTTTTTCGCTAAAAACGCCTTACTATACATGGTCGCTTTTTTCGCTAAAAACGCCTTACTATACATGGTCGTTTTTTCGCTAAAAACGCCTTACTATACATGGTTTTTTTCGCTAAAAACGCCTTACTATACATGGTCGTTTTTTCGCTAAAAACGCCTTACTATACATGGTCATTTTTTTGGCTAAAAACGCCTTACTATACATGGTCGTTTTTTCGGCTAAAAACGCCTTACTATACATGGTCGTTTTTTTCGGCTAAAAACGCCTTACTATACATGGTCGTTTTTTTCGCTAAAACGCCTTACTATACATGGTCGCTTTTTTTCGCTAAAACGCCTTACTATACATGGTCATTTTTTCGCTAAAAACGCCTTACTATACATGGTCGCTTTTTTCGCTAAAACGCCTTACTATACATGGTCGCTTTTTTCGCTAAAAACGCCTTACTATACATGGTCGCTTTTTTTCTGCAAAAACGCCTTACTATACATGGGTCATTTTTTCGCTAAAAACGCCTTACTATACATGGTCATTTTTTCGCTAAAAACGCCTTACTATACATGGTCGCTTTTTTTCGCTAAAACGCCTTACTATACATGGTCGTTTTTTTCTGCTAAAACGCCTTACTATACATGGTCATTTTTTTTGGCTAAAAACGCCTTACTATACATGGTCGTTTATTTCTGCTAAAAACGCCTTACTATACATGGTCGTTTTTTTCGGCAAAAAAGGCCTTACTATACATGGTCGGTTATTTCGGATAAAAACGCCTTACTATACATGGTCGTTTTTTTCGGATAAAATTTTCGTCCAAAAATGCCATCTATACATGGTCGTTTCTTTTGGCTAAAAACGCCTTACTATACATGGTCGTTTTTTTTCGGCTAAACACGCCTTACGATACATGGTCATTCGAAAATGCCTTACTTTGTATGATCACTCTGAAGACAATGGTTCAGACCTAGATTTGAACCCTGCACCTCCGCGCTGGGAAGCCAACGCACTTACCAGTCAACGACGGTGGCGTTGCTCTTGAGGACTTGAAAGACACACCCCAAAAAGGTCTCCATTTCAAAGTCAATCTAAAAAACTTTCCCCAGAAACTTTGTAGATATTTGCCAAGACCTGGATTTGAACCCAGCACCTCTGGGCTGTTATGCTAACGCACTGACCAGTCGACCACGGTGGGGTAGCTCTACTGAGATTGAAAGTAATACCTTAAAAAGGTCTTCATATTAAGTCGGTCAAAAAAACATTCCCCACAAACTTTGCAGACAATTGCTGAGACCTGGATTTGAACCCTGCACCTCTGGGCTGTTAAGCTAACGCACTGACCAGTCGACCATGGTGGGGTAGCTCTACTGAACTTGAAAGTAACACCTTAAAAAGGTCTTCATATTAATAGTCGGTCAAAAAAACATTCCCCACAAACTTTGCTGAGACCTGGATTTGAACCCTGCACCTCTGTGCTGTTAAGCCAACGCATTACCAGTTGACCACGGTGGCACTGCACAACTCAATGTGAAAGTAACAACTCAAAAAGTTCTTCATATAAATAATCGATTAAAAAACCTTGTAAACAAGCTTTGCAGACAATTGCCGAGACCTGGATTTGAACCCAGCACCTCTGGGCTGTTAAGCTAACGCACTGACCAGTCGACCATGGTGGGGTAGCTCTACTGAACTTGAAAGTAACACCTTAAAAAGGTCTTCATATTAATAGTCGGTCAAAAAAACATTCCCCACAAACTTTGCTGAGACCTGGATTTGAACCCTGCACCTCTGTGCTGTTAAACCAACGCACTTACCAGTCGACCACGGTGGCGCTGCACAATTCAATGTGAAAGTAACAACTCAAAAACATCTTCATATAAATAGGCGCTCAAAAAAACATACCTTTGCAGACAATTGCCGAGACCTGGATTTGAACCCTGCACTTGTGAACGATTATGCCAATGTGCTAACCATTCGACCACAGTGCCGCTGTTCTACATAGCTTGAAAGTGACAACTCAAAAAGGTCTTCTTTTTAGTCTCGTTCAAAAATGGTTTTCACGCAAATGATGGCTGAGACCTGGATTCGAACCCTGCACCTCTGCGCTGTGACACCAACGCGCTCACCAGTTGACCACACCGGCACTGCTCTACTGAACTTGAAAGTAACAATCCAAAAAGGTCTTTATTTGCAAAGTGAAAAAGCTCGATGTGAAAGCCGAGACCTGGATTGGGCTGAAAACGCCTTTATATACTTGGTCGTTTTTTTCGGCTCAAATAGCCTTACTATACATGGTCGTTTTTTTCGGCTAAAAATTTCGTCCAAAAACGCCATACTATACATGGTCAGTTTTTTCTGCAAAAAATGCCTTACTATACATGGTCGTTTTTTTCGGATAAAAACGCCTTGCTATACATGGTCATTTTTTTCGGCTAAAAATTCCGTCCAAAAACACCTTACTATACATGGTCGTTTTTTTCGCAAAAACGCCTTATATACATGGTCATTTTTTGTCCAAAACGCCTTACTATACATGGTCGCTTTTTTCGCTAAAACGCCTTACTATACATGGTCGCTTTTTTCGCAAAAACGCCTTACTATACATGGTCGCTTTTTTGGCTAAAAACGCCTTACTATACATGGTCGCTTTTTTCGCTAAAAACGCCTTACTATACATGGTCGCTTTTTTCGCTAAAACGCCTTACTATACATGGTCATTTTTTTGTCTAAAAACGCCTTACTATACATGGTCGTTTTTTTCGCTAAAAACGCCTTACTATACATGGTCGTTTTTTTCTGCTAAAAACGCCTTACTATACATGGTCGTTTTTTTTGGCTAAAAACGCCTTACTATACATGGTCGTTTTTTCGGCTAAAAACGCCTTACTATACATGGTCGTTTTTTTCGCTAAAAACGCCTTACTATACATGGTCATTTTTTGGGCTAAAACGCCTTACTATACATGGTCATTTTTTGGGCTAAAACGCCTTACTATACATGGTCGCTTTTTTGGCTAAAACGCCTTACTATACATGGTCGTTTTTTCGCTAAAAACGCCTTACTATACATGGTCGCTTTTTCGCTAAAACGCCTTACTATACATGGTCATTTTTTGGGCTAAAACGCCTTACTATACATGGTCGCTTTTTTGGCTAAAACGCCTTACTATACATGGTCGTTTTTTTTCGCTAAAAACGCCTTACTATACATGGTCGCTTTTTTCGCTAAAAACGCCTTACTATACATGGTCATTTTTTGGGCTAAAACGCCTTACTATACATGGTCGCTTTTTTGGCTAAAACGCCTTACTATACATGGTCGTTTTTTTCGCTAAAAACGCCTTACTATACATGGTCGCTTTTTTTTCGCTAAAACGCCTTACTATACATGGTCGCTTTTTTTCGCAAAAACGCCTTACTATACATGGTCGCTTTTTTCGCTAAAAACGCCTTACTATACATGGTCGTTTTTTCGCTAAAAACGCCTTACTATACATGGTCGCTTTTTCGCTAAAACGCCTTACTATACATGGTCATTTTTTTCGCTAAAACGCCTTACTATACATGGTCGCTTTTTTCGCTAAAAACGCCTTACTATACATGGTCGCTTTTTTCGCTAAAAACGCCTTACTATACATGGTCGTTTTTAACGGCTAAAAACGCCTTACTATACATGGTCGCTTTTTTCGCTAAAAACGCCTTACTATACATGGTCTTTTTTCGCTAAAACGCCTTACTATACATGGTCGCTTTTTTCGATAAAATTTTCGCCAAAACGCCTTACTATACATGGTCGCTTTTTTCGCTAAAAACGCCTTACTATACATGGTCGCTTTTTTCTGCAAAAACGCCTTACTATACATGGTCGCTTTTTTCGCTAAAAACGCCTTACTATACATGGTCGCTTTTTCGCTAAAAACGCCTTACTATACATGGTCGCTTTTTTCGCTAAAAACGCCTTACTATACATGGTCGCTTTTTTCGCTAAAAACGCCTTACTATACATGGTCGCTTTTTCGCTAAAACGCCTTACTATACATGGTCGCTTTTTTCGCTAAAAACGCCTTACTATACATGGTCGCTTTTTTTCGCTAAAAACGCCTTACTATACATGGTCGCTTTTTTCGCTAAAAACGCCTTACTATACATGGTCGCTTTTTTCGCTAAAAACGCCTTACTATACATGGTCGCTTTTTTCGCTAAAACGCCTTACTATACATGGTCGCTTTTTTCGCTAAAAACGCCTTACTATACATGGTCGCTTTTTTTCGCTAAAAACGCCTTACTATACATGGTCGTTTTTTCGCTAAAAACGCCTTACTATACATGGTCGCTTTTTTCGCTAAAAACGCCTTACTATACATGGTCGCTTTTTTCGCTAAAAACGCCTTACTATACATGGTCGCTTTTTTCGCTAAAAACGCCTTACTATACATGGTCGCTTTTTTCGCTAAAAACGCCTTACTATACATGGTCGCTTTTTTCGCTAAAAACGCCTTACTATACATGGTCGCTTTTTCGCTAAAAACGCCTTACTATACATGGTCGCTTTTTCGCTAAAAACGCCTTACTATACATGGTCGCTTTTTTCGCTAAAACGCCTTACTATACATGGTCGCTTTTTTCGCTAAAAACGCCTTACTATACATGGTCGCTTTTTTCGCTAAAAACGCCTTACTATACATGGTCGCTTTTTTCGCTAAAAACGCCTTACTATACATGGTCGCTTTTTTCGCTAAAACGCCTTACTATACATGGTCGCTTTTTTCGCTAAAAACGCCTTACTATACATGGTCGTTTTTTCGCTAAAACGCCTTACTATACATGGTCGCTTTTTTCGCTAAAAACGCCTTACTATACATGGTCGCTTTTTTCGCTAAAAACGCCTTACTATACATGGTCGCTTTTTTCGCTAAAAACGCCTTACTATACATGGTCGCTTTTTTCGCTAAAAACGCCTTACTATACATGGTCGCTTTTTTCGCTAAAAACGCCTTACTATACATGGTCGCTTTTTTCGCTAAAAACGCCTTACTATACATGGTCGCTTTTTCGCTAAAAACGCCTTACTATACATGGTCGCTTTTTTCGCTAAAAACGCCTTACTATACATGGTCGTTTTTTCGCTAAAAACGCCTTACTATACATGGTCGCTTTTTTCGCTAAAAACGCCTTACTATACATGGTCGGTTTTTCGCTAAAAACGCCTTACTATACATGGTCGCTTTTTCGCTAAAAACGCCTTACTATACATGGTCGCTTTTTTCGCTAAAAACGCCTTACTATACATGGTCGCTTTTTTCGCTAAAAACGCCTTACTATACATGGTCGCTTTTTTCGCTAAAAACGCCTTACTATACATGGTCGCTTTTTTCGCTAAAAACGCCTTACTATACATGGTCGCTTTTTTCGCTAAAAACGCCTTACTATACATGGTCGCTTTTTTTCGCTAAAAACGCCTTACTATACATGGTCGCTTTTTTCGCTAAAAACGCCTTACTATACATGGTCGCTTTTTTCGCTAAAAACGCCTTACTATACATGGTCGCTTTTTTCGCTAAAAACGCCTTACTATACATGGTCGTTTTTTCGCTAAAAACGCCTTACTATACATGGTCGCTTTTTTCGCTAAAAACGCCTTACTATACATGGTCGCTTTTTTCGCTAAAACGCCTTACTATACATGGTCGCTTTTTTCGCTAAAAACGCCTTACTATACATGGTCGCTTTTTTCGCTAAAAACGCCTTACTATACATGGTCGCTTTTTTCGCTAAAACGCCTTACTATACATGGTCGCTTTTTTCGCTAAAAACGCCTTACTATACATGGTCGCTTTTTTCGCTAAAAACGCCTTACTATACATGGTCGCTTTTTTCGCTAAAAACGCCTTACTATACATGGTCGCTTTTTTCGCTAAAAACGCCTTACTATACATGGTCGCTTTTTTCGCTAAAAACGCCTTACTATACATGGTCGCTTTTTTCGCTAAAAACGCCTTACTATACATGGTCGCTTTTTTCGCTAAAAACGCCTTACTATACATGGTCGCTTTTTTCGCTAAAAACGCCTTACTATACATGGTCGCTTTTTTCGCTAAAAACGCCTTACTATACATGGTCGTTTTTTCGCTAAAAACGCCTTACTATACATGGTCGCTTTTTTCGCTAAAAACGCCTTACTATACATGGTCGCTTTTTTCGCTAAAAACGCCTTACTATACATGGTCGCTTTTTTCGCTAAAAACGCCTTACTATACATGGTCGCTTTTTTCGCTAAAAACGCCTTACTATACATGGTCGCTTTTTTCGCTAAAAACGCCTTACTATACATGGTCGCTTTTTTCGCTAAAAACGCCTTACTATACATGGTCGCTTTTTTCGCTAAAAACGCCTTACTATACATGGTCGCTTTTTTCGCTAAAAACGCCTTACTATACATGGTCGCTTTTTTCGCTAAAAACGCCTTACTATACATGGTCGCTTTTTTCGCTAAAAACGCCTTACTATACATGGTCGCTTTTTTCGCTAAAAACGCCTTACTATACATGGTCGCTTTTTTCGCTAAAACGCCTTACTATACATGGTCGCTTTTTTCGCTAAAAACGCCTTACTATACATGGTCGCTTTTTTCGCTAAAAACGCCTTACTATACATGGTCGCTTTTTTCGCTAAAAACGCCTTACTATACATGGTCGCTTTTTTCGCTAAAACGCCTTACTATACATGGTCGCTTTTTTCGCTAAAAACGCCTTACTATACATGGTCGTTTTTTCGCTAAAAACGCCTTACTATACATGGTCGCTTTTTTCGCTAAAAACGCCTTACTATACATGGTCGCTTTTTTCGCTAAAAACGCCTTACTATACATGGTCGCTTTTTTCGCTAAAAACGCCTTACTATACATGGTCGCTTTTTCGCTAAAAACGCCTTACTATACATGGTCGCTTTTTTCGCTAAAAACGCCTTACTATACATGGTCGCTTTTTTCGCTAAAAACGCCTTACTATACATGGTCGCTTTTTTCGCTAAAAACGCCTTACTATACATGGTCGCTTTTTTCGCTAAAAACGCCTTACTATACATGGTCGCTTTTTTCGCTAAAAACGCCTTACTATACATGGTCGCTTTTTTCGCTAAAAACGCCTTACTATACATGGTCGCTTTTTTCGCTAAAAACGCCTTACTATACATGGTCGCTTTTTTCGCTAAAAACGCCTTACTATACATGGTCGCTTTTTTCGCTAAAAACGCCTTACTATACATGGTCGCTTTTTTCGCTAAAAACGCCTTACTATACATGGTCGCTTTTTTCGCTAAAAACGCCTTACTATACATGGTCGCTTTTTTCGCTAAAAACGCCTTACTATACATGGTCGCTTTTTTCGCTAAAAACGCCTTACTATACATGGTCGCTTTTTTCGCTAAAAACGCCTTACTATACATGGTCGCTTTTTTCGCTAAAAACGCCTTACTATACATGGTCGCTTTTTTCGCTAAAAACGCCTTACTATACATGGTCGCTTTTTTCGCTAAAAACGCCTTACTATACATGGTCGCTTTTTCGCTAAAAACGCCTTACTATACATGGTCGTTTTTTCGCTAAAAACGCCTTACTATACATGGTCGCTTTTTTCGCTAAAAACGCCTTACTATACATGGTCGCTTTTTTCGCTAAAAACGCCTTACTATACATGGTCGCTTTTTCGCTAAAAACGCCTTACTATACATGGTCGCTTTTTTCGCTAAAAACGCCTTACTATACATGGTCGCTTTTTCGCTAAAAACGCCTTACTATACATGGTCGCTTTTTTCGCTAAAAACGCCTTACTATACATGGTCGCTTTTTTCGCTAAAAACGCCTTACTATACATGGTCGCTTTTTTCGCTAAAAACGCCTTACTATACATGGTCGCTTTTTTCGCTAAAAACGCCTTACTATACATGGTCGCTTTTTTTCGCTAAAAACGCCTTACTATACATGGTCGCTTTTTTCGCTAAAAACGCCTTACTATACATGGTCGCTTTTTTCGCTAAAAACGCCTTACTATACATGGTCGCTTTTTTTCGCTAAAAACGCCTTACTATACATGGTCGCTTTTTTCGCTAAAAACGCCTTACTATACATGGTCGCTTTTTTCGCTAAAAACGCCTTACTATACATGGTCGCTTTTTCGCTAAAAACGCCTTACTATACATGGTCGCTTTTTTCGCTAAAAACGCCTTACTATACATGGTCGTTTTTTCGCTAAAAACGCCTTACTATACATGGTCGCTTTTTTCGCTAAAAACGCCTTACTATACATGGTCGCTTTTTTCGCTAAAAACGCCTTACTATACATGGTCGCTTTTTCGCTAAAAACGCCTTACTATACATGGTCGCTTTTTTCGCTAAAAACGCCTTACTATACATGGTCGCTTTTTTCGCTAAAAACGCCTTACTATACATGGTCGCTTTTTTCGCTAAAACGCCTTACTATACATGGTCGCTTTTTTCGCTAAAAACGCCTTACTATACATGGTCGCT
The DNA here is from genome assembly GCA_026261675.1 of Hippocampus mohnikei. Taxonomy (NCBI): domain Eukaryota; kingdom Metazoa; phylum Chordata; class Actinopteri; order Syngnathiformes; family Syngnathidae; genus Hippocampus; species Hippocampus mohnikei. The sequence continues at coordinate 4,460,490 of JAKGUB010000344.1, forward strand.
TTTTTCGCTAAAAACGCCTTACTATACATGGTCGCTTTTTCGCTAAAAACGCCTTACTATACATGGTCGCTTTTTTCGCTAAAAACGCCTTACTATACATGGTCGCTTTTTTCGCTAAAAACGCCTTACTATACATGGTCGCTTTTTTCGCTAAAAACGCCTTACTATACATGGTCGCTTTTTTCGCTAAAAACGCCTTACTATACATGGTCGCTTTTTTCGCTAAAAACGCCTTACTATACATGGTCGCTTTTTTCGCAAAAACGCCTTACTATACATGGTCGCTTTTTTCGCTAAAAACGCCTTACTATACATGGTCGCTTTTTCGCTAAAAACGCCTTACTATACATGGTCGTTTTTTCGCTAAAAACGCCTTACTATACATGGTCGCTTTTTTCGCTAAAAACGCTTTACTATACATGGTCGCTTTTTTCGCTAAAAACGCCTTACTATACATGGTCGCTTTTTTTCGCTAAAAACGCCTTACTATACATGGTCGCTTTTTTCGCTAAAAACGCCTTACTATACATGGTCGCTTTTTCGCTAAAAACGCCTTACTATACATGGTCGCTTTTTCGCTAAAAACGCCTTACTATACATGGTCGCTTTTTTCGCTAAAAACGCCTTACTATACATGGTCGCTTTTTCGCTAAAAACGCCTTACTATACATGGTCGCTTTTTTCGCTAAAAACGCCTTACTATACATGGTCGCTTTTTTCGCTAAAAACGCCTTACTATACATGGTCGCTTTTTTCGCTAAAAACGCCTTACTATACATGGTCGCTTTTTCGCTAAAAACGCCTTACTATACATGGTCATTTTTTTCGCTAAAACGCCTTACTATACATGGTCGTTTTTTCGCTAAAAACGCCTTACTATACATGGTCGCTTTTTTTTTTTCGCATAAAAACGCCTTACTATACATGGTCGCTTTTTTCGCTAAAAACGCCTTACTATACATGGTCGTTTTTTCGCTAAAAACGCCTTACTATACATGGTCGCGGTTTTTTCCGCTAAAAACGCCTTACTATACATGGTCTTTTTTCGCTAAAAACGCCTTACTATACATGGTCGTTTTTTTGGGCTAAAAACGCCTTACTATACATGGTCTTTTTTTCCGCTAAAAACGCCTTACTATACATGGTCGTTTTTTTCGGCTAAAAACGCCTTACTATACATGGTCGTTTTTTCGGCTAAAAACGCCTTACTATACATGGTCGTTTTTTTCGCTAAAAACGCCTTACTATACATGGTCGTTTTTTTGGCTAAAAACGCCTTACTATACATGGTCGCTTTTTTCGCTAAAACGCCTTACTATACATGGTCGCTTTTTTCGCTAAAAACGCCTTACTATACATGGTCGGTTTTTTCTGCAAAAACGCCTTACTATACATGGTCGCTTTTTTCGCTAAAAACGCCTTACTATACATGGTCGCTTTTTTCGCTAAAAACGCCTTACTATACATGGTCATTTTATTTGGCTAAAACGCCTTACTATACATGGTCATTTGAAAACGCCTTCCTATATATACTTGGTCGTTTTTTTCGGCTAAAATAGCCTTACTATACATAGTCGTTTTTTTTCGGCTGAAAATTGCGTCCAAAAACGCCATACTATAAATGGTCAGTTTTTTCTGCAAAAAATGCCTTACTATACATGGTCGTTTTTTTCGAATAAAAACGCCTTCCTATACATGGTCGTTTTTTTCGGATAAAAACGCCTTGCTATACATGGTCATTTTTTTTCGGCTAAAAATTCCGTCCAAAAACACCTTACTATACATGGTCGTTTTTTTCGGCAAAAAACACCTTGTATACATGGCCGTTTTTTTTGGCTAAAAACGCCTTACTATACATGGTCGTTTTTTTCGGCAAAAAACGCCTTACTATACATGGTCGTGTTTTTTCCGGCTAAAAACGCCTTACTATACATTGTCTTTTTTTTCGGCTAAAAACGCCTTACTATACATGGTCGTTTTTTTCAGCCACAAACGCCTTACTATACATGGTCATTTTTTTCGGCTAAAATTTCCATCCAAAAACACCTTACCATGGTCGTTTTTTTCGGCAAAAAACACCTTCTATACACGGTCGTTTTTTTCGGCTAAAAACGCCTTACTATACATGGTCGGTTTTTTTCGGCAAAGAACGCCTTACTATACATGGTCGTTTTTTTCGGATAAAAACGCCTTACTATACATGGTCGGTTTTTTTTCGGCAAAAAAACGCCTTGCTATACATGGTCTTTTTTTCCGTCAAAAAACACCTTATATACATGGTCGATTTTTTTCGGCTAAAAACGCCTTACTATACATGGTCGGGGTTTTTTCGGCTAAAAACGCCCTACTATACATGGTCGTTTTTTTCCGCTAAAAACGCCTTACTATACATGGTCGTTTTTTTCGGATAAAAACGCCTTACTATACATGGTCGGTTTTTTCGGATAAAAACGCTTTACTATACATGGTCGTTTTTTTCGGCAAAAAACACCTTATATACATGGCCGTTTTTTTCTGCCAAAAACGCTTTACTATACATGGTCGTTTTTTTCGGCAAAAAACACCTTATATACATGGCCGTTTTTTTCTGCCAAAAACGCCTTACTATACATGGTCGTTTTTTTCGGCTAAAAATTTCGTCCAAAAACGCCATACTATACATGGTCAGTTTTTTCTGCAAAAAATGCCTTACTATACATGGTCGTTTTTTTCGGATAAAAACGCCTTCCTATACATGGTCGGTTTTTTCGGATAAAAACGCCTTGCTATACATGGTCATTTTTTTCGGATAAAAACGCCTTGCTATACATGGTCGTTTTTTTCGGCTAAAAATTCCGTTCAAAAACACCTTACTATACATGGTCGTTTTTGGCAAAAAACACCTTATATACATGGCCGTTTTTTTGGGCTAAAAACGCCTTACTATACATGGTCGTTTTTTTTGGCAAAAAACGCCTTACTATATACATGGTCGTGTTTTTCGGCTAAAAACGCCTTACTATACATGGTCGTGTTTTTTCCGGCTAAAAACGCCTTACTATACATTGTCTTTTTTTTCGGCTAAAAACGCCTTACTATACATGGTCGTTTTTTTCAGCCACAAACGCCTTACTATACATGGTCATTTTTTTCGGCTAAAATTTCCGTCCAAAAACACCTTACCATGGTCGTTTTTTTCGGCAATAAACACCTTCTATACATGGTCGTTTTTTTCGGCTAAAAACGCCTTACTATACATGGTCGTTTTTCCGGCAAAGAACGCCTTACTATACATGGTCGTTTTTTTCGGATAAAAACGCCTTCCTATACATGGTCGTTTTTTTCGGATAAAAACGCCTTGCTATACATGGTCATTTTTTTCGGCTAAAAATTCCGTCCAAAAACACCTTACTATACATGGTCGTTTTTTTCGGCAAAAAACACCTTATATACATGGCCGTTTTTTTTGGCTAAAAACGCCTTACTATACATGGTCGTTTTTTTCGGCAAAAAACGCCTTACTATACATGGTCGTGTTTTTCGGCTAAAAACGCCTTACTATACATGGTCGTGTTTTTTCCGGCTAAAAACGCCTTACTATACATTGTCTTTTTTTTCGGCTAAAAACGCCTTACTATACATGGTCGTTTTTTTCAGCCACAAACGCCTTACTATACATGGTCATTTTTTTCGGCTAAAATTTCCATCCAAAAACACCTTACCATGGTCGTTTTTTTCGGCAAAAAACACCTTCTATACACGGTCGTTTTTTTCGGCTAAAAACACCTTACTATACATGGTCGTTTTTTTTCGGCAAAGAACGCCTTACTATACATGGTCGTTTTTTTCGGATAAAAACGCCTTACTATACATGGTCGGTCGGGTTTTTTCGCAAAAACGCCTTGCTATACATGGTCGTTTTTTTCGGATAAAACGCCTTACTATACATGGTCGCTTTTTTTCGCTAAAATTTTCATCCACAAACGCTTTACTATACATGGTCGTTTTTTTCAGCTAAAAACGCCTTACTATACATGGTCGTTTTTTCGCTAAAATTTTCATCCACAAACGCCTTACTATACATGGTCATTTTTTCGCTAAAAACGCTTTACGATAAATGGTAATTTTTTCGCTAAAAACACCTTACTATACATGGTCGCTTTTTCGCAAAAACGCCTTGCTTTTCATGGTCGCTTTTTCGCAAAAACGCCTTACTATACATGGTCGCTTTTTCGCTAAAAACGCCTTACTATACATGGTCGCTTTTTTCGCTAAAACGCCTTACTATACATGGTCGTTTTTTTCGGATAAAAACGCTTTACTATACATGGTCGTTTTTTTCAGCTAAAAACGCCTTACTATACATGGTCGTTTTTTTCGGCTAAAATTTTCATCCACAAACGCCTTACTATACATGGTCGTTTTTTTGGATAAAAACGCTTTACTATACATGGTCGTTTTTTTCAGCTAAAAACGCCTTACTATACATGGTCGTTTTTTTTCGGCAAAAAAACGCCTTGCTATACATGGTCTTTTTTTCCGTCAAAAAACACCTTATATACATGGTCGATTTTTTTCGGCTAAAAACGGCTTACTATACATGGTCGGGGTTTTTTCGGCTAAAAACGCCCTACTATACATGGTCGTTTTTTTCCGGCTAAAAACGCCTTACTATACATGGTCGTTTTTTTCGGATAAAAACGCCTTACTATACATGGTCGTTTTTTTTCGGCTAAAAACGCTTTACTATACATGGTCGTTTTTTTCGGCAAAAAACACCTTATATACATGGCCGTTTTTTTCTGCCAAAAACGCCTTACTATACATGGTCGTTTTTTTCGGATAAAAACGCTTTACTATACATGGTCGTTTTTTTCAGCTAAAAACGCCTTACTATACATGGTCGTTTTTTTCGGCTAAAAACGCCTTACTATACATGGTCGTTTTTTTCGGCTAAAATTTTCATCCACAAACGCCTTACTATACATGGCCGTTTTTTTCTGCCAAAAGCGCCTTACTATACATGGTCGGGTTTTTTTTCGGCTAAAAACGCCCTACTATACATGGTCGTTTTTTTCGGATAAAAACGCCTTACTATACATGGTCGTTTTTTTCGGATAAAAACGCTTTACTATACATGGTCGTTTTTTTCAGCTAAAAACGCCTTACTATACATGGTTGTTTTTTTTCGGCTAAAATTTTCATCCACAAACGCCTTAACTATACATGGTTGGTTTTTTTCGGCAAAAAATGCCTTACATCGTGGTTTTTTTTCCGGCTAAAATCCCTTTAGGTTTTTGTGTGAAATGGCTTTTTTTGTGTGACATTATGAGTCATTTGAATGCAATGAACTTGCAGCTGCAGGGTGATCGTGTCATGTCTGATATGTCCTTTACAGTTAAGGCATTAACTGACTCTGTGGGAGGCACCGATGCGGGAAGAAAACTTTCCTAGCTTCCAGACAATGAAAGAGAAGCTCCATACCTGTGTGTTCCCAAAGGCACAGTTTGCTGATAAAATTAAGTCTGCTCGCCGCTGACCTCAGACGCCAATTTGCTGACTTTGAAGCACAAAAAAGCAGGTTTGAACTGCTCAGTAATCCATTTGCCGTTGACTTGGAAAGCTCACCACCAAACCTCCAAATGAAGTTTATAGACATCCAATGCAATGATGTGCCGAGGGCAAATCATGCCGCAGTGGGAGCTGCGGAGTTTCCTCCCCGACACAATGGCCCAGCTGCGCATCCAGGCTGCTCAAACGTTGTCGATGTTTGTCAGCACATACTAGTGTGAACAACTATTTTCTTTGATCAAGCTGAACAAAACATCACACAGAGGTTGGCGTACTGCTGAACACCTTCACTCAATTTTGAGGATTTTCTCAGCTCAGAGCCTGACCCCAAATATTGATGAACTTGTAGAAAAGATGAGACACCACCAAGTATCAGGCTCAGCCTCAAAGAAGTGAATATTACTGTGCAATCACATATGAAGTGTTTTTATTCAGTTTAAGTTTAAAAATTAAAGTTTGTTTTCACTGCATGTTGCTTCTCCTTGAAGAAAGTGTTGTTTTTGGTTCATAAATGTTTGCACTTTATTGGATTGTATTTCAATTCGATTATGTTTTAAAAATATTTTATTGGAGTGAATTTTCGAAAATTGCTATTTTTTTTTTCTTTGAAGTAAATGTATCCTACTTTTGCTAAAAGAGAAAATATGGGCTCTTGGTCATGCCTTGAATAATACCGGCTTCTTTCATTCAATGTTCATGTTATGGGGAATTTTATTCAAAGGAAATTTGTCTTTTGTGCCTGTTGAAAATTAAAGTTTACTGACAGAGCCCTAAGAAAATGTTGCTTTATTTATCTGATCATATTGGAATGTATTTGTTAGGTTTTCAGGAGGTTCAATTTGGTTCACTAAACGATATGCGGTCATTTTAACATTTTTCAATGAACATTCGATCAGTCTGGCCTCGGCTTGGAGCAAAATTTTTTATTTGACTTTGACACCCCTGCTATGCGTGGTCGGTAAAAAACGCCTTACTATACATGGTCGGGTTTTTGTTGGTTAAAACGCCTTACTATCTAAGGTCGTCACTAGACTCCATCGAGAACACCAGCATCAATAAAAGATACGTTTTTCTGTGGAAACAAGTTTCACGCGACAGGATATGCATCTAAAAAAGCAAAACAAATCCATTGTATGCCCCCCCATCTCTCCTGCACAACAACAGGCTATTCATCAATTAATCAAGCTTGTATTTAAGCCGACCGCAAGAGGAAGTCGTTTCTGTGCCGTGTTTTTGCTGCGGCAAGACGCTGATACTTGATGAATACTTCCGAGACAAATATCCCTTTTCTCACTCATGTTCTCCTGTTTACCCTCCGAGGAAAAATGTACATAATTTAGCTGGGAAAAGTATTGCTTGGCTTTTCTTCAAACGTCAACCCAAAACTGACGATTCATCTTCTGAAGGCCGCATTCACACGAGACACGAGTCAAATGACGCGATTGCCATCGTGCGTTACCCGGCGTTTGGCCTTTCTGGAGGGTAGGATGGCATTTCATCGCCGTAAGATGCAACTAGTACAACAGTGGCATTTCATTTATTCCCATTGCTCCCGCTAGTCTCTTCCTGCAAGTGCCGCCGCTAATGAAAAAGCATCAACAAAGCCGGTGTGCGGCACCTGCACTCAATGGATGAGCGCTTGCCACCAGCTTGGTGGTCATGGTGGAGCACTTAGTGGCTACTAAGCGGATATTTCCCCCGGGAGTGACAACGAAACAGGAGCAGGGGGGGTGTAACACTAACAACACTTTTCAATCGACTTTGTATGTCGGTTGGTTGGCTTTTTTTTTTGTGTGATGCCATTGCAAAAGGAAACAACTGGTAAAAAGCAATGAAGGGACGTGGAACTTCCTGTAATGTGGAACGCTTTTACACACGTCGCAGTCGTGGTTAATCTGTACAATATTGTCGTGCTAACAATACACACCTCTCGCAGGCAGGTGTAGATGGGACACACCAAGACCCGAAACGGCTCCCCGGAACTGCTCCTCATGATGCCAAACACCTCACACAGGAAAGTGATGAAGCCCAACCACACCTCCACGTCCGACCGCCGAAGTTCCTCGCGGCGGGCAAAGTCTTTCTGTAGATTGATCAAAGCAAGGGGAGAGGGATGAGTGACAGCTCTCCATGTCAGCCGTGTCCAAACTAATTTTCTTGATGTACAAAGACGCAAACTACAAGTAAATTAGTGGCCAACTCGCTGTTCAGAATGCTCAGCAACGGCAAAAGCAATCTGTGATTTTTTTTTTTGTAGGTTACGTATGCATTAACCTTACAGCCTTCAAGCTAAAAACCTGAAACAAATGTCATGAATTTCGAATACTAATGCACCGTAAAAGTGGCGGCCGCTGTACCATAAGCGTGTGAGAGTTCATTCTGGTTGAAGTGCAATTATGCAGATGTTGCGCCAGGAGTAAAACTTTTAATTCCCCCCGCCCACCACTGTGACATTTGACATTTTCCTCAAGTAAGTCACATGCTTTCGGTCAAGCGGAGGTGAGCGACAAAATTGGGTGGAAAAAGCCGATCGCCGTCCAAGATGGCGCGAGACGATCGACGTCTTGACTATTAATGAGCGCAGTGGCCACGCAATAATTGTCGCCCGTATTGACACACGGGCGAGCCTTGAAATAATCCGATTAAGCGAGGCCTTGGCGAATCCACGTGTGACATTTACGGTGTCTTCAAGCAAAATGTCAGGAACAAAAGGGGAATGAGGAGGAAGAATGGAACTGTGGGACAGTATTTGCATTTTTTTTAACACCTCCCACACTTTTGATGAAAAACTCAACAATACGCTTTTTCTGTGCTCTTCCTGTAACACCTCAAATGCCACCATTTGCTCCCGTGAGGAATCTCCAATTGCCACTGGTCTGCATTTTAGGTGCCAATGTCCTCCCTCCGCCCTCATCATCTAAGCGCTTCCTCATGCGATTGTCTCTCCTCACCCACGATGCCACGGGCCACTGTCATCCGACTCCCACCCTCGGCCTCTCCAACCCATCTGCGCTCTCCTCGCTCAGCCCCAGCGAGCCTGACGACTCACCCGGGGAAAAAAAAGTGTCCCGAAGTGGTCAACTGAGACGAACACGTCCACGCTGTCTTCATGTGACATCGAAAGGGCCAAATGTTATCCTGCATCCACGCTAAGTTGCCCTCCACTTACTCCCACTGCAGCTTCTTTATTTATTTATTTATTTATTTATTTATTTATTTATTGGGGGGGGGGGGGGTTAAACTGAACCATGCAAAGATGTTGAGGTTTTAGTGACAATCCAGGAAAGCACAGGTCATACTTTTATGCTTTTACAAGCAATGTCCATCAGAAGTTATGAATTTGGCTAATTGTGTGAAATTGATCAGTGATCAAGCGTGTCTTGAAATCCTGCCAGATAGTCGCTCTGATGGCCTTTTTTTTTAATCAGTTATTGTTGCCTCCCCCTACAATGTTTGGGGCATCAAAACCGGTCGTCCGCCCTGTGCCTCAACTGTCCTTCGCACGCCCCCGACTCGACTTCTGCGACAAAGCATTTGAGAATTACCTGCAGCAGATTGAGAAGCAAGGACCTGAACTTGGTCCCGTCCACCATAAAGAGCGCCATCTTGTTGCACAGCTTGGCGGCAGTAGCGGCGAAACTGCGGTCCGACACGGCCTTGTCGTAGATGGTGTCCACAACTTGGCTCAAGGTTTCCTCGGAGCGCGCCGAGCTCTGTGCCTCCTCCATGAAAGAGGCCAGCTGCTCTTCCACGCCGCCGCTGTTGTTCCTCATGCTGTTGAGCAGCCTGAGCAGGCGATCCATGCCGGGTGCGCCCAACACCTCCGTCAGTGCCTCCTCCTGAGGAAGCACAAGAGTTGGAGCAAGTCTTGGCAACTGCGCCCAGGACTGGTTGGTGACAAGCATTCATAACATTCATGTTTTTGGAATATGGCAGGTAGTCTAAAGGCCTGGAGAAAAACCACGGGGAAGATCAGGGAGTACATGCAAACTCCACAAAGGAAGGCCTGAGCCAAGGCATCAACCGAGAACCTCACAACATTTGAGACAGACGTGCAAATCACTATTTCACCATGTTGCCCTTCTTTCGGCTGACGAAGAAAATATGATTCAACTCTAAATTGAGTCAAGCGGGAGGTAGCTCAAGAGGCGTCACTTCAGATGAATGTTCATGAATTGTGGCATTACTGTCAGCTCTGAGCAGCCAAGCATCAAAGAACAAATTTGAGTCATGCAAGGGTTGAGTCCAATAAAAAAAAAGTGTTTAAATGACTAAAACACCGTGTGTGTGTGTGTGTGTGTGTGTGTGTGTGTGTGTGTGTGTGTGTGTGTGTGTGTGTGTGATAAAGATGAAAGTGGCCTGCAAACTCATGCACACCGTCTTGATTGGCTTAATAGGGAAGGAGAGGAAGTAAGCAGCTTTGCCGTACCTTGTCCTTTAGTCTCCTCTCCAGCCGCTCCTTGGACGACCGCAGCAAGCTGATTTGGGGCTCCCTAGACACGCTCTGGCCCGACCAGCCGGGGCTTTCTTTGCCGGCTGCCACGTCTGACAAAACGTTTGCGTCCGGCGCCGACTCAGCCTTGGAAGAGTCGCGAGGCTCCTCCATCTGCCGCGTGTGCTTGTCACTTGTCGCTTTTACAGTCTCGATCTCTTTGGTTGCTCTCAGAGGTAGTCCTCTGTCGGGACCGGCGGGGTTCTGTTGTCCCGGAGCTTTCTGATTCGGGTGCCAGCGTCGGTTCTGGCTGTATCCGTGCGGGTGTCCGCCCTGACGTTGCCCATGTCCGCCTTGATACTGGCGAGGCGAGCGGCCGTTGTTTCTGCTGTCGCCCGTTTCCGTTGGGCTGGGTGACTGCTGATCCCAATGGTGCTGCGGTGATGATTGGTTCTTACCTCCTCCCTGAGCCCGTTGTTGTCTCCTATAGTGGGAAATACTGTCATGATTAGCTTAGCTGTGACGTAGCACCGTGACATGTCAACTACCTCTCGACGACCGACGACCCCAACATTGAAGTCATGCCGCTTACATGTGGATGCATGGTGAGCTTTCTTCTCCCGCTTAGGTCTGTCCTACTGCTCTGTGTGTGCTTGACAAGTCACTGACATATGGTCCGGGAGATTAACGACGCCGGGACCGAGAAGCCAATCTATTATCTGGCTAAGCCTAAGCATGAGCAAAACACGAGTGGCCATTTGCTTTTGCTGCGCCACCTCCGTTTTGTTCCGAGATCGAGCTACACAGAGTTATGACTTTGCAACCAGAAATGTACACAAGGTTGCGTTTCAGTTGGGAGAGGTCACAAAAATCCAGATGTTGAATTCCTCATCGGCGATATCTGCATTTCAACTCGTCTTACTTTTGGGTTACACTCGTCTGAAAAGATTCAAAGCTGCCCCCAGAAATGACCTGAGCGAGTCAAAAACTCTTCGTAAAATATAAATCAACATGGATTGTATTGTATTGTATAAAAAAAGAGGCTTGCTAAAAATCGGCTTTTGAAAAGAGACGATGACGCAACCTTGTGGGAGGCTGCACTGACGAGCAAGGCTGTGAAACTTTACACGAGTTGGTACAAGATCAGTGACTCCACCATCAGTTCGTCGTTCCTCACAAAAGCCTGACACCTAAAAGCCTTGACTGAAAGGACCACAGCTTTCAGTACATGGTCCAAAAACGCGGCCAAAAAGGAAAGGAAAAAAAAGGTGAATAGAAGCTAGACTCGCCATGGAAGCTGTATTTATATGTGGAAACAATATGCCGTAAAGGAGGTGATGAGCTACGACTGCCCCGACGAGGTTTAAAGTTTACGAACAGCGTTTAAGGAACTAGTTTCAGCCAAACATGACTTAGTCCCGTGGCACAACAAGGCAGGCTTATCGTCACACAAAAATTTGCTGTAATTATTATACCGGTTGCCTGAGCGCGGGTTAGTTAGCGCATTGCGACCCCGTGCACTCTGGAAGTTGTTAACTGAAAAGCCTGAAGTCTACAAAGGTAAGGAGGGGGGGGACTATTCAAAGGGAAGACTAACTTCCTTATCAGACTTCAAACGGGTCTTGTGTTTCAGAAATGTGCTTACTTTAAAAGTATTTCTCCTCTTGCATAAAAGCGCCAGCCCAAGTAAATGCAAATGCATTTTATTTATAAGCCGCTTTGTATGCGTTCATCGGGTGTGCGTCCTTTCTGGCACCTCGGCGCCACTCTCGCGGGGAGGTTGGGAGACAGTTCAGCTGGTGGGGAGCAAACAACCGCCTCAAATATTCAGCATCTTTCCGAGACGGATATTCGTTAAGACGAGCGGAGGGGCGGCCGCGCTTTTCTTCACCTCCTTCAACAAAGTGACGGCTACAAAGCCGCTTTTCAAGGCCGCGATATCACCGTTTTTAAAAAAATGGGACTCATCGCAATCGCTCTTAATGCTGAGCGACAGAAATGGTGAAATTGCGGTGAACGGACCAAAGAGGTCGAGGGATTAGAATCTATCGCGGGGGCCGCGTGCCGCTCGTAAGGGGACGACGTGAAAGTCGAGCAGGACAATATCTCGCTCACGCTAATGATTAATTTGATCTTTACGACAGCTGTTAGTGGAGGCTCACATCTCGTAAACCTTTCCCCAAAGCGCCAGAGGCGAGGGGGTGAGAATGAGACGGTAATAAAACGGTAATCATATTTAATGACGGCTGAGCTCGGCGGCGGCGGAGCTCGCGCCGGCCGTCGATCAGTCACGTCGCTGCCGAGGAGTTGGCGATGAAAACGTTCACGCCCGCGGCGGCTGATGAGCTTTCAAAGTCGCCCGCCGCGCAAACTCGGTTGTCTCTGAAGCCATCAACTCATTAACTAGAAGAGTAGTTTCGGCATAATGCGTTTTGTGCCATCCGTGTAGTCATCATAATTAACTTGTTTGATCTTGTCTAAGCTGATGGGCTTTTTTTTTTTCTTGTAGATGCTCATCGACACACAAAAAAGCCTTCTCTCAGCCCCACAACAATCCTAAATTGAATCGGTACCAAACTGGAAACTCAAACGCATGAATGTGATTTTAAAATGTATGCATCACAGGGGTCACGGCAAAAGTTTTTTTTTTTTTTTTCTGGATAGCGATGCCAATGTTTGATCACACTTCCGGTGTGAGGTTTCAGCCAGAGTACGTTGAGAAGCATTTATCGTCACTGTCCAATGAAAAACATGCAACTCTGATTTGAAAGGAGGATGATGATGACACGGTGTGCTTTTAACGAGGGATCGCCTTAAGCCTCCGCGGTACGGCCTCAACAATATTTGAGAATTTTAAATTGGATGATGAAGATGACCATGCCCAAAACTATTAAAAAAATAAAAATAAAAAATCAGCTAGACAACCGGAATTTGTTTACAACTCTGCATGTTGAAAGTACCGTGAACGCTGTCAGCCTATTTCACACTGCCTGCAAAAGCAGACATTTTCCACTTTTTGTCTATCTCACTACGACGCAGGAATGGCGCCGAGACAGAAAAGGGGGTGACGATGTCAACATCGAGCCTGAAATCTATCAGAGCCGTAAAGCCGCCCATGGGTCGGGCCCATCCAGCCATTCAATGAAACGGCACTGACACAGAATGGGATTGACTTTTACATTTCCACTTTAAAAGCCAGTTAAAGCGGGCAATCTTTTTTCTGCCCCCCCCCCTCCGTCTCACTGTCTTATGTAAATGGAGCAGACACAGAATTAGGGGATGAGTCGAAATTTTCCACCTTTGGAGGTACGTCGTATCAGAGCTGTAAAAATGTCTCGACAACACTTGATTGTTAAGCCCCTTTCCCGCTGCCTGTAAAAGACAAACATTTTTCCACCTTCCACCATGTGTAAAAGAGGCTTCTGTTAGAGGATCTTAACGGAATTAAAAACCTCTACATGCAAGGGCCCCAAAAAAAAAATGTGTGAAGGAGGAGTACAGATGTGGACAGGCAACAGAACGAAGAGATATATTTAAAAATTGAGACGTACTTTGCCCCCTGTCTGCAAGCGGGACATTCCAGTAAATCACAACTAATTTCAGCCGTGCCTGACGTGCCTCCTAAAGTCGAAACACATGGGAGTGCCTCCCCCTTGCACGCTTTTTACTAGACAGCGCTGCGCCTTCTGGAGCACCACACGTAGCGTATCAGATGCTACGCTCGCAATGAAGGATTGCGAACTATCCATACTAAAAAAAAAAAAATCTATATTTTTTAATGGATGCTCACCACTTTGACAGTGCACATGAAGGAAGAGTAAATCACGCTTGCATTGTCGCCAGTGACCCGCAGGGGAAAAATAGCTGACAAAAGAGTGAGGCCTCCAAGTTGTTGCTGAGGCCTTGTCAAATTGATTTGTTTGGATTTGGACGACTTTTTCCACAAAAGAGGAAACCGTGGAAATACAAAGTATCCGTGCCAGGGTCAAACGGCCACCATCATAAAAACTTTATTGACTAGAGAGGCAACGTTTGAAGTCAAATTGAACATTGCTATCTGCCATGCAAGTGGAAAGCTCTACTCCGGCTCCTTTTTGTTTTTTTTCCCCACTTCGTCATCACTCATAATTTCCTGTGATATCATCAGAAAAAGGCGAAGGAAAATGATCAAGGGATTTGCTCATGCCTTTTGCGACGTGTGTGATTTTCAAAGCTGTTGGTTCAATTCCAAATTGCGGGCATTCTACTTCTGAGGTTACACTGTAGTTTCTCCACGGTATTTTTTTCCCCCTTGCGATGACTCAAAACGTGCAGAAAAGACTTTGCTCATGTGTGGCTTAAGCACTCTCTGACAGAGTCAAATTAGCCAGGAATGCTTTGACACAAGCCTGCAGAACACTGCGGTCTGACTCTTATTTGGCCAATATGTGGTCGATCCCTCTGACATAAATGTCTTGACAGTCGGGGCTATGCTAAATCAGTCAACGCGTTCATTAAAAAAAATAAAAAATAAAATAACACGTTCTTGGTGGCGACAGCACAGCAAACGCACACAAACGAGGAGAAAAACGTGCCTGGAACTATCAAGTTTTTCTTATTTCCCTCCAATACCCCCCTGAAGTGCAAATCCCTTGCTACGACCAAAATAGCTCTGAACAGTGGCAATTATTTCATGTACTTTGCAATGTCCATTTGGTAGTTAGCTGAATTTCATTTGTCCATACCAAACATACAAGACAAATATTTTCCCTTTCCCGGTTGCTTAGCAACCCAAGAACAATTTTCCAATGTCATCGGGGCAGTCGGTGAGAGAATCGGGTTCCCATCGGCCCATCCTCCCCCTCTCAAGATGCTGCTTTCAATGAAGTTGCAAATGCGTTTTTCATTGTGGATACAAGAAGAGCAGATGCGCCGGCAAAAAACTCAATCAAAACAAAGCATGTTTTAACGTTTAAAAAAAAAAAAAAAAACATTGAATGCGTCTATTTTATTATTTGTCTACAGTCTGCATTCCTGCGCCAATATTATTTGGCAGGCGCTAAGAATTGGCTGCCTGACATCTGACTTCATTGCACTAAAACCTTCCCAGGAGTTTGCATGTGTGTGTGTGTGTGCGTGCGTGGGCGGAGCTTCCGTGCGTCATTACCGTCGGTCGTTCCTCTTGCGTCGGAAGAGCTTTTTGGTGTGCGCAATCTCAGCCTCATTAGGAAGGGGTGGGAAGACCTGTTCGGCACAAATCATACAGACGGCTGACGTCAAGACCAGCAATCCCGGCGTGGACAATTTCTATACAAGTCAAAGTGCATCGCAAAAACGCTCGTTTTATATATATGACATAATCCAAGACCTTTTTGCCCAAGGGGCTGCTTTCAATCGAAAAGGAAGTACTTGATTTATTTGCCCCCTCAGAAAAAGGTCGGACAGTTCACTTTGGTACAATGCACAGTTTGCAATTCCATCTGCAAAAGTTGTCACGGGTGCCAAAATAAGCACTGCTAAATGACCAATTAGGTGTAGTTCGGCACGCTTTTTTTTTTTAAGCCATTGTAAAGACGGGGTAGCAATCATCGTCCTGTTTATATTTTATTTATTTTTTTGGTCACTGCTCCTGCAATCATTGGGCTGGCTGTCTCTGAACTGTGCTAATTGAGTTGTATCGATTGGTGGAAACGTGGCTTCGGCGGACCCGGCCGGCAGCATGACAGGTTAAGGAAACAGCCCTTGCTACGGTTAATCTCATCACATAGTTGCGTTCGGTTCCTCGCAAATGCACTTTGGAACAATCATCCGGCTCTCTCGTCTGAGACACGTCGGCGTTGCCAGTGGAACGGTGCGCTCCCAGCAACGCTTTTGCAACTATGCGTGTAGTTGCCGCGGTGACACATCATCCTGTAACTAGCGCGGACAACCGGAGCCCTTTCGCAGAGAGTCCCGGTGGCCGATTCAGCAATTTGACTGAGGGAAAAAAAAAAACTCAATCAAGTTGTCGGTCTTATCCTTGTCCCTTGGCCAACGTGGTGGATTAGATCATCAAGCCGTATCTTAGCCCCGGACTTTATTGGACTGCCTCGACCTTGTAACCTTTACGGTGGCGGCTCTCAAAAGCAACGGTCAACGGCGGGATGCCATTTTTCTGGAGGTCAAACACGGCTGCCGCATCATCATTGTCATTCAGAGAGGACTTGATGAGCGGCGCAAGTGCCGAGTCAGCGCGTTCTGGACTCTGGAGGCGCTGCAGAGATGCAGCTCAGATACTTTGTTAGCCATTTAATTAACATTCACTGTATGAAAAAAAAAAAGGTTAAATGTAGTATCAACAAAGAGGTATTCAATTAGCAAAACGCAGCCGACGAACCGCGTGCGCCGTATAATGCGCGGGCAAGGCGTGTCAATGAGAGGATGTTGACCTGGCCGCATGAATTCCGAGAAAAAAAACAAGACAGCTAGCAGGACGCCGCATCTCTGGCGGCCACATAGCGCAAAGGAAACAATGTACAGTAGATAACATAACGGCTGTATTGAAATCTCCCGGGCGGAGGGCGAAAGGTCACGATCTCATTACTGTTGTTGATGGTTTCGTCAGAATGGACGTTGCTTCGCTGAAGGAGGTACGAAAGACGAGGAAGGAAGCGGGGAATGTGAAGGGGAGTCAGACTGAACCGCTACACAGGACTTTCTCGCAATGGCGCAAAGAGTGAAGCGCATTGTCTTTGCCGCGCCTTCAAGTGGAACAACAATCCTGGCATCATTTCGGAGAACTCCATTGTTTCGCACTCTCTCTCGCGCTCTCTCTCAGCTTATTTATGTTGGCGGGGAAGGCGACCAAAAGCGATAAATTTAAAAGTGCCCCAGGAGTGGCATTACAGGACAGGTTGTTGAGCGCACGGAGGGTTGGGGAGAGAAGTGGTGCAGCAATGGCAACATGAGAGATTGTAAATTTATGGCTGCAAGCGCATAAAAGCTTGAGGGAGGGACACTCAAGTACAACATTTTCCCCCACGTTCCCACATGGATGAATGAGACTTCTTTCAATCTATAAATCAGATGCACCCAACAGAATCACATCTACGTGCAGAAAGGCGCATTAAAAAAAAAAATTAAAATCACCAATGTTGTCAAATAAAGGCGTGCGTTTGTACACGTGTTGATAGGTTTCAATGTTGACATTGTGCTTGCGGATTGCATACAATCAAGAAATCAAAATCCGATAATGAAATGATTCAACATATTTTGGCGTGAGGAAAAAAAAATCATCAGTCCAAAGCCCATGAAATGAAAGTTGGAAAATGAAAACATTTTCTCAATGGAATTTTTTTTAAAGGGATTTTTTTCCCCCACCAGAAAATTGTAATTGTAGAAGTGACAGGCAATAAAATCATATTATGGGGGGTAGGATGGATATCAGAGTAGAGGTTTGTTGCTGATGTAAACAAGAGGAAAGGATCTCAATCTCCTACTGTAGTGCTGCGACTACTTGGGATTTTTTTTTTTAATCATCTCGGAAAATGTACCTTTTGATCTCCAAAACCTTTAATCGTGATCCCCCCCCCTTCTTTTCCAGAACGGCCCCAATCCCCTTTGGCATAGCTATAGCTTCAATCACTCATTTTTGCGCGGTATGCGAAATGCCATTCAAAATTATGAATTGATCAAAGACAACCTGACGAGCGGGACTTCAAGCTCAATCGGAAAATCGGTGCTGACAAGTCGACCACTGTTGCCGTCAACGCGAACTCAAACTCACACCTTAGGTTTCATGTCAATGCGGAGAATTTCTCCGTGTTTTCGAGGGGGAAAAAATCCCTGTAGTATTAGATTCCCCGCAGTGCTGGATTTGCTTGGTGTTTGATGATCGCTACTTGGGGGGAGAAAGGGGGGGGGGGCTTTTGATCTAACTTTGTAAATGACGCTCGCCTGCAGTAAAGAAAGGGGAGATTTGCAGCCATCACCGTCAGGTACAGTGGCTGTGATCAATGTGGAGGCGAAAAGATGCGAGGTCCTGACATCCACATGTCATTACATCGACGTGATCTGAGGCCGCCGACAGACCCGCCGTGACACCAAAGCAGCCCGGTGGTCTGGATGCAAGAGGAGATGGTGGGGTGGGGTGTTGGCCTGCGGGCCCCTATAGAATTGGAATCATGCGACACCCACTGCTACAGCGGCGGGTTGCGCACGCTCAACCCTCTGTTCTCATTCAGCGCTCCCAGTGAGACTTCAATCAAGACGCGCGCTCGGAGTTATACGGTACTGCGTTACACCGACAGCCAGCTCATCATCTCGGATCAATCAAAGCTCGATTGATCGTGTGCTCGTTTACATTAATGGCGCACTTCGGTGAAAGCAACAAAAGTCAAAGCGGTGTGAAAAATAGCTCCACCATCAGGAGTCTGAGTCGAGTTAAGCCCCGCCGCATATTTGTGGCTCGCTATTTACAAATTCGCCAAGTCGTGCTGTCCTCGCGTATTTGCTGAGAAGCTCACCAATTTGCATTCCCGGGAGCTCTTCTGTAATGCCCTAAAATGCCGCAGAACGGCACCAAAGACGGCCTCATAGGTTCACAGTAGCAATTGGCGTCAAAGAGCGAGTGTTGCGCTTCAGCCTTCAAGCACCAAAGGAGCAAAATCGCAAATGTCTTATTGTGATTTGAGAATCAGTCGTCGTCTTTTATGGGGGAGCTATATCTCGGAAGGAGATGCTGTGGTGATCCAACATTCGCCGGGAAAAAGTCGATAATATCAAAGCAGATGGCTGGAAATGTCTTGATCATCATTCATTAATAATCAGTCTGCTTTCATAGAAGACGAAAGAAATCCGAGACATTTTAGGGCGACAAATGATTCATCTATTATAAAAAACAATTTCGGATCAACTCAAACTAAATTAGGAGATGCCGACGATTCATCGGATAGCGACGGGATGCAAAGCTTTGGCGCTGCCAAAGGTGGGAAAAGACCAAAGGGTCGTGCTGCAGAAGTGACCAGCGCATAGTTAACAGTACAGGATCCAGAGCAGGGACAATGGCAGGAAGAGACCACAGGGTGGGGGTGGGGGCTACCGGTCACCACGACCCCCCCCCCCCACCCCTCCCTGTATGTTGTTCCACTGCCCACCAACATTTGAAGGATGTGGGGAACAGCGAAGGACGTCAAGTGGAGTGCAGGGAGGGAGGATGAGAGGCACGGAGTTGGAGGAGATGTCAAATATCAAGCGCGATGGGAGATGAAGTCAGATTGGCGGGAAGGAGGAGGAACATGAAAGAAAGTGTCTCAGGTAAAGGCTGTGTGTGAGTGCAACGCAGTTGACAGCTGGCAGACACCCTGCCGCAAAGAGTCCGGGCCAAGCGCCCTCCCCTCGCCCCCCTCCCGAGCTCCATTTCCCGGCCCGAGTCCTGCTCGGCTGCACGTACGCGTCCAGGCACAGGGGCCGGCCAGTCTGCGACACGTCTCGGCTCCGGGATGCCGCTTTGTTCCCTGGCCAGCGAGCGGATATGTCCTCAGTGACTGCTCTCACCTAACCTTCCCTTTCTGCTGCCTTTCATTCTTTCAGGACATCGTAATCTCCAACAGAGACGTACAACAACAATGCTCAATTCCTTCAGGCTACCTATGGTAGCTGTCAATTGATTTGATCAATCGATTAGTTGTCAATCGATCGGTTGATTGTTCTCAGAGCACATAACGAGAATTTTGATTTAATATAACGGATGGAGTAAATTATGTATCTTGCGTAACTTTTAGTATGAAACCGTTTTGATTCATGGGTGGTAGCGAAAAGTGTTTGTAACTATAGACGACATCGACTCCCAGGGTCTAATGTTGGCCCGCCCGATCCTCGGCACACGTGAGGTGAAGCCCAGCCCTTCATGTCGTTCCTACATGAATAACTGGAAACGGTGCTCTTGGCTCGTGATCTATACAATGAGTATTAACAGTGCAAGCAGTCCAATCTTGGCTCAAAACGCCGCCACGGCGCATCAAGGTACCAATGGCACAGAGGTCGGGAGGGGAAGGAAAGGGGGGAAAGTGGAGCGAGTAGAAGACGTTTTGGCTCGGACAGAAGGGAAGGAAGAGAGGGTGACATTTGTGAACGGAGGCTAGCGCCTGACATCGCAGCCAAACACAAATCACCTTTGGAAAACACAATGCGAGGTGTAAGATGAACACATCTGCAAAAGCAGTTTTAAAGGTTGTTTGGGTTTTGTTTTGTTTTTTCCGACACTATCTTCAGGAAGACATCTTTAAAATCACTGACAGGAATACACAACACGGTCAAAGGGGCTGGGACAACAAACTCAGTTGCTCTGGTTTAGCTCATGATATGTTTGGTTTGGTTCTATAAACTACCGGCGAGATAATTCCAAATACAATTTGGAATGGAGGACTTATGGAGGATTCATTTAGAGAATTCATTTGAAGAAAATGAAAATGGTCAAAATGCCAAGAAAAAGGCCCAGGGTCTTGGGGGTTCTTTAGATTTCTTTTCCTCAACAGCTTTCATGTTTATTTAAAAGAGACCTATTATGGAGAGGGGTTGGCCTGCCCACCCATCAAGTGTGAAATTAAATAACCAAGTCAATGCGGAGCTGCCAACCTACAGAAATTCACTTCCATAACAAATTGTTTGCATTTAAAAACAGTGTTGCAATTCTTTGTTTTGGGGGTATTGAAATTAATGAAGTCATGTCACAGGTATGTCGTTAAAAAAATTAAGCTCCATTAGTGTTGTACACACATTACACCACCAGGAGGCAGTAGTGCAACTTGGAGCGCTGTACACCGCAATTTAGCGAGGAGCCACCAGGTGTCGCCACAGGTTTGTTTATAGTCAGCCTCTTCTCAACTGGAGATGTATTTCTCCCCCTACCTCAAAAGACAGCCAGAAGATAGTGTCAAGAAACATGTCAAGGTTTCCTGCCTGTGAACCGCTGTATGCAGTGTTATTAAAGTAATGTTTATATATCTTCTAACAAAAAAAAAAGGGTCTGTAACTCACAGAGCACAGATGGGGCAGAAACTTCTCTATGTCATTTAAGTATACGCCATCGTCTTCCTCAAACTTGTTTTTGCTCATTCTGAAACAGAAAAAAAAAAGAATTGGTCAACATCAGCGAAAGGCATCAAGAGGCAAATGGCAGTATGTATCATAATCGACCACATTTTGAGCACAAAAGGCATGTCATACCCCTCTCGGTCGATGTGCGGCAGGTGCTTTGGCATTACTCGCGTGTGTTTCCTGTGGAGGTGACTGAAGTCGAGCTTCTCTGGCTGCACATCCCAACCTGTACCCCTGCAACCCACAGAAAAACATCACATTATGTTAAAAAGATATACAGTACAAATACACCCTCTCACGTCCTCCCTGAGGATCAGGAGCAAAGAACGTACCCGCGCGAATCCATTGTGTTGGCCGCCCATATGTCTGTGCCGAGGATGTCAAAGGAGACATCTTTGTTTCCATTCTACAACAACGCAAACAACAGAAAAGGAAAAACATATGAACCAGACTCATCAGCAGCATGTGAGACTTTGTATAATGTGGCTTGAAAAACACAGACATGAGGTATCATTTGAGCTGGCACCTTGGCGGAGCCTCTGAACAGGTTGTTCCGCCCCGTACTGCCAGATCGGGAGCCAGAACCCGGTCTGGACCCAGAACTGGGCCTGGAACCTGAGCTGCCGTTACTGCTGTGCTCCCACTCATCCTGCACACAGGTGAGAAATCTGTTTCATCCTGCTGCGAGAGAGGGCCAACTCCCACCCTACAGAACACACACACACACACACACACACACACACACACACACACACACACACACACACACACACACACACACACACACACACACACACACACACACACACACACACACACACTTACTGGCTTTGAGGAGCTTCTCCCCTGAGACGACGTCCAGCTGCCATCTTTGTAGTCGTTGCAATCGTCTGTCCACTGGATGAGGAAAAACAACAACGTAGAGGATGCGCTTGTTATCAGGATAAGAACAATTACCCAACCGCTGGTTTGTTACTGTATCTAAAAATGATACCACTTACGAAAAAAAAAAAGCTCAGAGTTGCGCCTTAAGTTGGTGCGACACTCACTCCGTTTTATAAAGTTATGTAATTACAGTAGTCTTAGCATAACTACGAGCAAAGCTTATAGCAGCCTTCCTCAACTGGCGGACCGCGATCTACGACCGGACCGCCGACCTCCTCTGTCCGGACCCTCTGCAAATTGTATAAAATAATAAATTATAAAGTGATTTTTACGTTATACATTTTATATTTGTGGACCATAATAGGCGCATTATCGCGATCGCTTGTTAAAATGAACAGTTGTATTCTTTGCGTGCATTGCGCGTGATGTATTGCAGAGGACCGCAGCAGCGCAACTGTGTGGTGTACAATGTTTGACTAACTGGAGACCCTGGCTGAGCAGGGCATGTCGGCGGTAACGATGCGCTGATTGGCTCCTCTGAACTTAAGGTGTGCCCATACAGAAGCGTCAACACGCGTCTCTCCCAATACACACGCATTCAAAACGGATGATTGTGTCAGGAAACAGAAGCATGCGCGACGCCACAACGTGCTCACAGCTTCAGTCCAGGAGAGCCGCACACAGACACTTAGACAAGGCGAATCGCGGAAGGTTTCGATTGTGTGCAGCTTTGCTCCCGTCTACCCGGGGATCTTTGCAGCTGTTTAACAGCATAACACCGCAACATGGTAAATGAACATCACAATGGCGTCCTCAAATCATATTTGCATGCCTCAGACATTGCATTCACCTTTAGTGGAAGAACAGCGCTGCACATTCCTGTGCTCCCTTGTGTCAGTATTTAAAATGGTTCTTAACTCCTCTTCTGATATATTTTTCAGTGATTTCAGAGGGGATGTGAAAAGGGGAATTGTACAAATGAAAATGATATTTTTGTTTTCATGTTTAGTATTTATTTTGGTAAAATTAGTATTTTGTTTTGTTTTTGTTAAATTAAGGGGGAAAAAAGACAACTACTGTTTAACAAAGTTAAAGTAAAAATGTCTTATTTCCCTAAAAGGGCTATTTCTATTATTAAGCAGGCACAACTTAACAAAATAAAAGAGTTCCTGTGCCTCAACACAATACCTCTCATTATTTGCTGTGTACTGGCAAAGTGAATAATTGTTATTTTCATGCATCCCATTATTGGTTGGTTGTGAGGAGTGTTGATTTGTATAAGCTTGGCTTGACCATGCTAAATGGGCATATAGCCCTGCTCCCCAAGACCGCCGGACCTTGGTCTTCTTAAAAAAAAAAAAAAAAAAAAAAGTGGACCTACAGCATTTCTAGTTGAGGACCACTGTTATAATATAAGAGTTTAAGAGGAAACTCTTTGATTTTTTTTTTTTTCCAGTTTCTTATGTAAGCCCGTTATGGCTCACCGGCATTAAGGTGTAGCTACTTCATCCAATATGTATTTTGTTCTAATGTATGTTTGGCGTCATTTATCTATTTGAAGAATTGTTATTTGATGAACTACAAAAATTTAAATAAAATAAACGCATTTATGTTGATACTTTAACTTATTCTTATGATTCATGGTTATGTAAATAAATACAAAAAAGTAATTGTTATTTCTTAAATAAAATAAACGTGAACAGTTTTTTGTGTGTGTGTGTGTTTAAAATCTACAAATGACTTGGTCCGTCTGTCCATTTTAAAAATCAGAGTACAACCGTTGAATGCCAGTCATCAATGAAAAGAAATGCGCTAACCTGTGGCACCTTCCCACCATCGTCCAGGTCCAGGTCGCCGTCCACCTTGTCTCCCAGCAGCCCTTGCACCTGATACTCCAGCACATAGCTGTCGATGAAACGCTCCAGCTCCTCGATCTCCTGCGAGCGCGTGCTGCCGGCCTCGGATGACGCCGACGCCACTGACGAGCTCTCCATGGCGACCGTGGCAGCAGGTGGGAAGCGATGTCTGTGTTTTTCAAGAGAGCGAAGAGGGGAAGCAGCGGAGGAAAGTGACCTACGCGGGGAAAAGATTGTCAGAGCGGAGTCGGCGGCGGCAGGAGATCGTCTTTCCCATCGACGCATCGTAACCACGGCTCTCACCTCATGATCTGAAAGCAACACATCGCGTTACGGCTGTCCACCAGCATCCATACATGCACCATCTTTTTACAACGGCCTCGACGGGTCTGACCTTTTAACTACATCAAAACCCTCACACACTCACACCCTGTGCTACTGTCAACATCCTCCTCCTGTTTGTTTTTCCACCTCATTTCCCCGCCACTTTGCCCACCCTCCTGTCGGGGCTGTGTGTGATCACCTGACCCTCCGCCCCTGGCTCTTAAGCTCCTTTACATCACAGCTTTGATCGGCGGCCATGCAAAGAGGATTTATCCCCAACGAAACACGCGGAGCGCTCTCGACCGATGCCTGGCGAGTCGCCGGGGAGTGCTCGGCATCAGTCTGGCTATACCTGGTTAGCGATTGAGGAGTTTGACAACACTTCCAAGCTCGTGGCAGTGTTTTCATTAAAAACAGAGCAAGGTCTACGGATGTGGTTGCTGACTTCTGCATTGGCAAAAAAAAATATGGTGGCCCAAAAGGGTGCGGTCACTTCCAGGTTATGATGGAATTTTGAAAAGAAAAAATTAGACAAGGTGGTAATCACAAAGACTGTGCCCGCTGGTCGCATTTAAGGGGGCGTGGCTTCGTTGAGTGATGTCAGTGACCGGTTATTTTCCGAGTGTCTGGACAAGAGTTATTGGCTTACCGTAGCTACTTGCAAGTGTTGGCCGTCACTCAAAAATCACATCGAGGGGGCACATGAGTCAAGGTACCACCGCGTATTAGCCATTTGTCACATGATTAGTCGTGTTTTGCGGGTATACAGCCCATCAACGCGGTTGGTGCGCCGCCACATTATTTCGTATTCAACCCACGGCTGAAAAGTAAACCGATTTATAAACGCACAATGACAGGCCTGGTCATTCGCATTGTGTCATTACTTTGAGCCTAGTGAGATGTCCTTGACACGCAGGCTACATGAACTGCCTCCAATGGATATTGACCCATCCAAATCAATCCCGATGAGCACTACTGACCACATACGCTGTGGTTTGCTGTTAGCCTTGTGCCGCAAAACAATTGAGACACTTGTCTGGTATCCTTTAGATGCCCGCGGTTACACAACCAGTAGACATAAAAAAGCATAAGCCTGGAGCTAAAACAGTGGGAATGCAAGTCAGGGTTCCCACCACACACGGTGAGGGCGGCTAATGCAGCTAATCTGCTCGACTACAGACGGGCTCTCTTAATCATCTCACACAGCGGGTTGACAACGAATTTGGCGTATTCCTCTTTCCGAGAGTGAGGTCACGACGAGGATCGCCGCTGTTTATAGAACAAACTGTCGCCACTCGAGTTGGCAAACGAAGATACCGAAAGAAGCTTTTGAAGTTGATTTCTTGCTGGAACGAGTCGAGTTTAAAAAAGGAGACTGGTGTCGCGACAATTACGTTGATCCACATTCGTCCGCATCACTTGCCAGGCGTTTTGGTGGGTTGACCATCTCAATGTTGTTTTTTGGTCTTCCGTCGTTTCGCTCCAGCGATGGAATCGAAGCCGGGTCCGTTTTATAGTGGACCAAAAAAGGCGCACGCAGGAATACCTCATATCCATCTCATGTTCTGCAACCCAAATGTGACAACAAAAACGTGGGCATTAACCTTACCGTTCCAAATATTTCAGAGGGGAACGAATTTGCGCAGCGGCGCAAGAATGTAGTAGCCATGTAGCACAAGGACGGAACGCCCAGTTACCACATTCATTTTCTCACTGATTCTGATATTTATTGCCTGGAATTGTCTTGCCTTACGCAATTATCGATAGACTACGGCGAGTTAAGACTTACGTGCAATTTCAGGTTACGTTCTTGCCGGAAAGATTAACATAGGCGGCGTGTGTGTATGTGCTTGTGTGTGCGCGTGCACGCATAAAGTGAGACACAGGGATGAAGTTACAATGAATGGTTGAAACTCTCAGGTAACGATGACCAGTAACACCTCTTTAAGGTGTTTCAACGAGAGTCGAGTGAGCAGAACATGTGAAGGGGTAAAGCGCAGCCTGCCAATAACGCCACAGACAAAAGCTAAGCGCCAATAAGACCACAACAATGAGCATAGAGCTACGCTAAGCTAAAGGCATCGTTGTCTTTCAGCGCAAGGCCTCTGTGCGGGCTCACTGACCTCGGTCACACACCCAAAAAAAATGTTAGAGCTGCGACAGCAACGTGGCGTTTATCCGCCTTTGCATTTCGCACAGAATGCGGCGAGGCTGGATATTGCCACAAGCGAGCGACCTTTCCGACAGCGAGACAACAGCCTTCAATCAGAATCAAAAGTATTTGACCACAACAAGATGGGATAAGTGAGTGCCGCGGTGTTAAACTTCACACCCTGGTCACACCTTTTTGGTCTTCCCTTGCACAGAGGCTCCATCACGCCAGTGTTGGAACTAGAATACTACCTTCCAGAACTTTACAAATTGCTCAAAATTTCTAAAATAGCCCCATCGTTTACAGTCATCATGGCCTCACAAAATACACGTGGCAAACGTACGAGTCACCGAAATTGCTAACATTCTCTCATTCCCAGTCACTCTGACCTCTGAGGACGGACTGAGTCAATTGATCAATAAACAGCGACACTCAACCCAGGCCCAAAGGCCACGAGCTGACAGATAGACTTTATTAAGTGCAACGACAGCAGAATCCCGAAAGCTGAACAACGGCAAACATTTTGGTCTCATCAGAAGCCATGGGAATGGAATGAATCTGTTTCAGGGTTGACAACATGTGAAGGAAAAAAAAACAAAAACAAGACTCAACCTTAACTCACAGAACACACACTGTGTACATTGAAGTGTGTGGGGGTGAGTTCCATTTATTAGGCGTAGAAAAATAAGTAGTGTGTTTTCGGTAACATGAAATGTCAGCATAGGGTCGGTAGGTCGGACAAAGCTTTTTTTTTTTTAACTCTTTTTTTCTCCCTCCCTCCCCCATCAAAAACGTAAACAAAATAAACATAAAACAAGGAGACATTGAAGCCAGTGCCGGATGCTTGTCTGTCAAAGAGGGGAAGCTCAATTTTGGTCGACATCATAAAATGTGTCCGTTTATTGATACGTGAATTCTACTCTAGCTCCGTTGCTTTTCAAGAAAATGATCTGTGACCCTGTCATACCAACAAGGCGTCTTTTCCCGATACTTAATTAGTGTCCTACAACTACAGGAACTACAATAAAACCCATCAGAAATAAAAGATTAATTTGTCGCTAGTTGTTTGTTTACAACAAAGAGTGTCGCTAAAATGATTAGGAGAAGTCTCCAGCTCACCTTGGAACAGAATGCGAGTTGAAAAATTGCTTGCGACGGATGTCTACACTAAAAGCTCGGTGACTGGCTCATTTCAATGTCAATCGAACTGGCACGCAGGCTCAGACAGATCATCCAATCTGATGCAGAAGAGCCTGGCGTCCGGTACCCTCCCACTGCCATCCAGTCCCAGAGACGACGAGCGTACGTGGGCGGGACAAAAAGCAGCTTGTATCCAATGACTCGTCTCCGTTCAATGCATTGGGACAACCTAACCGGAACTCACTACCGTTTAAAGCACAGCGAAGCTGCGGGATGAATGAGAAGGGAGTCGCGTCATAACCAGTAAGAAGAAGCTGATTCGGAGCAAAAGTTGAGCACGTTGTAGCGCATATTTAGTCAATGACATGTACACACAATGAAATTTACATTCATATATTTGATCACTTATTCTTTGACATTTTAGGGGAAGCCGAGCTTCCCTTGCAGTCCGAGAGCAATCGCCGCTGATTGAAACCCCCGCTCGCCACCTTTGGCGGCGAGAGAGTTGGGTGCCCAGCGGCTGGGTATTCAAGCCATCTCGTTACCTCTGCGTCCCGCGTCCTAGACAGCCCGTGGTGTTCGTCAAATAGTTCGCTGAATCTTTTCGATACAGCAGTGGATGCTATTTTCTTAATATTATGGTGCGAGCATGCGACTGCAACACACAAAACGTCGGAGATCGTGGCCGCCGCCATGATTCAATGTTGTTGACAGACGACACGGCAAACGACGGCGCACGCTCAACGTGAATATCGCGAGAGTTTGCAACAATGTAAACGCTCTAAATTCATCTTTTCTTTTATTATTTACAATTTTGTCTGTGGTTTTATTGTTCTTGTTTTGATTGTAAAGCGTCCTTGAGTGTTTTGAAAGGTGCGTATAAATGAAATGTACGATTATTATTATTATTACACAAAAATGTAGAAGGTTTAAAAAAAATGCCGACCGTAAAGTTTTTTTTCGAGGTAGAAATTCTCGGTCGGTCGGGTTACTGGAAACAAAGTACTTTTTTTTCTACGCCTTATGAGTTTCAATGTGATGGATTCATTCTGAACACAGCCATCATCTATTAAAAAAGTGCCCACAACAACTTTCCCGCTCGAATTTATTTTTCCTATTTTATTGTGCAGGTTATTGATTGTACGAAGGTCGCACAACACTTTGAAATGATTCCTCTTGGTCTCATCCCACAGTTTGAACAAGGGGGAGAGGACTCGTTCTGTCCTCTGTATAGAAGGCAGAGAATAAACAATATGTGAAGTGTTGACAAAGCAGTCAATGAACCTGAATGACATGCAAACAAACAAAATGAAGCAGCATCTCGAAGCCGCAGGGTGTGGGATCGTACATGATTCAAACGTAACAAACAGTTTAGACTAAACTCATCGAAAAAGATTTCAAGCCGACACTGTATTTCTAATTGTTCTAAATGTGTGATTCACTTACAGAACATATGAAATCATATTTCAGGCATCTTTATTGAAGATGCCCAATTGTGCCACACAAAATAATAATAATTGTGTTTTTTGAACCATGCAGTGGACATCCAGCCTTGGATGCGGAGGCTTGCAGTCGCACGAACACATTCCATTTGCCTGCTAAAGTCATTCCGTTGGGACAAGAATGCAAGGAATGTTCCGAGCGTGAAAAGTCATCCATTTGGCTACTGTAGATTTGAGGCAGATGGTGGGATCGTTTCTTCAGGTTGTGTTGTGTAACGGATTGGGAGCACACCACTGGATATTTCGAACAGTCAGTCCGGTACATGTTCAATAAAGTCACGAAAGCAAAGAAGAGAAAATGACGCCCATCAAAACAAACCCCGTCGGTGTCCTCGTCTCTTAACCACGCCCATATTGCACGAGAAGCTACATCCATTAGCCACAAGCTTTAGCATCCCACAACACATCTTCATCACCACCCCCAAAAAAAGCACCGTAATGTAAACAACAACACCAGTGTCCACACATGGAGATAAAAACCACGCCCAAGCGAGTCACCCCAAAGCGAGTCGCCCAACGATGCTGACCTGACGCCAACTTTGCGGCTAACCGGCTGGCTAACGCTAACAAACGCGAGACAACAAGAGCGCACATTATGGACTGACAACCACATTATTACCCTAAAGGAAAACGTAGCAACATAAAGGTACTCCAGGAAGAGGACATTTAACACGTCAACCTTGTTATGGGTGCTTGTTAGCACTGGGAACAACACACACACACACACACACACAGACCGGCTTGTAATGAGATTAATGCTCACCCGAATTGAGAATGTGTCTCGAAAACCCGGGTTCACCTCCTTCTCCGATCAAACCTGCCGCGCCATGACTGTTATTGTGTTTGTTTGAATAAATAAATAAACTAAATGGAAAGAAATGAATAAAGGGGGTTAGCTATGGAGGTAACGACAACGTAGAAAAAAGCGGAGGGGAAAAGAGGGAATGCAAGAATGTGACGTCTAGTCCGGTTTGCTGGCAACGTTGACACGTGCAAGCTGGAGATGGTGCATCATGGGAAATGTAGTCAATGGACAACGCCCGGAATAATCATCGTAATAGTAATAATAATATAAAAAATTCTACACATATGAAAATGATTGAGAATTAATGAAGATAAGATGGAAAAGAAAAAAAAAAGAATGATTACATTATACTATTATTTTAAACACTATCTCTATCAAAATTATTTGTACAATACTGTATTGTATAGTTCTAATTTTGGATAGAGCTCTTTGGATTGTGGCAGTGTGCCAAATGAACTGGTATGTGAAGCATAATAGAAAAAGATGATGGACACCAGAGTTGAGAAACCCCGAAAGAAAATATATAATCATGCCCTCTAGTGGACGCTATGAAAAATGGAGCTTGCTCAAAAGAACCGATGATGCTGCAAATGGGCACTTTGCTATGTGTAATAATGAGTTCAGTGCCGTTAAACATAAACAAAAATGATAATGCGGTGAATCCTTGGCGAATGTTCACTCCTGCATGTACTTGGGAGGCGAGTCTTTCACATTAAGACTAAACTAATTTTCTGTACTTTGTAACTGTGCCACCGCTGCCGTCGCAATAGCTTCTCAATCTGGTTTTATGGCTGTCAGCACATGAGTCGTCTTTGTCATGAATGGTAACCTTCTGGGGTAACATTGCATATAATGATCTTTTGAAAAGTCAACGAAAAAGCAAAAAGATATAATTGTTTTTTTTAACTGTCATACAAGTTTATAAAGATTCAAACCTCCAACCTCAGAGGCGGATGTGCTAACCACTACTGCGGCCATTCGTAGTCAACGTACACCGCCGAAAGAACACGTGCGTGAAATAGAAATAGCTGTTTTTCATTGCCCCTCAGGCTGAGGAATGGGTACCACCAAGGCATCAATTAGCAGTGATGACATTTCCGTGTGCCTGTGGCTCCATCTGTGTGCGTTATAAACGGCAAAACCACAAACATGGAGTCGGGACTGCATGCCGCTCCGAAGGTCACAGCCTCTTCCCACACAACAGTGTCATCTCATACATACACATATACATATACATATACATACACACACACATATATATATATAATGAGTGAAGTAACCCAGTGTGTCTGTGTGGGAGTCTGTGTGGGAGGCGACTGCCCACAGACACATGGGCCCGGAGCCATTTTGTTGAGTAACAAAAACAATGTAAGATTTGCAGCCGGTAGGTGGGGGCAGCACACAGATCATAAGCTGAGAGATAGCACGAAATGCTGTGTATCAAATACAATACAGCATACTTCAGTGGGTGTCAACTCATTACATCATCATCATCATTACAAAACATGTGGCACGACAGAGCAGCTTCATGTGGAAAAAAAAAATCAAAACAAAGCACTTGAAGTCGACTGCCTACTTAAATATTGAAATGAATAATCGTGTTTTATAACGTAAAGGTTATTTTAATTGTTTTCCCACACATGCAACTGAAAGAGGTGAACACTGTCAGCTGTACAGTTTTTGGGGTTTTTTTGCCCTTCAGTAAAATCAGACATTTGATTGATAATCCCACCAGTCACAACATTACGGACATGATCCAAGAGAAGTCGTTGAAAAATGTACACAGTTTTAACACAAGGACACAGACCTCCATCAAGGCCAAGTAGATGACTGTATTTATCATTAACGATTTGATTAAACATGTGCTGCCAGACATAAAACAGTACTACCGCCGCTAATTACAATAATAACAATAATAAGAAAGTTCCGCCCATACACACATTGCGCAAGACTTATGCGGGGCATGAAAATAAGGCCCAAAGTCTAAACATGAAGATACACAACATTTTTGAGCAACCACATGTCCAATATGAACACAGCATTTCTAATATGCGCTTTATGTCCACACTTGATCTGCTCCTTGGAAGCTGCGGGCCCAAAGCTCTTGACACCCAGCGAACCAACAGTCCCATCTCCCGCTGAGCTCTTGCACCTCAGTGGCGATGCCTTGCCTGCGTGTACGCACGGCGAGCACCCGTTGAGTAGGTGGGTCTGCTGCGAGGCAGTGGGAGAGGTGGCAAAGGGGCAGATGGAACACAGAGGGAAGTTCAACCGGCAAACACGCAGCGAGGAAGGGAGGGTGGAAGGATGGGGGCTTGTGACGGCGCATACATGGGGGAGTTGAGGCTCTCGGGGTGGGGGTGAAAATGATATCAGGTGCAGGGAGGACTACAGGAAGGGAGCAAGGGAGGAAGGATGCAGGGAGGGAGAAGTAGACTCATGACCTTCAACATGTGACAAAGGAAATGTTGTACAGTGGTACTCCGCATATTCATCTATGAGTTGATTTTTAAAAAAACATCCTCCATTATTTACAGAAAACTCGTGCATGCGTGGGTGTGCATTTGTGTGCGTGTGTGGTGGTGGTGGTGGGGGGCACTCCAGGTAAAACTGTAGTGACCTGTGCTACGGTACGGGCAGGCACCTATCACATGTGATAAATGTGGTCTTGCTTTAATGTGAAGAAAATGTGTACTTATTGCAATATATATATATATATATATATATATATATATATATATATATATATATATATATATATATATATATATATATATATATATATATATATATATATATATATATATAAAGAAAGAGAGAGATGACAAAGGTTCCATTTGTAGTATTTCTGAAAACTAAAGATGACCGTGACCATATTTTTCTCCCCAAATGAAAGTGCATGCGGTTGCATTGGCCAAATGTAAAAAAAAGAGATCAAACAGCACCAATCCCCATGTTGTCCTACCAATTCATCTTCATTGCTCTTATCTTTTCTGTGAGCGTGCAATGGGGTATAATTATGAGTGTATAATTGTTTTACCATGCACCTGTGTGTTTTTATGTGCATGTGTGTGTGTGTGTGTGTTACACATGATAATTACACAGCAGTGGACCAGTGGTGGAAGACAGTAAATTAAGTAGAGAATGATTTAGAGCCGGTCATCGGGGTGGGATGCACACTGAGAATAAACACTATGTGTGTGTGTGTGTGTGTGTGTGTGTGTGTGTGCGTGTGTGTTCTGTACACACATTTGTAGCCAGTATGAAGTGGTGGGGAGAGAAATGTGTGCAGCCCAAGAGGTCATGAAAAAAAATGTCTGCTCTGGTAGCTGCAGCCGCACACTTTTCTGCTGTTAAAAAAAAAAAAAAACAACTTTGCAAAAGCCACAATGAAAGTCGCATCTCGCTATTGAAAAAAAAAAGTTTTCAGATTTCACGAGGTGTCTCTGCCTTGTGAAAGGGCAGCCGTGGACTATTTTTATGATGTCGTCCCAAATATTCGGATGGATGTCACTCTTCAAGGAAGTCATTGGGTGTTCTACATGTCAATCATCGTGGAGTAAAGAATATCAAGCGGAGCCGAGTAGGTGCCATGTGGTGCTTCAGTAATTTTGTCTTTCTTCTTAAATCTTACGCTTAAACTTGTCTTTCAAGTTTTCAGGCAGAAATTGATTTTTTTTTTTTTTTTAAATCAGCGTACTTCCTCCTCCTCCTCTTCTTCCTCCTTTCTGGAGTCATTTCTGTTTGGGCCAGCGTGGCCGGGTCCGATTTGTCACCCTCAAACCTGCAATTGTATTCAAGGCCAAATTTAGGGGTGGGAATCCAAGGGTGGGCTGTCTATGTGTCACACAACAAAGCTGCAGCTCAAGGGTGTAGCCCTCTCCCTTACATCCTCCCACCTAACCGCCTGGCATAGCTGACTTGTTTGTGTGTGTGCGTGTACGTGCATGTGTGTGTGCATGTGTGTGTGAAGTGAGGTCCAAAATCCTCCCCAGCCTCCTCTCCTCTTTGGTGAAGGCAGAGATTACACCCTCCCTCTCTTTCCTCCCGCCTCTGGCTGCTTTATTTGGAGACCTTGTAAGAGTTTCGCCTCCTGTCTATAACATTGACCTTTACTGGCTTGCTCGTTCCCCCCCCCCCTTTTTGTTTTGTCTCACTCGCTCAGCCAAACCTGGACTTTCTTCTTCCTACTCATTGCCAATGACCGAAGTTGAGCGAAGTGCCTTTGTAGTTTGGTATTACTTTGTACTTTTTTGTCAGTGGCCGGCTTTGAGACATTGTTCATGCAGTTGTTGTATGATAACCTCCCTCCATTATCTTGTCAGGGCTGTCTTCGAGCAGTCGGCGGGGTACGCCCTGAACTGGTTGCCAGCCAATCAGATATCAATCAATGACTGTTGAGCAAGTGTGTTTTTTCCAAAGCAGGGATCAAACCGGTAGCCCTTTGCATTGCATATTTACAGTAGCTATAGTAACTATTAACAAAAATGAGCAGAAGTCTGTCAGAATGTCGTCTGAGTCCCCTTCACACGGTCAAGTGGGAATAAACGACCAACACGGAAGCCCTTTTGATGCGATGGGATTTGTAGAAAGTTATAAGCTGTTTTGGTGGAAGTCCCCTTTTATTACACACTAGAGAAAAACAAGTGGCCTTTAATGTCAGGAGATGATTATGGTCTACGCGCCAGGACATCCCGGTGATGTGGCTGGCGAAAGCCACGCTGAGTCACATAGCCCGCGATAGGACGCGCATGCAGTGCGACTGACACGCACCCATATGGCTGCAGCGAAGAAGAAAAAACACACATTATACATTTAGGATATTTTCATCCTACATGTGCATTTTAATTTGTCATGGGTTAATGTTAGAACACACCTACTACAGTAATGCATGCGCCGTTTTTCCATTTGGATTCTATGGTTGTTAATATACGTTTCTTGCGGACCATCTCGACAGCTGCAGCTGTTATTATGAAAAATGGATTGTATTGTATTGTATTGACCGACCCCCAAAAAGTGGCCTCTGCCCTTTAATTTACACACACACACACACACCACTGAGGGCAAGGTAGCGGGAGTGGGGGTTGGGGGGTTGGTTTGAAGGTGCAAGACGTTGCCCGCGTGGCTTTAATTTTCACCTCCCCCACGATGACCACATGCAACGGTTGACACAGGCGGACCCTTGCGACACCTCCTCATCCTTCACAGTGTCCTTCCTCCACCACAATTTGTGATTTTACATTTCTACCCTGTCAAGTAAGGGCTCAGCACTTCACTCGAACATCTGCGAATGAACAAAAATGTTTGGGAATGGTTTATCTCATATTCCTTTTTTTTTTTGTTTGTTTCCTAATGGGGGAAGAAAAAGGCGGCATCTATTTACGGGAGGCGTTGACTTGGCTAATGTAGATGAAGTACATTGAACAGTTTTTAGAAGATTTTAACCTCGACAGTGACATTCAAACTGAATCATACCGAGCGCTGTTCCTAATATTTTGCTGTACTCATGTTGCGAAATGAGGTGGAAAACCCAAAGTGCCAATCAAAATCTTTGCATCTCATGGGTTTCCGTGCGCGTGTGTGTGTGTGTGTGTGTGTGTGTGTGTGTGCGTGTGAGAAGGTGTTTACTAGCTTGTGTCTTTTAGCCTGGAGGGAGCCTGAGCACAGCGCAGCTTTAATTGGCCTTCTCACGCTGTGTGAGATTCATTACTTGCACACACCCCTCAAACACCCCCTAAACACCCCCCTCGCGTATAGCCACCATTTGCAATGCAGAATGTTGAGTGGATGGGAGAAACGCTTAAACTGTTTTGATTGGCTTCACTTTTTGCACGGGAAGATGTTGAATGTGGAGTTTGAAACGCTCTGATTTGAATGAGTTTATCAATAGAAATGTTTAGTATTTACAAATGAGTGTTTTTTTTTTAAATCAAGAATAACATTTAGAATTTAAGAGAATGACATCCGGGTGGGTGGGGGGTTCCATCTGGAAAAAAGTGTCAGCTTCTGAGCCAAAAGTTGTAATTTACTTGAAAAATGGGGAAAGAAAAAAAAATTCAAACTTAAAATAATAACATGGTGGGCGCTATTTTCATAGACAGCCACCATCTTTGTATTTCTGGTATATTGG
The DNA here is from genome assembly GCA_026261675.1 of Hippocampus mohnikei. Taxonomy (NCBI): domain Eukaryota; kingdom Metazoa; phylum Chordata; class Actinopteri; order Syngnathiformes; family Syngnathidae; genus Hippocampus; species Hippocampus mohnikei. The sequence continues at coordinate 4,496,321 of JAKGUB010000344.1, forward strand.
ATGGAATTTACAAAAAAAAAAAACATCATGTCGTAAATTAAGATCGGGAAAAAAACGGGATATTAGGAGAAAACCCAAACAACATTAAAGTCGCAAAACAACCTCACCACAATATGACTTGACCTCTCAAGTTTACCGTGACAAACAAATGTCCCAAATCAAAGTCCACTTTCGATTGGGCTGATAATTAAAAAGGTTTTTCGTTTTGTTCTTTTTTGGGTTTCCTCTTCCTTCTAACTACTAGCTTCTTATTTGGTTTCGCCAAAATAAACAGCTGTTTGGCCACTGCAAACATAAAAAAAAAAAAAAGCCTATAAAACAGCAATGACCGCATGCTCAGTACAAGCGCATGCATGCAAGTGTACAGTACGCGTCGCACCGCTGTGAATGTTCGTCGAGCAGAACGTCACCCTAATTTGATAATTTGCTCACAAACGGCTGTTTATTTTACCGCCTTGGTTCAACTCTCCGGTAAAAGGCTTCAGAGCAGACCTCAGATTACAACCATCTAATTTCATCACTTCTCCCATATGGCGGAATTTTATTGGATACGTGCAGAGAGGAAAAACCCAAATATGCTTTGAAATAATGCAAACACAAGTAATGTGTTGTTTGGTCAATTTGTCATAATTGCAATTGCGTGTAGCCATAAGGGGCGCGTGTCATCGCTGCATGCGTTAAAAGGTCCCCTTCCAGAAGCAAAACTTCCAAGCTATTTCTTAATTTCTTGGAACCCCTGACATGAATCCTACACGCCCGTTACACGAATAAAGTAAGAGGCGGCTTTTCAGATGTCTTACGAACGTCTTTATCATCCAACTTTCTGGACCTCCTCCCTGTTCTCCTCCCATCGTGGCGTCATGCAACAGAAGCGGCAATGATGTCACTGTCAAAGACATGCACAGAATCATTAGTTCCTGCGTGTTAAACCTGTCATGTACACCAAGTAACGGTCAACCCCCCCACACACACCCAAGGGGAGTCTCGAGGGCGAGGTCAAGCTGCAAAGGAATGGCATCAGTTGAGGGATGAGGACATGGAAAAGGAGTTGGGGTAGGGGAGTGAGGGCGGGCGGGGGGGGGCTGGATGTAACAGTCATCGTCTCGTGACGAATTCTTAATATCACACACACAGCTGAACGCCTGTGTAATGTTTGCAGAGATACAAAGTGTTTCAAGGGCTCAGGTGCTTTTGTGTCATTGGCCGATCAGTCATAAGAACCGGGGCTAAAAAAATAATAACTCCATTATACATTCATCCATCCATCCATATTCTGATCTGCTTTATCGTCACAACGGTGGCAGGGGTGTGCTGGAGCCTATCCCAGCTGTCTGCGGGCAGTAGGTGGGGGACACCCTGAACCCCAATCGCAGGGCACACAGAGACGAACAATCATCTGCGCTTCAATCAGCCCGTCGTGCATGTTTTTGGAATGTGGGAGGAAAACGGAATACCCGGTGAAAACCCACGGGGAGAACATGCAAACTCCACACACGAAGGCCGGAGCTGGAATCGAATCCGGTACCTCTGCACTGTGAGGCCGACGCACTAACCACTCGGCCACCAGGCCGGGGGGGCGGATTTAAAACTAATTTAAGAGAACTTTTCTTTCCAGGGAAAACATTTTGTGCACGTTCTTCATTCTTACTTCATCCTCGCAAGAAGTTCCCATTTTACAAACGGTGAAATAAATTCCATCAGTTCTCTAACGGCCGATCGCAGATTGAAGGATAAATATGTTTAACTTAAACAGAATGCAACAGTCCCATTTAATTGCTCGAGTATGTGGGCAAGATGGGATGTTAATGAGCACATACTGGAGCTCTTCCTCATTCCAAATACTCTGGTGAATATTAGACCACTCTATATCGAATTTAATGAGTTGGAGCCCAGCTGTGTAAAAGTACAGCAAGAAGCCCAGAAGGAGTCGACACCGTTGGTCCCTTTAAAATAAAATAAAGAAATAAAATCAAGTTTGGAGGTTGAGGCCGATCGATCGGCGTGGAGAAATATAGACGATGCCCTGAGCCAGTTTAGCTGAGAGGTCAACAGGTTTCGCGCCCACCCACCCACTCCTCCTCATTCCCCACAATGCACCGCTGACACAGTGGCGGGCGCTCCGACGGGTGGTGGGCGTGGGGTTACCGCGGCCATCGGAGCAACTTATGCGTGTTCGTTCTGTGTTCGACTTGGGTCCCATCACGTACGTTCTTGTCACCGACGCCCTCGTGACACATCAGATCACATCTGAGGGATTTCTGTTTACACGTTTGTCCGCTAGTGGAAACACGAACGAGTATGGAGGAGAGATTTATCCATGGTATGTCGTGCAAATGGGTTTGGCTACCGGTGGACACAAGTACGATTGAATATAAGGAGACAAGTATGCGAAGAAGAAGAAAAAAAAAAAAAAAGCACACTTGGATTGTGTCAAAGGAATGCGAAAGAGCAGACAAACACTGACCAGAGCTGTTGTTGTGTGAGTCAACTCCACTGTTCTTGTTGATGACTTCTTCATTGCTGAGTCAGCGCTTCTTCGGGTATTTTTTTTTGGTGATCCAAAGTGCGGACATTCAAGAGATGTACAGTCGGGCAATAGGTTGCAAGGACATAAACGCGCCAGGACACAAGAAGATGAGGTCACGATTCCGGCTGCGGCCTTCTTGTCTGCATGTTCTCCCCCCCCCGTGCCTGCGTGGCTTTTCTCCGGGTACTCTGGTTTCTTCCCACATTCCACAAACGTGCATGGCTGGCTCGTGGAACACTCTAAATTGTCCTGAGGTGTGACGGCGGGCGCAAATGGCTGACGTACGGACAAGTATATGGACAAAACGGACGCACGGACGGTTGGCGCGAGGGTGTCAATTTGAGGAGAAGAGTGAGGGATGAGGCCGAGGTGTGAGTTTGGCTCAGCGAGAGCAGCTGTATAGAGGACACTGTGGGTGGAAGTGGTAGAGTCGTGGGTGAGCTTTGAGTTGAACTGCCAACACGTGCACCCGCTAAACCGTCCACACCAACACGCGCTCGCGCACAGTATATGTAAGCGTTTGACTCTGGGTGTGAGCATCGTTATAGAGACGTGTGCTACAAAAACGCCTCAAGTAAAGTGATGTTCTTGTTTTTTTTCTCTCTCTTTTTTTTTTTTTAATTGGATATTCTTAAGAGTTTGGCAGGACATAAAAGCCGGCCGGGGAGGGAGTGCATGTCTGAGGCGGGGGTTTGCTCGCTAGCCAATTGTAGGTTTGTAGACGATGATAAATAACAAGAGGAGCACATCCTGAAATAGCGTCGCACCACCGCCAAACCCACTCCCCCTTCCCTCCTCGTCCCTGTGGTCCGCTCTCATGGAGCTCCCGTCCGGCATGTGACTTTTCCGGGCCTTCCCCTCCCTGCTGCCTCCTCTGTTATGGTTAGCATGCTGGCTAAATTTGTAGCCTCGCGCCTGTAATTAGGCCTGCGCCTCCGCCGGATTGAGTGCTACACACACTGGCAGCTGGTAGACCGGTGCCGTGCTAACATACGCACACATGCGATCGGAAGGTATTCTATCTCTTACCGTACGGCACCCGCAAGCTTCAGCGTCATATCGTGAACCCCCGTTATATCGCAGTTCATCGTCCGTGGCCCAATACATTGCAAATGTTTCAGCAATCGTTTTTTCTGGGGTTCTACGTTACACCGACAAGTCCAAATTGAAAGCTGTGTGCCTTCAGTTGTAGGCCGTGACAAATAAAAAGCTTGAAGCAAGCACACTTAAGGCCTAATTTTGGGATCCGGTCCTCTTTTTCCTTCAAGTCAAGTGTTATTAGAGTCTCCCATTTCATGACAGTGTGAGAAAGAGTGAGAACAGACACCGAGGACAAAGACACACGCACGGCTGACGAGGACACAAGTACACTCGGACAAGACTGACTTGGACAAAAGCACACAAGGGACACCAGGACACAAACAAACACGGGAACGCGAGGTACAGTATGGTATGGCGAGATGGATTCTATACTGTACTTTTTTTGCGCGGTTTTCCGTCTTTGGGTTTCGATGGGCAGTGATGTGTCGAACTATTGGCTGCATCGTGATACCATCGTTAGCATCATGTACATATTGCCAATGATATTATCCCGCTCGTCCTCCTTTGTCCTCGCTTCTCTTCCCACCTCCTCTCCTGCTCATCCTTGCTGAGTGGGTACACTGACCTGGCAACACACACACACAGCGTGTCATGTTGCACGCCGATCATTAATTTGTGCGGTTGGTGATTCAACATCTAAAGCAGAATGGCTTGTTCAATTTATACATTGTCCAGAAGTGTCAGTCAAAGCTTTAAAAAAGGCTGAGCGCTTGATACAGCTCTGCTACTGGGTCACATTTAACGCTATTAGTAGTTAGCTTAGCATAAAGCTCTTTTATAAGACAACAAAAATCATTGCCACTTGATGGATTTTGTAACGAGCTGCATTTATGTAAATTGCGCCGCTCCGCCGCGCAACCTAAATAAATTCAGGCTCATAAAAACCCAAGTGAAGGCGGCGCGTCATATAAAAGACGAACGTCTTCCTCCGTAAAAGCCGCCGCGGGGGACGCAGAAATAAAATGCTTCCTGGCCTTTCGGCAGTGTGTGTTTTGAGACTGTTTTCGGTGCGCTTTTGGCAGGCCGTCGCCTGTGTCTGAAAAGCGCCTCGGCTTCCCCGTCGAGATGAAAGCCGCGCCAGGCCAGTCATTTGTGTCGTTTGTGTCAGCGCGCGGTTTGCGCGCTGCCGCCAGCGCGCGACCATCGCCTCGCTTGTCTTTGCCGTCACCGGCAGCGCGGCTATTTTCGCCACTCTGAGCCACAAGTGACCAGCGCCCTCTCCTCTCGGCCGGCCATAATCATCATGTGGATATTGATAGAGCGTGGTGATTATTATCATCTACTAAATATACATTTATATTGTCCCGCATTGACTGGCCCCATCCCGAGGAGCGTAAACAAGTCAAAGCAAACTCCTCTGTCTCTGCTCCGACGCCATATTTTTGAGTCATCCCAATGTTGATTCCGTTTTGATCGGCGCAGACTCACAAAGGCCCCAGATGTTGATCCGTGAGCTGTAACTCGGGGTACGGCAAAATAATTTGCAATCAAAACGCTTATGTCGTATCATTTGAAAAAGTGCAGCTGGGACTTGAACGATTTGAATCCTGCGTTGGCTTGTCATCTACCTCCAAACCACCATCCACCCTTGAAAAGCACCTGATGGCGTTGCAGCCCACCCCCTGCTCTCCCACCCACCCTTTCTTCTCTCTTCCTCTCTCAGTGGGTCATCCGGGCCCAGCTTGTGTGGGACGACGCTGTGTATTTAGGCAGAGGGGAGCTGTGTGAAATGTGTGTAGGAGAGGCTAAGAAAAACACCACGGCCAGGCAGGAGTGTGGGGGGGGGGGGGGTTGGAGGACGGCGGGGACGGGTGGGATAGGGGCGAACGGACGCTTGGGTATGACGAAGCGGAGAGTAGGAGTGTGTGTGTGCGTGTGTGTGTTTTGAAGATGGGGGTGGCAATATTTTCGGGAGATCGTGTTTAAGTGGGCGGGGTGAAGAGAAGTGGGGCAAAATGATGGAGCGAGCTTCAGAGGTAGCATCAGACCCGTAACAGAGAAGCCCCTTTTCACAAATACGTATGTACATACATGCATACAGTGTATATACTGTATACACATACAGTACAGTACACACATTCCAAGAATGAGGCGGTGATGTTGGACCATCAGCCCCATCTACACCGCCAGCATTTTGCCACCTTCATTTCCAGCGACACTGTTCCGAATAAAGAGCACCAACAAAGGGTGACTAGTCCGAGCCCCCTTTCACAATGCCTGCAAAACTCTCATTTTGCCACCTTCATCTCGTGCACGCTAACAGTTCTGTGTAGATTCCGCCAGCTTGTAAAGGGACTTCCCCAGTACCTCAATTCGCCTGCTACGTTGGGTTGAAAGCAACCGTCGCCGTCAGACAAGTAGTTGGCTGCACGCAGTTGCGGTATAATATCCCGCTTTTGCTGACCTGGTTGCTTATATGAAGAACATGCGTCGGCGGTCAGATGAGAGCCAACCTGCCAACACAAAATAAAGAAAGAGAGGAGAAAAAAAAAAAAATCATAAATGGAAACATTTGGCGCATAGAGATGGCGACTCCCACTCCCACGCCACAGGTGGCGGTGTGAAAGCGGCAGCAGCATGTGGGCGTTGCCTTCGTTTGTTGTCGTCAAATGATTAGGAACAGCTCTCGGGGCACAAGCACCATCATGAAAAAGATTCGTGATCATTTTTCAATGTCATTGGAAGGAGCGGGTGTACCTAATGTTTTGTCCGGGCACTTGCTTGTGTTTTGTTGTATTTGCTGTTGACACTCACTGGGAATTTTGCCACGTCCAGCATTTTCCCTCCTCCCTCTGCACTCCTAACGTGAGTCTCAATTGTCGACATTGCGCATCTATTTATTTTTTTAAAAATGTTGCCGTTTTAAAAATTTTACGGCGCGCATATGTAACCTGCAAAAACGCACGCAAGATGTGCTTATTCAGCGTACCCCAGCAGTCATTTGGTACACTCAAAAAATCGTAACTAGACTCCTCAGTGGCCACAACCACATATCATCTCAATGTGTCTTCTATATTGATTTTAAACACGCCCAAATGTGTGTGTGTGTGTGTGTTCCCACCACACAAATGGTGCCAGTGATGCCAAAAGCGTGACGATAACTATATACTTAGTCATCAGAGTAAGTACTTTTACTTTATTGTGGTCTTATGACACGGCAATGACCTTTTTTTTTTTTTAAATCATTAAAATGTTAATATAACCACTAAGTGACGGCCTGTTTAGCAATCACTCTCCATTTACCAGTTCCTATTCAACATCATATAACAGTATATTAAAAATATTAAACTATTAGTGTGCAGTCATGAGTCATCGCCGTGCCTGCATTTTCTTCTTCGCTGTAACCGGCCGCCCATTAGCACTTTGCATGCGTGTGTGTGTGTGTGTGTGTGTGTGTGTGTGTGTGTGTGTGTGTCACTCCCTTACCCCTGAGCACAGGTGGACTTGCAGTGGAAAGCTGCCAAATAGTTTTGGTTTAGAAGGAGGAGGCAGAAGAGGGAGGGGCCCGGTTGGGTGTAGCACTTCTATTTTGTTATGTTATGTTTCTAAGATAACTGCTTTTTTTTTTCTTCTTCTTCTAGTGCGCTACCTTTTCTCTCACACACACACACACACACACACACACCCCTGAAATCTCCTCCTCTTTCACTCTTGACTTGAACGGGGCGTCAGACTTCTGTGACGAGCGCTGAGCAGAGGAAGTGAAATCAAAAACTTCGCCATTTGGGGAAAGGTCAGTGTCTCGATGTATTTCTTTTTATTTTTGTATGTATTATTGCGGTTGCATATCTTGAGCAAAGTGTCCAATCAGTGGGAAGGTGAGGGGTCGAAATACTTGCTTGTGTGTTTGGGAGGCCTCACACTGACTTATATTGGGGTTGTGCGTGTGTGTGTGTGTGTGTGTGTGTGTGTGTGTCCCATCTATTATGAATATGACAGTAATACATGATGTAACCGTGTCACGTCCCTCCTACGGGAAGTAAAGTTCAACCTCCTATTTTTTCAGATTTTTTTGCATTTCCATGAACACGCTTGGTTTTTGTCATCGATGACGTCATCCACGTGGGATGCGCATCCAGTTGTCATTCCAATTTAGTTTCCGTCAACTGAATCAAAAAAATGAATACAATAAATAACGACATGGGACGTGTGCGATCCAAAAATGAATCGACTTGCGCTGACCTGATTGAAATTTTGCGTTGCTTCACCTATTCACATTATTTTTGTTACTTTCCTTAATTTTTACTTCAGTTGGCGTTAAATGGTGTTACTAGACCTGACTTGATGTTATTTTGATTTAATTTACTGAACATAATTTTGCCGTATTTGGCTTTAATTAACCCCCACTGGTAAGGTACTTGACCTGATTTTTTTTTTAATGTATTTGACTTGACATGACTTCATGCTAGCTGACACCATCTTGCATTGATTTCATTTTACTTTATTCGCCATGACTCGACATGAGTTTTCTTGATTTGCGCCTGACTTGGAGTGACTTAACTTCATTTCAAGCAATCGCGCTGCCCAATCTCCATCGCTGCGTGTACCGATTTGTCGCTCTCGTGTAACCGTATCGGCAACCCGAACATTGGAAACACCTCATGGGAGGGATGCAGTGCGATTGTACTCCGTCTCAAACAACCGCAAGATGAAACATTGCCATATTTTCACACGGCTCTTGTGTCAGATCTCACAAGATTGCGCAGGTACAGAATGAAGTGGACTCACGAGAGGAAGAAGAGTGGAGGTGTGTCTCAGTGGAGGTCAATGAAGGACACCGTCCAGTAGACACAACCACACTTACTATAGACTTATAGAAACACACACACACACACACACACACACTGTACACACACTATGATGGGGAAGTTGTGATTGAGAAACTCTGCCTAGTAACAAATGACATTTTTTGGCTCAATCAATGTTGATTCGTACTTATCTCTATTTTTGAGCCACTGTTAGTCGCTGTTCTATTGTTTTGTAAACCATGTCAAATTCCACTCATGATCTTACTATTGCTCAATTCCAACCATGTTTTTAATCGCACCTTTTTTCGCACACGGCTTTCTTCCGGCCTCTGATTTGGACAAAACGTTGATGGCGGCGAACATTTAATCTATAAATTCAATGAGAGTTCCTTATAGCTCACCGGGGATGAAAAAGAAGGAAAAAAATCATTTTTATGATTCACTGTGTAAGAAGTGTGGCCTGAGTGTGTCTTAGCATGCCACCATCAGCTCTGTTTCTGCGTGCATGTGCATGTGCATGCGTGTCGGCCCTCCTCCACTCCCCCGTACAGGAGTGAAGTCCAGGTTTGCTTGCGTGGAGTGGGGCTGGCTGGCTGACTAAGCCGATGAATAGAGGATCTAATGGGCGGAGGCTTGAAGAGGCTGTCGTGGGTGGGAGGCCCAGGCCCAACCTGCCTGCGTGCCCCCCAAAAAAAAAAAAAAAAGCTTGGATTTGTGTACACGCGCATTCCTCACCCAAAAACACAGCAGTCGACTGGGAGGCGAGCCGATCGAGACGCATTTATCTCCTCTTCCTCGTCACTTGTCACCATTTCCCCCAAAACGTCCCGGCGATATTTTGTCTTTCAAGTAACACACATTCGAGCTTCATTTTGCGGATTTGTTGAAGGGTACGCACTTGAAAATCATTTGACTTTGAGTTGAATAAATCCAACTAGAAATTCAATTGATATGTACAATTAACGGTGTCAATTTCATTTCAATTTTAACATTTTCAGATTGAATAAACCACATGTAATGTAGTATTTTAATACGCAATGTTGTTATTGAGGAACAGAAATGCGGTTCAATTTACGTTCAGTACGTGTACTCATCTGTAAACGTGATTTTTTTTTTTAAATTTGTACTTGTCGGGGTTTTTTTCTATGCATTTTAATCACGTTTATAAGTCAGATTCTTTTGAAACAGCGAGCCGAGCTTCGCTGCCGCGTAGAAAACGACGACGACGAAGAGGGAGGCATAAAAGCAAGCGTGATTTCATAATGCTCTGTAGAAGAAAGCCGCGTTCGTGAATAAAAATGGGTGCCACCCACCTGAGAGGGGAGCGAGTAAGCGCATGCGTAGGTTGGCCTCGCTCGGCCCGCTCATGCCACGCCATCGCCGCACGCCTCGATCCACCCACCCGGGCCTCCGCCTGCTCCAGTTAGCATGTTAGCATTCTCACCAACACCTGAAACGCGGACAGGTAACAAATCGGTGTCAACGTTCTGCTATTTCTTCCATTTTTGTTCTATTTTACTTTTGATTGTCATGAGACAAAATGTTTGAAACAAATAAAAAGTCATTGTTCAAAAAATATTTTCATGGGTTTCAAATTCAAATTCAAAGTACGCAGATCCCCCCCCCCCCAATGGCCATCTTTTAAATTCTTCTTGAATGAAACTCTAATCCTACTTTCAATGGCGCCTTCATCCAGATGTACATCAAAACGCGCTGCTAATTGGTGGAAATCAACCTGCGGTTGGGCCACAACATATTCCTTCGCTTCACAAGTTTTGCGGCTTGAGTAGTAAAAGTAAGCTAATTAGTTCAGAAGTTCATTCACAAAAAAAAAAAACGAAACATAGGCTTGGGCAGAGGTAATTTGTGGCTTACGCGCGGGTTAATTGCGCTTGCTCTCAATGAAAGGGCGCTCATTTTCCACTGGCTGTGTGTATCTTGCTGTGATGTGGTTGCATAGATTCCTGGAAACCTGCTTGCATATTAAAACGTCCCTGGTGGAGGTAATGAGCAGACGGGTTCACAGTGCATCCAGTGCAATTAATGGCATGAGGCAGACTTTTTTTTTAACCATTTACCTGATATACAATATGTGTATGTATGCATGTGTCTGTTCACGTGTGTGTGTGTGTGTGTGTGTGTGTGTGTGTGTGCATGCGCACTTGGGCCCAAAATAGTTGACCTGTACCGCATGTGTGAGCACTGCAGTGCTGCTCTAGTGCGTGCGTGCGTGTGTGTGTGTGTGTGTGTGTGTGTGTGTGTGTGTTTGGTGACAGGCATGTGTCTGGCCTGCCCTGCAGCCTGACTGCTTTTAATTAGGAGGTGGCATGGTGCCTCAGGTCTCTCCTGCTGACACACACACACACACACACACACACACACACACACACACACACACACACACACACACAGAGTACCTGAAGGCAAACAGAGAATCCGGTCCTCGTTAGGACTCATTCAACACACACGCACACAATCGCAGTAAACCAAGCCAAAGAAAAAGCGACAATGCACTTGCTATAGGTTCACTGAAGTCTTGTGATATCTGCTTGCCTCTCGTTGAGTGTCATCCGTTTTTAGAAGATGACAAAAAGTACTTAGATGTATCGGACAATCATCTCCGGCCCTTCCCCTAATGAGTCTGTCTTATTTTTTTTGTGTATTGTTGGGGTTTTTTTTGTTGTTTTTTTTCCTGAACAGTAGTGATTTCGGAGATGCGAGGAGTCCATCCCACAGTGACCATTTCTGCTTGTGCAGTACAATAGTCGTGTGACCCAAACAGAGAAAACCATGCCTTTGGGGTCAAGGCTGCAAACAGGAAATAAGCATCCTTGCCTGCCGACATCTTGTCCACGACTTTTTCGTCTGGCTCATCCTGAGCTCCTCACTTCATAATTACAATGGTGGCCGTATGTCATTTTAGTCTGGCCTTCTTCTTGTTTTGCAGCAACCCGATTGCTCTTGCGAAAAATAAGCGTGTTCGGCATCAAAGTAACACACAGGTCGATGGCGCCATTAAAACCTCCACGCTTGCGTCGGTTCATAAGAAAGCGCGCCGCGCAGGTGCCACTTAGGGCGCGAGAATAGCCGGGCCATCTTATGTTGTTTTTCTGGCCGTCTGGCCGGCCTGCTAGCAGTTAGTGGCTAACCCTCCGTTTATATATACTGGATGCCAGTGTGAGTCGGCCGCAGCGGTGTCACTCAGCGGGAGCGTGGGGCTTTGTCGTGGAGGGGAAGTGGGCTCGCCGTCTTGTGTTTGTGTGTGTGTGTGTGTGTGTGTGTGTGTGTGCGGGCCAGCTGGACCACGGTTACACTGTGTCAGTGCTGTTGGACACAAAGAAATATCTTAGGCATGTTCACATTTGCCAGTTTTGTTTCAGACCAAACACGCTCTGCTGCCATAACATTGATAGCGCGCTTGGATTCATCAAGTGTTCAAGATACCACCTGCCCAAAACCGATCCCCCTTTCCAACCAAAATCCCAAATTTGATCTCAATGATTATCGATTTTATCGCACGCCCCGGGGTAACAGGTGCGCAGGTGAACAGACCGAATCACTTCTGCCACCTGCTGGAGACTGACAGAAACTGAATCATGACACCCACGCTAGCATTTAGACCTATTTTTAGGTCGTCTGAAATGTAATTTTGTGTTTCACACTAATGCGGCAATTGTGTCCGCGGAATGTAATCCAAAACGACTTTGGTCCACTGGAACTCCGAGCAGACACGGTGCGGTCAGGCAAATTCATAAACACGCGAAACTAGACTTGGTCCAGGCCGAACGCAGTCCACTCTTTGTGACCAAAATGTCAGATGCGTCGGGGGCGCTGCAGCTCCGTGAGCGGTCTTCCACATGCTAAACGAGACTTGCCCAGGCACCAAAATGAAAATGCGCCCTTCTACCAAAATGGGACCCACGGACTCTTCAGAATTCTTCTTATGGAGAACTTCGCTGATACCATAGCTAGCGTTCAAAACTCTTTCAACTCAAGACCAAAAAATTTTTTTCATCGTCCAAGTGACGGACGGCTCCTATGTTGAAAAAGTTGAGGGACCACTTCGTTTTTGGGGTTTTTTTGCATAAATATAGGCCTATGTTCAGTCAAGACCCGCATGCTTTCAAAATAAAAGTTGTCAACATTTTCATTGAACAAAAATGCCACTGAACTCATGTAACATTGTGATCAAAAAAAAAAATCCCAAAAAGTAGTTTTAAATTACAGTTGTGTTTCCATCTCTATGCTGTCAGACCTGCCAATAGAAAAGGCGAAATAGTTTTCCCCGAGTCTCTCTCTCCTTCTCTTTTTTTCTTTTCCCTTCGGCCGCCTCCCACCATCTCCCCAAACAACCCCTCGGAGTTCCGATGCCCCCGGTCCCCTCGAACACGACTAAAAATTCATTTTTGTCTGACCTAAATCAGAGGGTGTCTACGCCATGGGGCTTATTACACGGTGCACATACACTTGTGTTGTGGAGGAGGATGGGGTATTATTATCTTTCAGCTACCCACCCTGCTATAAAAACTAGCGGTGCGACATCTCCGCAGCGCAGTGCTGCTGCTCGGCCCTCCCCTCCCTTTCCTCTCCCCGGCGCTCCTTTCGCACAGACACACACACACACACAAACACACATTCATACACACACAACCTGAGTCCCTTGCTTGCCTTCACACACTCTTAACACACTCACTCACTCACAGACCCGACAACCTGCGCTAAACGGCGGATTCGCGTTTGGATTCTTCTCACTGGCTTTTTTTTTTTTCTTGTTGTACATTTTTATGAATGGGAGCTTTGGTTGATTCAAAGACTGATTGATTGACAGTCAAAAAGGGGGAAATGCTGAGAGGTCACGCAAGGGCCGTCAGAAGTTCAGACTAGTCGGGACTGGACAAGAGACAACCAAGGTAGGTGCTGCATAGAAAAACTTTGTCTTTCTGTTTTTTTTTGGGGGGGGGGGTTGTCCTGTGTGTTTGTGAGATAGTTGGCGTGAACAAGCGTGTTGAAGAACACGTGTGCGCATCGTGTTTGTAGTGAAGTCCGTGCCGCCTCGACGGGTGACAGAGGTGTTCATGACTTGGGTTTGATTTGGTTATTTTTATTCAACCACCCCCCCCCCACACCCCTCAATTACTTGTTTATTATTTCCATTTAGTTAAAATGATCAATTAATTTTTTTTCAGAATGACTTTGGTCGTTATTATTGTCGTTTGTCTGTCGCCGAGCCGCATTTGAAACCGTTCCAGCTTTATGTTATAATAACACGACGCTTGATGATCTTTCAAACCAGAGTGAAATACGCAAAAAGGGTTGAAAGCGGCACGCGAGGCGACGGTTGACGTTTTTTTGCGTCGCGTACTTGTCGCACGGAATGACCGTTTACGGGCTCCTTCTGATTGACACAGCATTATTATACAAGAAGAAAAAAACTCTATCACTAGATTGTTTTGGCTCTGTCGCAAGCCCCCCCGAAAAAAACTCATTTTGGACCAAAATAATTTGATTTGAATCTAAAACATGCATTTAATTCGTGTTTTATTCGGAGTGATGCAGAGGAGTCAAATACAAGCGAAGCTCCGCTCCAATTAAACAGTAGTTGTGGTCAGGCGTAAACTTCCACTTTTTCCCCACGTAACCGTGCTGTGACTGACAGCAATTTGTACACAATTGGAGTCTCCCGTGTGCACAGACAACATCCACAGCAGCTCAAATGTTCTTTTAATAAGTTGGGGCGACAAAGGGGGGGGGGCGGCTGACAACAGGTTGGTTTGGCCTCTCGCCGTCAACTTTTGCCTCGTAATGAATGATTCCCGGCCGACACTATAGCCTGACAGCGTTTTTAGTCGTTTAAGCCAAAACGAGGGTCTGCTTGTGACATGGGCGGATGATTTGCGGGGGCTGGCTGCCCAGTGTCAGGACCTCGTGGTGGTGATGAGTCGAGCGTGGAGGAGGAAGAGGTGGAGGTGACACTCTGGCGGGCGTGAGGGGGTCGCTTTAACAAGTTGGATTGACTGTCACTGAGAAGCTCGCTCTCTATGAGCTCCGATATAAAATAACACGGGTAAGGGGGCACCGGTGATTGCACCCTGTGTCGTCCTCCATGAAAAACACACAGTCAGTATAATATGACTGGGGTAAAATCTTTGCAGTGAATGAATGAATGCAGAAAGAAAATACATATGTTTGGCCACATCGGCCAAGATGTGACGACACTGAAAAACAAAATGGTTTGTTGAATTGACTCCATTTTATTTGGTCAAGTGGTTGCGCAATAAATAGAAAATCGTTTAGATTTAGATGCAGTTGTTTCAGTCGATTAATAACCGAGTAAATTCAACACACCATTATTTTTAGTGTACTACAGAAAAAAATAACCTATCCAGTATTGTTACATTCTAATATGCAGTTTGGGAGTCAATATTAGTATTTTGCAACCAAATTTGGTTCTCAAAATTGCACTGCAGTGGATCATTTTCAAAAATAAATGTAGCTTTTCTCTAAAAGACCACGCAACTCATTCAAAATGACAAAGTTGAAATTGAAATTGATATTGTGTTGCAAATTGAACATTTGTAGACAGCAAAATACAAAAAAAATGCTTCAATGTGAATTGAAGAAATGAAAAATAGTAATTAATTTGAAAAAAAAAAAACAGACCAATTGTTTGTTTGTGAAGTAGTCCTATTTTTGGTTTTTCATTAACCCGCAAATAAATTGCAACTAAAAATGAGAAAGTTCTAACTCAAAATTGCTCCGCAAAGAAAAACATCTATATATGAGCCTTGAATATGAATTGTAAAATTTACGCAGGGACTAAATTGTGGCATTGCATAAGATGTTCTGAGTTTCTGTTCTTGTCAGGTCACGTTACACAACTCTCATTGATCTCTATTAACTCTGCCGAGCAAACGGAAGGACTGAGAATCCAGACAGACATAAACAAAAAACATAATTTGACATAATGTAATTGATAATAAGTTAAAAATGACTTTGCCAATTATGCTAATGGCCTCACAATCTTTTCATCGGCTAATGGCGCTGTTGTTGATTGACCCGATGAATTCTACCCAGCGTCGTCGCCAGCCAAGAGAACCCGAGTTTCCCATAACGATTTTATATTGAATACAGAGTGGTGATTAAACAAGCCGAGACGCCGCCCTGGCAGCTAAAGGCTTAACAAAGGCGTTTGGCTAAAGAAACGTCGTCGACGGTGGGGAAGCCACGGCCGCAACGCCAACCCTCCCCACCCTCCTGTATGTCTATGTGGCACATGCTCCTTAGATCCTCACCAAGTTGTAATTAGGGGCTGGCCGCTGCAAGCCGGAGCAGGCATGCAGTGGGAGCACGTGTACCATCATTTAAGGATTGAGGGCGGGGGTGTTGGGGGATGGGGGGGGTCAGTGTATGAGGATGGACTCGGAGCAAACAAAATGATAGAGGATTGCGCCTCCCAGTCGGGCTTGGCTGGCTCTGACTTTTTATTGTTTGCCTTGGCGGGGGCCTCACAGGGAGGGGCCCCTCCTCTGCTGTTTGTGCAACCTGTTAGGGAACTTTTCACAGCGCCATTTACCCACGCTTTCACTTTTTAATGGAGGCCGACGCGCACATGCTTGACATACTGTTAGACAAAGTTAACGGGTTTGTTGTCTCCTCTGAGAGTGGGGGGGTGGGGGGGGCACTCACACGGTTGTACTGTAGGCACTGATACCAAAGACACACGGCCTGTACATCGTGGCAGACTATGAAAATCAGACTGCAATAGTAGTTAACATTTTTTTTGGGTCACTATTGAAACGTTCGGCAACGTGCACTGAATCATCGAAATTTTTGCTTGCTCCAAACGTTTGTTCGCTCCAAATTTCAACGTGTGTACGTGTGTGGACAAGGTGTGTGTTACCAGAGTTAACAGTTGATGTATTAAATCCATCATGTGGTGTCTTGTCAGTGGACAGTTGCTCTTTTGTTGTCCTTTTTCCCACGGGGTGTTTGCACAGGCTCGAGGGCTTGTATCCGGTTCAGCCACGTCCTCTGTGGACCTGTTAATCACTCGATCAACGGCGTCAACGTAGCAACCATTCCCTAGCAACAAGACAATAAACTAAGACGTAGGTGTGTGTGGCTGTAGGTGAACTGAGGGAGTCTTTGATTATTTTTTGCCCAGGAAAAATGAATGGAAGTGATTTGGTTCAGTGGCAAAATTGGTGTCAAATCGTACTGGACAGGGAATTTGGAGGCATTTTTTTTGAGTCGCGTTTGAAACAACAATTTTACACCTCTTCTCGTACGAGAAAGTTGGAGGAAAAAGTGCCGGCCGAGCGTTTTTGTCAGGATGTGATTATCTTGAAAACGATCTGACCTCTTTTGCGGTTCTCCCATCAGCGAGTGCTAATCAAATGGGTCATCTTACTTTTTAAAGTCATTCGGACGATCGTCGAATAAACAAAGATGGTTATGATTGGCCATGGTCGTGTTTTCAAGGCAAGTGCAAGTGGCTGTTTGTGTCATTCGATGGGCTAAAATAGATTTGAATTCATTCTTGATTTTAATTTTGGGATAAATCATGACGGTGACATTTGGAGCCCACTTCATACTCTGATTTTGGAAAAAGAAAAATATGTTCTTCACAGGGAAATTTTACTCACACCATGTTAACGATGAAGCATGTGATATCTTGCGGATTGATCATCTATCGCTCTGTAGTATAAAAAGCTCACATTGCTTTATTTTGGTTCCTACCCAGAGAGCGGAGGATGGTCCACCACAGAGAGGAAGACCGCATCGGAATCCCCTTCCCCAATCACAGCAGCGATGTCCTGTGCAGCCTCAACGAGCAGCGCCGCGCCGGTCTCCTCTGCGACGTGGTCCTCATCGTGCGCGACCAGGAGTACCGCAGCCATCGCTCGGTGCTGGCCGCCTGCAGCCACTACTTCAAGAAGCTCTTCACCGTGGCCAACTGCGAGGACGGGCACCACCACCGCCACCACGCTGCCGCCGCCGCCACGCCCTCCGCGGCCATCTACGAAATTGATTTTGTGGCCCCGGAGTCACTCACGGCCATCTTGGAGTTCGCCTACACATCCACGCTGACGGTGACGGCATCCAATGTCAGCGAGATCCTGAACGCGGCGCAAATGCTGGAGATTCCCTGCATCATTAACGTGTGCCTGGAGATCATGGACAGCGGCGGGGGGCCAGGAGGTGGGCCTGAAGGGAGGGGGGAAGAAGAAGTAGAGGAAGACGAGGAAGAAGAGGAAGAGGAAGACGGGTCGAGGAACGACGAACAGGAGGACGATGACGACGGGTCATCGGAGAGCAGGGGGGAGCCGCTGGGGATGGACGAGTCGCCGCCGCCGCCGCCCAGCACCTCCACTTACCAGGAGCGGTCGCCTGACAGCACGCATGCAAAGCAGGTAGGCCTCAGCCAAGGCTCTGATGGACTTTTCCATCAAAGCTAAAATTGCATCGGTGCTTTTGCTCACGTGAAATGATCAAGACTCGTATGCTAAAGGTTTTGGATGCTAACGCACCGAAAAACGGCAATTAGACAAGTGAGAACCGAATGCAATTCTCATACACACGTTCCGATAAAACCGAATGGTGATGAATTGCATCCTCCTAAGGTTCCGGTCTCGTTGCAGGAGAACCTGGAGAACCGCACCCTGAAGGACTTCTCCATCGAGTCGCTCCTCCAAGACGGCCTGTACCCCCGCATGTCTGCTCTGGACAGGAGGGCCGGCTTTTCACCCCTGCTGCCTGGCTTCTACCCCTCCATGTGGGCCGCCGACTTCCCGGCATTTCCCAAGCACTTCCTGGAACCCGGGCTTCATCAGCACTCTCGCACGGGGGACGGCTCCCCGAGGGTCCCCGCCACCTACCCGACGCCCGACGCCCCCCCTCCCGGGCCCCTCAATCTGGCCGTGAAGCGAGAGATCATCAAAGAGGAAATGAAAGAGGAAGCGCTGCCCGGTCTGCTCCGTGGCAACTTCCTGAAGGAGTTTGTCAGCTCCATGAGCTCCACCGGGGCCGTACCCACCTCAGACCACTCCCTGGGCGTAGTCAAGGACGAGCCTGACTTCCGCTCATACCTGAGCTTCCTGAACTCGGCGTCTCACATCGGGGCGCTCTTCCCTCCCTGGCAGCTGGAGGAGGAGAGGAAGATCAAGCCCAAGTCTTCACAGCAGTGTCCCATCTGTAACAAAATTATCCAGGGGGCCGGGAAGCTACCGCGACACATGAGGACCCACACAGGGGAGAAACCCTACATGTGCACCATCTGCGAGGTGCGCTTCACCAGGTGAGTG